>OY720681.1:85842000-87042000 GCA_963170755.1 Amphimallon solstitiale | reverse complement strand
GGAAAATATTATTTTGAATAAATTAATATTGATTTGATGATCGAGGAACTACGGCAAAATTATAAATAAACAAATAAAATGCACAAACAGCTATATAATTATTGTTACAATAATAATCAAACAGGCATTACGTACTAAAAAAGCAAGGCAGATAATTTAACGACAAGCTGAAATGTCCTAGCGGACAAAGGAACAGAAAATAAGAAATCACGTTTATTTATCCATCGTATTAAATGTTAAAAATTATAGTCTAGTTGCATATTATTTGGCAATTATTGGAAAGTACCAACACTTCTTATTTGTTTATTTATAATTCTGCAGTAGTAATGGTATTAACAATCTTTTATTCAGAATATTATTTAATTTTAAAATATGAAAAACATACATGGACTTATATCAAAAGAATGAGGTGTGGGCACGACAATACTTTCTCATACGTATTATTACAATTTGCATTTAGCGTTTTGAGGAATTAAATTTAAGTTATTTTAAAAACATCGCATCCCATGAAGTCAAACATTTCATGGGTAAAACCTTTTTCAAAGAGAAATTTCTTTTCCTTTTTTTAAAGAGCAGGTAGGAAAATTAAAATGTAAGATCTTTTTTTCTAACAACCAATGAAAAGATATTTTATACAAACATTAGTTTTAGATGTTTTATTTACATTTTTAAATATTTATATTTCCACTTATTCCTACTCCGCTTTTTTCCTATTGGTCAAGAAATTAGTAGAAATACAAAGGACAAGGGACTAGACGAATAACGATCTCTTGTCCCCCATATTCCTACCAGCTTCTTTACGAACGGTCTCAATACTATCTCATCGCTCTCACTATCCTCGTAGTTACGCGATTTCTCCCCGTGTTAATCTATACTTTTGATAAACTGAAAGAAGCAAAGACACAAAATATACATCAACAACGATTTAACGAAGGAGAAAAGAAGGATAGAGAATATCATTAGGAAGAGAGCAGGTGAAGAAAGAACTTCAGTAAACTCGATAAAAGTAGGATATCAACCTCAACTCAACCCCATAGTGGGACTACATGGTGTTGGAACGGATTGGAGCAGAAATTATAGAGGAGGGGCGAACCAGACGTAGGTGCGCAAGGCACATCAAAAAAGTAGTCAATTATGATAGATTGGATACCCGGAATCTGACCATGGGAATGAAACTGGACTTGAATATACAATTTTTGAAAAGTAAAGATAGTTACGGCAACAGGTGCAATGGCGAAAAGGAAAGTCTACAGGCCAAGACTGGAAAATCGGTACGTGAAATATTCGTGGTATGAATGGGAAGGAAAAAGACAGACGAATTCGAGAAAACTAATATGAAATTAATAGCAGTCACAGAAGCAAAATTCAAGGGAAAATGGGTAAAGAAATTAACGAATGTCTGGGATCAAGCAGGTGTGGATTGTTTAATACACAGGAACAATTTTGATCAAGTTGACACTTGGAAGTTGATTAATGAGAGTATAATGAGTAAACAATGGCAAGTGAGGGAAAGAAAAGAGAACGATGACCTACATAATATACGGACCGAATGAAAATGATAGGAAGGAGGGTAAGGTGCTTTTCTGGATGGAACAATAGGAACAGGTTGGCAATGAAGAAAACTTTATGGTAATTGGCGACTTCAATGGGCGAGTAGGGTGTGACTTTGGAAAGGAGGGCGGTGTAATATGGAAATACGGAGCAAAACAAAAATATGAATGGCTCTTTGATATTAGATTCTTGTATAACAAATGATATGGTTATCACAAACACATTTTTCCAACACAGAAATGCCCACAAACATACTAGGGAAGTCAAAAGTTGACAAGAAAAATCTATAATTGCATTATTGCTGGTTAAACAAGCAGAGTGAAAATCGGTACTGGATGTAAGGATGAAAAGAGAATATAAAGTAGGCTTAGACCAGCACCTAGTCGAAGCAAGGCTAAAAGAGTCTACGGGTATGATAAAGAAGCAAGGGACTGGAAAAGTATTTGAAAATATAAGAAGTTACAGACTTCAAAAGGACAATTCTCAAGAACATACTTGAGAACACAGCAAAGAAGGTATGCGGAAGGCAGGATATGGAAATAACAGAAAACATACGAAGAGTGAAGAAATTAACTGCAGTAAAAGAAAAAAAATAAAGCAGTAAAACAAAAATCCTGGACAGACTTTGGAACAAAAATGGAAGAACAAGATAAAGGAAATTCGAAACTGCTATACAGAACCTTAAAAACCTTACGTAAGTCAGCTGTAATACACCTCTAATATATAAGGAATAAAGAAGGACGAATTCTAACCTCAGAACTGGATATAAGTGATAGATGGTATAAATATTTTTGCTAATTGTTTGAAGTCGAAACAGATGTAGGACTCGATACAGCGGAACTTTCGCCTGTAGAATCTGAAGAGACAACCAACACACATAAAACTGAGCGAGATTACCAAAGCAGTGGAAAATTTAAAACTAGGAAAAGCAGCTGGAATTTACAATGTAAAGCCAGAAATGCTGAAATACATGGGAGTTGATACTACATGAGTATTACTTAGAATAATAAACTTAGCATGAGTAGAAGAAACAATCCCCGAGCAATGGAAAATAGCAATTATCATACTCTTACATAAAAAAAGGTGACAATACGGCATGTTCCAATTACAGAGGTACCTAATTTTTACCAGTAGGTGGAAAGATATACGAAAGAATAATATATAAGAGAGATTAAAAGGCAAACTTAGACTCAACCCTCCAAGAAACCCACGCAAGTTTCAGGCCGAGCAGGAGGATATTCTGTTTAAGGCAAATTTCGGACAGAAATCTAGATGCTAAGAGCAAGATGTACCTATGTACAATTGACCTAGAAAAAGCATTTGATAAACAGGATATGGTCACCGCTGGAAAAGAGAGGGATTAAAAAAGAACTACTAAGGGCAGTCAAAAGTATATACATTAACAGGAGCAACATAATAAGAACTGAAAGCGCATATACAAGAAGCTTTACCACACTTAAAAATATGTCTTACTTATTTTTGGCGGAATTCTGAGTCCCATTTGACAGCGAGTCATGGATATTGACTAAGAGGTTGAAGTGAGAAGATACGAAAAAAACTAGGTGTGATATCAGCAATGGAAAAAATCCAGGAAAAACAACTTAGTTAGTTTGGACACCTCACACGAATGAGCAACGCGACCCCTGTAAAAGAAATATGGAAGGCCGGCTAGAACAAGAGGAGAAACAGAGGCAGACCAAGAAGAGTATGGAATCAGAATCAGGAGATAGCGCAGCTGCTGGTGGACCGGGAAGCACCTGGAACGATGCTCGAATAATATCCAAACATAGTATTTGCATTCCTTCTAATATAATAATTCGCCTATCCGCCGTTACTATTGCTTCTCCCTTCAATTTTATTTTTAATTCTTTATTTATTACATTAAATAAAAACTCTGGTTTTTATTAGTACGGATCGCCTGGTAGGAACAGAAAAGTAATATTTCACAAATTTATTTATGAGACATCCTTTGTATATAGTTTTAATGTAGTAGCATTTTAATAGTAGAATGTATATATCTTTAAATATTAATTAATTAGTTTGATTCCTTTGTTCTGAAATTGATCCGATCGATGTTCATCTGTAGTGAAATTTAGTGATCGACTGCAATTCATGCCTTGGCCGGGTGAGTTTCTAAAAGGTTTCTAGTTACTATACAATGACACTACTGCTGACGTCGCGTTCCAATAATAGATATTACAAAAATAGATTACCGGTAGGTCACCACACACGGAAAGTGTATATTAATTGGCATTTGAAAAATAATAATAGATTCTACAATAAGTTTTCTGAGTCAATAATAAAAAATAGGTATTCTGGACTTGAATATTTTTGCTTTTTAATGTATATTAACTTACACTTACTAAATAAGATAATAGCTACTCTATTAAATTCTTGATCTTTTCAGTTTAATAAATAATACTTCTTATGATAAATCTATAATAAACTATAATGTAAGTTGGCAAATAAATTTAAATACATGCAGTATAGTGAAGTACAGTGGGGTGATAAATACTACAGTAAGTCAATCTAGATATAGTCAAAGCTAGTAGATAGTAATATCTATTCATAACAAATACACACAGTCGATTTAGGTAAAGTTAAATGCAGTAGCTAACACGATAATTACAATAACGTGATCAAAGTAATAAATTGTGCAATTCAAAGATGTAGTGTTCCTCATATAAGAAAGTATGTTTAAAGTCTTCAGCAAATAATATAAGCTGCTGCGTTTTTAAATTTGCTTGTGCTGGGGCAAATAGCGGGGGTTATCTAGTCATGTCTACTATGTACACTGTTGTATTGGGGGTTCGGTTCCTGTAATATGTAACATCTTTGAAAAAAAATGTGTTATGTATAATATACCTATTCTACATGTTAACAGTCCAAGCAAGCATAGCTGTCACTGCATGTTTATTCCATATACGACAAATGAAATTTACAAATACGTTCTGTATTATTTATATGCATTATTATCCTTGGTATTTAAACAAAATGATATATCGAATTGCATAATGTGAAATGGGACAGCACAGGGGCCTACTGTTTCAAATTAATATCTAGAAAATATCAGTGTAAAAGGATTGTTTTCAGAGCAATCCACCTTTTCCTTCACAATTTATACAGGGTGATTCTTAATATATGCGACAAACTTTAGGAGCTGATTCCTAGGGTTATTTTGATCATAAAAGTTCATGAGAACATATGTCCAAAACCGCTTAGTTTAGAAGTTATACAATGTGTGGGCCGGAATTGTTGCAGACCACTTGTTAGGTCCACATTTTTTACCGATGCGGTTAAATGGCAAGGTATACCGCAATTTTCTTGAAGAGGAGTTACCACTACTGCTGGAAGAAGTTCCGTTGCAGTTAAGATTACAAATGTATTTTATGCATGACGGTGCTCCAGCGCATTTTAGTTTACTTGCTCGCGAGTTTCTGGACAGTACGTATCCAAATCGGTGGATAGGACGGGGAGGTCCACAACCGTGGCTTCCTCAGTCTCCAGACTTAAATTCATTGGACTTTTTTCTCTGGGGCCACCTTAAATCATTAGTTTACACGATTCCCATGGAAAATGTCGATGAACTAAGAAATCGTATTATAGCAGCTTTTGAAACAATTCGAAATACCCCTGGTATAAACTTAGCATGAGTAGAAGAAACAATCCCCGAGCAATGGAAAATAGCAATTATCATACTCTTACATAAAAAAAGGTGACAATACGGCATGTTCCAATTACAGAGGTACCTAATTTTTACCAGTAGGTGGAAAGATATACGAAAGAATAATATATAAGAGAGATTAAAAGGCAAACTTAGACTCAACCCTCCAAGAAACCCACGCAAGTTTCAGGCCGAGCAGGAGGATATTCTGTTTAAGGCAAATTTCGGACAGAAATCTAGATGCTAAGAGCAAGATGTACCTATGTACAATTGACCTAGAAAAAGCATTTGATAAACAGGATATGGTCACCGCTGGAAAAGAGAGGGATTAAAAAAGAACTACTAAGGGCAGTCAAAAGTATATACATTAACAGGAGCAACATAATAAGAACTGAAAGCGCATATACAAGAAGCTTTACCACACTTAAAAATATGTCTTACTTATTTTTGGTGGAATTCTGAGTCCCATTTGACAGCGAGTCATGGATATTGACTAAGAGGTTGAAGTGAGAAGATACGAAAAAAACTAGGTGTGATATCAGCAATGGAAAAAATCCAGGAAAAACAACTTAGTTAGTTTGGACACCTCACACGAATGAGCAACGCGACCCCTGTAAAAGAAATATGGAAGGCCGGCTAGAACAAGAGGAGAAACAGAGGCAGACCAAGAAGAGTATGGAATCAGAATCAGGAGATAGCGCAGCTGCTGGTGGACCGGGAAGCACCTGGAACGATGCTCGAATAATATCCAAACATAGTATTTGCATTCCTTCTAATATAATAATTCGCCTATCCGCCGTTACTATTGCTTCTCCCTTCAATTTTATTTTTAATTCTTTATTTATTACATTAAATAAAAACTCTGGTTTTTATTAGTACGGATCGCCTGGTAGGAACAGAAAAGTAATATTTCACAAATTTATTTATGAGACATCCTTTGTATATAGTTTTAATGTAGTAGCATTTTAATAGTAGAATGTATATATCTTTAAATATTAATTAATTAGTTTGATTCCTTTGTTCTGAAATTGATCCGATCGATGTTCATCTGTAGTGAAATTTAGTGATCGACTGCAATTCATGCCTTGGCCGGGTGAGTTTCTAAAAGGTTTCTAGTTACTATACAATGACACTACTGCTGACGTCGCGTTCCAATAATAGATATTACAAAAATAGATTACCGGTAGGTCACCACACACGGAAAGTGTATATTAATTGGCATTTGAAAAATAATAATAGATTCTACAATAAGTTTTCTGAGTCAATAATAAAAAATAGGTATTCTGGACTTGAATATTTTTGCTTTTTAATGTATATTAACTTACACTTACTAAATAAGATAATAGCTACTCTATTAAATTCTTGATCTTTTCAGTTTAATAAATAATACTTCTTATGATAAATCTATAATAAACTATAATGTAAGTTGGCAAATAAATTTAAATACATGCAGTATAGTGAAGTACAGTGGAGTGATAAATACTACAGTAAGTCAATCTAGATATAGTCAAAGCTAGTAGATAGTAATATCTATTCATAACAAATACACACAGTCGATTTAGGTAAAGTTAAATGCAGTAGCTAACACGATAATTACAATAACGTGATCAAAGTAATAAATTGTGCAATTCAAAGATGTAGTGTTCCTCATATAAGAAAGTATGTTTAAAGTCTTCAGCAAATAATATAAGCTGCTGCGTTTTTAAATTTGCTTGTGCTGGGGCAAATAGCGGGGGTTATCTAGTCATGTCTACTATGTACACTGTTGTATTGGGGGTTCGGTTCCTGTAATATGTAACATCTTTGAAAAAAAATGTGTTATGTATAATATACCTATTCTACATGTTAACAGTCCAAGCAAGCATAGCTGTCACTGCATGTTTATTCCATATACGACAAATGAAATTTACAAATACGTTCTGTATTATTTATATGCATTATTATTCTTGGTATTTAAACAAAATGATATATCGAATTGCATAATGTGAAATGGGACAGCACAGGGGCCTACTGTTTCAAATTAATATCTAGAAAATATCAGTGTAAAAGGATTGTTTTCAGAGCAATCCACCTTTTCCTTCACAATTTATACAGGGTGATTCTTAATATATGCGACAAACTTTAGGAGCTGATTCCTAGGGTTATTTTGATCATAAAAGTTCATGAGAACATATGTCCAAAACCGCTTAGTTTAGAAGTTATACAATGTGTGGGCCGGAATTGTTGCAGACCACTTGTTAGGTCCACATTTTTTACCGATGCGGTTAAATGGCAAGGTATACCGCAATTTTCTTGAAGAGGAGTTACCACTACTGCTGGAAGAAGTTCCGTTGCAGTTAAGATTACAAATGTATTTTATGCATGACGGTGCTCCAGCGCATTTTAGTTTACTTGCTCGCGAGTTTCTGGACAGTACGTATCCAAATCGGTGGATAGGACGGGGAGGTCCACAACCGTGGCTTCCTCAGTCTCCAGACTTAAATTCATTGGACTTTTTTCTCTGGGGCCACCTTAAATCATTAGTTTACACGATTCCCATGGAAAATGTCGATGAACTAAGAAATCGTATTATAGCAGCTTTTGAAACAATTCGAAATACCCCTGGTATTTTCGAACGGACTCGCCAGTCAATACGACGGAGGATAGCAGCTTGTAGTACAGTTGGGGGCGGTCAATTTCAACAGTTACTATAAGTTAATTTTGTTTTACTAATTATTTTGTTAATTTATAATAAAACGATTTGTTATTTTAACTTTCTATTAAACATTGTATAACTTCTGAACGAAGCGGTTTTGGACATATGTTCTTATGAACTTTTATGATCAAAATAACCCCAGGAATCAGCTCCTAAAGTTTGTCGCATATATTAAGAATCACCCTGTATAAGGCAATGGGCATACATGAGCGATTTAGTGACGGCACTAGATCAACAAGGTCACGAGCGGAGAAAAGGGATTTCTTGTGACAACGTGTGCTATAGTCAATGATACAGGAAATCATCGCCCACGCGCAATGGTGTTTCCACGTGTACACTTTAAGAAACACATGGTCTTGGAACTGGCATCCCCATCAGAGTGGAGAATTCTGATTTGTCTTTATAATAATGGTACATTTTATTAAACATACGAATAGTTTTAAAAACAATCCAATCTTTCTATTATATGACAATCAAGAAAGTCACTTTCCAATTGGTGTGCTTATTCTTGCTAAGGAAAATCATATCTATTTACAAAGATGCTTTCTGTGTGGGTGAAATATATTTAAATGTGTGGGTGAAATATATTTAAAATCAATTCTTCCAGGTAACATCACTGCAGTCTTCAAGAAATGCGGGATTTACTCTTACGCAAGACACATATTTACGGAAATGGATTCTTTACCTTGTTCAGTGACCAAAAGCGAGATCGCCGAAGAGTCCGAGCAAGAAGCTGGTCATTCGTGTTGTCATGTGACACTTAGAACTCTATCAAATGAAGATACCCCACCAAATATAAAATAATTCGGTCGGAGGAAATCAGAACTTGTCCTAAAGCAGCTGCAAGAAAAAACTTACAGCAAGGTAGAAAGAAAGGTAAGAGTATTATTGCTCCTGACACACCAGAAAAGCAGGAAATTGAAGAAAAACACAAAAAAAAAAACTAGGAGCGTTAGAAAAACAAATTAAGAAGAAAGCAACTAAGAGAAAAATTGTGAAAGATAATGAAATGGAAGACGAAGAAAGGAATTCTCAATGCGGTATCATCAATTCTGAACCAGCAATAGACCCCTCATGATGATGTTTTTACCACAACCTTTAAATTATGGTCAAACGAAGAGGCAGAAGTCACATTATTACGTTGAAGTAAATTTTGATTCAATCGATGTTCGATGAAATATGTATTTCTATTTTTTGGTAAATAGATAATAAAAAAGAAAATTCACAAAAGCTAAAATAATTATGTCTCACTGTTACCCACTCTCCCTCATTCTAATAATATTTATAGCATTTTTATTTAACCAGCAGACATCAGTTTAATTACAGAACAATGTTGTAATATTCATATTAAACCTTCTTCTTTTCTGATATCCTCTTTAAAATTGTACCTACTAAATCAGCTACCAAATAACATCTACTAATGCCGCTTCACTTCAACCTGCCAATTTCTGCATTAGAATTGAAAAAATATTCTCTTTGCACATCTACAAACATTAAAATATTTAGAATTTTAACCTAAAAATTCAAAATAATGGCTATTTATACAGAATGTTCCTTCTACTAGATTTCGCATAATC
This sequence comes from Amphimallon solstitiale, assembly GCA_963170755.1. NCBI lineage: Eukaryota > Metazoa > Arthropoda > Insecta > Coleoptera > Scarabaeidae > Amphimallon > Amphimallon solstitiale. Next base: position 87,032,513 of record OY720681.1, on the reverse strand, counting down.
CAGAATATATTATATTAAATATGTAGCACACACTAAATAAAACGGCTAAACGTTTGCAGTACCAGAAATTTATGTAGAAAACAAGTCCTAAAATACACAAAATAAACGTCAAATCAGCCAAATATCACTAACAGTAATAAACTATACTGTATAAATGTTAAACTGAGGTCGATATAATCTAATCATATTGCATACTTTTAGCACGTGATTTTAAAGGTGCTCGGTATTACCAAATAGTTTGAAACGCTTTGGGGAAGTGGCGTCATATAGAGGTTGGAATTTTTAGGTTAGTAGAATTATTTTGTCAATTCTCATTAGGGTAAAAACAAACAATCCAAAAGAAACCTTTGCACGGAAACATGTTGGAGTTGTTCACATTGCCGCGCCGCTCGCCGTTCACCAAAAAATCAAATCAGTTTGATTTTTCGAGATGCAAGTGTCTGGAAGTAGCGCTGTGATTGGTTATTTGAAGGTTATCCCCACTTTTTGTCAGACACGTGCATACACAGAATATTTGCATAATTTCGTTTTAGTAGTAACTACAGCTCACAGATTTAGAGCTGACTGGTGACATGCCCTTCCCACAAGATGCGCAGTGAATTTTTATAATATTATGATAAGCAACAAATGTTATTATTTCCTTTTTCCGAATACTTTCTCTGTCTCACACTGACCTATAAGACTCCGCCCAGCTGCCAGGACTCGGTCTGTGTACTGTACATAGTTTGAGATGGATAAGGATCAGCTAATGTTACGGAGCTGATATCGCGCAGCGTTACCGAGATTTAGTTGACCTTGTGATAAGCCTAATGCTAATGAGCTGGCCATAGCAGAAATACATGTAATTCAGGAAGATACAAGTTTATTTGCAGCGACATATAAGAATCAAGTCTACAATCTATCAATGTTTCCCTATTGAAAATTCAGTCCATGGAGTGAGATCAGCGGAAGAGAAACGATTAAGAAAGTCATACTTCCCCCATTTGGGAGTTCATAAAAACGATTTGTTGTCACTTTTAGAAAAAATAACACAGGGGGAGTATTACGCCAACTGTTTCGATGATTGTTAGTTACTATCAAGTAGAAAAGGCGTAAAATGCTGTGATGACGCTTGTATACACATTTCTTCAGGGCTGATGCTACTTCTGCGGTTACCTGAAAGCTAAAAAACTCATGATATTTTGTTAACAACTACATTAAATCAATAAAATAGTCGTAGGCTTTCACGAATGTTGTTGAGATTTCGAAGACAGACAGCACAGATTCAATCCTAAAATCAAGAAGTAATAAAATTGTCATTAATATTTACTTTTTCACAATTACAAACGAAGTAATTGTAATACTGTTCGGTAAGTTATTTTTATCAACTTATTCACCAAGGCATTACTCAACGCCTACGTTTCAAAGTTTCAATCCGACGACGTACTAGTTTCTCAAGCGTTTTTAATATGTTTCTATTTTTCTTTATCTTACATTTCGAAGAATAGTTGAGGATTCTCTTATGTTATTTTTGTCATAACGGGAATTTACTCTTTGAATAATTTTCGTCAATTTTCATAAGAGTTACACATGAATCATATTATTTTACATATTATATTTCCCAGAGATATTTCAAATATATTTCTGTAGTACAGACGAGATCATTGTTAACCAGCATTATTTTTTCAGAAAAAATTATTACTTGTAATAATGTAAACTGGTTCATGACTTACTGAAAGTTAATCACGGAGTGTAGATTTAAATCAGTCGAGGTGTTAGTAGTTTAGAATCTCTGCCGCATAACTACAATTTGTTGGTGTGGCGATCAGCAACTTACCAATTCCCCTTTGGTGTTGAGGATAAAATTACAAAGTTCTTGACCCCTAACGGCGTCAACATAAAGTATTAAAGTTCCTGAAATACTATATATACACGATTTACATAACTAGCCACCGTAAAAAAAGGTAAAAACATGTTAATATTCACTATTTCTAAGTAGTCCACGTATTTCTAGAATGTAACTTTTACTCTAGGAAAGGTTTTCCTTTAAAAATATTTACGTTTTACTGATATCTCAATACTTATTTTCCTTTGAATACAATGGCGCTAAAGATTTCGAGTTTCGAATATTGGAAATTTCTCTTTTTTTCCGTTTAGTCTTATCTGAATAATCTGTTTCCAAGCCATTGGTTTCGATATGTCGGAAACAGCCCATAGCCTCCTGTTTAAATCACCTTCGGCTTTAAGTCTAGCGGTAATCAGTTGGTGAAAAATGAACGCGATTCTGTTTCACAGACAGATAAGATTACTATTGCCAGTTGACAGTTTTCGGAAGTAGGACGATATCGGCAAACATCCGCCTGTACAAATCGATCGGAATGTTGTTTGCCACATATATTAAGATTATTTTTGTATTCAAACGAGGAAATTGTAAGCAAGCAATAGGAAATGTTTTTCCTTATCAAACGCGAACTTTCTTTTGAACAAAGGTAACTCGATATTCAAAAATTCTGATTATCGTTGTAGCCGAGAAGGAAATAGAAAGAGTGATGACAGCGATATTTATTTCTATTATATCATTTTTATGATAAAAGAGGATTGCCCCATATGGATATACAGGTAGTAAAATATTCCCTGTTTGTATACCTTAAGTCCTTGAAATAATCATCACGCTTATGACAACTTAATAAATAATAATATGAAGACTATTGGCGCTTATACTTACTGAATTAATCCTGCAGCAATATTACAGCTGAACTAGAGTAGATCCATGATATACGCTTCCAAAATTTGTACATGTCTTCATGTCTCTGGATAGATTATTCAGATTAAACCATCCCCTAATATTTGCAGTTTCATCAATTTTGTCTTTACAAACTTTCATCGGTCTTTCTTTTCATCTTATTTTAATGCCACAAACACTTACTTGTCAATTTTATAATTTTCAATCCTACCCACACTGTCTTGGTTAAGACTTCTGCATTGTTGTCATTACCTATTATGATCATCAAAAGTTCTGACATAATCGCAACTCTCGTATACCAGCATCAATGAATTATAATAAATTATACACAACAATCGAAAGAATATTGGCAGTGATTTTGCTTTTTATTTTGGCTCGGCTTATTCAAACGTTAATATTTGTAATATTCCCGATATCAACATTTGTAATTGTTCTGATATAAATAATCATAACTTCACTGATAATGAAGTGGGTTTAATTAAGGGAAGACAAGAATAAGATGACAGTAAGTCCAGATGGTATACCGAGTTTCTAGGTGCGCGACTGCAGCTTATGCTGTTTTCTTTGACCGTCATCTTTAACTTGGCATTGTCAACAGCTACCTTCACAGACCTATAGAAACGTTCAAAAGTATGTCCTGTATTCGAGAGTGGTTCCGCATGTGATATAAAGAAGATCGACCAATCGCTATCCTTAACAACTGTGCCAAGGTCTTTGAAATAGTATTACATAACCGAATTTATTCACTTATTAAGAACTTCATAGCCACTAAGCAACATGCGTTCATGGGGAAAAGGTTAACTGTCACAAATTTTGCCAACTTCACTCAATATGCTTTTGATAGATTTGATACTTTCCATCAGATCGATACAAGATATTACTGACGTTTCTAAGATACTTGACTGCATTGATCACAAATTATTAATGCAAAAGCTAAACTTCTTCGGTATCAGTACTCCACTGTAACCATTTTTTTCTTCATACCTACAAAACAGTATATGATATATTACCTAGAGTGGATATCAATTATAATTATTCAGTGCGACACCTGGAGTACCCCAAGAGTGAAATATGGATCCGCTGTTTCTAATATCCATTATCAATCATCACGGAGATTTTTGGTGACAAACGTGTTTTTGCTGATGATTTAAAAATGTTTGTCTCCGACTCATCAGTTGCCGAATGCCTATACTTACAAAACCAACTTCATTAAATACTGACAAATATTGCATCGTAAAATTATCCAGAAACATAGGATACCACTTACTTTAATTAAATAGTAAATGATACTACATTATCACGTAATTCAACAATCAAAGATCTGCGTACTTCTTTTGATAACTCTCTCACTTTTGATACATATAGGAAACACACTGTATTTTCTGCCATGAAAATGCTGGGATTCGTATTTTGAAATTCAGCGCATTTACCTTCGTTGGATATAGATTGGAGTATGGCTTCTTGATATGGAGTCCCTTTTACTCTATCTATAAATTAATTTTAGAAGAGGTACAGAGGAAGCTGGTTTAGATCGTACTAACGCAGTCCCAATATTAGAGTGAAAATGAACAATACTCTTTTGGGTGAGTTTGATGTAAAAGTGTATCATGGGCGAACATGTTAGATCCCTTGAATTCTTATCTTTTATTAATGATTTACGACACAACAATACTCATATCTGCATCAAATGAAGAGCTGCTTTGACATAATTCTCAAGATACCACTTCAAGATAAAATATATTTTAAAATATTGACATTTAACTTGTCTATTTTAGTCTCGAAATTAAATAACTGCTCTTGCTTAGCAAGCAACTTGAAATCTGTAGTGTTCCCGAAATTTCACTTGAGTGTTAATTACGGCTTGGATTACCCAGTAATAAATTGCATGGTTACAATATGACGACAAAATTATGCACATAATGGTTTGCAGTAAATTTTTACTTTTGCGATTTTATTGTTCAACAGTAACTTGTATATAAAGGACAAGGTACCTGGAATTTTGATATTTTGTTTAAATATGAAGAGTATAAAATTCGAATTCGGATACACACCCTTTCTGCCAGAACAAATAAAATAGGTATAAAGAGCTGCGAAATCTTTTATAGCAGGGGTCGTGTGTAGTTTCTAAGAAAACAGCAAGTTTTTTTTTTTTGAGATATTATACTAACCCTTGTGTTAATAAATATTTTATGAAACACGATACCATTTTTTTACTACTAAATTATATTATTTTTCTAACATGTACAGTTTAAATTTTTATTGACTATACTCTTGAATTGTACTATGTTTATTTCGTCTCACTGTACCTAAATTTTTCATACATCTGTTTCTGACTAGGTTCATAGCAATTAATTGTATTGAAACGGTGTGAAGAGATATACGTATGAGTAATAAAATTTGGTTATGTTATTTAAAACCGGCAATAAACTTGTTTAGATTATATTTATTATTATTATTATTAGCTCAGTGTAAATGATGAAACTCTTTATAAACTATCTCACGATTGGTGAAGTTCTAATGGAAGGAATATTACTTTCGACAAAAGAAAACAACAGTGATACTCAAATAAAGTGATTATATTGAAAGAAAACAACTAAAAGATTCAAATAAAATTTGAATATGAGCAAACAGAATTTATATAACGGTTAATAATGTTATCTATGGAAAGATACACAAAACAATTTAACAGGATTCAACATAATTATTTTTTATTAATGATTTACGACACAACAATACTCATATCTGCATCAAATGAAGAGCTGCTTTCACATAATTCTCAAGATACCACTTCAAGATAAAATATATAATTTATAATACTAATTTCAAAAATATAGTATACAAGTATATGCAACAATTAATTATAAGTATGTAATAAACTTAGAGGTTAAATATTTTAATTTTTCTTTTAATGTGTAATAAATTATGATGAACAAGATTATAATAGCATATTCTTACAAAACAATAACTAATAAACTATATCTTATACTATTTATATGCTTTATATACCTTTATTCTGATTTATTTTTATTATTGAGATCTCAATGTAAATGAATAACTTAAGTACTTAACTAGCACTTTTTTCTATTCTTTAAGGCTTGTATCTTGTATCCTCTTCGTCCTGATTCCTTCGTTGTGAAGAGAAGTACCGTCTCAGGATGTAAAAGTCCCAATTCTGCGGATAATGACTCCAATAACTCGTTCAGATTCTTCGTAATGAAGGTAATATTCTATATATTATTTTAATTCGAACACTAAAGTTTATTTTCACTGTTGTAGGTATGAGTGCACATAAATTACGTCGAGTGAATTTCAAAATCGTATAAATTACTGCACCAATAGGTTTTATTTATCGAGTAAAATACATTGTAATGGTACATACCAGTTCGTTTACGAATTGGTAATTTTTTATATTTTTAGAATTTAAATTAAGTACATTTCATTATTAATATTTTAAAGAAAAATAAGAATTAAAATCAATGAATATGTTATGGTATTATTAAGTCAATATTAGTCATAAGATAAGTTTAGTTCTAAGAATTGTGGCGCCGAATGTTTACAACAGTGAAATAAACGCTACAGTTGTGAAACTTAAGTGGGAACAACCTAACTATATGGAAAGCGGGGAAGCACCGGCGGTCCAACATAAAAATGCAAACACGCACTGGGAAAAAAAGAGTCGACAGCTAGACCTAGAGTCGAATGGTTAACTTAAAAGTCGGGAAGGTTTCGACTGGCTGATTTCATAAAGAAATCGTCGAACCCCGACTAGAAAACATTTAAGTAATATTTGTTAAATGTTGTAAAAATAAAGGAGAACCTCCACTCCTATAACAAATTGGATAACAATAATAAGAATTGTTATTTCAATAATAGTGATTTAAGTAGCACGTAAAGAGTAAATGTGCACGGTGTTAAAAGTTTAATCAAAGAATATATTGTGCTCCTGTAAACAAAGTAAGGGGATTCGTCACCATAGGATCGTGACCACTGATGCCGATGAAAACATCGAAAGAAAAAGAAGATTTTATGGAAAATAGACATCATTGAAGAGAGAAGAAAGAAGTTTTGTTATAAGGTATTTTATAAAGATTATAAAATAACTGTTATATTGATGTTAATATAATAAAGTTATCAAATAACTATCTTCTCCGTTCTAATAAGGAGAATGTAATTTAATCTGTATTAGCCGCATTGTATGTTTATATAATGATACACAAAACGTGTATAAAGCATACGTAGTAAATGCTAGCATTCGTTGTTTTGTTTGACTATATGGAAAAATATATATAAAGAATTGTATCTGTTTGGTATTTATAAAATTGTATTCAAATTGTCTTTTAAATAAATTTGATCTCTTTCATGTTCATATGAGATTGTTTCGTTATCTATTAAAATTATATGTGTGATTCATTGATTTTAATATAAGTATTATTTAAAGTTTCAATAGTGTTTTTCTTTTTATCAATTTTAATTAATGTTTAGGAACCCTCTTTATTAAGCATTTCTGATAAACCCAAACCGCCCTGAGAGAAATTGAGTTATAGTCGGTAGTAAAGTAGGGGTTCCGTTGCAACATTTACTAATTTTCCACGCACAAAGGTATTTAAATAAATTCTACTTTATCCACGCAATTTTATGGCATATAATGAAAGCTAAAAAGAATAAATTATCACTATGGTGGAATAAATTATCACTATGCTTTATTAGAGTATGAAGTGTTTTTTTGGTTTACTAAATATCTCCATTTATCAAAATGAAAATAAAATAATTTTTTGCTTAATTGTCGATATTAACTAGATTAATTGATTTTTTATTACAGAAATTTTTATTCTTTAAATGAAAAACATCTTTCCTAAAAATGGAATAAAAGCATACCAACATATACTACGGCTTCATTTATTTACGGCTATCATTATACATCCCAGGTGCAAGTGTAATGAGAATATATACCGCTGTGTTCTTCTATTAAAATAAATGACTCCACACTTCACTTACAGTCGCCCTTTTCTTAAGCACTTGACCTAAGAAACAGACGCAGGAAGTAAGTTCACGGCGTAATTGGTAGAACGCGAATGCACTTCTTTTCCCTAGAAACATCGATGCTCATGCACTAGAAGAAGCAAAAGCGATTTTTTAAAATATTACGTATTTCTATTCGTTTATTTTATTTAATATTTCATGTATGTAAATATATTGTTAGGGATGACACAGTAGAACTGCTGAATAAGCTTGTTCTGATATTAATGTGGACGTATTCGTAAGGCGTAATTGAATTGCAACCGCTCGATTAGTATGCATAACTTTCTGTATTTTAGGTGAAGGTGGCTGATTTTAATAAAGCCGAGATTTAAAATTTATATTGAAATAATTATTCCAGGATTATGTGCACGGTAAAATTACAATTAAGCAAGAGGACGGTGCGGATTATATTAAATGTGTTTTGTCTAGTAGGACTTTGGGACACGTAAATTGGATAAACAGATTACCATTTATGTAGATCGAGATGGTCTTAAATGAAAGGATGAACCGGGATGGGATAGGATTGTGTGGTGAAGCAACCGAAGCACGGAAGTGCCAGTACAAGCTGCGTGTCTATCGGTCGTGAATCAGCAAACCCGCAACCCCAAATTATGTGGGCCAGACGCATTAACAATTACAACTTGCAAGGTTTACATAATGGAGATAACGAAAATTTCGACTTCCAATTTAGCTAAATTTAGACAAGATTTTGTGCATGACATTATATACACTATTTATATTTCATAGGTACTCACACACTCTATAATACAACAGTGCCTATAGTCTCTTTAGATTTTACTTTCATAATGTACAAATTTACATGTTGCATAATACTACCAAGACTAGAATAATTAGTGATGTAGTTGGCGGTTAGCACAGCAAATATCGAATATCGCGTCAGTTTTGCCATCACAGTGATCGTTAAAAGAAGCAAAAGAGTAAACTTTATAATTAATTATCTGTAATTACTGAAAACCCAATCAGCACCATATGGGTAATAAAGTCGATCAGGTATATGTGTATAAGGTGTCCCAGCTAAGACTTTCGGGTCATATATCTCCATTATTATTGAACGAATTTTTTTGAAATTTAAAATGTAGATAATTTATTTAATGAGGATTGTTCTGTTACTTTTGAAATTGGTGAAAGTTAAAAAATGTAATTTTCACTTATCGTTCTTTTCCTTCAAATTCCACGAAAATATCTTTAGATGGTTAAGCACCAAAAATCAAGCCTCTACAGAAAAAATGAAGTAAAACACCCCCTGTGACTACTTCCTGTGGGTATACGTCAAAACAAAAGTTTATTCAATACCGCCTACAACTCCTGAAGATTTGCAGAACAGAATCCGAGAAGCATTTGCATCAATAGATGCTAACATGATGCGAAACGTAATTGGTGATTTTAGGATTCATTTAGAGAGATGTATTCAAGCGGATGGTGGTACATTCGAACATCTACTATGAAATTTTCATCTGATTTTTGTTTAAGTGTTCTCGTTTTTTGGTCGTTCTTTGTTATCAACTTTTGTTATTAAATTGACGTTTTAAAGACTATGGTTGTTTCAGTATAGGGCAACGGTTCTTCACTTAATAAATTGTCTATATTCCAAATTTTATAAAAATTCGTTCAATAATAATGGTGATATATTACCCGAAAGTCTTAGCTGGGACACCCGGTATATACAATTATATTTTTTGCTTTAAATGTGCATTAGTTTTAATAAATGTTTCTTTTCAACGTTTCAAGTTCTTATATATTTCTTCTTCTCAAGTTCTTATATCCTTGCATATGTCGGAGTAGACTTTCGGTACTCTTTCTCCTGTAACCATTTCTCAACTTATCTCTACTCTTGCTCTATTATCATCTCCTCCAAGCTCATTCCCTTTCTGATTCTATTTCTTGAATTTGGTCTATTCATTTCCTTCTCGGTCTTGTAATGGTAGGCCCTGTATATCATGAATAAAATATAAATATAATATAACATCCAAAATATTTATATTAAGGTAATGTATATCATGAAATTAAGGTAGATAATAAATCAACATAGATCGGGAAACATATATTATTCATTTATTTGTATTAAATTATTATATTCCTGTTTAAAATGTTTCTATATAAATTCTGTATATGTAAGAAAGAAATAGTGCGTAGGTGTATCTGTGTGAAAGAAACACAAGTGGCGTCAATGTTATCAAAGTCAGCCAAGAGTTTAGGCGGCGTTAACAAGAAACGGTTTGTGTACAATCAACACGTGGGCAACCTTGAACGCTACATATTTTGCGAGTGCATGTTCCCACGAACAGAGTTTGAATAGAAGTAAAGTACATAAGTGGCTCGGGGAATCCCATAAAAAGAATACGGTGTGACGTGCCTTAAGTAAGGAGGAAGAGACAGACGCTCCCTAACTCGTGAACAAGTAGGTTCACATGTCCCTTTTGTCGAATAACGACTGGACCGCACCCAAGCTACAGGGAACGATCTCACAGGCTAATAGTGCGAATAAAAATATAGTAATTTCAAGCATTATTTAAAAGTAAAAGAAAAGCCTAGTGAGAAAAGAGATATATTTTTAATAAAACAAATAGTGTGCTACGTGAGGTAGAAGTTTTATTAAAACAAGTGTGTGCCGTGATTCGCTATAAAGAAGACGGCGATTTTAATCTACCCTGGGGAAAGCTGCCCGTTGAAAACACCGTTCCAGCGTCACAGCATCTTTATAAAGGTACCCAACGTAAATTTGATTTAAAGGCCTCTATCATGCATGCAAATTTTGTGAATAATGAATTAGAATCTAGTTAAATTCACGAGATATTATTTATGTAAGACAACGTTGTTGTATCGATCTATTATATTTGCCTATGTTGTAATTGATGCGTAATTTGTATTGAGACATACCATTTGAATTGTGTTTCGTTCTGTAACATTTGTTTGTAACCTGATCTGTGTTGTTGGTGTTTTAATCAACATATTAATAATATTTAAATATCCTTTGGCATATTATTTGTCTACCTTAACCTCAGAAATTTGGATTATAAAAAAAGCAGTAATAGTACGTCTAGAAAAATAACCTTAGTGTCTTGATACCTGAACCGATTTGAAATTAAGAGTCTTATGCAAAACCGAACTATTTATCTGAGCTAATTACGCGGAGCGTTCAATAAGTCAATTTTAGTCATTGTATTTATTTTATTCATTTTAATTATATTATTAAAATCCGCACTATTACATATGGCGACCAACTTTAGGGCCGTACTATTACAGTCTTCATTTTTTTTTTTATTTGCATTTCCAGCTTGCATTAGCTTTTTTGTAATTCTTCTTGTCTCCATTCTGGTCATATGCCAATAGAAGGTCAATTGTTTTTCTGTCAATCCCTACTTGTTTTATTACTTGTCTAATGCTTTTCTTTATGATTCTGTCCTATTTCTTTTCGGAACTATTCTTCTTAAATATTTTATTTAAGTCGCTTTATTCAGTATACGTCTTTTGTTCGTATTATTCAAATTTCACTTACACAGCTCACTATTGGTACTGTTATTGCAACTTTTATCTTCAATAACCACAATCGTTGTGATTCAGAGCTGTCAAGTTTATTCAGTAGTGTAAATTTATTGATTTGCTCGGGCTGATCAATATTCATTCATCTATTTGTCCAGCCTCCGTGACAATACTCCCCAAATATTCTAATGTGTTGGCTCGATCTTATATTTTGTCACTTACTTTTAATTAATTTGTTATTATTTAATCTTGTATGCCCCATTGAGTTTTGCTCTCTTTTCTTTTATATCGGTATTATTGAATTATTTTTCAATAATATATATCCTTTGCTTCTTACATACTTCTCTTAAATTATTTCAAACCCACTCTTTCCTCTTTGCATTTCTTTTTGTTTTATTATATTCCCTTACTTTCTATTTTTCTTTTTCAGTTGATGTGTTCAATTTTTCGCCATGTTGCCTCTATTTCCTTGGTCGCGTTTACAATTGTTGGTTCTTTTCATAGTTTTTATTTTCTTTCTTTTACTTCTTCTTAATCTTTTAATACATGTTCAAAATTTTCTGTTTTTATCTAATGCACTTTTGTTATTTGCTCCTCGCGTTCTTTACAGATTTTCTTTTTCTCCTCTCTTACTGTGTTACTTTTACTTGATTTCTCTTCATAATCTGGTCTAGACTTGTACTCTTATTTCGATGTATTTTTCCGACCTATTTTCTTTTATTTTAACCTTTCTTTGTATATCTATTTGATTTTCTTCTTCCGGCTGTTCTTGTCCTTATTAAATTTAATAAAATAGTTTCCTTCTAACAAAAGGATAAACTATAAGTATTAATAAAGAAACGTCATTTGAAATCTTTATTTTACATAATTTATTATAATGGGAAGAAATATTCCGATTCGATGCTTAATATGCCATAAATTAGACTGAAATTCTTAATGGGCTCACGTTAACATCATGATAAAGTTTGTATTTACACAACTAATTGAAGAATATTGCAGGAAATTTAAATATACTTATTTCTGTCTTATATATGTCTCATCTTAGGCTTAAACAGGTAGAATGGCGTAACTGGCTTTGCAATAATATGACAGAAATTACTACACTTTTGAAGTTTTTATCTGTATCATATTTTAGATCATTCAAATACTCGCCGTAAAATAGACTGTTAGCTAGCCCGATTCGGCAACTGAAGAGTCTACCAATCGTGAAAGAAACAAGTAATCCTCTTGTATATTGGATTTTACTCAATTCTTGCAGTTGACGAGTTCCTCTGATAACAAAATAGTCTTTGCTAACATTTCTCTTTTTCCCTCTGTGTTATACAGAGTGTCCCAGAAATAAAAAGACGGAGTAGCAGGTATGTAAAGTCCGAACAGAAACAGGCCCAAATATACCGCCATAACGAAGAAATTAAAAATTTAATTTTCTATGTTGTTTTTTAGATAAAAAAATTACATTACGGGCCTGAAACAGAATGTATATTTAAAAACACACGTAGGAATGCTCATTTGTAAATATAAACGAACACGCATTCATAGAAAAAATACGCTTTTATTTGTATAAAACTGGAAAAAAAAACGTTAAATCGTACTCATTCATATAAAACATATTTTTTGCCCGATGCATCTAGATAACGCAGCTGTGTAGTCGGTTGTTGACCCAGATGCACTTTATTGCAGACAATAAAAGATTGTTTTTATTTTTATTTAAATCGTAGTTTTTCTAGCCTTTATTACAGTAAATATCAAGAAAAGTAATTAATGGTTTGATATTTATTATGAAGTATCTAATTCCTCCTCCATTTTTTTAACACAAGTAATATGGTGGTCCTGAAAGGGACCGATTGTGAAAGTGAAGCAGGTGGATATTTATCGTCCAGGGTCGGCGTAAGGCCAATTGACTTTATTATTTCTTTCTGCGTTCTGCGCACGAATAAAGACTTGATATTTTGAGGGTACGTTTTTACACAATCTAGCATCCGATTTCTGCTACTCCGTCTTTTTATTTCTAGGACACAAAATTATGAATATTAGAAGATAAATTCAAATTTACAGATTTATTAAGAGTATAAAAGTATTTACGATTTGATTTGAAACAATTTATGTTTCAAAAATATATTCTTATTAAAAAGGAGCTTTCTGTCTATATTTCACAAATTATACATTTCGTACAGATAAGTTACGAAGTTAATATTTAAAACCTAATATAGGATAACTTGTATGCAAATTCAGAAAGTCGTGTGGTGCCCATACCTTATTTTTGTATCTCGGTTTCGTTACTAAACACAAATGCCTGTAGCTCATATTATTAGATTGATGCAAGTCCACTGTCTTAAAGATAGTACATACTCATTTATATATTTATTATTCTTCACCAGTTTCATCATTTACAAGACTGTGAACATTACTTCGTTTGTTTATTTATGGAAAGACTCAGTAAATATCTATTATACAAACACGTTCACGTTTATGTAGAAGAGCTGTTTGAGAACTTATATGTATTGAGGAGGAATTCAAATTTGCAGAATACCTGACCCGTGTTTATAGTTAACAGAAGGTTTCCTGACAGAATCTCTTTGTTACATACAAATAGCTCTATAAAATTATTTCTGGTACAGTTTCAACTAAAATTTAGTTTGGCACATGATTCAATATTATAACCTTTCGACTAACAAATGTTAATATAATGTACAGATATTAACGTGAATGTCTTCATCAATATTGATGAGGTATTAATGAATAAAAATTAACTTTTGTATTCTGGACCTTAATCAAGTTTTAATTTAAAATCTTTTATAGGTAAAGAAGTGCATATACAAATGACTCAGTTTCAGTATTTTGTTTTGGAATAATAATAATAACGATAATAAAATGTTTATTAATACAAGGGACAAACTGAAATTATTTCGGAAAAAAACACGGTTAATATTTTCTAGGATTCTATTTTAAATATACTCAATGTAATTCCCTTCAGCAATGACACACTTGTTTGAAAGCTTCAACCAATATTATTTCGGAATACCTTCAAAATAAGGGTGAACTGCGGTCCAATTTCTTCTTCCGACAAAAATCTTCTTTTTTGCGTTTAAGCATAAAAAATAGTCAAAAGATACTCATTTTTTTACCGAAGTAAACTACCACTTCCGGTTTGCCGATTTTACTGAAAACCTAGTCAGATCTCAAAAGGGAGATTATACTAGTAAATACAAAATTTGGAATTGATAACTGTAGAGGTTTGACCTATATCGTGGTCACACAGAGACACAGACATTTTTTTAAAACCACTTCTTCGGTATCAGCGGACTTCAAAACGTGAACATCTGCAAAAATCTTGAGGTCGAAAATTTTCGCCATCAGATAATCTTCTTTCGGAATACCTTCAAAATATGGGTGAACTGCGGGCATCCAATCTCTTCTTCCGACGAAAATCTTCTTTTTTTGCGTTTAAGCCCAAAAAATAGTCAAGAGTCACACATTGCTACATCAGGTGAGTACGGCGCTTGTTCTATTACTTTTATATTTTTTTATTTTCAATATACCGCTTAGTTGTAACTAGCTCTTGTCCATCGAGCTTAATTGCATTTACTAAGCCCGTAATTCTGAAGATTACCGTATACATACATAACCTTTTTCATAGCTTGCTGCTTCTTAGTCATTGTAGGAGTTTCCTCATACTTGTCAGTCCTTACAAGACTCTGTTAGCGGATAGGAAGGTCGAAAAATGGAATATAAGTTTTGTCACCTGTCACTATTTTGGAAAAAAATTGATGACCGCCATTATCTAAGAAATTTAAAGTTTCACGGCAAATTCTCACACCCTCTGCTTTTTGGAAGTCAGAAATTTGGTACGGTACAAAACGACTTACCATTTTTTTTTAATGCAGGTGATTGTGAATGATTGTTTTAATAGCTCAGGATTCAATCTTGAGCTCTATTACAGCATAAGTGGCTTTATTGTCTTCTTCAATTATTTTTTAACAGCAGCAATGCTCAAAGCCGTAGAAGGACGCCCTGTGTCATCTTTTAAACTCATAGTAAATTATGATTCGAAAGTGTCTGGTTAATTTAATTTTTTTTTACTTTTAAAAAATAAGTAACTGAGTTATAACGTACGTAACTTCAACAACCAAACGTCAAATGACAGATAAATAGTTGCTCTAAATAAACACTGTATGATTGTTTTTCAGTCTACTAGATTTTCTTATGCTCAACAAATTCAGCTTATCTCTCGTAATATAATAATATATCTTTTGTAATGTTTACGCGAGTCTTTTAAAGTCCATTCGAACAGAATATTTTTGCAAAGTCAGTCAGTGACCCTATTTTATAGTTTAAGTACAACTTGAAATCAGTGTTAGAATTTTTAACTAGTTTTTTACTAATACATCCTGCGTCTTTTTGTATTGTTAGTGCTTTTATTAAATTTGTATACGGTTTATATATATGATGGCCTACATATTAATTCAAAATACATGGTAATAATGTTAAGGAACGTGGGTGGATGCACTAATGCAGCGCCTAAAATATGTGCGGAAAAATATTCCATTTTGCCACATTCCTGATTTAAAAAAGATGAGATCGTCACTGATAATTTCGGGGTAATTGTATTACCAATTGGTACGATTATAGAATATTATTTATGTGTACTTCTCATTTTTTTGTGCTAGAAATTTATATAAATTTTCGTTCTAGTACGTTGCTAGTTTATCTTCTTGCTTTTAATGGAGGACTTTTTGACTACCGTTATTTCCATATTATTTAAGAAAGTAAAGATACGCCTATGACAAATATGTTAAAATTATGATTTCCGTATATACTTTCATATTTACTACGTGTCTTATAGAAAATTACTTCCGTACTTCATGGAAGGTGGTTCTCGTACGCCCTATTCCAATGTGATCAAAACCGAAAACCTTTAGTGAATTGCGTCTAATAGGCATTCTACCTCTCCTGACAAAAATCAAAAAAAAAACTATGAATTATCAGTTACTAAGCTTATTAGAGCGGAGATTAGAATTTTACCTGTTTCCTAGTCTGGGTTTCGAACAGCGCATAGCCGTAGCACTGTTTTACTGGATGTATCTGATAATTTGCTTACGGCTATGGATTGTGACGGCTATGGCTCTGTTGGTTTTTGGTCGAGCTTTTGATACCCACGACCATCAGCTTTTCCTGTCGATACTACAATGCACTGACTTGCCAGAGGCTCTTATAAAAATGCTTCTTCTTTACTTGAACGATAGGGGACAGCTTCCGTCTTTGGACGGGTTTCTCTGGTTTCAGAAATGATACTCGTGTAGACCTTAAGGGGTCTATATTGGGGCCGCTTTTATTCACAGTATATACCTCAACTTTCTATACATGCATTAGGAGTTGCAAAACGTATGCTGATGGCATTTAAACCTATTATTGCTTCCTCGCATAGGTTGTCCAGTAGCAATGCAAAATATTATTTTTGATTTGAGTGCTGTTGCAACATGCGCTGTTAAATCCATCAAAGTCGACTGTTTTGCTTTTTGGCAACAAAAATAATGTTTCCTTTCTCAAAAGGACAAACGTGCCTTTTAAGTTAGAGGCGAGAAACCTATGCTTTGTGTTCGATACACAACTCAAGTTAAAAACTCATATTAATAGACATATTAGGTGGGCATAAATTATTTTAAAATTAATTTTTTCTCATAGAATTTGTTTCACTACAGATATAAAGCATAACCTGTGCGAATCACTTGTTCTTTCACACTATTTGTTTGCTGTGAGTTGTATAGACCCTCTATTATAATTACTTCTGCTTCTCGAATTCAAAGGATTCAGAATTAGTGTTTTAGACTAATTTTCTGCATAAAGAAGTTTGACCATCGTTTCACACAAACCTGCTCAGGTGGAATTATTAAATTTGAAGAACTGACACCATTTGTGTATGGCTTGTCTTTCCCACAAGAATGTTTTATACCAACAGCGCTCATACTCCTATGAAATAGTGAGGGTGTACAATGCTCTGCCCCACGGATTGAAATGCCTGTCTTCAAAAAGCTTCAATGTAGCATATAAGATAAAACTACTAGCTAGTTACTGTGAGTGTGCTCATCCATCCTGTGTACTGTATTATTACATATTTTCTTTTATAATACCTTTTAAATTTAGTTATTATATTTTGTTATCTGCATCTTTTAAAAGTAATCACAAAATTTAATTAGGATAAGTTGATTATTAGGCATTCTTTCCTATGGAAAATCATTTATAACCGGGTAAATAGGAAGGAATACTCTATCCTGCTAAGTTGATATATATCCTATGTTTCTCAGTAGTTTTATTATTATTATTCCTTTTTGTGTCTTTTTATGTTTATATTTATTTGTGTCGTCTACTGAAAATAAAAAAATATTATTATAATTATTATCAGTAAAACCAAATGGTTCAAATAATTTCGCTCCACAATGATTGGGACCACTATTCCTGTCAAAACCAATAATAAAAAAATTACAAACGAAGCCCTTTCATAAGTTATAAAGTATATGGAATATCATATTATAATGTTTTAAAGTCTACAAGAAAATATTCGTCATTTACACTTACAAAATCAACAACCAGCAGAGTCTTTTAGTTACAAGTTTCTTGTTACGTCTTTAGAAATGAAAGTATTATTTGTTCATTCGCAAGTATAAGAATCTATAGAGAAACTTTCATCGGATCTCTGTGAATGTAGGTGTGGTCAGATATAAATTTCATTTTAATTTGCCCTAATTTTAATTAAGTAAAACATTCGACTCTGAAAGCCCAAAATCTCAAGTATCTCCAAGAAAAAAATTTGAATTCCCGGGATGCAATTCCCCAAGGTGCTAACCTCAGCGAGCCACCCCGCGGTGAAAAAGAAAAATGAGGGCAGTTAAACGTGAAACTCCAGGATTTATAACACCTGTTCCTTGTTAGAAAGATTCCGAACCTTATGTTAAAATTAACATATTATTTTTGAGAAGTGTTTATTATATCAAAAATTATAGATGAGACAACCGTTTAATTTACAATTTATTACAATTTAAATTTATATATAGGTATACAGATTATTAGTTATGTAAATCTTCCTGTGTTATTCCTGTTAGTTAATTATGTATTTCCAGAATTTTTACTTATACATAGAGTAAGTTATGAATAAACAAAAGATTTCTTTGAGAAGGCATTAGATTTCTTTCTCATAAAACATAGTTCTAATAAACATTTTGACATTTTACATATTCAAAATAACACAAATGAATGACCTTTGTTAACTTTATTTATCTAATATACTTATCGGTAAGTTAAGGTATTAGTTTAAATCGCTACGTGTCAAAGTGCCTTTGTCAGTGTAATATCTTATCTGAAGAAGCCATTGTTTTGATGAATTAATTGTCACATTACAATTAAGTTAGCAAAAACCTAAATACCGATGTTGTTGATATATCCAAATAGATTTTCATCTAATAAAGGCCATGTCAATACAATATACAAGAAAAAATTTAAGGTTTCCAATCTAATTTCAAACTAATGTAAAATATATTTCGGAAATGTGAGTACATCATATTAATCAAATGGAGTTTGATTGCAGTATATTGTACATTTAATACATCTAATTATTGCGATGGTTAAACGCTTAAAAAAATATTATAAATTAATACAATATTGATCATTGTTTTTAATTTATATATTCCTTATAGATATCTATTTTATGAAGAATAATAGTTTGTTTTATTTATTATCTTTACTCTCCTAGATGACGTGTATTGACATGGATTGAAATGTGTCAAATGGGAATATGTATTTATGTTAACCGGCTAGCTATTTCAACAAATATTCTTATATGTACATCACAGAAATTAACTTAAGTATATATTTTCTTTCTACTTTATTGCATGTTTACGTTGCATCGCAGTGTTGTTCTGTTACGCTACGGTGTGTAGACAATGCGGTTTTTAATCAGTGCTACTGAAGATGACAGCTACGGTGTGTAGACAATGCGGCTTTTAATCAGTGCTACTGAAGATGACAACATAGTTGTCGAAATACGTATTTAGCCTTTTCTGTGCTTTAGTGTGGTTAAGGTGTTTTAGTGTTTTTGTTTACTTTACTGGGACTGCTTTTCTGATAATTCTGTATTGCACTAGTTCAACAGCTAATGTATTATTTAGGGTATTGAGTATTCTTTAGAAATCCCATTAAATTTAGTGGTGGGCGAACTATTGGCGAAATTTTATTTTTTCACTGAAAGGAAGATTATGCTCGTAAGTATAAAGTTTTCTGTTGCCAGGTGGAACTCTTGGCCGGTGTCGTGGACACAAACAGAGAGAGATAGAGAGAGGGAGAGAAGAAAAGGAATACAAAATGTCCTTTTCGGTATCAGGGGCCTTCATAACGTGGACATCTGCAAAAATCACGAGGCCAAAAATGTTCTCCATCACAATACATCCTTATACAGCGTATAAGGAATTAAGAACTACAAAGTTATTATTACGTGAATTTCGAACAGTTATATGGTATCATTGGAAAGATACCTATATTTAAAGAAAAAAAGTTTCATATAAATTAAATGAATAGCATTTAGATGAAGAGCAAACGAATTACCGAAATTTATTCAAATACCATTTCCTCTCGTTGTGTTTCACTGTTGCCATCATTATAATACTAAAATATTGTTTTAATTTAATGCAAATATATGGTAATTAGTTATATATCGCTATCTCGTTAAAGAACATACAATTTATTATTATACAACATAATACGGTGTAATCGTCGAACGAACAGTGATGTGAACATGCTTTATTATAATATGTTTATTAATATTGTAACATGAATCAGTATAATTTTAAATTAATTACTGAAAATTTCAACGACAATTCATTGCCTCATAATTTATTTATTTTGGAGTAATTGTATTCACATTTTGAATTTGGATACGCATTCGGAGATATCATGCCTCCTAATATTAATATGATAATTTACAGATTTACACGGTCTAGTTTTTAGTTACAATAAATTAATACATGGAATAATTAACATTTAATTTTAACCTATTATTATATCGAATTTATGTTTCGATTTTCCTTCACCATTATTGTTGTTAATATAATGAATGAACTACTGGTGCATTTTACTACTATAGTTTTATATGCAAATTAAATGATAGAAAAAGGCAGAGTATTTATGGATCATATGAAGGCAGCTTTGGTCAAGTTCGATGCTCGTTTAGACAAAAATTTCTCTGAGCAGCTATTGTGCTTCAGACAAAGACAGCAAGTAAAAATGTCCGTACCCACTACTAAGGTAGATGATAAGGTATGTTAGAGGTGTTCGCGTTGTTTGAACACGTGAAATTCGGCGTTTTCTTACCAAATGAAGGAAATTTAAAAATATATATATAAAGTATAGAATTTCATGGGGTAACTCCGCTCAAAATGCAACTGCGGACACGTGTTTAGAACTACTTGGTTCTCGTCAGCGCAGTGTAGCCAAGGAATAGGAAGGGATAACCTTGGAGCTGAAAAACATCAATCAGAGAGGGACAGCCTACAAATTGAGGCTTCAGCTAGAGTGTCCTCGATACTGAGAATGAATCTAACGTCGCCGCGAGGTAGACATTGTCCACCTGCAAGCCATCTGAACCCACAGGATAACAATAAAGAAAAGAAATATTGCGGATTATATGCGACGTTAGATTCATTCTCAGTATCGAGGACACTCTAGCTGAAGCCTCAATTGGTAGCCTGTCCCTTGTGTATGTCTCTGATTGATGTTTTTCAGCTCCAAGGTTATCCCATCCTATTCCTTGGCTACACTGCGCTGACGAGAACCAAGTAGTACGAAACACGTGTCCGCAGTTGCATTTTGAGCGGAGTTACCCCATGAAATTCTATACTTTATTATTCTATAATCCGCAATATTTCTTTTCTTTATATATATTTCGGTATATATATATATATATATATATATATATATATATATATATACCGCATGTGTCAAATTTCATTAGCTATAGGGATTCAATAGTTGCATGCGATCTATACGTATACATATAATACGTTGTAACATGGTGCCCCTACTGTCCGTCACCAGTGCCGACAACAACCGACATCACAACGATTTACTCCGATCTTTCCACTTCTCCCGACCAGATTTTACATTCCGTGTTTAGCTGCGAACACGTTGCAAAAGCCGTCTTATTACTGGAACGGGAAACATCAAATGTAGTAGTTTATTATTATTTTCAGAATCCTTTTTTATTTACCTTATTTTTAATTTTATTAGAATTACGCTTTTGTTTGTATCATGCAGCGTGAACGCAGCTTAATAATTCTCTGCATTTATTGAAAAGAAAAAGAAAAACAAATCCTTCCAAGGCATAAATATTATTTCTAAACGCATTACAAACACCCAACCCGGTGGTCGAATAGGTACTGCCGCTGGCGCTAACCACGCTAACTTCTATTTACGTGCATGCATCGGTCGTGCTTGCATTGGAAAGGGAGGAAGGGGTACTGTACTATGTTGCCACGTACTGTATGGATTAATCGCCTATGGCTAATGAAAATTGACACATGCTGTATATATATATATATATATTGAAAAATTGAAAATCTTCTTGGTAGTAGTGGCATACAATGAATTAAAAGTAATAACAATATGACAACTGGTTGTCAATTAGAGAACAATGACAAATATAAAATGTAAATCAAAATGTATAAATGAAAATGTAATCAATAAGCATAGGACAGTCGAGATTACTTATATAGTCACATCAAAAGGCTTGGGGTCTACCACTGTTCAGTCAATCCAAATATACAAATAACGATGCAACTATGTAAAGAAAAATTAAGAGTAGAACTGTTGATAATATAACAATATAGAATGTAAAATAGTCATGTATAAATGTAAATGAAAGCAAATAAGCATAGGACAATCGATATTACCCATGTAATCCTATCAAAATGGCCTAGGTTCCCCTAAACATGTACAATTTTGATTGAAATACATAAACAATCAACGATGCAACTATGTATGTGTTAAGATGCATATTAATGCTTTAACATACACCTTCTTTGTTATGCTGCACTGACGAAACCAAACTAGGTAGAAACATATATGTCTGTGTTTATATGTATATGTAAAATTGTACATGTTTAGGTGAACCTAGGCCATTTTGATAGGATTACATGGGTAATATCGATTGTCCTATGCTTATTTGCTTTCATTTACATTTATACATGACTATTTTACATTCTATATTTGTTATATTATCAACAGTTCTACTCTTAATTTTTCTTTACATAGTTGCGTCGTTGTTATTTGTATATTTGGATTGACTGAACAGTTTGTGGTAGACCCCAAGCCTTTTAATGTGATTATGGAAATAATCTCGACTGTCCTATGCTTATTGATTACATTTTCATTTATACATTTTGATTTACATTTTATATTTGTCATTGTTCTCTAACTGACAACCAGTTGTCATATTGTTATTACTTTTAATTCATTTTATGCCACTACTACCAAGAAGATTTTCAATTTTCAATACACTTGTATAATTGGCAAAGAATTGTAATATATTTTATTAACTGCCTGGTTGAAATAAGGCATTACACAGTATTTGGTATTTTCACAGTTGTTTTACACTTGGACATTTTGGATTGACATTTTAAGGTAATACTATATTTTTTATTCACATATTAATGCTTTAACATACACTTTCTTTGTTATGCTGCACTGACGAAACCAAACTAGGTAGAAACATATATGTCTGTAGCTACAAATACATCTTAACACATACATAGTTGCATCGTTAATTGTTTGTGTATTTCAATCAAATTTGTACATGTTTAGGTGAACCTAGGCCAGTTTGATAGGATTACATGAGTAATTATCGATTGTCCTATGCTTATTTGCTTTCATTTACATTTATACTTGACTATTTTACATTCTATATTGTTATATTATCAACAATTCTACTCTTAATTTTTCTTTACATAGTTGCGTCGTTGTTATTTGTATATTTGGATTGACTGAACAGTTTGTGGTAGACCCCAAGCCTTTTAATGTGACTATATAAGTAATCTCGACTGTCCTATGCTTATTGATTACATTTTCATTTATACATTTTGATTTACATTTTATATTTGTCATTGTTCTCTAACTGACAACCAGTTGTCATATTGTTATTACTTTTGAAATTCTATACTTTATATATATATTATATATATATATATTATTTAAATTGATATAGCCTCCAGCCCCATCTGTCAAAATTTTAAAATGTGATATTGCTCATCAAGTTAGTTTATAGCGGTTTTGTTTTAGTTTTGTTTCAACGTTTTATTACACATCCTTTAAAAGGTAACAGAGGAGGGGGATACTTTAAACACGCACTGTATATAATAAATTTCTTTAGTTTCCAATACGTAATAAGATATTGAATTAGCGTATATGTATTTTTAGCTACTCCCTTTTTCTGCGGCAACCGCAAACCTTACATGTAAGTTCCACTGCACGAATGAAATTGAGTTCAAGATAGATTTAATTTTATGATAAAGAGAATAAAGCATGGGGCAAATATGCAGGGAAAGAAATAGCATATCAAATATCACCCTCAATGTACAATCGTTCCTAAATATAAACGCATATACGTTATATGTGTGTATGTAAACATACATATGCCTATATAAGCAGGGGGTCTATTTTTTAATGAAATTTAACAAAGAAAAACAAACAAAAATACAACAAGAAAATAAATAACATAAAATGTAATACTTTTTCATTTCATGTAGGCTTTTTTTAATTTTAGGTGTATTTGATTAAATATTTAAAATCATGTTTTGTTTTTTGTTGATATAAATCCGCAATATGTAAACTTAAATGTTTTTATCGACGACTAAACAATAAAGTATGTATTATATTAATCAATATTGGCTAATAATAACACTCATAATACCCGTAGGGAATAATGAAATGCGACCAGTGAATAATGAGCCATAACGTTACCATTATTCACTGCATTCCGCCAATAAGAACATATAATGGGCCATAACGTTACCATTATTCACTGCATTCCGCCAATAAGAACATAACGTTCCTAACGTTGTCATAGTAACGATAGACAAGTCCGGCCATTTTACTGACTGCCTAACCATCAAACGTCATATTGATATAGTAATCTGACATTTTCGTTTACTTATTTTGATTTTTTTTAGTAATTTTCAGTTAGTCGTCGATAAAGTAGTGTATACTAACTCGCAATAATGACTATTATTCCCTCGAGCTGAGTTACTCCCTCGCCGCTTACGCGGCTCGGGAGTAAATTCAGCTCTCGGGAATAATAACTGTCATTATTGACTCGTTGTATAAACTACTAATATGACGGATTATAGCAGCTATTATTCACAAAGACGACGTTTGAATCCACGAACCTGAGGGAAGTGGCGAAAAAATTAATTGCCACCTACATACTCGTACAAAGTGCCTACTTTTAAAAAGGTAAATAAACAATATGGCGATATACTTGGCTGTCATGCAAGTTGGTTATCAGCTGAGGAAGGAGCTGATCGGTGGTGATTTAAAATATCATTGAAGCAGAGGAATAGTGATTATAAATTTGTATTTGTGAGTGGCCAGATACAGTGAATTTTAAACCCATAATTCAGTGTGAGTTACAAATACAATTATTGACGAAAGTAATGGTAAAAAATTGAATATATTAAATAGGAATAGAAAAATATTTAAAAAATATAAATCGTAGAAATAGATAAGCTCGTATATATCTGTTTATTACTGAATATGATTACCTAGATACCGTAAAACCATCAAGAACTAGAGTTAACCACTCTATCCGACGTGAAATAATGAGGTGTGGCCACCACACAACTTTCTTATACGCATGAGCGTAGTCCAAATTTTAAGAATTTTCTTATTCAAAAATATTCAAAATCTTATTAGTACTTCTATTCTCTTAATAAATCTCTATATACTGCATACTTTGCGAGATATTCGAAAGAAAGTGCTACTGGTTAAGGGTAAAAGTGTTACTTCCGGTTCGATTTTTGAAATTTCATTTATACAAAAAACATTTCAAATCCAGCTCTAAATACTTTTGTACTCTTGATAAATATATATAGAATACATAATTTACCACATATTTCCAAAAAATCGCTATTCGATCAGAGTAAAAGTGTTACTTCCGGTCTGAATTTTGAAATTTTTTGTGTACAAAAGGTATCGAAAATTAAGTTGTAAATTCTTTTATACTTATGTCGTACCTGTTTAAAAAGCATGACTTGCGAAATATTGGCAAAAAAACGATTTTCGATAAGAGTAAATGACCTACTTTCGGAAGGAATTTCGAAAAACTTTCATAATAAAATTCGCCTCAAATTTAATTTTGAGTACTTATGAATTCTTTATAAATTTGTTTAAACTTAGCAGTTTTAGAAATATTGGCAAAAATCGATTTTTTTCACTGAAGTAAACTACTACTTCCGGTGTGCCGATTTGATTGAAAATCTAATCAGATCTCAAGGGAGAGATTATACTCGTAAATACAAATTTTGGAATTGATAGCTATAGAGGTTTGACCGCTATTGTAGTTACAGAGAGAGAGAGAGAGAGAGAGAGAGAGAGACGCGTACGCACACACACAGAGAGATAGAGAGAGAGAGAGAGAGAGAGAGAGAGAGAGAGAGAGAGACGCGTACGCACACACACAGAGAGATAGAGAGAGAGATACAGAGGGAAAGACTACCGAAACTATCAAATTATGCCCCATATTTTTAATTCATTTAAATAAGTATTCAAATATTGCTTATTTAGGTTTTTAAATAAAATGAAAACTAAATAATTTTACCTGGCTAGCTCATGTTTTTATCCCAGGACGATTCAGGTAGAGAGATAAAAAATAATCCTATGGTATTAAATGAGAAAACAAATCATGCTCAGATTAAACATATAGCGCATATGATATTTTTAGATCATCATATGATTTGATTAAGTCTCTAAATTAAAACAAATTTTAACATTTTAGTTTATTTAGCACTCGCACATTAATAAAGTTTAAATACCTTTTTTTCATTTTCATCTTCTTTCTTCTTTCTTCACTGAACAGAAAATCTTTTCGTTGTCGGTTCGCTTAGTGAGAGTCCTCCTCCGATAGTAGAGATACTAGGAGCTTCTTTAACTGCTGTCGGTCCCTTATAAGTCACCTCTTTATTTTTCTATAGGTGAACTTGCACTCTTTCAACTTCTTATATGAATATATATTAAACTTTAATTTAACATTTAATACTTACTAGTCGGTCGACCTCTTTCTAAAAATGGATAACCTTTTATATTATTTATGCGGTTCAAAACAGTCTAATATGCAGTCGAACTATCTTCTTGAAAGTTCGTGCTCGACTTCTTTATATAAATAGGAAACCTTCCACATACTTTTAACGCTCTAATTAAGACAGTCTAATACACTGTCGACCGCTATGTTGGAAAGTCCCTGTCGACTTCCTTATGATCAATTGGACTTCTTTCTCCGGGACGCACATGCAATCTCCTTTCCTCGTCACCTGTTAATTTACACACATATTTTTACGTACCATATGGTGATAAACTTTCTTATCTAAATAATGCTTAACTTATATAGATGTGATATACATTTAGAATTAACAACAAGAATATTAATGTTTATAATAATAGATGGCTCTTCAGGCATGTGAAGCATTCGGTTAATCGAAATATTGCTTTTTCAGTATAATGACCATGCTAAAGCATAATTCTTACTTGACATTAAGCAATACCATCACTTATTTACTGGCAGGTGAAGCTTTAAATAATTTAATCCCCATTAGTTAAAATCGAAAGGAATTGAACAACACTGTAAAATATAAAAAATAAAATATATCGTTCAAGAGGGACAAAATACAAATGTTTTCACGCGATTTCCATTTATTTTTTTGCAGTCCACATGTTTGAAACGGATGGGAAAACACGCAATTTTAATTACAAATTACACAATTATCAACACAAACACGGAAATCACTTTAATGGACATTTGTTACAGTAGTTTCTCGTTTACCCCAACAAACAACCTTATTGTTTTACCATTTCAAATAAACGATAATTATGTAGCATTTAAATTTGTGAAACATTACCAAAGGGTGTTTCAGAACGTCAAAGAGTAATGAATAGGAAAATTTTATAAACAATCATTTAGTTTTTCTTAAGTGGTACTGGAATTAGTAGGATCAATGCAAGCTTGACACTCCTTTTATCATTTCTTTAAAACATTATTTTTCTTAATATATTTGAAGCAACAATACTGGTGATTTACAGTATACGATTTACTCACATGAAAGAAATAAACATACTAGGTTCTCGTGTTTGCATCCGAAATATCATTTGTTGAAATTATGGTAAGCCAAATGTAATAATATATTAATATTTTCTTCACTTTTTTTTTATGAATGATTTATTTAACAATACATAAAATCTTAACAATGTACACATAGTACATGACTACGTGATATCAAACATTTAAAAAAAATATTAATACATTATATAAAAGGAAAGCTGTCTATGGTTTATTGTTTCCATTCTTTTTCATTATACTTTAGAGCTTTCCTAATCTGAATATTTTATAATTTATTTAATCTATTAGATAACATCTGCTAAGCTTCTTCCTTCAATTTATTAGAATTTTCGCAATTTTTCGCAACTATTTCCTGGTTAGTTGGTGGCACGTCCATGCAGAAGCCAACTGGTACCCAGTTCGTTAATTCTAAACTTATCGATGTTTATCAATAATGAGGGAAGTTGATACTTCAAAATTATCACATCGACATCTTACCGACACATCGTCAGCAATTACTCTGTGCAATTTAAAACGTTGATTGGCACTTTTCAAAAGCCTTTGAGTGTAACGGATTTTCACAGACGCACAGAAAACATCAGGCTACCAGTCATTAAATATATATATAATTATCTTCTGGTCTTATAGATATTCATGGCATCTCTCTGGCAGAAAACAGAGTGAGAAAATCTTTTTCATAAGTTTATTTTTAGGTAAACTCATGTCATAGTTAGTAATAAATATATATCTTTTAGCATTTTATAACAGAACCATTGCAGATAGCATCATAGAATACTTTTTATTATTCATAATGTTACATTTAATTTGGCTTGTATTCTAGGTTAACTTTGAAAAAATCGTAATTACTCAACTCATGTTTCGTATTCGTAACATTAGTAGTGTTTGTAATAGTCACACTAATCAGTTTCTTTCGTTTATGTTTGATAGCTATTTTGAGCATTCCCAGCTAACACACAATGAAAGGTCAAACAATGGCCCATTAACGCTTCAACTGTTATAACGTTGTTAACTTTCAGTCAGCGTTAGCTTATTAGTGATTTAACGGTATAGAATGTGTAATAGATATTTGTGTTAATGGTAAAGTGCTCGGACAATGTCGGACATATTTCACAATTTTGTTAATTCTCTGCCATCAAAGAAAGTATCAGTTCTCGTAATCTGGTAATTTGAAACCACAATGGTCAATCTATGGTAAATCATTGGCATGAAATTGGTGACTACCCAAACAATATTTCGCTCTCATATCTTGGCAATCGACACTACCGACTATCAATTATAAGAAACAACCCAGTTGTTTCCGTTCCATATTTCTCCAAATTAAAATTTGTAATGTGTTTATTAATTGTTGTTCCCCTTATTTGTGGTCATTAGTTATAGCCGTTTCAAAGAGGTAAGAAGCAATATTTAGTCTACTTATAGTTTGTCGATATTGTAGTTTTGGAAGTTTAGTGACGTTAGATTATTATTGAATCTTACTGAATCGTATAGTAGAATGCCTATACTAAAGGTAAGCAATATTTCGATCATCTTCAATATGAATGAATAACGTAGGAACGGGTACTTTTATGTGTTTCATTTCCTTTGCAGCTGATGAGTGACTCGATTCAACGAGACTGGAGAACCTCTGTATACCAACACGTCTATTGTAATTCAATAATACTGACGTAACTCTTGTGCATAACTACTTGACCGACGCCGACGTCTAGAACTATTACTACTATGTGATCATTTTGAACTGTCCTCAGTTGGGCACACTGATTTTAATATGGGAACACAATGTAATTGGCGAACATGTTTATTTATTTAGTTTGTGGTTAGGTTTACTATTTGTAGAAATTGCACTTTATTTTTTATCATAAACAATAATAAATACGTTACAATTTTATTATTGTAAAACATAGTCCTATAATTATCTCACAAAATTAATACATGTTATTCTCAATGCATAGATTGTCACGTCTTCTCATATTATTGAACACATTGTGGAATGTTTCTGGTGTGATATTTTGCAATTTTATTCTAATTGCCTCTTCAAGTTCATCGAGATTATGCAGTCTGTTCTGAAACACTTTATTTTTTAGATGGCCAAAGAGAGAAAAGTCCAGTGGGGTTAAATCAGGAGAATTGGCTAATCATCAATTTCGCCTAATCAATCGGTTACCATAGTACCCATGCATAGAATAGAATAGAATATAATTAATAGTTTGGTGCGCAGTATGTGCAGTTGCCCCGTCTTGTTGGAAGTACCCCAGGGTCAATTCATCTTCGTGAAAGCTGTTAATGAAGGGTTCCAATATCTGTTCTCGGTATTGTACTGCATTAATTGTATCATGGAAAAAAATTGGTCCAATAATCCGTCTCTTTGACATTGCAACCGACTTTGATAAGAGATAGAGAGTATTTTCAACACTCTCTGTTGACCAGGTACCTACGGTAATTTTGAGAGTTGATATAACCCGACAAATGGATCCAAGCTTTATCCGAAAAGAAAGTGCGATTCAAGTTTTCTTCATGTAATATTTTATTAAACAAGTTTCAGTAACGTTTGTTCTCAATGGGTTCCTCGTCCTTTGTCTATACAATTAAACATTGAAGAAGCTTCATTAAGCAAGAAGAAAAACACGTCCAAAAAAGAGTTTCTTCACGACAATGCCCGACTTTATATAGCCAGCGTAGTAAAAAAATGCAATATAAAAATCGAAAGATATTAGAGCATCCTCCCTATAGCATTCAAATTCACTACCAATAAAGACGTTAAAAGAACACATTTCTGCAGACGGGGTCATGTTGACATTTTTTATTGACCGTGAAGGACCCTTGCTGATGGCGTTTAAAGGAGCTAGAATAAATATTAATGCAAACCTACGCAATGAAACTTTGAACTAATCGAGTAATAAAACGAAAAAGTTCACAGAAACTTTCATGTGGTGTCATGTCATGTCACATCGTAGAAAAAAAAATCTACAACAAAAGAAATGGAAGATTTCAGAGCATCCACTCTATTGCGATTTCCATATCTTTAGGACTTAATTGTTATAGAAATTATTTGAAAATATATGTTTTATTAATTTCTATAGACCGAAGATGAGTTTCAACTGAACCTTCCTCTTATAATATAAATAATAATAATAATTCATTTTTTCCAAACAGTCACAAGGCAATACATATATAGCTACATATATACAGGCTGCCCCACCGAAAACGAAACAGATTGAATATCTCGAAGGAGAAAACTTTTTTGAAAAAACGCTAAAACAGGTCGATTTTTGATCCAAGGGGGACACCCTTCCATCATATCTTCACCTGTGATACGTCATTCCCCTCCCCTCCATCACTCTAACCATTACAATTTAAATAGGGAAAGTACTAAATACGATACATCATTGAAAAGGTAATTCTACGGAGAATTCAGCAAAATGATGTTGGTTGCGCTATTTTTGATTTTAGCGCCGTTTAGCGGGAAAAATAACGGTTACGTATTCCACAATGTGACACATCATTTCAAAGCTAATTTTATTAGCAATTTAATAAACAATTGAAAAAAAATTAAATAATTGAAAAACCTTGCAGAGCTCTAATATTAGAAACTACGAACTTATTAGTTTACAAAAGACGCTGACAGTCTGTACTTGATAATGATGACAAATAAATGTCAAAAATATTACGTATTTAGTTGCTAATAAAATTAGATTTGAAATGATGTGTCACATTGTGGAATACGTAACCGTCTTTTTCCCGCTAGATGGCGCTAAAATCAAAAATAGCGCAACCAACAATGACTTTTCTGAATTCTCCGTCTTTTTAATGATGTATCGTATTTAGTACTTTCCCTATTTAAATTGTAATGGTTAGAATGATGGAGGGGAGGGGAATAACGTATCACAGTTGAAGATATGATGGAAGGGTGCCCCCCTTGGATCAAAAATCGACCGGTTTTTGCGTTTTTTCAAAAAAGTTTTTTCCTTCGAGATATTCAATCTGTTTCGTTTTCGGTGGGGCACCCTGTATACATACACACATGTGAGTTGAAACAGGTCAAACGTAATAATTATACATATTATATTACATATTATTATATAAATTCAAATTATAATTACAAATTAATAGTGCGTTATATAAATAATAATGTCAGACTGAAATAATCCCTTAACAAATTAAATCTGTTCAAGTAAAAATTGTTGCAAGGAAATTAGCTTCCTAAAAATTCGCCAATATTGTAGGGCTCTAAATTGACAAGCAGATTAAATGTAGTCGTTTTCAAGTATTTAAGGGTTGTCATACCTTTGATATGTTGAGGAAGTTTATTGAATAATCTTATGCTGGAATAGGATGGACCTTTTTCCATCATGCTAGGTCTGTGTATTGGATAATTATACGTAATTTGAGATCAAGTCTCGTAATCGTGATTAGGTAGGAAATGATCAAATTTCTCCTTGTTTTTAAAATTAAAATAAACATTCAAAAATATACAAAGCTGCAACAGTAAGAAGTCCGGCTGACCTGAATTTTCCACGACATGATCCTCTAAAGGGAAAGCCAAAAATTACTGGAAAGATTTGTTTTAGAATTGCAAAAACCCGGCCCGAATCTGGAGAATTTCCCTAAAAAAGTATACTATATTTTAGTTTGGAAATAAATACCCCATAATAAATTAGTAAAGTAGGTAACATAATTTCAAGGATAATCACACACATTACAAGAATGAAATTCTATTCTAAACTGCTATATATGCAAATTACCGTACCTAATCAGTGTTATAATAAAGTGCATCCGTTGCAAAGAAGAAAAACTACCAGAATAACAAAAGTAGTTGAGCCGAACTTACAATTTTCGAAGTGTTAAAGACATGATAAATACAGGAAGATGATGTATAAAGAATATATTTTAAACGTAAAGGATCACTGAAATAAAGCAAGTTTATAAGAGGAGATGATATTAATTAACGAAATTCATGGGTCATATTAGGACTAAAAAAATTTCCAAAGCAACTACTGTATTTCTCAAGGCTGACGTTTCTAAAACTACAGTCTATTTTTAGGATTTTAAATAATTAATTCATTTCAGCTGTATTTGAAGTGTTCAAACACTGTAACAGTTATAGTTAGAAATTTCTCAGGATTGTAACGCGGTCACCAACAAACCAAAATTTATAACTGAGAGGGAAGTATCATTAAGGTAGACCAAAAGTAGGGGATACGTGACCATTACTAGGATTTTACATCTTTGCACCTGTTGACACAATTACCCAATAAAATTTCCAACAGCAGATTCTAATTACTGTTGAAACTGGCGCATTAGTCTCGTTTAATGTAATTTCAAAGGCTGATTCCCCTTTTCGTGCCAAAAAAAAGTTTTAAATTTCAACTAGACTGTAGACCCGAGAATTCCACAAATTGCTACTATTAAGCGTGACTTTGCGGAACAACGCGTGCCAGTTAAATTACAACGATCGGCTTCTTAAATCGTTTAAATATGGTCGCCGCCATCGAACTTGAACTGTGAGGATGGGGTGAACATGTCAAGAACTCGAAACGCATTGAAAAATAGTCGAGGGTTCGGGACACCGCTCGCTACGACTGCTAAATTCTACGTATACTGGAAGAAATATTTAATATAAAGAATTTTCTCGAGGATCTATGTGTGTACACATTAGTTTATGATAATATATTCTTATGATTGATTGAATTATTCATAAGAAGGAAACGGTAAAAATAAAATTTGGCGAATATATTACAACTAATGGTATTGTTTACGAAGAAATGTGAGTAGTTTTGCATAATAGAATATAACAATAAAATACTTTTTCATTGCGGCTGATGATGTATATGAATGTGAATTTGACTGTGGAAAATATGGTTTATTGCTAACATTTTGTAGGTTAACATTTATCCTTTTCAACGTACTTCTTCTTTTATATATAATAACCTCCATAAACCCCATTCATCATGCAGTATGATAGAATATACAGTGTGGAAATAAAGTAACGGAGAAAGGCAATAACTTCGTTAACATTCACTTTTTGATAAAAATCTCGGGGGGGGGGGGTTATAGCGATTTTAACTAAGGGGAATATTTTCATCGCATTTTCAATTTCTTACGTCATTTGTTTTTCATATTATGACGTCACCAACTTTTTTTTTAAATGACAACTTATAATTTTTTTAATCGATTTCGATAGTACTTTCAATTCCCTATCCAATGATATAAAACTTTTAATATATTACATTTGAAAAAAATGAAAAAAAGAGTTTTTTAAAGTTCAAATTTTAAAAAATCATTATATTGGCAAAATGGTACTATTGAGCAATAACATCAGAAATTTAAAGTACTGGCAGGAATTAATGGTGACAGAATTCTAAGTCCATTATTTTTTGCTAACAATTTGACTCGTGAGAGATACTTGCAATTTCTACATTTCTAATTGATGCCTGCATTAGTTGCATTGTTTCCTAATGCAAACAGCCCTTACATACCAAATAATAGTATCTATATGGTTACAAGATGATGGTAGTGCGCCTCATTACGCAATTAATGTGCGACGGTACTTGGACCAAGTTCTCCCAAGAAGATTGATAGGAAGAAGAGATCCGATGGAATGACCGGCTTGGTCTTCTGATCTAACGCCATTAAACTTCTTTCTATGAGAGTACATAAAAAGTAAAGTGAACAAAATCGCCCTAATAAATTTTGAAGATCGAAAGCAGAGAATTCGACATGAAATTGGATTAATATCAGATCAAACTATTTAGAATGTGAGAAATGAGTTTTATATCTTCTTGGGTATTGTCAAAAGGTACAGGGTCGTTATTTTGAACATTTAGTGTAAATGTAATTTAAAAAGTGTTATTTCTGTGCTTATTTTTGTGTTTGATGTTATTGTTAGTTTTTGTTTCTGGTTAATCAATTTAGTTTTGATGTAATTATTAACTTGAATGGAGTAGAGTGTAAAGTAATAGATGGATTTTTCAAAATTTTCATAATTTTATAATAAAAACGCATGGTCAATCTTTCGATCAAATTTATGTGACTAGGTAATTTTTAATATTTCTACTTTAAAATTCTTTTTCTCAATTTTTTTTTAAATGTAATATATTAAAAGCTTTACACCGTTGGATAGGGAATTAAAAGTACTATCGAAATCAATTAAAAAAATTATAGGTTGTCATTTAAAAAAAAGTCGGTGACGTCATAACATGAAAAACAAGTGAATATGCAATGAAAATAGAGATTTTTTTCAAAAAATGAATATTAACAAAGTTAATGAATTTATCCGTTACTTTATTTCCACATTGTATACATATTGTAATAGTATAAGTGAAAGTACATTTAATAAAATAATATTTCTGCTAAATTAGATTAAACTGACGAGCAATCGTAGTTATTAGCCACGACCGAAGCTCTTTAATTATCTAGTATGTTTCTTTAGCTTTTGATTTTGGGCCTGATGGTCATACATTCTCATATTCGCAAATAATCAAAAATCGTACTATTGTACATCATGCATTTATGTAACCAAAGAAAATTGGATTATGCCAAGTTATTAATTTGAAATATAATAAACTAGAGCAGTCTTCAAGTTAGCTGTTAGACAACGTATATGAGTGCATTTATTTATATTAATTTTTGTCGAAATTTATAGTGATACCGGGGAACACTTATTATATTATTTTACTAAATTTCTACAATATCTACGACAGATATAGTTTGGATATGTTTTCAAATTACATGCCATAGTCTGTTTGATTTTTGGGAACTTATGCAATATCCTGTTCAATGTAATAGTAGTTATACTCAATATCGATAGCATTCAATTTATTAAATTTAAATGACTATCGTAATCGAGTTAGATCTTAGAACATCAGTAAATCTTAATTCATTTATTTGTATTTAATCTTACTAGCAAATTTAGAAGTTATTTTTTTAGATCATTAATTTATTATAGTTGGGAACAATTTAATTCGCCTTTCGTTCATATAGATACATTTTTACTTTCCTATGCATAGTATAAGAAAGTACGCATTGCGATGGCGAAAATGTTTGCACACAAGATTTTTTTTTGGACATCTCGAAAAGTTCCTGCACACCGTAAAAGTGGTATCTGTTTATCTGTCTCTTTCTCTCTGTGTGACCACAACAACGGCCAAACCGTAACAGGAAAACTGATTACATTTTCAGTAAAAAAAGATACAACGACTAGTAAAACATATTTTAAAGCTTTGGAATCCCAGCGTTACCTGTTTACTTGTTCATTGCTAGATTGTAATTTCTGATATTTATTCGGTATGTTTTATTGATTTGACGATCAATAGATCGATTTAAATGTTAGATGCAAGTGCAGAATTTCTTTTAAATACAAGAATCTTCATATGTTAGTTAAGATTATGTTACAGTGATAATTTAATGCATGAGTAAAAAAACCCATAAGTCGGAATTGTTTTGTCACTTTGACAGCGATAAAAGTTTACTTTAACTTTTATATCGGCAAAAAAGTTGTTTACCTTTGGTTGACCTGACAACAACTTGTGTTTTATCGTTATGTCATAAAATCACAAAGTTGACGCAACCGTAAGCTGTGGGTACTGTCTTTGGTTGACCCTTATCTTACTTATGCTTACTTTATCATCACAGTGTTCGATGTAAAGTGTTGTTATAACAAAATATGCAAACTCATTGTAATCTTCACAAAATGTATAAGAACTGTGTTTTTAATACCTGTATTTTTAAATAATATCATTACTATGTAATAAATTTTTCAGTAATTGTTTACACATTTAATAAATTATCTTACCGAATTACATTCGAGCTTTCTTTTTATTTCCGAATAAATTTTCCATTTTTAAACTCAAATTTAGTTGCTAAATGGTAACTGAGCTTAACAAATTGCCTCTTCGATAAAACGACTCGTCCTTCGGACTCGTCGTTTTATCAGGCAATTTGTTTCGTACAGTTACCCAGCAACAAAAATTTTTGTTAAAAACTGAAAATTTATCCGGAA
Organism: Amphimallon solstitiale; assembly: GCA_963170755.1. NCBI lineage: Eukaryota > Metazoa > Arthropoda > Insecta > Coleoptera > Scarabaeidae > Amphimallon > Amphimallon solstitiale. The sequence continues at coordinate 86,995,910 of OY720681.1, read as the reverse complement.
AAAAGAAAGCTCTCGTGTAATTATAAGTGATAATTAATAAATGGTTAATTATATTTTTTGTAAATTTAATAGTGTAGTACGCTCGCAACTGTTTTATATAGCGTTGTTAATAATTTTTTTCTTTATTTACTAGTCATACAAACGGTCAAATAAGTATATTATGTAGAGGATGATTTCATCTGGGTGACCTGAAGATTATTATTTCGTTTTTGTTTTGTAATTTTGTCAAAATTATTTTATAATCTAATTCAGATGCAGGGTTCAATGAAACTTGTTATGTTTCGAAAGCCTTGGTTTTCTGGTTTTATTCTCTAATTAAATAACTCTAATTTCCTCATTGTTAGGCAGATATTAAGAGAGACTCAAGTTTTGATAAAGTGACGTGGCGTCCTAACAAGCATATGAAAGTGTATTAATGTAATCTACGACATTTCCTCGAAAAGACTCAGCGGCCTTTGGACCTCCAGCATATTTTTTAAACAACTTAACAGATTTAATTAGCCAGTTGACGTTTTGTGGATTTCTAGTAATGGTAAAGCATTTTATGAGAAAGCCTTTCGCATGACCATACGAGAATTAAGTCTGGTCATTACAGTTTGTTCTCCTTTAAGCAGGAAGGGGCCGTAGCATGTACTGTGTAAAATCCACATTTTTAGCCAAATGTATTAGAAAAATTATAAAATTATTCATTGCCATGTACGACAAAAACTATTATAATATATACTATATTATGTTGACTTAGTGGCTTTATTGATAAGAATAATAAAGCAAACATTTGGAAAAGAAGTTGTCATTTCTTCTCTTATGAGATCTTCCGTGGTAGAAAACACCAAACTACGTGTAAAGAGACGTAAGGGTCTAGACAATTCACAGAAATCCCAAAAATGTTTAACCCAAAAATAACTATTGGAAGCTGTTGGTGTATCCGTAATTATTAACATTTAATTACACATATACGCGTTATCATCTTTCTATGTTTCTTCACTCTTGGGTCCTAGTACAAATTATGTGTTGCGGTCATAAATAGTCTACGTACCTCCATGAGATCTACAAATGTATTTTAGTGTTAATTCCGAACCACTTTTAAATAAACATTTTTAACTGTGGTATAAATGTAATCTGCATTAATCTACATCTAAACGCTGATTACATCTCTGCTAATTCTTAGTCATTACTACTGCCTGCAGCTTGATACTGATTTGAAAACGGCTTCTACCGAAAAATTTTCTTGTGTTATTAATCAAAAAGTACATAGCCAATGAGAGCCAAATCAAAGACAGTAAGTCGTAGCAATTATGAAATGTATATACAGCAGTTTTTGATTATTATAATCTCAGTCTAAACAGTGATGACGTAAAACAGTACTCCGTTGATAGGTGTGTTGCTTTCTGTGAGATCAATCGCCAAATGTGAGTGCAATACCAGAAAACCGAATACCATAGTTTTTGGAAGTAGGGACTCTAAGCCCTATTGAACGGGACAACGCACTGCGTTTTCTTAAAGAATCATAGGACCATTCCTACATCTTATAATACATTCAAGATATTAGACCCCATACTCTATTTATCTAAACGTCTATGATCAATACTGCCCAAATCGTAAATTAGGAATACAGATTTGGGTATGATTACTTCGAATGAAAGGACTGATTTCAAACTATTTTGTCTATTATTTTACTGTGAAATACGAAGGTAACCATCACCAAATGCGCCATCTAGCTTTATTTCTACAATGTACTCCTGACATTGTGATACAAGTTCTAGTATTATAAGAAGAAGGCCGATAATACCATGCTATTGATGTCATCTAATCCTCTTGAGTGCTATATATACTATATTTTATTAATTATTGTACACAAGTCTCTAAATGTATGGTAATTATTATAAGCATAAAAGTTTTAGTCCAGTCTATAAAGTATCGTTTAAGAGGGTGCAATGATGTATTTCTCTTTTGCCTAGAATAACAGGATTATACGTAATTTATGGCGCTTTAAAACAGGGGTTATCGTAAGCTTTCAGTTAGTATTAAAAAATAACCGAGATATCTCAATAAAATTTTTATTCTGTATATTAAGTCATCATTATTTACATAATGTTCTCAATTACAACTATTAATGTTAATTTGCTTAGTTTTAGGAAGCGGTAGATTGAATCAACCGCAATATGAAGAAAATAAAGACTCGCTGTGTGATTAAGTGCCTTCATTTGAAAGGATACGGTACCCGACAAATCCACAACAAAATGATGACTATGAAAATGTTCAAACTGGCCACATGTTTCTCACAGCCGCAAGAAAAAGTGGAACGGACGATCTTGCCACCGTGAAAAAAAGTTTATTTAATCCTATTAGATCGAAGAGCAACCATCCAAATGATTAAAACCAGACGTTATTACTGTTATTTCTTCTGAGTAAAAAATATGAATGCACACAACTTAATTTGACACAAATTTCTAAATACCCTCAGATACAAAAATTATTACGTGTTGTATTTCAATTTAGTATAGACACGAGCTTATAAAACATTTTGTCTCTTAAGCTTGATACCAAAACTATAAATAATTACATTATTTAATTTATTTACACATAATGAGTTCATATTAAAGAATTATACCAAATTTTAGATGTTATTATAAAGGCCTTCAAAAAAAGTAATATATATATATTAAAAAATATGAAATTCTGATACTTTTTGTAATTGCATGAGATAGTTTCTATAATAAAAACCTTATTTAATCACATTGGAAAAGGGAACTTGGTTTAATAATTTTTGGATATCGAGAAGATTAGTATCCTACTTCGATACCAACTGTACTTTTTAAAGCGGTCTAGAGAAAACTGGTGAAAATGATCACGAAGAAATGCTCAGAAGGAAACTATTACGTGAAGTAAATCCACAGGATTTTACAATTTAAAATGACTAGTTTGAAGCATAAATGAAATTGTATCTATAAAATATTAAATATAAAAGAGTTTTATAACCACTCAAGAAGAACTCGTTAAAATTTAATTATCGAGTGCTCTTGCACATAGTAAAATATAACAATGTTTTCATATTTTACATATTTTTTTATCGTGCGTTACTGTATGCTTTCCACACATAAACTGAGATTTGCGATATTTTGTGTTCTCTTTTCAAAAGTACATAATAAATTTTTAGTAAAATTTTGCTTAAACACTCTACTTCAGTTCAAAAACAGTTCTTAATTATCTGTGTATTAAAAATACAATTAGATATTTTTAATGCAATTAATAATTTTTATTTTGAATTATCTACAATTGAATTAGGAAGGCCATATAAATTGTAAAATTTCGTTTGATTGACATATTGATATTTGTAGACTTCCATGTGGCTCAATATTATTATATGATAAACCAGAAAATAAATTTATAAAATAGGAATATGCATATATGACGTTCTAAAATATTTGAATAATTTATTTTTTGTATAAATTATATATATTACATCGATTCTGATTAATATGTGGAATCTACATAGAGTGTTCATGATTAGCTTGTGTGATAATCGACTTTTATTTGTTGGATCCTATTCGTGTTAATCTAATTTTACTGAATTAAATAAAATTATTAGAAAACGTGCCTTTATCAATTTAGTTATCTAAATTAGGTTAAATGTTAATGTAAAATTGGTTACTTGCAATACGAATTAAAATTAAATTAAGATTTTATCCTTACAAATATAATATTTTTAATTAATTACTCAAAAGTTGGATCATACAGAATCAAATAAATTATTAATTTATTGAATTTAAAGTTTTAAAACTACATTTTTAGAAGTTTTGAAGTTAGAAATTCGTCTCGATAATAGGCACACACATATTATTTTTGCTCTATTTTAAAGTTATTAGATTAAAGAACTTTATTGGAATTCATGACCAATATAAAGTTATTCTTGTAAATATAATTTAATAAAATGCATACAAATTAATCTAGTGTACTGTACAAGCATAACATAGAAGCGAGCACAAACAAGGAAAACCACAATAAACATCAAATTACATACATCGAACTTGGGTTGAATTAATCATGTTCTTGGAGCAAAACATACTTTCTACACGATAAGTTTAAAGTATTCACAATTATACGACTTCAAAGTTCGTTCTGCTGCATGTTATTGCTTAAAAGTTATTTGCATGTGTAGTTTATCAGACATACAGAGTTTATTAAATACGAGCTACTATTCAAATTCAATGTTCCGTATTACAAATTTAAACGTAACGACGCGAACTTTTACAAAAGATCGGGGGGAAACTTTGAGCTGCCAGTACCAAACACCCTACAGGCAGGAATGTTGAACGTCGACTAACTGATGTAACATTGGCTCGTGAGTGGCGCGACTTTACCCGATCTGACCACACACTCACTCTCGCAGACATTGAGGGTGCTCCGTGCTCTAAACCAAAACCCCCACCAAACTTATCAACTCCACCGAAAGTTTACCTCCAACAATTTCGGGAACGGAAGCTACACCTATGCTCCAATTTTCCTCCGGAGTTGTGTCAAACGTTCAACTTCTTTCCTCAGCCTACACTTCCGCTTTTATTCCAATTTTTTTTTTTTTTTGGAAAACCAACATTTAGACGATTTTTATTGGGTCAATGGATACTTAGAATAACCGAAGGTAGGTGGACGTTAATTTTGATTGGCGTAATTGATGTTTATACAGGGTTTTAATAAATATGTGTTAAGTAAGATATTCAAAACAAAATAATTTTTAGAAACAATTTCATATGGATGAACTACTATAGTGCGACAATAACAGTAATGCTTTTTATCTCAATATTTTATTAACTATTAAATATCAATTATGGCTGAAGATTAATAATAATCTCCTTTTTGTAATAGATATGATTTCCAGATGATTACAATGAGAAATTACACATGCCACACAAAAATATAACAATATATAAGTAAGAATAAGAAAGTAAAAAACAAAAAACATGTAAGTAGGATTAAAATGATGAAAATATGTACTAGTAAAAATAGACTGTAAAGTAATCAAGCAATTTAATCTTATCAGAAGATAAAAAATTAATTGAAATTTAAAAAATCTTGAAATATTCTTTCACCGTTTCTTAAACCCTGCGATAGACCTGACATGACGCACAATGGTTTAAGATCTCATGTACGCGATAGGCACCTCTAGGTCCTTAAATAGTTGACCAAACGAGGTGAAAATGTAACTACAGGGGCTTCGTCATGTAGAATTGCCTGACGAAAAAGGTTTTGGTGCAGCTTGTCATTTTCATCCCTTTAGTGACGTTGGAAATGTGTGTACCGTTTAGGAAAAGTTGCAACTATACAAGAAGTACAAAAATAATTTCCTTCAGTCAAATATGAATGTTTTTATTTACTTTTAAAATTGTATAAAACCCCTGGGTAGTAACAATAATAATAATATAATTGTACCTTTAGAACGATTCTTTCTCTAAACATTCTTCTTCTCTTATGTCTATTTATTCCTCGTTCGTTCATCTCTGTTAATTACCACTAATTGCAAAATTTTGTCCTCTAACTTGCTATGTGGTCTTACGTAATACTAAATGAACTTAACAATGGATGGGAACTAAAGATGAGTTTGTGAAACAGATCTTCCTTTATTTTTTCCGCACGACTTTTTCTGGTATGGTGTTGACGATATCGCCTACTTCTTTATTTTTCGACTCTTGAGTCTCTTCAGATAGTTCACCTATAGGAAGAGTTGTTTATTTTACAATAATTGGACCTAGGATCAATAGTTTATGGCGGAAGGTGGCAGTAGTACCAGTTGTATAATGAAATGTATGTCTCGGCAGTTTTTAAACAATACAACTCGAAAATGTCGATACTGATATCATAATTACTGTGCGCACTTTTCCAATTTCGATAATAGAGAGAAAATGACGATTCTCTGGTCAAATTCACGAGAGTGCTTGCTGCAATTTCGTTGCAATTTGGTTGAAAATGCTCTTCTAAGAAATCAAGAACTCGATTTTTTCGCAATTCTGTGGATTCATCATGACAGTCCATAATCTTTTCACGCAGGACCATACGTGTGATTGGCCTATTCGCCATGGCAACAATACGGCAATTTGAAAAGAACAACTCAAAAGCACAAGAAACTAACAAAGTTCGGAAAAACCGATATAAAGTCTTAAATACACTAACATTTCATAAAACAAAGCTCTATGAAATGATTTTATTTACCCATGATCGCAAATTTTATAGGCTCTAACACCTTTAGGAGCAGGTAGGATCAGATAAATAAACTTTCATTACATTTAAAACTCATTAAAGAACAATAATATCTTGACCACATTCCGTCCTAGGTTGTCCACCCTAATGATTATTTGACTAATTACCTAATTCATAAGGAAAATACATATAATTGCAGATATCGCCTTGAGCTAACAAAAGATAAATTTCCTTACCTTCAATCGCACTAAATAATACTATTAAGGGGTTATTAAATTCGATTTGTATTTGGGAAGTGACTATAGTTGATTTTGGAGGTGTTGGCCCGTAGGAGGAGCCAAATGCAAGCCATGTCATTCTCATATATTTGAAATGAATGTGTTGTTTTCCGTCACCCGAATACAGAGAAAAAATACAGCTGAATGCGCTGCTAAAATACAAAAAATTCAGTACCGCACCATTCCGGAATTTCTTAATTTAATTACTCAAATTAAACTTTTTTCCGCAATTCAAAAAGCTATATCTCACAAGAAAACATTGATCTACACGGGAATTACATCCGTTTTGATCAATTTCATTTAATTATTTCAGATTTTGACCGAGAAACACAAGTACATTTTATTCTAATTTGGAATAGAAAAATTAGATGGCGTGACAAAAAATTACATAATCTGACAACCTTTCCGTGTACTCATATCTATATTGGAGTTGTACAGAAAATTTCACATTTCTATCTTGAACAATAGTAAAAAAAACTGATAAATTCGATATCTTGCTTTCTCGACCGCTTTAATATCCCCTTAAGATAGACTTTCATTACAAAGTCATAGAATAGTTAATGATGTAGTACAGAAGTATAAAGTCAGAAATCTGAAGAATTTATAAAATTAAAATGGCATGATTTAAAAGATGTGAACTTTAGGATGTTTGAAAGTTGCAATTCGCAGCCCAAAACTTGATTTTAACGTGACAAGAATATCATATCACAATTTTCAAGTTGAAATTGTCGGTTTCGATACCGTATATCAAATACTAAACCACACTCCTGACAACGCATCGCAACTAATTAAAGACCTTATCGCCAGAATAATATGAGTTTTTCAAATAGTGCTGTTCTATGCTTTGGAAAAATGATAAAGTTTGTTCTGCGTGTACCAGAAAAATTGGGCCGAACAAATTAATTAAAATGAAAACGAAAACTGTTAAATGCATAGATGCTTCAACTAACATGACACTATGACACTATTATAGATGTATGTATGTATCCTAACACATGCATAAATGCTTAGTAGTATAAATGTATATATGTAAATAGTAAATGAATCAAAATTATTTTTCACAAATACAACCATATTATAGCAGATAATAATGCACGGAAACGTAAGTGCCCTATTCGCCTTAAAAACGTCCATAATGGAATCCCTCGGTCCCATGTCAAAAAGCAGATGAGTAATCCGTTCCTGTCCCACAAATACGCGCTCACACTTGATTTTTCGACCCCAGATTAACACATTATAAGTCAGGACAGAATGTATCACGGCATAAGTAAACGTTAAGAAGGTTTGTTCGCGGAGGAGTGGGGCTTAGTTTAAGAATTGCGCAATAGAACTTAGAAAGTTTGGCGCAAATATCATCGAATTGGTTGTCAAAATGAAGATTAGCATCAAGATATGTACCAAGAAGCTATGCAGATTGCTCCCTAAGTATTCTTACGTCCATTGAAAAATCTGAAGCTCATCTCTGGAAAATTAGTGTACCATCTCTTGTTAAAGTTGATATCCATACGATCTGTGAGGAATTGACGCAGAACAAGAGATATAGACAATTGTAATAATTTGGGACTATCTGCACAGATGGCATTGGATGTGTGTTCGGAAAATAATACCATAAATCCCGCTTTCGGTAGATACTACGGTAAATCGTTTATAAACAGTAAGATTAATATTGGTCTAACACAAACTTTTCAGGCAGCCCTGCTTTCACATGACCTCTACCATAGCTACAGCTGGATAGAACAACAGATAACCGTCTATCGCTTAAAAACAACTAAGGTACGACAACTCCTATACCGACTGCTCACATTTTCACGACGATATAGCCAGTATGAAGGCTTTCAAATGCACGTAACAAATTGAAAAATAATCCGGCAGCATCAAGGTTACCCCATATATATTACAAAAATTGTACCAATGCGGATGCAGTAGCGCGATCGTTCATATAACAATGTCGTGAATCGGAAAGAATATTTTGTTTGTTTAAGTAACTAAGCACATAATGCAGATATGGTTCTATAGCTATTAGTATTTGTATGACTCAACTTGTTATACGTACATTGCTACAACACGAGCTAGTTTGGTACTCACCCAGTAAAACCAACATATTGATCCTCTGGCCAAAGGTGCAGATACCAGATTTGCAATACTCATACCGCGCACAGCTGTACATAATCAAAGTCTGCAGATGTCGTATTCTTTATTTTATAAATTACCTCAAACACTTCTTCTGGCAAAACATCGAAAAAAATCATATTGTTCGGTACTAACAGTACAAGACATAAACACATTAGAAGGTGCTAATGCATTGTCACACGAAGCATTTACGTAGTGTTGCAAGAAGTAGTCGCAAGCATCACTTTGATCAAAGTGTCAATGATCAAATCATTGACACTTTGGCCGTTTATTGATTCCACGGTCCAATTCTCCATTAACGCAGCAACAGACAGTCCTAGTATTGCTACTACTGCCTCCGAAACTCCTCTCAAAGTAAGAAGACCTAGCTTGTCTCATTAATAATAATTATATTCACGCTTCTTTTCAACAAATATAATATGTGACTAAAAAGTAATAAAGTAAAATTAGAAATATGTCCCCTGTTTGGTACATAAAAGTCATCCCTCGTACAAAACCATCTACCATATTAAAATACTAAATTTAAATTTCTCCTTAGCCATTCTATTAAATTCGAAAAGGTGTAGAGCACAGAAAAATGTGCCACCCTTTACTGTCCTTTTCAATTTTATGGTTAAGGAAACTCAAGTAAAATTTCCCTACGGTTGATGCACCACAAAATGTTTCTTTTGTATTTAAATACCTGCTGCGTAATCTTTAACGAAAGAGCAGTTTTGATGAAACCTTTTACGGGTGACATCTCAAGTACGTTTTATGATATTCGAAGTAAAGTTTATTTCAGCGGTTGATAAGAAGAAGACGTATAAAAACACCTATCACTCTGTCCTTGTCGCAAAAGTAGTCAGGCGTTAAAGAAAAAGTAATTAGCTTTAATTATACTGTATTCTACTTTATATAGCTACTTTTATTTCAAAATTTAAAACTTGAACTCAAATAATATGAACATAAAATCCTTAAGTAATGATAAAATACATTTTAATGTTGGAATTAATTTCTAAAGTTGGAATCAAATAATTGAAGTTGTAAATATTATTTTGGCGCAATATGTAATACGAAAGACATTAAAACATCAAAGTATTTAATCAGTGTATGAATTACCATAAGAATGATGTACTTATAAACAGCCAATTGTGTATACAGTTTGTACTAATAAATAGCCATATCCTCTTTTTAAATCAAAAAGTAGTCTGATAATCGAAAATATACTTTTCCGCGGACGACTTTTAATTGCAGATCTCGGTTTCCGTTTTGGAAACGTGTCAAGTTAAGCGTAGATCCGACGTTTCGTCCACTATTGCAAGGGATTCCTTCAGGGTTGCATATATATGTTCGTAGAATCCCAGCTTCGAACTTGTATAAAAAATGGATCAGGTGGTGGGCTACTAATGGTTAGAGCTGTTGAGACAATCACATGCGACGTATGAAAGTGAGAATTCATTATGAAGTTTAATAGAGCTTGGCCACGTTGGATGAAACGTAATCTTAATAAAGACGATGCGTATACATTGCGTCACGCCCACACGACTCATGAGATTAGCTCAACAGCTTCTCCCAATAGTGGACCACCATATTACTCGATTAATATATAAACTCGGAGCAATCTCTGCCCTAGCATTCTGCAAAAATCTATCTAGCTTTTTTTTTGCAGGGGATTCACGTAAGTTTGTCTCTGCGTAAACATTTAAATGGTGTGCTATTAATAAACATTTGAAATTTTGTGTCCTGTATAAATTTATTGAGCTATATACATAATTAAACATGGAATAACTAATTTAGCAGATCCTGACTTTAGGGACACCAATTTGGAAAATCGTGCACTCATACCTGGAAACCCTTTCTGTTTTCACAACTTGAGGAAACGCAAAATATCCCACACCCAAATTCCACTACGTAAAATCATAAAGCTCAGACTGAATGCCTTCATTTAATGGTGCTCCTCAGTTTCAGATCAATTTCACAGCAATAATTGTCTGTTATATTGTTTTACGCGATGATTTATGGAAAATAAATTTCTTGTAGTAAATGAAAGAACAGATGAATGATATTTTCACGACATTATAAGCCTTTATATCAACTAAAAAATATAATAACACGAACTTTTGAATTTATCATACTATCATCCAAGCATTGATTTAGATCCAGTGTTAGTTGCCTACCACAAAGTATTTATATATATTATTATTACTATACAGGGTTATGATAAAGTAACGCACAAAATTGATAAAACGTACAATGTTCATTTTTGAAAAAAATGCAAAAACACGTCAAACAGTTTATTTTATTCCGCGTCTTTTAACATAAGTCAAAAAAATTAAACGTCAAATTTGTCAAAGTTATAACGTCATCATTTTTTTTTTAAATATGAAGCTTGTTTTTTTCTTACTTTATTTGATAAAGCTTGTTTTTCTGCATTATAAAGAAATAATTGAAGTAGGGGTCACATAAGAAAAAACTGAGAGAATTAATTAAAAACAAAAGAAACTTTATTATAGTAATAACATTTAAATTAACTAAACAGTCCATTAAACCAAAACGATTTCTTACAGAAATTGTTCAAACTGTGTCAGATAGTGAACGGGACACAGTTTGAACAATTCCTGTAAGAAATCGTTTTGGTTTAATGGACTGTTTAGTTAATTTAAATGTTATTACTATAATAAAGTTTATTTCGTTTTTTATTAATTCTCTCAGTTTTTTCTTATGTGACCCCTACTTCAATTATTTCTTTAAAATGCAGAAAAACAAGCTTTATGAAATAAAGTAAAAAAAAACCAAGCTTCATATTTAAAAAAATATTGATGACGTCATAACTTTGACAAATTTGACGTTTTATTTTTTTGACTTATGTTAAAAGACGCGGAATAAAATAAACTGTTTGACGTGTTTTTGCATTTTTTTCAAAAATGAACATTGTACGTTTTATGAATTTTGTGCGTTACTTTATCATAACCCTGTATAATATCCAATTTGTTATCATCACTTATGGCATTGGCAGCTGCATTTTTTATCTGCCTTACATGTCTAAGCTCGTAAAATTGCTTTTCTACTTTACTAATTGTCCCTTGGGATGTAGGCGGCAAATTTGAAAATTTTTCATGTAATAAGCGAGCAAATTCCATTTGTGTCCGTGTGTTATATCCATAACCAATCATCTGTAGAATTCTTATTTTGTGCATTTCTGTTAAATGAATCATTTTTCTGATATGCAGCTGACGAAATTCAAATGACTACAACACTGTCATGTAGTCAGACAACAATTTGCTAAGGCCAGGCGTTTTAAACAAAAGGAAACAAAAGCATTTACAATTTTTGTTTATTTCATATCGGTAAAAAGGAATGTTTTTTTTTGTTTTTTTTACAGTATCAAGAAAAAAACAGATGACTTACTAGTTTTTGGAATGTGTTGTAGCGAATTTCTGTAATCAAATAATTTTCTTTCTTCTATGTTAATTTTTGCAATAAATCTGAAAACACTTAATATTTCCGAAACAGTTGAAGATAGGTATAGGAAAATGTACATGAAATATGTCTAGAATTTTCTGAAGAATCCAAAAATTGAATAATATATTGGCTGTTGCATTTAAAATAAAAAAGTTTGTATTTGCCACTGTATAAAAAGTTTCTGTTGAAAAAAATGCACAACTAAAAATACCAAACGAAGTGTCCTAGCATTCTTTCGTACATTCCCTCATTTATTTATTATCGAATTTATTCCTTTTGGATACACAGTGTATAATATTCGTACTCATGTTACATGAAACGGACGCAAAAAGTTATGTGTTAGCACTGAATGAACTGTTGTCGTACTTGGAACATTCACTTCTCGAGCTATTGGTGTAGTGGTGTAAGTAGCACCTTCGTAAACAGTATCCACAATTTGTTCTTGTAATTGAAACGTACGGCTGATCTAAACTTCGGAATGTGTTGATAGGTGCGTGATCCGATGTAGATGCCGTATTTCTTATTCGTGTTTAGCCGTATTCGCATTCCCGTTGCAAAATCCATACATATCAGCATATTCATTAAAAGTATACATCATAAAATCACACAATACTGATATAAGATATAACAAAATAAATCGAACAAATTAAAGTCAATCTTACAAACGTCATAATTTGATAACGAGCTTTTCATTTCTTGCAATCAAATGTTTTTTCTTGTACAAGGTTGCCATATGTACTTTTAGGTAAAAAGTATACTTGACGAAATGTTGAAAATGCGAATTATTGGCAGTAATCGATTAGTAACATCAACGCTGTGCTACATAAATCAGTTTTACTGTAAACAGCAGGTTATTGGCAAAAGTTTGAATTATTTCCAGCGGCATATATTCAGCTTTGATGACTTCGTGTGGCTTAGAAAGACCGTATAAGGTTTTTGTATTAGAATTGTTGACTCAGAATTAACCCTAGAATCGTTCTACCTGAAGTTTATCCGCCAATTTCTGTACACATTGTATATACCTATAAAACAAGGAATGGACGAATGTTCAAATTTTATTTTAGATATACAGCTGATACATTTAGCATTTATGAAAATATTTGATTGTATAATAAATCCTATACATGACGTCATTCATCGTTTCCGAAATTTTCTACTTTGATAAGAGAGGAGTGTTATTTTGATATAAAACTGACGATGTTCACGTACTCGCTGTTTTAAATAAATCCAATGTGGCTAATATTAATATGTTATTTTATATAATTATTTCGGATTAATTTATTACAAAAGATAATTACATTTTTGATATCAAAAAGTCTACACTAACTTCCAACGATCCGCAGTTGTCTTTTGGATCACATTTCGTAAAGTAATTACTTCATCCATTTTTTATACGGTCACCTAATTAACGGGAAAGCTTTTACATATAAAAATATTGAGGTATCTCTTAAACGGCTACAATTTAATAATAAAATATTCATAATACGAATGTCTCTTTAATTAACTAATGGTCCTCAAGTATTTTTTAGTCTTTTGAGAAACATTAAAAAGCAAAGAACACGTACACAAAAAGAAAATTAACCAAGCTGCTATACCTTCGTCAGAAGGAAATTAATATATTTACGAGTTTCAAAACATGGAGTAACCTTTGTCATTACAAATGAAGTATAATTCTGAAACACTAAGAATTCACATTGTAACCACTACAGACAAAAGAGTCGTTTGAAGAACAAAGATCAAAAAATTAAACCTCCTGAATTACTAATGTCACTTCTTAGAGAACAGATGAAAGTAGAGTTTGTAAGTGTGAGCGTGATTTACCCAAAATAGTAATATTATTTTTCAGAAAAATATTCTGCATAGAAAGCTTTATGTGTGTTCCGAATTTGGTATACAAAGGTTGTTCCAAATAAATCTAAATTTTAATATTTGTTCAAAATTTATATGTGAAATACTTTTGACCAAAAGTTATTCAAATCAAGTTTTAAATACTTTTATACTTATATAACTGCTAAAAAGCATGACTTGCAAGTTATTTGTAACAAAATTGTTTTGATCGGAACAGAGGATCCACTTCCGGTAAAAATACTGAAAAGCTTTTTTATAACATTTTTTCAAATTCACTTTTGAGTGTTTTGTATTTTTTAGAAATTCGATTCAAAGTAGTAGTTGACGAGATATTAGTAAAACTTCCTTTTTTTCTATGAAGTAAGCTACTACTTCAGGTCAACCGTTTTCTGCAAAAATTTCGAAGTCAAAAAGTTTATCATCACAATATTTCCTCATACTACGTACCTATAAGAAAGTTAAAGAATGTGTTAATATATAGCCCCACATACATTTAAAATACTCCTACGACATACCTAATTTATGAAATCCTTCCTTAATGTTTCTTCTTTTGTAACTTTGTTACAAGGTGAATTCCTTTATTTCTATAATTTGTTGCAGATCTTATTTTAAGGAAGACAATTGACGTATTTAAAGAATTGTGTTTGGTAGTGATATCTTATACTTTTATAGATCTCTAATTTAACAGACAGTTTTGCTTCTATAATTTAATTTTCGAAAGCAAACATTTTTGACATATTTAATTACTTGTCAGAACTATCGAATTTATTAGTAAATGTCAAATTAGGAATAAATTAAAGACATACATGTTTGGGCAGCTAAGAATATACTGACTACTATTACTATAGACGTCATAGTACAAAACATAGAGACTTAGTGTATTGGTCGACCAACATCGAAGCAGCCGCCCACTTAAGCTTCGACTTAATGTAAAGAATGCACAAATATTATAAAAAATACCTCGAAGTTACGCCGTTCGCATACATATAATCATGTTACACATTCTTTGAACAGAACGCGCAGAAAAATAGATTGCTACAAAAAAGGTGAAATGAACATTATATTTGCGAATTGTTGATGACGCTACATTATAACCTGGCTCGTTTGCTTTACTTATAACATGGTGCCACTTGCTTATGTAACACCAGAGCAAGCGAACCGGCATAAGATATGTCTTCTGTATGCCTCCAAAATACACGGCACTTCTGGTTGCCTATATACTCAGGCATTACTATTGCGAATTGCTAAATGTCTTATCGGTGTGACATCAACGTTAACTCGTACGGTCGGCTTTGTTTATAAATATAAATATGGCGGTTGAAGTGTTGTGTTTTAGAGACAAAAGACCAAAAGCTCTACAACTAGCACAGTGGAGAAAAACGTGAGTACTTCTTATTGTTTTAATGTATCTTATTGCTCATTGAAAATACTACGTTCCCAAACTCATTGTTAAACGGTAAAAGAAAAGAAACAGTGTAGAAACTTATTTGAAAAATAGAATAATTAGCCTTTATTATTACTGAAACCATATTAAAACGATTAATACACAATTTTGTTTATTACTATATACAATTTACAATTTTTATATACATAAACAGACTTGCTTAATATCGGCATAATCAAATACAAAATAAATTCACCCTAGTGACCTCTTTTAAGCATGTATAAAATTAAGATTAACCACATATTCAATTTTAGCCCCTGAAATGTTAACTACGAATCCCAGTGCATTTTTATCTATTAATATAAGCAACCTTATACATGAAATCTGATACGTGTCGGATAATTAAGATAAAATACAATTAAACATGAAATATGGTACACGTCGGTTAATTTGAGATCAAGTGCATACTCAGATCAATTTAAACTGTCCTACCAATTTATTTTTACGTTACGTCATGCTCGCATGAAGAATTTTTTTTAAATTTGTCGGGAATTAAATTATTAAAGCGGTACGGGTTCTGATATCTATCCAATAGCTACACGGTGAAGTACTAATACATCTATATTTATTGCGGTTCAAAAGCGCGGGTGCCTTTATGATAATTTATTCGAATTTACGGCGCGTTTATACACAATTTCGGAAATTTAGCATCTCTGAAAATAAAGAATTATTAATAAATGCGGAAATATCGTCACGACATCAAAGTCTGACTTAGACGGGATAAAGTTTACAACGGTAATACATCACTTCTTTCCACGGTTCAAGACCTGAATAAGAAGAGATACATTCGGACGGAATTAGCGGGTTTTTGAAACGACTGTTTCACGGTACTAAAAGACCTGAAAATAGTACGTTTCTGCGGATTAGACACCAACTCTTCCATGCCATCAAGGCTGAATAGAGAGGTACAGGTAGCGGATGGATAGGAGAAATAAATGAACGAGACACATTCGATGGGGCCTTTATATATCTGAAAACCCCCCTACGTCTGTAGGTAAAAACTTGTTCAAAACACAACAATTTGCGCACGACTCTGACATGAACCGCGACTTTGAGCATGACGTACACATTCGGTATTTTTCCATTGAAAATAAGCAAATAACATAAATTATTATTACAAATGAATATATATACAGGTCCGTCCAAATCACTTTATACAATATTTGAACAAAATAACACACATACATTTAATTTAATATTGACAAATAAATTAATTATGGACTTAAAAATGTTAATTTGTACAATTAACGAGGAACCTCGTTACAGGCCCTCCCTTAAAAGAAAACATTGAACCCCCTAACAACTACATATCAAAAGTTCAAAAACGGGAAATTAAATTTAACAACTAACACTTGTCAGTCTATCATCACTTACGACGTCTTTCATGCGCGCACTGTCACTAACTGTTCTGACGTTGCAGGTTTACATGATGGATCTCGGCTTCACTAGTGACGGAAGTAGTGAAAACGACAGGACTGGTGCTGGTATCGCCTCGGACAACTATATGCATCGAAAATTTGAGATAGGCCTCTACTGTCGGAATTATTACAGCGGTTGCAGTGATTTCTACTCTGGCGGTTTCCATGTGGACAAACACTTCGTGCGGCGGATTGCACGAAGTACGAGCTCTAGATGGTGTCATGAGCAAACACTTGGTATGGCGGATTGTACGAAGTATGAGCTCCGGATGATGTCTTGAAACAAAAACACCTGGTGCGGCGGATTGCAGCAAGTATTAGTCCAAAACATCCCTCACGGCCTCCGGCGGAATCGGAGGTAGGAGATCGGCTTGGAGCTCGTCGGCGGACGGAATCTTGATGTCTTTCACATGGACCTTCACTGGCTTTCGTCTGTTTGGTACCTGTAACATAAGAACAGACAGGGACAGGATCTGGATAACTTTAGAGGGACCTTCAAATTTTGGAGCAAGTTTTGCGGTAAATTTCTTGGAGGCATCGGATAAATTATGAGTCTGGTGGTATACCCATTGATCCCTTTAGAAGACTTTTACTTCACGCAGGTTCACGGTAGGAGAATTCTTTCAGCCCTCTCTACAGGCCAATTCTTCGGTATTCGGTCGAGCAGGATCCATTAACTGCCCATCAGCGGTTCTTCGCAGAGAGCTCGGCGGCATGAGTTCTCTACCAAAATTAAGAAAAGCAGGTGTGAATCCTGTAGACTCATGTTTAGCGGTGTTGATGGCGAACATAAACTGAGGTAGGTATTGGTCCCATTCTCTATGATCTTTATTAATGTATTGTGCAATCATAGGTCCTAATACCCTATTTGTCCTTTCCACAGGGTTCGATTGCGGAGCATACGGAGCATTAAATTTTATCTTGACACCTAGTCCATTGAAATAACTGGTGAAACTGTGACTGGCAAATTGCGGACCATTGTCAGCCAACAAGATCTTCGGACAACCAAAACGGTATATTACTTTCTCCTTCAACGCCTGGATAACGGTTCGTGAAGTGGCAGAGCGTAGCGGCTGGCACTCTACCCATTTGGTGAATCGATCATGTATTACCAATAACGAAGTGAATCCTCTCTTGGAACGCGGAAAAGGTCCGAGGAGGTCCACACTCACTTGTTCCCACGGGCAATCAACAGGTGAGAACAACATCTGGCCTAGCGGTTTTCCCTGATTAAATTTATATTGCTTACAGGATTGGCACCGATTGACGTAGCGGCGGACGTCTCTAAACATCCCTGGCCAATAGTATAACGAAGCGTCTCTCGCTATACTTTTGGCGACCCCAAGATGTCCAGCTTCAGGAGCGTCATGTATCTCTTTCAGGACGTCGTTTCTATCAGGTGTAGCTACGCACAATTTCCATGCGCGCACTCCCTCGGTATGTTGTGTATCAGGTATGTGTCTGTATAAATTGCCATTTTCTAATCGGTATTCTTGATGTTTTTCAGGATCTGATTGAACATCCGAAACTTTCTTATTATACCAAGAACAAGACGTTTCTTCCAACAAGGCACAGGCGTCTTCATCGGTTTCATGTTTAAAAGGAAGCGGTGCACGGGACAGGGAATCGGCTAAATTATTCATCGCTCCTTTTCGGTACTGAATGACGAAATCATATTGCTGTAAATCAACAGCCCATCGACTGAGTCGTCCTGACGGATTCTTCAAGTCATTCAGGAACCTTAAACACTGGTGATCAGAAATAACGGTGAATTGCTAAAATTCTAAATAATACTTAAACTTTTTGATACCCCAGACAACGGCAAGGGCTTCCTTCTGGGTCGTCGAATAATTAAATTCTGCCTTACTTAAAGTCCTACTGGCATAGGCGATCACTCTTTCGGCACCCTCTATTATTTGTATTAAAACGACTCCCAAACCTTTCTCACTGGCGTCGGTATGCAATTGGAACGGTTTGGAGAAGTCTGGACACGCGAGAACTGGGCTCTCTGTCAGAGCTTTCTTTACGGCGGCGAATGCGGCGTCTTGTTCCGTCGTCCATTCCCAACGCACATCTTTTTTAATTAATTTTATAAGCGGAACGGTAAGTTGTGCGAAATTTGGTACGAACCGACGGTACCACGACGTCTGTCCTAGAAAACCACGCATTTCCTTCTTGGTTCGCGGCGGAGGTACATTTAAAATAGCAGCGATCTTGTCCGGGTCTGTACGGATGCCGTCCGGTGTTACAACATGCCCTAAATATTTTATATTCTGTTTGGCAAAAGTACATTTGTCTGGTTGAAGTTGGAGGCCTGCTTCCCGTAAACGCGCGAAAACAGTACTTAAATTTTTCAAATGCTCCTCAAAAGTCTTGCCCAAAATAATAATATCGTCCAGATATACAAATGCGTATTCTGCCATCTCAGGACCTATCACCGAATCTAATAGACGCTGGAACGTCGCTCCCGCACTATGTAATCCATACGGCAATGACACAAAATGAAATAGGCCCTTTCCCGGAATTGTAAAAGCCGTCACGGGTCTGCTATCTTTTTCTAACTCAACTTGCCAGTACCCACTTTTAAGATCAAGCGTCGAAAAATATTTACTATCGCGGAGCTTGTCAAGAATATTTGAAATGTACGGCAACGGATAAGAGTCTTTAATCGATACGGAATTAATTTTGCGGAAATCGACGCAGAACCGAACGCCACCATTCTTTTTCGTGACCATGACGATAGGAGAACTCCACGGACTATTACTGGGTTCTATTATACCGTCTTGTAACATCTTGTCCACTTCGGCGTCGATCAGTGCTTGCTTCTTCGGATTGCATGGATAATATCTTTGTTTTATTGGGGCGGTATTCGGTTGCAAACGGATCGTGTGACGTATTAAATTCGTCCGACCAGGCACGGTAGTAAATTTACTTAATTCTCGTTCAAGGAATTTTTTTAAAACGGTTTCTTGGCGGTCCT
Organism: Amphimallon solstitiale; assembly: GCA_963170755.1. Classification (NCBI taxonomy): domain Eukaryota; kingdom Metazoa; phylum Arthropoda; class Insecta; order Coleoptera; family Scarabaeidae; genus Amphimallon; species Amphimallon solstitiale. The sequence goes on along the minus strand of OY720681.1, from coordinate 86,976,179 downwards.
GTACTTCGGAGATCTCACAACTCGCGGCAAAGACTGCATCGTCTCTCTTAAAGTACAGTTTCCTTTCGGAAAAATCAAGAACAGCCCCAATTTCCTTAAGAAAATTAATTCCGAAGATGACTGAGCACGGGCTCTTCGGCATAATTACAAAATTAACGTCTGTAGTTCGGCTACCCATGCGGACCGGTAATAAAACTGAGCCAGGTGACTCTATAACGTCTCCATTTGCGAGGCGGACTTTGGATTTTCGATTCAAGACACGTTGGTCATTATTTTTCAACAACCGGGCAACCAGTGATTCGGATAAAAATGACGAAGTCGCTCCGCTGTCCACGAGGGCTCGTAAATTCTGATCACAAATGTGCACACGGATCCAGACGCGATTATCTGGTATTGTCGAGTCTTTAATACACGTGTTTGCGGATTCAGGCGGTTTTACTGCTTGCGGACGGTCTTTGCCTGCAGACCGCCCTTCTCGGCGTTTCCCTGGCATCGGCAGTCAACGGAACGTACATTTAACTTGCCACACCGTGAACAAAACATTTTAAACGGGTTACGGCAATGACTACGCGTATGGCCTTCCTTGCCACATCGCCAACAGCGGCTTTCCGGATGCGATAATTTTTGTAATGGCGACGGCGGTACAGGAAATTGACGAGGCTTATTATCCTGAGCGGCATACGACAATTGATGCGAGCGCGAAGTACTGGGTTGATCGCTGGGCGGACGTTCCGGTGCTGATAGCGTGCTTTCTTTCTTACAAAAGCGCGCCTGCTCTTCCTGCAGTAATTCATAGTCGGCAGCGAGTTTAGACAATTGCCTGAGAGATTGTATGGCGTCCCTACGTATATACATTCTGTAACTGGGTGACATGTTACCATATACACGTTCCAATTTTTCACCATCGGACATATCTCGGCCGCGTCTCATTAATGTTAATATGGCGGTTAAATAATCTTTAAAAGATTCCTTCGGTTTTTGCAAACGAGCGCGTATTTCTTCTTCAATTGAAAAGCTATACCGGGGCGGAAGATATTGAAGTTTAAAGTCCTCTAAGAACTCGTCCCATGTACCCCATAGTGTTTTATTATTTCGGAGCCAAAGCAGTGCTTTGTCCCTAAAAAGCTCAGGCAACGCGTGGAGCATATGTTCATCTTTAACCCTTCGGAGATCGCGGGCTAGTTTGCAGCGCGGTAGGTCGCGGTGTATCTATCAGATACATGTAGCGTTTCTATAGGTTTGGGGCTATTTTGATTTGATTATTCTTTGACCTTAGGATACTCTTGCGAATCATAGTCTCCAGTATTTTCTAGATCTTCATCGTTAGATTGTTCTGTATCAGAATTTGCATCACGCGTATCTACAAAATCTTCCTGTTCAACGTCGCTTTCATCTTCAAACTCAAATGTTGCATCATCTACTTCGTCATCCGATTCCAACAACAGTCGGCGAACCTCTTCAACGTCTCTAGAGTTTGTTAAGTCAAATGTTTGTTTATTCATTGTCTCAAAGATATAACACTTCTAACGAACCCTGTAAGGTCACCTATGGGGTCACGGTATCTGACAGATACAAAGCGTGCTTTCCGATCAAACTACAACAAATAACTAAAACATGTAATTCCCTAGCAAGAAACTAAACATGGTAGAGTGTTTAGAAAGAGTAATGTCACAGCTATACGCAAGCGCAGTACGCTATCGTTTGTCATATAGGAAATATAACCTAAACCATTGCTCGTGTATCTAATGGATACACCGCGACCTCCGAAGGGTTAATCCCGTAACATACTTGAAGTTCTTTGACTCTTTCCAAGAAAAATACAGCGTCCGAGCTGCCATTAAAATGAACCCCCCATTTCCTTATTTGAGTACAGATTTCAGCGGAAGAAATCTGAACGTTAGTGTCTACTTGCGGTGTTACCAACGGAATGTTTCCCTTATTCGCGGAACCCGTCTTACCCTCTTTCACAAACGTGCTAATGCGTTTACGTACCTCCACTACATTACCGGTAGCGTCTAATCCAAAAGACTCTGCTGCGGCATTTAAGTCCTCTTTTTTCAATGTGTATATCCACCCAAGAGGGTTTGGATTTTTGCCTTTATCTGAATCAGACATATTATAATTTATAATGTACCAAATTAAAATAAAAATGTATTTTAGTTGCTATTTATTCTCCTATCCTTTTATCCCCTCACAATTAATAAAGAATATGTACGTCTTACTATCCTTTAATAAAAACTTATCTCTGTGTATGTATATAAACTGTTTCAAACTTACTATTTTTCAAATAAGTATAAATATATTCTGGCGGAAAACTGTTAAACTAGTCAAGCAGTTTTTAAAACACGGCGGAATTTAATGTCGGATTTTAATTTATCTAAATCTTGCCTGAATTAATTTTTTAAATGCCTTAAAACACGGCCTTAACGTTATGGGCGCCACTTATAACCTGGCTCGTTTGCTTTACTTATAACATGGTGCCACTTGCTTATGTAACACCAGAGCAAGCGAACCGGCATAAGATATGTCTTCTGTATGCCTCCAAAATACACGGCACTTCTGGTTGCCTATATACTCAGGCATTACTATTGCGAATTGCTAAACGTCTTATCGGTGTGACATCAACGTTAACTCGTACGGTCGGCTTTGTTTATAAATATAAATATGGCGGTTGAAGTGTTGTGTTTTAGAGACAAAAGACCAAAAGCTCTACAACTAGCACAGTGGAGAAAAACGTGAGTACTTCTTATTGTTTTAATGTATCTTATTGCTCATTGAAAATACTACGTTCCCAAACTCATTGTTAAACGGTAAAAGAAAAGAAACAGTGTAGAAACTTATTTGAAAAATAGAATAATTAGCCTTTATTATTACTGAAACCATATTAAAACGATTAATACACAATTTTGTTTATTACTATATACAATTTACAATTTTTATATACATAAACAGACTTGCTTAATATCGGCATAATCAAATACAAAATAAATTCACCCTAGTGACCTCTTTTAAACATGTATAAAATTAAGATTAACCACATATTCAATTTTAGCCCCTGAAATGTTAACTACGAATCCCAGTGCATTTTTATCTATTAATATAAGCAACCTTATACATGAAATCTGATACGTGTCGGATAATTTAAGATAAAATACAATTAAACATGAAATATGGTACACGTCGGTTAATTTGAGATCAAGTGCATACTCAGATCAATTTAAACTGTCCTACCAATTTATTTTTACGTTACGTCATGCTCGCATGAAGAATTTTTTTTAAATTTGTCGGGAATTAAATTATTAAAGCGGTACGGGTTCTGATATCTATCCAATAGCTACACGGTGAAGTACTAATACATCTATTTTATTGCGATTCAAAAGCGCGGGTGCCTTTATGATAATTTATTCGAATTTACGGCGCGTTTATACACAATTTCGGAAATTTAGCATCTCTGAAAATAAAGAATTATTAATAAATGCGGAAATATCGTCACGACATCAAAGTCTGACTTAGACGGGATAAAGTTTACAACGGTAATACATCACTTCTTTCCACGGTTCAAGACCTGAATAAGAAGAGATACATTCGGACGGAATTAGCGGGTTTTTGAAACGACTGTTTCACGGTACTAAAAGACCTGAAAATAGTACGTTTCTGCGGATTAGACACCAACTCTTCCATGCCATCAAGGCTGAATAGAGAGGTACAGGTAGCGGATGGATAGGAGAAATAAATGAACGAGACACATTCGATGGGGCCTTTATATATCTGAAAACCCCCCTACGTCTGTAGGTAAAAACTTGTTCAAAACACAACAATTTGCGCACGACTCTGACATGAACCGCGACTTTGAGCATGACGTACACATTCGGTATTTTTCCATTGAAAATAAGCAAATAACATAAATTATTATTACAAATGAATATATATACAGGTCCGTCCAAATCACTTTATACAATATTTGAACAAAATAACACACATACATTTAATTTAATATTGACAAATAAATTAATTATGGACTTAAAAATGGTTAATTTGTACAATTAACGAGGAACCTCGTTACAACATAATTAAAGATACGATATAAGTAGACAATTCCGAATTTTTTGCTAGTGTCTGTGATGGTGTTTTTGATGTTGTATCACTAATTGAAAGGTGGCTAGCAGAAGATGCTTCTGACGCCGTACTGTTTCCTCAACATGCACAATTTTATTGTAAATGAAGATGGTAAATTTGACATCATTGGCAGAAACCGTGGAGGCGGTGTTATGCTGGCAAGAAAAACAAATTAATGTTTTTTCCTGTTGATGTTCCGGTTGTTCTATTAGATTAGATTACACTCAGCTGTAATATACGACTTACTCGTATGTATCTTCTTCGAAATATTTGTGACAGAGACCATTAATAACCTTTAATTTTATTTGACGAGGTAAATGTTACTTGTGCTAATATTATTATTATAGCGACTTACATTTGTTCAACATATTGAATACATGAGAACCACTACTGGAAAAATACTAGGTTCTATAATACGCAATTGTGGTAGTTAGGACTTAGATAGCTATGAATGCATTATACTTCGCTCTCATCAGATCTCGCTGGAGAATGCGGATGTTCTTTGGAGTCCTTGCTGTGTTCCTTATAAACAAAAACTCGAGTCGATACAGCGACGATTTGCCAAATTAATGTGGTTTAGTTTGGTTGAATATTATCCAGAAAGAAGTAGTGATGATGCCGTTCTGTTATCGCCCATTTGTTTATATTCTCTTAATTGTAGACGCATTAGTTTTATTTTATCATTTTTATTCAAAGCTATGTCACAACCACATTGATTCCTCAGCAATGATCCATATTTTGGTGCTCGTTATTCTAGCACCTTCTACTTACCATTTACGCACATAAATGTATTTTTCGTATAATGTTGTCATTATAATACCATTACCTCACATTGTGATATGTTCCAGTCATTTACCAATGCTATTAGAAATGCTAGTGTTCTCTGATTGTTTGGGCAGTTGCTTTAAACCACTTAATCGTCACAGAAGATACACTTAATTCTAAACTATCGACATGTATAATGTGCCAGTATGCAATTTTACATACTTGATTTATATTTAATTAACACAAAAGCAATTACCGAAATGTTTGTACACTTCGGTAATTACGTTGTCAGAAAAGTAACAAGACTACATCTACATAGACATTGTATAAGGAGTTTTTTCCATTATGCATGGCAGTAGGGTGCAATAATGCTCTGACCTTCCATACGTGCTGCTACTAGGTGCGTTACACAGATAATTGTTCAGTTCAGAAGCATTATTCCCTGCTTATGCGGGTTTGACCCGTTGTCACCCCTCTTACAGAGCAGACCGTGTACTTTTCGCATATAAGCAAATAATAATAAATCTTCCGGCATATCAGGTCTTACAGTGGAATATATATATAGAAATGATAACATCACTCTAAATATTATTATCAAACATCAAAGGAAATAAAGTAGTACAATTACACAGATATTTAATTTATTATAACACTCATGACAAACCTTAATAGAAACTAAAATTAATAACCAAAAATGCACGTTTATATTTAAAAAAAATCTTGAATAATCCTCATGTATGCAGCTCTTTATCGATGAAAATGATAAGGCTATTAATTAAAGTATTCCACATATTTCCTAAATTTATTTCGAGAACTTGAACTCTGCATAGCTATGAATTAAATTAAAATGTGTATCACATGTCAATATACAGTTTCACATACAGTTGATCTAAATTGGTCATAGTTGATACCTTCATTGGTAATATTTTTGTGCTTGGCTTGAAAAATTACTAGAAAATATGTTTGATCGAGATAAGTACATAAACATATAAACTTGAAAAACATAAAAATAAATAAATAAAATGCTTTTATTACCCAACAATATTCACCGTTTACAGAATAATTATTACAAAGACAAAAAAACAATTGTGAGCAGTTGCTATCTACAATGTACTTCTATGCACAGTGAAATACAAAAACAAATATAGAAATAGGAATAAGAAAAATGATAAGGGAATAAACTATATTAACTCTATATGTAATAAAGTAATAAGTCAGTCAGAGTTCAATGCAACTGCCGCAAAAATCTAAAAATGTAACTGCACAGATATGTACATGAAAGGATCCAGATAAATGCTCATAATCGTTGACATTATGCTTTAAAAGGGATGTTGATCTAGACTTGGGTAAAATAAAAGAGATCGATGATCACATCAATTGCCAGCAAATTACGAAATTAATTTTAGAAAGTAAGCAGACTATTTTCTTATTAATTAAATTATAAAGGAAATTTGTACTGTTAATTCTTCTCCTTTTGGTTAAAGACTGGATGGAATGTCTTTCAAGAAAAGCAATATAGTCGGTGCTTCTAGAAGGATAAACGACATCAATTCTAAAACTCATATATTTCAGTAAATGATTTTGCACTCTCCCTAAGACTCCTTAACTGTCAACGTATCTGAATTTTCCTTGTTGGTTTTTGTTCCTCTTTTGGCGTCATAAATTTACTTTTAGAATCTTGTTTGAGTGTTATGATTATTTCATTATTAACATGTACGCAATATATACCTTTAGTTCATTCTTATGGGATGAAAATAAAGGTTGTTTTTATATTGTCATGGCTGAGTTTTTATGAAAAGCTTGTTAATTGTGCGAGTGCAAAATTTGATAATTAATAACTTCTTGCCTGAATTATAATTCGTACTATTGTCATCATAGCTTAACACTCTTCCAATGACCAGGCGATGTACAAAAGGAAATTGATAAGTTAATTACTGTCATTCAAGTACCAACAAATGCATATATTTAATCTCAAGTCAAAAAAAAAGAAAAAAAAAAGGTGTGGCCATCCCACCACTTCCTTTTATGTAGTGTGCGTTTAAAGTTATGCAAAAGTTAAAAATTAAGTTATAAAAGACTTTTATCTTATTAAAAAATAAACCTGTAAGTAAGTGTGTTACTTCAGTTCCAAATTTCAAGAATTTCTTTTATCAAAATTATTCAAAATCCTATTCGTATTTTAATAAATCTCCTTAGAATGCATACTTTGCGAGATATTTGCCAAAATTGCATCTCGGTAAAAGTGTTAATTCCGGACCGAATTTTAAAAGTTCAATAATATTCAATACTTATTCCAAATTCAGATCTAAATAGTTTACTCTCAGTAAATTTATATAATATGCATAATTTACGAGATATTTGCAAAAAAATCCTATTAGATAAGACTAAAAGTGGTACTTCCTGTCTGAATTTTGAATTTTTTTTTATATAAAAACTATTAAATGTCAAGTTTGAAATACTTTTATATTTTTAGTGTACCTGCCTAGAAAGTACTACTTACGGATTATTTGCAAAAAACTAATTTTTCATAAGAGAAAAGAACCTACTTTCGGTGGGAATTTCGAAATACTTTTTTTTTACATTTTTTCTCTAATTTACTTTTGAGTACATTTGAATTCTGTATAAATTTGTTTAAACTTTCACCGATTTTACTGAAAATTTAGTCCGATCTCAAGAGGATGATTATAATCGTAAATATCAAGTTTGGTTTTCACGGCTGTAGCGGTTTGGCCACTACGCTGGTCACACACAGAGACAGACAGACAGACATCAGAGAGAAGGACATGTTTGCAAAAACGAGTTTTTTTGGTATCAGGGGACTTCAAACGTGGATTTTTGCAAAAATCTGGAGGTCGAAAATATTCATCATCACAATATTCCTTGTACAACGTATAAGATAGTAAAATGAGGTCATCACTTGCGACTAACTGAGATACTGAATCGGAAACAAGCATGACATTTCAATTAACGCTTTTGTTATGTTTCACTTAGGTACATACTTAATCTTTTGTGTTAAAGCTATAGTTTTCTTTATTGGTGTATATACATAAATGTATTTTTAGGAAATATTTTTTTAATGATGACATAGGGTCAGTTTTATTTGAACATATAATTATTTATTATTATTTGCTAATCATTAATAATGTTTCATAATACTCCCTAGCGTTTTTGGATATTATACAGGGTCGTAAATAAAGACATAAATAATAAAAAAAAATGTACAGTCGTCCGATATATCTCGGCCATCAATAATGTCAGCGTGAAATCGCGACAAGATATTTAGTGTAGCATAATTTCCGTGAAATATTTCCCAGCAATAAATTGCCGACCACATAGACTTTTACTGTTACAACTGTGTGCCATTAAGACAATATGATAAAATATACGATACGATCGCATAGATTACCATTGGGGTAGTAATGGTGGTGGGATGGTCGTCAGACATAATTTTTATGTTTTTCATCATCGATTGTTCGTTCAGGAAGAACCCTATTATTTCTGAACTGCATCCGTAAACAAATTATTCGCTCAACAGAGATATTTCGGTAATTCCGTAAACATAATTTGAATTTAAATTGATTCTGAAGTTATTGCTGTTTGTAAACAGAAAAATACCGTTGAAGTGTGCAGAATATAAGTTCATTTTCCGAGATTGAAGTATATATAGTCTGTTCGATTTTATGTGTTTCACAGCAAATATCTCGGCTATTGTATAAATATTAGAAAATGATATATAAGAAGCTAGTCAATCTACATAAATTTATCTTACCGTTTAGCAGAATAAATAATTCAGAGCGTTCAAAATGTAGACAGTGAAAACAAATTGTACCTCAAAATAATCTAAATTACATATTATTCAACATAAATAAGGCAACATGAACAAACTAATAAATTAATAAGTAATTCAGTTTAATATCTAAATTGTACGATCAAAGTGCTCGCCGTTGCTTGCAATACATTCCCATCTGCTTATTAAATTTCTTCGTACTTACTTTTTGCGACATAAACTTTTGATTTTACATATCCCCAAACAACAACGTCTATACCGTGAGCCCGCTATTTGTTATCCATTTCACACCAAAATTTTCATTTAAAATATCCTTGTCGTTCCTTGCACTGTGGGGAGGTGCGCCATCCTGTTGGTATCACATATCACGACGCACCTATAGGGGTACATTATCCAATTATTCTTCGAATTGTCGCAAAGAAATTTGCATATCGTACAGCAGTGTTTCGCGATAAAAATAAGGACCCCGTATCCTACGTATCACATAATACACCAAACCAGACATTAATAGGAAATAGGTATGCGTTGGAACCGCATTACCGAATTTAACGCGTATTCTTGGTATTTTAAAAATGATCATTTTTCTGTTAAAAATACCGTTCTTATTGAAATTAGATCCATCACTTGAAAGAATGACATCCGCTAAATGTTGATAATTGTTAAGTTACAGAATTATCAGTTTTTAAACCGTGAAGCAAGTTAATTTTATAGGGTGTCATTTATGTTTTCTTATAATAGAAAACACTTTGTGGTGCCTTATTTCTATGTCGAGTATAGCTACATCTATTGTGTTTAAAATATGCCAATACCATAATATCTTCATCATTTGCTGGGCGTTCATTTCTTGGTCTTCGTATTTTAGCACTAAAAATCCCATTTCTTCGAAAATTACGTTCAATTAGAGGACAGTGATACAAGAAGCAAATACTGAACTTAAGATTGTGGACCTCTAGTAAATATAGACATGTGGATTATTACCTTATTCTGTTCTGACAGGGCGTCGACTGTTTAGATTATTTGCATTATTTGGTGGTGCGTTCGATGGGACGGTATAAGTGAAGAAACAGAAAAATGACCACGGTAGAAATAAGACACACTGGTATATTCTGCATGAGATGGAGGAAGAGGAGAGAAAACTGTATTATAGGCTGTAGACGCATGGGGAGGTAATAAATGACTTTTTAGCGATTTCAATATGTAGAACAAGGCAGTTCAACTAAAATGAGTATCTCATACTAGCATGCTGTAATAAATATTAAATACATGGTGTCGACAAAGAATTTTCCACCTACCAACATAAAATATATAAATATCTAATATAATATCTCTATCTGAAATTTTATGTAAAAAAAACAACACAAAAGCCTTTATATAATAAGGTCTTATATAGGTGAAACATTTTTTTGCAAACAAATTCACAAACGGAAAATACATACTTTGATCAGCTTCACATCCTTACAGAATCGCTTCAAAATATTAATTTATTTCACTAGATAAATACTTTTATAGAAACATATATGAAAAAGCATTTCCTTCTGATATTACAATCTACGGATAAGGCTGATTTATTGAAATCCATGCATAAATATTTTCATTCAGACTATGAGGCGGAAATTAAATATAAATGGATTATTTTCACCAATGACGTATAGCTGATATTCAAAATGTCCAATTTGAAAGCAGGAAATAACATTTTCATATACATAAATCGACAATGTGTGTGAATACCTTTCGTGTTTACACACATACACGGACGTTTTCCCATACACATAGCAATTTAACATCATTATCTCTACATAACAAACACATAATAGCTTTTATAACGCTATATTATTTGTACGTTTGAGTGTATTATTCAGTTTGTTTAAAAAGAAAATGTCAGGTATTCACAAATATTGTACATATACAAACATACGTATGTATTCTTCAACATACGAACAATTGGATATTAGTGGAATAAATGATTATACTCTCAGATATATGTACTACGCCTATAGACTAAATAACTTCTAAAGAAAAAACAAATATAAAATACCAACTCGATCAATACTAATTTATTTTTTAATTTTTTAATAGAATTGGTAAATGCAACGTCATTTTCATAAAATCATTATAAAGGGGTTCTACATAGAAATCCCAGAACACGTGGGAGCCAACCACGCCACAAAAAGTCGATAACATGAGCCCGTTTAAGTAAGGAGGGCATAGTCAGCCCGAAGCCTCACCTCGTTAATACTTTAAAGTCCAGGTGAAGATATAAGAGTCTTTGGATTCTCCAACTTAACTGGAAGCGTTCGGTCTGGTCAGTCAGACCCAGCTCCTGTGCGTCTGCAGACGGCGTTGCTCTTTTGCTTGTGCGTTCGGGTGAGTAACGGGATCTGGGTAAATACCGTCCGTTTGATAAGGGTGTCCGACAGGAAGTCCTTGGGCACCCTCAATATTCGATAAGAGTCAAAATTCTGTTGTATCGACAGATGTTGTTTATGCATTTTAATAGTCCTTAGTAATTTGAGCTAATCTTCTGCCCTTCTTCCATCGGATTTTCAGCTTTTCTACGGCCTGTATAACTTATTTCTCCCATCGCAACCGTGACACTCTATTTTTCTTTACAATCATTATATAGTTTAGGCACTCTCACGGAATCACTTCGATTACCATATTTGCTAATAAATTGCTTTTCATATCACTACCTCATTTACCAGCCTTCTGTAGACGCGTGGAGTATTAGCGTGATTCCACTGCAAAGCCTTTCATTTCAAACTAGTTATTAATATCTTTTACGCAGGTCTTTTAAAATAAGAAAAAGTTTATATCTCGCTATTATTTTACTAGGTAAACGGTTAAAGAGTTTCAAATGTAGTAGTGTTATGATAAAGTGACAGCGAGTTTCTGGTATAATACACTCAACAGCAAAAGTATTCCATATTTTTAATTTTTTGTGCTACGTGGAAAGTTTCGTTTATTTATGACTATTTTTTCTCATAACATATACAGGTGCCCCACCGAAAACGAAACAGATTGAATATCTCGAAGGAGAAAACTTTTTTGAAAAAACAGGTCGATTTTTGATCCAAGGGAGAGACCCTTCCATCATATCCTTAACTATGATATGTCACATCACTCTCACCATTACAATTTAAATAGGGAAAGTACTAAATACGATACATCATTCAAAAGGTAATTGTACGAATAATTCAGCAAAGTGATTGTAGGTTTAGCTATTTTCATTTTAGCGCCCTTTATTGGGATAAAAAACGGTTACGTATTCCAAAATGTGACACATCATTTCAAAGCTAATTTTATTAGAAATTTAATGCACAATTGAAAAAAATGTATATAATCGAAAAACCTTGCAGAGCTCTAATATTAGAAACTACGAACTTATTTAGTTTACAAAAGACGCTGACAGTCTGTACTTGACAATGATGACAAATAAATGCCAAAAATATTACGTATTTAGTTGCTAATAAAATTAGCTTTGAAATGATCTGTCACATTTTGGAATACGTAGGTAAACGTTTTTTATCCCGCTAGAGGGTGCTAAAATCAAAAATAGCGCAACCAAGAATCACTTAGCTGAATTCTCCGTACAATTACCTTTTCAATGATGTATCATATTTAGTACTTTCCCTATTTAAATTGTAATGGTTAGGGTGATGAAGGGGGGGGGGAGTTATTGCCTTATCTGAAGTAGATCCGAAGCAAATGGAAATATCGGAACGGTTGCATATGCACACGGCCGACCGAGATGCACAAGTGCAAGACAATATCGTTTTCTACAGATGACAGCTCTAAGAAATCATGTTGCCACGGCATCTGAGCTTAGTAGACATCTTGCGGAAGCCACTGAGATAAATGTAAGCAGATTTACGGTATCGAGACTGCTAAGGAATATGGTTTAAGAGCAAGACAATCTGCGAAAGTTCCAAAATTGCTTCCACGGTACAGGACAGAAATACGAAACTTTGCTCAAGAACATTTAACGTGGATTGCCGAGCAATGGAGTAATGTGCTCTTTTGTGATGAAATACGGATTCAATTATATCATCCAGATGAGCATAACTGGTAAAAAGTATTGCTTTTGGAGGAGGCTCAGTGATATATTGGGCATGTATAGGTTCAGAAGAACGCACTGAGCTTGTGGAGGTCACTCAAAGGATGACAGGCGTTTGGTACTTGGAACGTATCCTTCAAGACCATGTTTACCCATACGTCGGCTTTATTGGGTTTGATAGACAGATTGATCCGTGGTAACGCACGACCGCACATTGCTGATGTTATACACCAGTATCTTACCGAAATTGAGAGAGTGATCTGGCCTGCAAAAAGTCCGGATTGTAATCCAATAGAGCACGTATGGGATTACTTAAAGAGAAAAATTATGAAAAGAAATCCGACTCCAAGAACTCTACAAGACCTATGAATAGCATCTGAGAAAAAATGGCAACAAATACCACAAGAGCATATAAGAAATATGATTTTTCGAATGGGAAGGCGTATGCAAGCTGTATTAGATGATAGAGGAGGCAGTACGCGATATTAAATCCAACTTTCAATAAGATCTAGCTAATAACAAACTGTTTTATTTATTTAAGGAACTTGTTTTGGTTTATTAATTTCTAATAAAAGCACTCTTTTATCAACTATGGCTTCTGTTGTTACATAAAATCAAATATATAAGTCATAGATAATATATGTTTCCGCAATAAAGAATGAAGGAATAAGGAAATGGTAATACATTATTTAACAAATTCAAAATATGCAATACTTTTGTTCATGAGTGTAGTTGGGCTTAGTATTTGTGAAAAACATATCATGGCTTTTATATACCAAACAAAAATATACATGTCACAGAGAGTCAATATTTTATTTTATTTTAATATACCATTGCAAGAATCACGTGAACAGGCTCATATCCTTAAATCACTCAACTCTGATTTTTTTCCTTCTTCTTCTTCATGTTTATAGGCATTTTGACTTTCAATGTATGATATGCTACGTTATTGCTTATCGCTGGTGTTTCCTATATAGATTTAATAATATTTATTCTTGCATTCTGTGGATATATTCAATTTTGTGTTACCTCAATTACTTAACCTTTTTTGTCTTTGCCTTTCAGTTAATTTGCAACTACGATTCACATCTTCACTTTCATTTATAATAAGTTTAGAAATCTCATGTTTAAGATCGTGGTGTCATTGCCTTTATTTTCCATATTAATATAATTTGGATAACATTTATAGCAGACCGTTGGTTTTAATAGAAACATTACTTATATAAGTTTATATTGCTAGACGTTTGGTTAAATTGGAAGAAGTATTCTTATTGTTAGACTACTATACCTTTTCATTTATAATAAAATATTATTTGCAGAGGCATAATTACATTTCATTTCATTATTGACAGATTGAAAGCAACCAGAATATATAATATGATATATGGTCACAAACAATCCAACTATGTCATGTATTTTCAAATCAATCAGAGTAGGATTATGTTAATGAGTTTGTTTGAAAGTAAAACTGATCCCTTAGCAAGGGTCACGAAGCCACAAATATTAACTGGGGCTTATTATTAAATTGCTATGCGTACAGTGTAAATTCTAATAGCACTGAATAATGTATACATTCAACGTCTAGACGTATGCACGTATGCGTATTCAGTATCAGCCAGTACTGGATTATCGAGATATTGTGTCTATATCGCGTTAAACACACTCTTGTTGTCAAAGACAGAATAGAGTTACGAATGGGAGGGATCCTAATACATTTCAACAAGCGATCATATTATACACCTTCACTTTTGTAATACAGATTCTTGAGGATATAAAATATGAAGTTAGACAATATAATATTACATATCTGAAATGTTATTGAAAACAAGTAATATATTGCGGAAAATTAATCTATTAAATAGAAACGGCAATTTTAACAAGTTTGAACGTGCGCTGTAGCTTTAGCTCATACTGATTTTTATTGTAACGGCGATCAACATCAATGGCAATAGATACTTTAATGTTCCCCGGTTTAGGAGGTTAAAATTTTAAACCTCCAGCCAGGCAGATTTTATTGAGAAATAAATTATTTTATTCTTTTGTCATTGGCACTAAATACAAAATAGGATATGGATGTAATTAATAATGTGATAATAATTCTCTTCTTGAATATTATCCAATAACTGAATACCAGTTATAACTATTTGTAAACATTAATAATTATGCCACCAAAGTTTACAGCGCCCTATAATATACAGCAAGAGCAAGCGTCCTATGATCACCCGATGTTATACGAACTCCCGCATCTAAACGTGATCCCGACATACCTATTACAATTACGGCACAATATACTAGGATTGCATACTCATATTCGATTTCATAGTGATGTGATTATGTTTTCCCAGATTGACAAAAAGAAATAAGATAACTAAGTCGATAATAACGCGAAGAATGTAATACTTATAACATAATTATAATTATCCTTATAAAATTATATAATAATGTACTTGTGTAAAAAGTTATAGCAGTACAACTGAAGGCGGCTGCACAATTGAACGGGAACGGGAACGAGAACGGGGAAAAAGTTAAATCATATGATGTAAATGTAGGCATGCACAATGCAATTCCGAGAACGAGAACGACAAGGTAGAACGGGAAAGTTGGTCAAGTTTTAACTTTCTCGTTCTCGTATATTACCGGAACCAATCAGAAGACTTTAAAAGTACAAATATAACCCCAAATTTATGTAGTAATTAAGTAATTATATATTTCAAAAACGGATGACGAAATATTAATTCATTTAGTTGAACATAATGCACATATATACAATAAATCATTAAAAGAATATAAAGATGAAAAAATAAAAGAAAATACGTAAGTTTCATTTGCAGAATACCTAACTTCACACGGAAGTACAACACTAAATTTCTGTAAACCTACCTTCTTTTTCTTTCTAATAGACAGGCATTACATAAAATGCATGCAAGGAAGAAAGTTTCGTCATCTTCTGAATCCATAATTTTCGATTTTCTTTATAATAACACTTACTCTCAACAAATATCCCTATGTATTTTCGGAGTATTACCGTCAATTGTGCATCTGCCTAAATTTCCCGTTCTCGTTCCCGTTCTCGTTCCCGTTTCCGTTATCGTTCCCGATTGATTGTGCAGCCGGCTTGAGTTTTAGAACGAAATGAAAACAACCCGCGTAAAGCATCTAAAGAATAAAAATAAATAAATAGAAATTCCGTTGTAAAAAAATATAAATCAGTATAACAGAAATACCATAAAATAACATAAAAACGACCCTTGAAAAGAAAATTAAAATTAAATCAGAGATTCTTTATAGTTAATATAACGAAATAACAATTCGGTAAAGATAAGCTAAATAAATAGATTTATAGCAGAATTATGATTTAAAAAATGAAATAACTACTCTTATCAATAAAATAACGAAAACTCGAAAATTAAATGAAAGATTCTCTTGGAAAAAAAGAAATAAAAAGCCAACACGCAACTGATGTACATTATTATACATATCTCGTAAAGATTATATTATTTTTCCGAATATACTTCCGAAGAATATCGACTGCGTTTAGTGATCATAGAACGCTCGCTCTTGCTGTATACACAAAAAGGAGGATATTAGGCAAGTTCCGGTGTAGAGCAACCGTACACGTGTTTCAGACTCGTCGGTCATCGTCAGTACGTTGTGTAGCCAAGGAATAAGGTGAGATATCCTTGGATATAGAAGCAATACACGAAAGCCGTGTATAAATGTAATAATAGTAAAACTTTAAATATCAACTATACAACATATCGTTTGTAAAATACAGAATCAATAATAATGGTAAGTAAATAATAACTTGATATTTCTATATTTAAATGTAAGTATTGATTGTAAACAAATGCAACCGTTACAGTTGAATAAAACATTAGTCAAACAGAACAAAATTCGATACTTAAATAGATTTTAACTTGTTTCAGACAGTTATTTTTCGAGGTAAGATTTCTCTTCAAAACTAATCATGCATTACTATGTATGCTCATTTATGCATTCTTATTACAATTATAACACAGATTATCTTTTCCATCAAATATACAATAAATTTCTTCTATTTAAAAGCATTCAAATATCCCTCTTTAATATTCAAATAATATTAAATGTTTATTTAACTAAGGTAAACAAACGGAATGATCAGTATAAAAACATAGGATGTTGGCCTTTATCATGGTTTGGACTGGAACGGGACGGTATAGGTATAAATGTCTTCTTGATAAATTATTTCCTAATTAGAAAAGGTACAATTTTTTAGGTTCCTTACTTATTTCTTGGTAGGACACCGATCAAGACAATTTCAAAGCTTCAAAATGTAACTTTTTATAGAATTCCGTTTCCCTAGATTTATATAATTAAAAATTTCAATTTTAATCCTTAGAAAATAATTTTAAGTGCGGATTCCCTGTTACTGTACTTGTCATCAGCTATTAAAATATCAACATATCAACATTCTCAAAATCAAATACATGCCCCTTCCGGAGATGATGGTCTACCAAAGCACAAAGCCTCCTACCAATACGACAGCCACTCTTGTGCTGGGCCAGCCTGAGGATTCATTATATAAAATAAATCTAACATTAAAGCCACAGCTGAAATTTGTTTAAATAAATCTAATGGGTGTCACATACGGTTGAGAAATTAATAAAGAACGCTGTATACTAAGGAAAAATGATTCTAAGGTATTTCAGATTAAATTTAAGCTTAAAACGAGTTGCTCAAAGATAATTTTTAAAGTGATTAATTACAATTTTAAATTAAACAATGTTTTTTTCATGGTGATTTTTAAATAGAATATTTCAGCAGGCAGAACACGTTTATATTATACTTACAAATTACCAGAAAGCGACTCATGAAAAAATCTATTATCATATTTATTTAATTAAAAATCCATCACGCTCGGAAGGCACTTTTTTCACTTTAAAATATTACCTAATAATAATTTCAAATAATCCCGCCGTCCCTGCAAAAGTTTAAATTAATTGTCGAAGTTTGATGTTCTCCGATGTAATTTGTTAAATGTTATATTGTTCAACTTTTTCATTACTTTCATCATCTTCAAGATGGTAGCGTCCGAGTGGTTACAGAGGGGGAATGAAGTTGATCGTAAAATTATGGGAAGAGGAGAGAGGCTATATTCTCTATACGCATAATGAAACCCTTCTACTTGTTCTTCTTCTTCGTGTTCGTTTTACTTTCCACTTACAATGTTCCAATTTAGGGGTACTTTGTTTGAAAATTCTTTTTCAGGTGATTGATTGCTCTTAACGCAGCCATACCTTGAGATCGCACCCTCACGGAAGTAAACCTTTTCTTATTTCTACCTTTTAATTGGATAGTAAGGCGAAACGTTCAGATACGCCGTCGAAGTGTTTGGAGGCGCGGGGATCAATATGGAGGATACTCCGTATGTAAACACAGCACTTAAATATTTATGAAAGCAAACGGACCCGCTTTCAGTTAATCGAACAAAGCGATGTTTAACAGTCTTATTTAAAATGACCGCAGATTGAAGATGGGTTTCATTTATAATTAATCAAAGTAGTCGGTTGTGTTGGACTTAGTGCCGTTTGTTTAAATATTCAAGTTATACATTTTTGGCAAGTTTTTTTACGGAGATCAATGGTAAAATATTCAACGTATTTATTTAATATAGACTATGACGATGCACAGGAATAGACGGATAGCCATCGGCGAGTGCAATATGGACAATTCATTCGGGTCGTACAGTACTTTTTCTAACACATAAAAAAGCTAGATTTTTGAATCAGTATTATCTAACTAAACAAGGAAATAGTATTTCCAAAGGTAACTCTTTAATTTATTCTCCTATTAGAATCTTTGATTTCTGCATTAAAGTTGAATTGTAATTTAAAAATGCAGCGCATGGTTTAACATTTGTAGAAATTCTTAAACGTCTAGCAAGTTAATTCGTATTTATATTTGCTCATTTGGTGGACCATCATTTTTAATTCGTCACTAGAGGCACACATTTTATTCTATTTAATCATAAATTTAGAATAAATTAGAATAAAAATAGATTATTGAAAATTAATTTGACAGATTATGTCAATTGAACTTACATGAAATTTTACGGTTAGTTAACTGGACTACTTATCCTCACTGTAGCTTCGCCGAAAAGGATCATAGATTTACCGACTAGCTGTACCTTATGGGCCATTTAACCCACGTGCTTACAATTATTTATACTCATGTCATCCATATTTGAACTGAACACCAAAGAAACTCCAGGCACTTGTGCATTATCTCTGGTAAAACTCTCACTTCAAACAGTTTAGTATCTTTCTCAATTTGAGCACTCCAGCTTTGAACTCTCCGTATTCCTGTCAAAGTGTTTTTAACAGAGTTTTACTTTATTATACCTAGTATGTAGAAGAATTGTGATGACGATATAACCACGTTTTGAAGGCTTCTGATAATGAAAAATTGGTTTTTTAAATCTCTTTCTCTCTTTTTGTTTTTATATACTATTGTACAAATAAATATTACTTATTAAAAAATACTTATTCAAATGGAATAAATTAAATATATAATTTACTATATAAATGTAACCAATTAAACCACAACAATATATATATATATATATATATTTTCATAAATTACAAACGATGATATTACTCCTTCTATCATTTGTATGAACACGTAAACTCTACGTTATTCTGTAGATATAAACATAAGTATACACATTTTTAACCTCTACGTAGTGTGAGCGAAATATCGCATGTTCTTTATTTCCAGCCGGAATAGTAATTCTTTCCCCGTATTGAATAGCTCTTGATCATATAAAATATAAATGTAGATACGTATATGTACATATAAATAGTAAAAAAAAGAGTTGTGAATATATGACCCCTCGCCCTACTATCCTCAAGATTAATTTATAAAAATTGCCTATTTGCGTGCTTACATAGTCACGACCGATTTTTTTATACACACGTACATAAATATTTAGGGTTCATGTAAGGCCATTATCGTTTTACAAAATGTGCCATTACAGCCGTCGGGTTTATTTTCCTCACGGCGCTAATAAAATGTGCTGAATCCACTGCGGCGTTGGATTGTAAATGTTAAATAGGAAAAGTTTGAGAGAAGTCCGCACGTTCTGCAATTGTTATCACGTGACTTGCTTTAAAATATTTATTGCGATTTATCCAAACAACGGTCAACTGAAAAATTACCTCTTAAATTTTTTTTATAAAGAGTATATTTTTGGTGGGCTTTTAAAAGAAAATGTTTAGAAAACTCATTTTTACTGCCCGTACCTATATATATTTATGCTTCTTCCGGTTACACCGGATGTGGATTACAACTTCCTTATTTTAAGCGGAATACCCCATTTTTTATGATTGATTCGTATATCCAACTTAATTTTAAGGGTAGTTTGTCTGATAAACTTTGCCTCTAAAGTTAGCCATTTTTGAAGTATTTCAATTTTTGTAAAAAAATTGACAGCTGCAGACTATTACTCATAACAACATTCCCAATAATTGAATGCATGCACATATTTAAAATTTTAGGTAATCATTTTGGAAAGTATACTGCTTCAAATGCGGTATTATAAACTTTTCAAAATAATACAGGGTGACCAGAAAACCATGTTAAACATTTCATCCAGAAAATATCCATATCTTGTAATTTTTAAATAGCAACCTACATTTTTTTAACTTCATTGGATTGCACGTTCAAAATTAGGGTCAGTATGTATTTACTTCCCTATAACTAAACGTCTTAGTTTCAGAGTTATTTTGGAAAATGTATCAATTCCTATAAAGTTTTATTTTGTATAATCAATTAGGCTCTGGAAATTCATGTGAATAAATAAAGACAAGTTGCAATCATATTGCCTGTCATCAGTAAGGTACTTACTAGTGCTATTCAGCGTTTTAGTTGTCTTCCGTTTCTGAATACTTCAATAATAATAATGTCGCGATCTGGATTTAATAACGAAGATTTTTTAAATCTAAGAATAACACATGGTGAATGTAATAGAGTAATCGTGAGGACATGTCGTGTTTATGCAGAGAAATATTCAAATCGGTCAAGACCTACAACGAGTATCTTACGCAATCTTTTAAAAAATTGCATATCCTTCGGATCATTCTTGCCCAAAACAACCAAAAGAAAACGTGTTGTTGATAGTGAAAATGTGGAGGTAACAGCACTTGCTTACTTTACAGCACATCCTAGTAATTCTGTAATGGATGCAGAAGCTGATGTAGGTGCATCCAGAATGAGCATACATCGAATTTTGAAAAAGCAAACATATTAATGAATCTGATTTTGTAACAAGAGCGCAGTATTGTGAGTGGTTTTTAATGAAATCACAAGAAGACGACGATTTCACAAAAAATCTTATATGGACAGATGAAGCAAAGTTTTGTAGAAATGGAATATCTAATTGACACAATAGTCATTTTTGGTCCGAAGATAATCCTCGAGTTGTTAGGCAACGACGTTTCCGAGAGTCTTGGAGTTTTAATGTATTTTGTGCTATTAAACATGACAAGATATCTGTTTTGCATTTTTATCAAGAAAATTTAAATAGTGAGCGGTTTATAGACATCTTAAGAAACGTCATATATTTAAATTTAAATACACTGCCCGCAGAAGAAGCTCGTAGTGTATGGTTTTAAATGGATGGTGCACCAGCACATAGTACTAGAACTGTTGGAGAAGTATTAGACAACATATTTTATGATAGGTGGATCGGCAATAAAAGACATTATAGGTTTCCACCGTGATCACCCGATTTAACGCCCCTAGATTATTTTATTTGGGGCTATGTTAAAGATAAAGTATACAGTATACCTCCTACCACCAAAGAAGATATGATGGCCAGAGTGCGAGGCGCGTTCAATAATCTAGACGGTACCATGATTCAGCGTGCCACGCGTACGGATATTTTAAAAAGAGTAAGAAAGTGTTTAGAAAGAGGTGGTGATGTGTTTGAAAACTTTATTTAAGATTATTAGAAACTATTATTAAGACTACTTCTTCTCGATATTGTGTAGTTTTCATTTACATGTTTTATCACATTATCAAATGATGCCTTGTTTTGTTTTTATTTATTTACATGAGTTTCCATAGCCTAACTGATTATACAAAATAAAACTTTAAAGGAATTGATACATTTTCCAAAATAACTCTGAAACTAACACGTTTAGTTACAGGGAAGTAAATACATACTGCCCCTAATTTTGAACGTGCAATCCTATGAAGTTGAAAAAAATGTAGGTTGCTTTTCTGATCACCCTGTATTATTTTGAAAAGTATGTAATACCGCATTTGAAGCAGAATACTGTCCAAAATGATTACCTAAAATTTTAAATATGTGCATGCATTCAATTATTGGGAATGTTGTTATGAGTAATAGTCTGCAGCTGGCTAACTTTAGAGAGAAAGTTTATCAGACAAACTATCCTTAAAATTAAGTTGAAGATACGAATCAATCATAAAAAATGGGGTATTCTATTTAAAATAAGGAAGTTGATATCCATTTCCGGTGTTACCGGAAGAAGCAAAAATTCAAAACTATTTTAAATCGAAAGAGCTTAAGGCGAAACTAATATTTGCGCAATTTCAAAACTCAATTCTCATTAGTTTTCTATATTGTTCTAATGAAATCTCGTCGTGGTATACCCTGTATATAGGTACCTAAACCTAAACTTAATTAATAAGTTTAGGTTAACAGCAATATCCGTTTATAGATAGGTCATCTCAGAATAATACTTACTTTTGGTACCATATGCGACTGGTGTGCATTTTATTGTATATTAGTTTATTCTCGTGGTACACTAAAAGTATCATATGAGAAGATTCTGCCTAATGGTAGAACACTGGTTTGTCAATCTATGGTTCCTCTATGAGCTGGTACCGCACTTTGATATTTTAGTAGCTGTTAACCATGCTGTGTGCGGGTGCGGACTCTTGCCAGAAGGTGTAGAATACTTATTTATTTATCATGAGAGAGTTAAATAGCCTGTTGATTTTCTCATTTATTAACTGAATTAAAACTGTATATTATTATTATATTAAGATTTAAAAGGAAGATACTTCAAACACTCTTTGAATACGATTGATGTAGTATAAGTATAAGTAATGAGAATACCATACTCATATCCTGCTTCTTACAAATGCATAAAACAGACTTCAAGCCTAGTTAAATCGCACAATGAAGATATGAATCATGCATATATCTTTTTTATTTTATCGAATCTTTGCACGGAAATGCTATTCATAGCATATATATAAAATAAATATATAAAATATGAGGGGATATGAAGGTATACGTATTGCCACCAGTTTAGGTTTTGTTGTGCACAAAATTCCGCCACCTTTTCTTTTGTCTCTTGCAAGTTCTTCGCTCTCAGTTGTGTTACGTCACGTTCCTCGAGTGTGTTCTCCACATTCATACTCCATATCTTGGCTGGCCTCAATTTTACCCTCTTTTCTGGTATCCTTGACTCCAATACTCTCTTGACTGGTCTGTCGCTGTACATTCATACTAGGTGCCCATACTATCTCAACTTTTGTCGCAACTGGTTAGAATTCTAACTGCTTTCTTATTGTCGAGCTTCTTACACATCCCTCTTCGTAGCTACTAGGACTCCTTTGAGGTATTTTGTTTCCATACTTTGCAGTCGCTCTTTCGTTCGTTTGGTAAGTACCCAGCTTGCGCATCCGTAGGTCAGGGTTCAGTTGAACACTGCTGCGCATATACATTCATCTTAATTTTCTGGATATTTCTTTTTCCATATAAAAGCAGTTCTTATTAGGTGATATAACTTGGCTGCAGTCTCTATTCGGTCTCTACTTGCTCTAATTCGTGGCTGCCTATTTTTGTTTTTAATTTTGTTTGTTTTCCTCAGTGCATCTTGGTTTTTTTCAAGTTGATCTTTATGTTTCTAGCTAATAGGGTTTCATTCCATATATCCAACTTGGGTATCAATTCTGTCTCATTGCGTTCCAATACGACCAAATCGTCTGCAAATGCACATACGCTTAGATATTCTGCTCCTAAATTTCTGTCTCCTATTTATAGGCTTTCGTTCTTATTTTTACTTCAATAATAATGCCGTCCATAATCATGTTAAAAGGAATTGTTACAATGAATTTTTGTGTTTCCATGTTATTTCTTTTCACTATGTTCCCGTTAATTTTATGAATACTCGTTGTCGCTTGGTCGATATTACCTTCTGCTTTCTAGCGTTTTTCCCTCGGTACTTTGTCAAACGCTCTTTCTAAGTCTAAAAAAGCCAAGAGATAGTTCTTTCCATATTCTCAAGTACGCTCTTGTAGCTGTTTAATAGTGAAGATGTAGTCCTCTGTTGATCTTCCTTTCCTAAACCCGCTTTGTGACTCTTCCATGTTGGTTCAATTTCTTGGTTTAGTCTTTTTACGAGTATTTTATCGTATACTTTTAGCACCATACTTAATAATGTGATGCCTCGATAATTGGCACAGTGATGTATGTTTCCCTTTTTAAAGATTTTCCAGTATTCGGTTATCATTACCTGGTTCCAGCATCTATCACAGATCTGGGTTAAGAATTATATACCAATTTCCCCTGAAGGCATCCCTCCAGCGATCTAATCAAAACCCACCGTTTTCCCTTTCTTAAGCGTTTTAATTGCTTGTCTTACATCCTCCTGGTCTATATCCTCCCCTTCGAGTATTTTGCTTCTACCTTCTTGCCACACATTGCATTCCAATTTCACATTCTGGT
Organism: Amphimallon solstitiale; assembly: GCA_963170755.1. Lineage (NCBI taxonomy): Eukaryota > Metazoa > Arthropoda > Insecta > Coleoptera > Scarabaeidae > Amphimallon > Amphimallon solstitiale. The sequence goes on along the minus strand of OY720681.1, from coordinate 86,951,714 downwards.
TCAGCAGGTTTTCAAAGTAGGTACTCCTACCATATCCCCATAATTTATTCTCTTTCATGGAACAATTGCCCTTCAATGCTTCCGATTTGTGTTATTGTTTGCAGGTGTTGATTTCCGTTTTTTATATTTCTCAGTACTAGATAAAATAGTGTTTGGTTTGCCTGAAAGTATTCTTCCATTTTCTTTCTATACATGAAAATATAACTTGGAGGTACGCGAAGAAATAGACTAAGCGTGACAGACACGTACGTCGAAATATTCTTTCTCACCGAGGCGCGTATACGCTAGTTCTTTCGTACGTGAGGATGTTTCATGTACGGTAGGATGGATATAAAAGACCGGGGCTCAGTACAAAAAATGAGGTGTGGCCACCACACGACTTTCTTATACGTATGAGCGTTTCAAACTATACAATTTTAAGAATTTTTTTATACAAAAATCATTCAAAATCCTATTCTAAGTACTTTCATTCTCTTAATAAATCGCTATAGAATGCATACTTTGCAAGATATTCGAAAAAAAGTGCTACTCGCTAAGAGTAAAAGTGCTACTTCCGGTCCGAATTTTGAAATTTCATGTATACCAAAAATATTGCAAATCCAACTCTAAATACTTTTGTACTCTTAATAAATATATATAGAATGCATAATTTACGATATATTTGCAAAAAATCGCTATTCGGTAAGAGTAAAAGTGGTACTTCCGGTCCAAATTTTGAAATTTTTTTTATACAAAAGATATTTAGAATTATGATTTAAACATTTTTATACTCGTAATGTACCTGCCTAGAAAGCATGACTTGCGAGATATTCGCAAAAAACTGATTTTCGATAAGAGTAAAAGACCTACTTCCGGTAGGAATTTCAAAAAACTTTTTTAAGACGATTTGTGTCAAATTTAATTCTGAGTACATTTGAATTCTTTATAAATTTGTTTAAACTTAGTAATTGACGAAATATTTGTAAAATTCGATTTTTTCACTGAAGTAAACTACTACATCCGGTCTGCCGATTTTTCTCAAAATCTAATCAGTTCTCAAGAGGGAGATTATACACATAAATACAAAATTTGGAATTGATATCTACAGCGGTTTGACCGCTATCGTGGTCACACACAGATACACAGACACACAGACACACAGACAGACATTTTTTAAAAACCACTTTTTTGGTATCAGGGGACCTCAAAACGTGGACATCTGCAAAAATCTCGAGGTCGAAAATTTTCATCATCACAATACTTCCTTATACTACGTATAAGAAAGTAAAAATATACACTTGATATTGGTGAATAACTAATCAAACGCTCTCAGATCGGCCCTAGATTTCATCATTTTAAAGCCAATCATCTTAATTAAGTATTAATATTCTTTCGGAAGTGGTAAACAACCGACCAAAGCTCTAATGTCGATATCGGTCTTTTACATTGGTACCCCTACCTAAGTATGTGTTATTATTACTTGAATTTTAAGTTATTTGATATATGTATGTCTATCCCTGCATTAGAAGAGTATATGTCTTTGTTTATTAATAACCCTAACTAAACTTAACATACAATTTCCTCTCTTTATGGTCACGGCCAGATATATAAGTTTTTCTAATATTGTTGATCATAACTTAAATAAATATTAAACAAACATTTATCTACGTTAAACGTAACATTGCCGAATATCGCACATAAAAATAAACTGAAAAAACTGGAATTAATTTGAATAAACTTATGATTAAAAGTCAACCATATTGTGATGACAACAGCTAAACGAATATTCATCCCCATGCTTCTATATAAACAAAAGATTAAATGTTAGACAAGTTTTATTTTGAATTCGTTACAGTTATAAACAATTTATTATTACCAAAGTTGGATAATATATAGACTTAAAAACACCTACTTAATCGTAACTCTGCTGAACAAGAAAATACAAATATACTAACTGTTAAGGCATAAATTGTTATTATTATTATTATTGAGGCCGCTCAAGTGGTAAAACAGAGATATCTGGGTGTAATCTCCCATTTCTCTGAAATCCAAACAAAAATATAATATACAAAATAGGATAGTTAAAGACCTTAACGCATGCATAGATATTGAATCGCAATACAGAATAATATATTGTATATAATATTGTGTATTAAATATCAAAATATATTTCGCATCCTAACAAACAACTACTTCGACAAAGCCAAATGGAAATAAGCCCAACACTATTACCAAACTTAGAACAAGACAAGTCGAAATGTATGGGGTACCAACAAGTAATAAATATCCTGGAAACAGGTTTGTGCAATTATTCGCAAAATATTAACCCCTCATCAGCAAGCTTTTCATCTATACAAAGGTTAAATCTCTAAAAAGTTCCCAGCAATCCTAGTACTACGTGATCATTTTGAACTGTCCTGGGCATCCTGAATTTAATATGTGAACCCAGTGTAATGGGCAAGCCTTTTTTATTTATTTTTGTGGTTAGGTTTCCTATTTAAAATTTTCCTGTGATAAATGTCAATGAAATAGGGTTAGTTTTAAGTTGAATTATATGAAAGAATTTTTTATAAATATAGTAATTGCACTTTATTTTTTATCATAAACAATATTAAATACGTTACAACTTTATTGCTGTAAAACATAATTCCATAATTATGTCACCATATGAATACATTTTATAAAAGTTGTTCAAGATGTCCACCGTTATTCTGAATGCATAGATTGACACGTTTTCTCATGTTATTGAACACATTGTGGAGTATTTCCAGTGTAATAATTTGCTATTCTATTGTAATTGCCCCTTCAAGTTCATCGAGATTATGCGATCTGTTCTGAAACACTTTACCTTTTACAGGGCCAAATTGGCTGGCCATCGATTTCGACTAATCAATCGGTTACCACAGTATCCTTGCAAATAATTAATAGTTAGTTGCGCAGTGTGTGCAGTTGTCCCATCTTGTTGGAAGTACCAAAATATTTGTTCTCAGTATCGTATTGCATTAATTGTATCATGAAAAAAAAATCGTCCAATAATCCGTCTTTTCGACACTGCAACCCAAACACCAACTTTGATAGGATGGAGACTATTTTCAACAAAAACATGTGGCTTCTCTGTTGACCAGGTACGGTAATTTTGAGAGTTGACATACCTCGACAAATGGATCCAAGCTTCATCCGAAAAGAAAGTGCGATGCAAGCCCTCTTCATGTAATATTTCATTAAGCCAGTTGCAATAATTCAATCTCTGATCAAAGTGAATGTTGTAGTACAGAAACTTTATATGGGTGCAAATGCAAGTTTGTTTTCAGTGCTTTATGAGAACTTCCGTAGGAAATACCTACAATTTAAATACATAATGCTGTATAACAAATTATGTTTTTAAATTGTTTTTTATGTTAATTAGATCTCTTTACCAGTTTGAGCAGATCCAATCGTTGCCTAATGCCTACGACAACATCTTCAGTTAAAACTGTTGGTACTTTTTCAGGATTTCATTTGTAAACACTACCCGTTCCCTTAAACCTTTCAATCACCCTATTGCGATGACAAGTGAATGTGTCCAAGTTTATTACCATTTTCCGTTACAAATTGCTGAAAACACGATCCCAATGAATATTTCCATAATATCCTCTTGCAATATTCCTTTGCGAAAGTGAGACATTACGATAAACGTATCCTGTTGTATCGTAAGAGACATGGTATACGAGGTATATTGTCTTGAAATAGACAGAAAGGGACAATAAAAGAATTAAAATACAAAGTACAAGACACTTCAATTAATTATGATTTTGACATTTGACATGTAAATTTAGTATAGGCAATTCACGGAAGTAAATATTTCCTAGTCTTTGATAATACAGGGACTTTTTTGTTGCCAACCCAGGACAGTTCAAAATGATCTCTTTGTATATGTACTGTTCAATTAATAAATTAATGCTAATTATTTTAATAGTTAGCATGAATAAATTTGGCTTTGTACAACTTGTCTTTTGTATTTTGGGTTTTATTATTAATTTATATTGCACCTCCACGACTTTCTATATTTTCTCCTTCCTTTCTTATGCAATCCTAACCAAAAATACTTAACTCCAGTAGTAGCACCCTGACATGTTTATAAACATTAACGTTTACTTAAAAAAGCCAATAATTGATTTGATTTTCTTTATAGTGCACAGGTAATTTGCGCCTTCCTTAATCCGCTTAAGTTTGCTTATAAATGAAGTGTCCTAAGTGTCCTTAAATAAAATGCCCTCTTATATCCTTACTACTTACATCTTCATTTGGAGAGCATAAGTACTTAAGCTCATTCTTAAAATGTCATTAATATTTTCGTTTTCCTAGAGATAAAATTGTAATTCGCATGTTGTATATTGAACCCATCCTTATAGTATTCAGTATTTCTTAATTTAATAAAAGGGGTAAGTTTATAATGTTGTTTTTAAAGCCACAAGTGTTTTCTCGAGTACATCACAAGAATCCACAGCGTCAGTTCTATACATCAACATTATAGAGTGTAAAAATATGACAAGTTATCATGGAAAAGTGATATTAATAGTTAACAATTACAGATTTAATCGAATTAAAAATTCTGAAAATGTGATGAACTGAACTGGAGATGTCTGCAAAAGCAAATGCTTTTACATTGCAAAATGATTTAATTGTAGAAAGTAATCTTACACATAATCACATTGTCGATGTCAAAAAATTTAAAGTACAGTTTATTACATCATGCAAAAGAGCTGCAGCTGAAGGTTTAGGAAAAAAGGCTTTGAAAATAATTCAAAGACAGTTGTGGGCTACCTGTCCACTACGCTAACAATAACAGATTGACATGATTTGTGTAGTGGAACTAAATGCATGTCCTTGATAGATCAAGACCTTTTAATAAAACTGCGTAGATAGTAGCGGTTATTCCAAGTTTAATTGTTCACATATTCACTTTTATACTTTTATCGTTTGTATTATACCTTGTTAGTCAATCAAACTTTTTAGATGCCAGTTTGATGTCTTTTTTTTTATTTGGTTATTAATTACTATTGAATTATGTTGTCGCTACGCCAAGATGACTGATTAATTTAAATACATTTCTTGTATATTTCGGCAAAGAACTTTAATATGTTTATATATATAATTGACCAATACAGGAAGAAAGTGATCAATGGAAAAAATCAATAATTAATTACTTTATCTTCTATATCTAACTGGGTATATATTTAATTTGATTATCAAAAGAATTGGATGAGCATTCATCTATTTACGTACCACTTGTGAAGTCGAACGTAGTCGAGAGAACCTGAAAATAAAATATAATTTTAGTTGAAAGAAATCAAAATAAAATAATGAGGTGTGGCCACCACACCATGAGAGTTTCAAATTATAGAATTTTAAGAATTTTATTCTACAAACATTATTCAAAATCCTTTTCTAAGTACTTTTATTCTCTTAATAAATCTCTATAGAATGTATACTTCGTAAGATATTTGAAAAAAGTGGTACTCGCTAAGAATGAAAGAGTTCCTGCCGGTCCGAATGTTGAAATTTCATGTATACAAGAAACATTGCAAATCCAGCTTGCGGTCCGAATTTTGAAATTTTTATTAAACAAAAGGTATCGCAAATTATGTTTTAAATAATTTTATATCCCTAATTTCGAAAAACTTTTTTAATACAATTTTTCTCAAATTTAATTTTGAGTACACTTGAATTCATTATACATTTGTTTAAACTTAGTAATTCACGAAATATTGGCAAAATTCGATTTTTTCACTGAAGTAAACTACTACTTTTAAGTAGTAATTTACTTGAAAAACTAATTCGACCTCAAGAGGATACTCGTAAATGCACAATTTGGAATTGGTATCTATAGCCGTTTGACCGTTATCGTGGTCACACACAGAGAGAAAGAGAAACACAGAGAGAGAGGGGAGGGAGAGAGGGGAGAGAGAGAGAGAGAGAGAGAGAGAGAGAGAGAGAGAGAGAGAGAGAGAGAGAGAGAGAGAGAGAGAGAGAGAGAGAGAGAGAGGGAGCGAGTAAGAGAGCTTTTTCAAAAACCACTTTTTCGGTACCAGGGGACATCAAAACGTGAATATCTGTAAAAATCTATCTGTAAAAATCTCGAGGTCGAAAATTTTCGTCATGACAATATTTCCCTATACTACGTATAAGAACGTAATGAGTTAAAAATAAAGAAATTAAATAAGACGCAGCAAACAAATTATTATTAACTTCACCTTAATAACAATTGTTTTACTTTGAGTATAATAGCATCTGCCTAAAAATCTATCGAAAATTGTCAAAGCTTATGCATATTGAATTATTGGAAACATTGTGTGAGAAAATTTATTTGTAACTGGAGGACTTATAAACGTATAGATATAAACTTATTTGTCGACGTAGAAAAGGTAATATTAGAGAGGAATGTAATAGAAAATGAAATATTTATCCTTCATCATGATACCAAAAAGAGATTATGTATTGAGGGACCGCGAGCTTAAATGAGTAATTTAAGCTGTGGATACCTAAACCAGTAACCAGTAATATCTCGCTTCAAATTACTTGTTATATTACAGCGTTAATGATAATTTATTAGCTTACACCTTTTGTAAACAACATTTAAGTTCAGAGTATATATTACGGTGCTTGAATATATTAATTTTACTCTTCAGAGTGAAATTTCCCTGCACTTCCATGCTACCTATAAATTATTGATTGTATGTTTCCTCAAATTGCGATGGAGAGGATGAACATGTACAACGATTCGTCGAATTTAATGATTGTTTTTAGTCAAAATAAAGCAGGCAGACAATATTCCTATAAAACAATGCCGGCGCTTCCTTCATTATGCACACAACATTTCTAAAACGATTCTCGGTATTACAACTGTTTTTGTTCTTGCGAACACGCTTTTGTTAGCTTCTGCAAAAACAAATAATAAAACAAGGACTTAATAGATAATGCATTTAAATTTAATAGTAATACATGCTCCTTATTCCTCTATCGCGCAAATAAATTTGCCATACTCTAATTACTCAAAGTATATGTAATGGATAAATTACTAAATAAAATGTCGAGTAATGTAATGCCATGAATATGTATTATCTAAAATGTAATAATTTGATAACAGTGAAAATCATTACGATTTGTTTTTAAAAAGTAATTGTTTTTTGAAGTATGATTATCCATATACAACATTCATACTGTTAATAAGGCAAAATTGTTAAGAATAAGTGATAACATTTTCTAATTTAGAGTTCGCATCAGATTCAATTATATACTGTGTGACATTAGAAGTGTTACACCTAGAAGGAATAATTTGTTCAACTTTATTTTTTGGCAATGTACATACATCATAAATGAAACGATAACATTTGCGAACATTTGTAAACATGCAATACGAAAAAAAATTAATAATGTGTTGGGCGACCCCGTAGCTGACACTCCTGTCTCGTCTAGCCATCGACAAAATGAGTTAGTGGACATCTGCCTGTGGCACCTTGTTCCAAGAACTTAAACTTCGTGAAAAATTCAATAGATTCGGCCTTTACTTGATGTAAATCCATATTCCAATAGAAATAAAACACAAACAATTGTTTCAGATTTACACTATATTCAACTTAAAAACACAACAGCTATTTCGCTGCACTGTAGCTTCTTCAGGTGATAACAAATTCTAAAAAAATTTTTTAAGTTTTTTGAGGTTTGTCGAGTGCAACTTACACCAAATGATGCAGAATTTTCTTGGCTACAAGCACCAGTAAAGTTAAAACAGTACTAAAAAATCTAAAAATATGAGCAACATACGTGACTCATTTAAAAAAATAAGTTCCAAGCATTTCCGGTAAAACCGGAAAAAACAATTAGTGGAAGATTTATGACTGCTTGGGGCGCAACATTTATTTAAAACACAAAAAAGCAATCGAAGAAGCGGCTACTAATGACTCACCCTGTACATTACGATCGTTTATCTGTACTGAAGCTTCATCAGGTGATTATAATACAAAATTTGAGCAAAACCATCGTAGTGTTTTAAATATATATGTCTGAACTCATTGTGAAAATTTTATTTCATTTGTAAATAATAGTAATACTTATTATTATTAGATAAGAAGAGTAATAAATAGAAAAAGCGAAAAATTGACATATTGTAGCAAAATGGTAGTGATAAAGTGACATATAAAACAAAAACAATAATTCTTTGTATTTGCTTACTATGGTTTCCTAAATAATATTCAGTCCAGTTTCCATTTAGCAACTAAATTTGAGTTTGAAAATAAAAAAAATATCCGGAAATAAAAAGAAAGCTGGAATGTAATTCGGTAAGATAATTTACTAAATGTGTAAATAATTGTTGAAATATTTATTACACAGTAATTATATTATTTAGAAATACAGTTATTAAAACACAGTTCCTATACACTTTGTGAAGATTACTTACAATGAGTTTGCAGATTTTATTCATAACGACACTTAACAACAAACAGTATGATGATAAAGTAAACAAATTGATGTCGAGTCAACCAAAGTCAATACGCAAAGCTTGCTGTTGCGTCGACTTTGACATTTTATTTCGACAAATTTTTGTCAGGTAAGCAAAGGTAAACAACTTTTTGCCGATTTAAAAGTTAAGGTAAATATTTTTTGTTGTTAAAGTTACAACACAATCCCCAACTTATGTTTTTTGAAACATGCATTAAATGATCCTCCAAAAATGCTGAACTCTAATTAATCGTGGGCACAATTACATTTAGTTTTAATAACAGATATGGAAAAATTTCATATAGTAATGTTTCTATAAGTTACAGGTGTGTTATTCAGCAAGGAAACAAGTTAACTGATTTTCTTAAATATATGAAGTATTTGCAGGTTACTATTTTTGCATAAGTGCATTTAGTAATCGTTTCATGGGGTTGTATTAATTCCGAAATGGATTTAATGTATATTAAATAAAACATATTAAAAATACGGTTATCATACTAATGTATAAAAAGCTAAATACGTGTTTGGACAGCTAGGTTGTCATCGTCAGTAGCACTGATTAATAAAAACCGTTATGTGTTTAGCCTTTGGGAAAAAGTATGTAATAGTGTTTTTAGTGATTTTGCTTATTGTCAAGCCGCAGCCTCCGAATTAGTTTCGTAATGTACATTAGTAATATTTTATAAATTACTAAAAATACCCATTGTGAAATTCACAATTATTTTAAATAATACAGACATTATTTAAGTGATTTTTTAACTAAGTTCGTGTGATATATTATATATACGAGATATAAAGAAAGAAAATTTTATGTGGAAAATATAATATACATACTGATTATATTAAGTTACAATTATTGTTTGTTTTATTATATATAAAAAATAATAACTAAATTTTACTGCTTACTTTAATGTGCATAAATAGATACCTAATTACAAGTTAGCAGTAGGTATTACAAGACTAGGAATATGACTTAGTGAATAAAATTAAAATATGTAATTTACTGAACAACAGTACTTTAGTGTCATAGTAATTAAGGTTTCCGTGATGTATTGAAATTCAAAATTATACCAACTAGGCGGTCGTATTTTCCTAAGACCCACAGGATAATTCACATATAAAATGGAATCACCATATGCTTCTCGTCCCATAACGTGCAAAAGTTGTAATTTTCTTCCAGTTACTAACACGATCTCGTGTTTAAGCGCAATGAGCTATAATTTGGAATCTATTTCGTAAAGGAAATATAAAAAGTTAGGACGAAAATTCCAAAGACGATAAACATTATCGCGATCTTACAGAACAAGAGTCTGACATGCAACGCTTTTGGAAAACTCCAGTGACCGCTAAGTATCTAAAATTGTACTTGTGCGCTTTCATGGAGAAATTGTGAATTGTTCCCACAATCGGGAAAGGTTACATGAAGGCGTCGAGGTAGAAGAACCGAGCGTTTATAAATTCAACGCCTCTTGGCAACACGTAATAATACAGTGAAATGTTTATTGTGCCGTGTAAGAAATTGATTTTTGAGACAATGAAATATAATTAAAAATTTATTTCTGTACAATAAGCATGTCTTCTTGTTTTAATCATTTATACTACTTAATTAAAGACTACTAGCAGCAAAGAGAAATAAATTATGTTGTTATTAATTACTGTATTAGACAAAACCGACTATAGCATCTATTACTTTCCTATACGTAGTATAAGGAATTATTGTGATGACGAACACTGTCAATCTCGGGAATGTTGCAGACGTCTACGTTTCGAAGTCCCCTGATACCGAAAAAGTAGTTTTTGAAAAATCTCTCTCTGTGTGTGTATAACAACGATAGTGTCTAAACGGCTAAAGCTATCAACACCGAACTTTACATTTACTAGTATAATCTTCGTCTTGAAATTTGATTATGTTTTTTGTGAAATCGGTAGACCGAAAGTAGTAATTTCTTTATTAAAAAAATAAAATTTTACTAATATCTGGTGAACTACTAATTGTAGACAAATTTCAACAAAATGCAAAAGTACTCAAAAGTGAATTTAAAAAATGGTTATATATATATGTTCTCTTTCAGGCTTCCGCGGGTAGTATTATATGTTGTCACTGGATTCCGGGTTTTCTTCCGCGTTTCAACTGCTTGGTTTTTGAAAAGACCGGTGCTGGTTTCTAGACGACGTTTCCGCAAAATCACACTTGTCATCTTCAGGTCTGCGATAACTGCTTCTGCTTCTTGTTATTCGTAAACTCACGTTGTGGAGGTTCGTATGGTGGTTATATACTCGCTTAGCGTTCTGGCTGGTTACCCTTGGCTGATTGTATGTATGGTTCTGTGTCGTTGACCGCGTTCTTGGAGTGTGTTGGCTGGTTTGCGATGTAGGTTTCCTGTTGGCGTCTTTTCTTATTAATGCTGGTTTCCATGCTGTTGGTAACCTCTGGGTATCATCTCGTGAATTCAGATTGTCGGGATGTTTATCAATTTCGATGGTTTCTCTGATAATTCTGGTTTTCGTGTGCTCCTGCTCGCTAATAGCTTTGTGTCACTGAAGTCTATCGTGTGGAATATTTCTTTTACATGTTGACCCAAGGACGACGTTTTCTCGTCTTTTCTTACGGAATTTTTGTGTTCGTCTCTTCTTGCGTTTACCCTCCTATTTGTATGTCCGATGTAAGTTTTTTCACAACTGAGGCACGGAATTTCATAAACTCCTTGTTTTTCTAAAGGTATTTTTGTTTTAGGATTCCGAAGAACTGTGCTGATTGTTCTGCTTCGAATGTTGCTTCAATGTTGCGCCTTCGTAGGATTTTGGATATTCTGTCGGTGGTGCCTTAGGGAGAAGGCATCAAGATGTCCCAAATTATACGGCTTACCTAAAGTCCACAAGGAAGGTGCATCCCTAAGACCCATAGTCAGCTCTATTTGATCACCTCTTCAACAGTTGGCAAGATACCTAGCCCAACAGCTACAACCTCATGTCGAAGAAGCCGAGTCTTACGTCAAGAACGCAAGCCACTTCATCGAGCTATTGAGAAGAGAAACAATGCCAATATGATGAAATAGCATTAATAATATTTTAAATAATGATTATGTTAAACTGATAGCAATTACAGATGCCCAATGACATTAGTATATTCAAATCTCTAGGATGTTGATTTTATATTATACAGAACATCATGTAATGAAAATTATTTTTCTCAATGTGATAGAATTATTTGTAAATTATCATAATTGCCCCAATTAGCACTGGTAATACAAAAACAGGTTGATCGATATTTTAAGGTAATCCATATTGAGGTGCTGTTCATGACAATGAAATTTTTTTTTACATAATCTGCAACTTTAATGTGTTTAGAAAGCGTGTAAGTCAAGGAATATTTTCTTATCTAAACTATTTTAGAATTTTAAGCTTGTTGGGAAGGCTCGATTATGTTATAACATTAAACTATAAATGCATTTTCCTGGAAACAGCATTTTTCAGCGCTCGGTACGCTTTACAGATTGAGCAATTGAACAGATTCTCATGAAACTCTGCGTAATTGAAAGGAAATTTTATTTGTGGGACTATCAGGAAGCGATTTTTATTAAAGATAAATTTAGAACATTTTTTCATTCGTTGAAGGAGAAAGGCGACCTAAATTTCTTCTAGTTTGTCTCAGATGACTTGGTGAAGCTGTAGAACACAGCGCGCAGACCAACACACGCCGAGATGGGATAAATAAAACACTTTTACTAAGTTTTTTACCATTTCTATTTTGCACTGATTTTCAAACTGAAAACATGACTAGAGTTGAAGATAGTCGCAGACAGTCCAAAACAGAATTCTTAAAAACCAGAGCAAAAAGTTTATTTGTATCATCTAATAATATTATCTTTATTATAAAAAAGTCGTTTATTATTTTAGTATCAACAGACTAAAGGAAAACTCTGGTCTTTAATAAGAATTAAAAACCAGAATATTATCGATGAAGTAATGATTTTTTTTGTAATCCTCATAAGTGCATGAAGTTATGTATATGTACACGAAATAAAGTTCAACTAAGTTTCCTTTTCAAATTTAAATGATTTGTATCCATAATTCATTTTGGATTTGTAATATCGAAATTTTAAAGATCATATCTGGAAGAATATTCATAATAAATGGCAACTTCACATACAAAGTAACATACCGTATATATACAATTGAAAAAATCAAAACTCAATCATAAGGCGATGCTCAGACTACAAAAGTACATGTCACTTTAAGATTTCTAATTATTGCTAGCATGAAGAAGCTAGAAGATGATATAAAAACGTGAAATAATATTAAGAAAACAATTTCTTTGTTTCAAAATAAATGTAGGATCCTGTATAGCCAGACACTTACTGAGATCTGGGCAAAGGGATAGTTATATACTTGCACTTCTTCCATATAAAATCCAGACAGCTATTGCTGACTTGAGCATTTTCAAGACTCTCGTGTATCAGCACCCATCATCAACAGACGAAACACTATGAAAAAAAAACAACCTCTAGAGTTTCGCAAAATTGTAACTTATATATTTTTATGGCGACGCAAACCTCTCGAGACCGTATTTATTAAGACAAAAGATCAGGCGGGAAACAATTTTCTTGTACCCGAACAAAATAGCACTCTTTACGGTCCAGGACAGGAAGAAACTAAAGTTTATTATTTTTACGACGGGAGACTTTTAAATGTTAAAGTATCTCCAAAGGAGAAGAACAAATAATAGATTTTTTCATCTATTTTCTTCATTGAACGCCCACCTTTTTTTTCATGTATATTACACCTTGGCCCGAATTCATTTATTTAATAGGATTTACCCGTATTTGCTCATTCTTACCTTTTATGAAACAAAGCAGGAAAAAGTGTAATAAAAATATACAATTAAATGAAAGCTTATGAAACTGTACTTTAAAGGATGATAATTAGAAATATGTTGTTGAGTTGATTAGTAAAAATTAAAGCAAATTACTAATGAAAATAAAAAAGGAATGTCTCATTTATATGTATACATGAGTTTTTTGTGGCTGATTAGTGTTCAATTGATAGCAACAAAATATCTTTTAATTTAATACATACCGAAATATTAGGGGTATTATATTAAAAAGTAATGTTGAAAGCTGAGCAATCAAGTTGGTGGCACTCCACATGGAAGAGCAATGTTAAGGGAGAATACACGAGGCACACCACCGAAAAAACATTTGGTTTAGCACCATACGCGCATTTCGATAGACTGAGAAGCCTTTTTTGGCGCTACAATATTGTTCTATAGCACATTGATGAGTGCAATTACTCAATACAATTATGGATGAGGGATAAATGTTTAATAGCATCATTAAAATTTCGGCCAAAACTATCTTTAACTGTTATTGATCTTCGGTAAGAAGAATGGAATTTTCGGTTTCCTCTTACAATTCGAAAACAATCCGTGGTATAAAACCTATTGTTTATTTATCATATCGTACGTTTTATTACAGACTAGAATACAATACATCTGTAGTTTTTGAATTATGTAATAATACAATATACGTACAAGTGTAAATAGGTTTAAAACAATGACTAAATAATGAGATATTACACAAACAATATACGTAATAATAATGTAAAAAAAAAGGTCTTGTCACCAACGTCTCATACTTATATGCTATTCGAATCTTCGATGCAAAAATTGTTCCAAATTAACTCTCTAAATCCGTATAGTATGCATAATTTGCGAGAATTTGCAAAAAACTACTACTCAACTAGAGGTGTTACTTCCGGTCCGAATTTTTTTTTTTTGTAAAATTTTTATACCAATAAATCTGCATTTTTTCTTCTTCAGGCCTTTCCGACTTACGTCCCTACTTTGCACCGTAGCCAATAAGACTGATTGTGCTCAGCCTGTGTAATTTGTGGTATCTACTCCAGTACTTTTGTGTCTTGCACAAGGCTGTACATCTCCTTTATTGGGCGTGTCTTGCGCATTTCTGAGTGTATATTATGTTGCTCAGAAATGCGTTGCCTCTTGTGGTCTAGTACGTGACAGTTTACTAAGATATGCCTGTCTGTTTCTCGTTCATCATTGCAGAATCTGCAGTTAAGGCTCTATCATAGAGCATCTTATTGAGGTGCACTTTGACGGATGCATGGCCGGTTAAAAAACCAGTTATGATTCGCAGCCGGTCCCTATGCATATCTAGTATTTCTTCAGTCCTTTTTTACATGGATAGCCAATAAATTTCTAACCATGTATTTACCCGGGAATTGTTAGCCATAGTAATGCTTATGGTTTTCACATATTCAGTTATTGATTTGGCGTCGGGTTATCCTTTTTGGTAGCCCTAATGCCGATTTTGGGCCTATGTGTTTTGTTTCTGGTCCTCTCCTAGCGAGACCATCAGCCTTTTGTTGCCCTCGATCCATCAATATCCTGGCACTGAGTTTTACATTATTCTAATTTACCTGCGATTTTTGTTCTTCGAGGCTTACTAAACAAGTATTGATGACACTTCTTGGCTAGCTATTGCCCTCAGTGCCACTTGATTGTCAGACACTTTTATAATCTGCTGGTTGACGATGGCATTCCTATTGCTTTCCATAGCATATTGGAGAATGGCATATATCTCTGCCTGAAACGCAGAGAAATACTTCCCTGGTGCATAGTGTTTGCTCTGACTAGCAGAATGGGTTCCTGTCCCAGTGCTGGCTGCTTTGATACATATGTTTACCAGGTCTGGATTTGTCTTCTGATACCCTGCATACCGCTCTCCCATTCGATCCTCTCTGAAAAGCTTATTTCGAATAGTCTATTGAGGTTAAATCACTTATATAGTCTGCCTTTATTTTTAGTACATTTCCAGCCATTAGATATGCAATTGCTATGTGTTCCGCTATTCTTTTGATACTGACGGTAGTTAGCTGCAACCTAAAAGCACATAAGCTAAGCTCCTCTCTATCACAAAGTGAAGAGGCCAATAGTCCCAGAACGCCTCGATGGATGAACTGAACCTATTTAATAAACCTATATAGAATGCATGATGTACATACATACGAGATATTTGCAAAAAAAATTCCTATTAGATAAGTGTAAAAGTGCTACATTTGGTCCTACTTCTGAATATTTTTATACAAAAATTATTCAAAATTAAGAATCAAATAGTTTTATACTCTGTATTTCTCTATAAAGCATGACTGGAAAATACTTACTTCCTGATTAAAATTTCGAAAACCTATTTGGTTTAATTTCGTTTTCAAATTCACTTTTGTATTTTTCACAAATTTGTCTAATCCTAGTATTTGGTGAGATATTAGCATAGGTAACATTATTGTTCGCCGAAGTAGAGTACTACCTCCGGTCTACCGATTTCACATAAATATAATCATATCTTGCGAGAAGGATTCCTAAATATAAAGATTGGAATTGACAGCTTTAATCGTTTAGCCGCTATCGTGGTCACAGACACAGATGTTTACATACAGGCAAAAAGATATGTATGCCAAAACCACTTTCTTTGTTATTAAGGGGCTTTGATATCAATAAATGTATTTGTTTTTGAATGTAAGCGTAACACTACAAGGGTCATTAAAGCTCCATTTCTATGTTTTAACATTAAAAAACAAATTAACCGCAAGGTAACGCCTTAAGTCCTGGAATTTAACAATAGCTGTCAGAGGAGTAAAGTGCATAATGTTATTATTGTTTGGTACCTAAAGTTTTATATTCGTTGATATATTATACAAGATTGTTGAACTCGTGGGATAATTAAAAATGTACACTCATACTTCACAAAATTCAACAATTTGACTTCATATTACGTAACACAGAGTTGTTCATTCTTGTGAATTTCGAAATATGATTAAAACTATTTTTACAGTAGTTTAAATCGCGTTAACACAGTTCAACTATGTATAAATGACGATAAATACTGATTACTCCAATAAACTTGTAGTATCTCATTTCGTCGATCGTACAGGACGACAACATGACTCTGCACCGTCAAAATGATAGTAAATATATACAGCCCTCGAGATTGTGGCGTCGTTTTCGTGATGAAAAAATCTAATCCAGTTATTCGGTCTGGTGACCAGAATAATAAATAGAAATAACACCAGCATGAAGGGGACGGACACAAGTACGTACTCTTAAAAGTGTGAAATGAAGTACATCACTGTCCGAGGACATATTGCTTTCAGTTCCTTTTTAAAAGGAAAACTATGTAAATTCAGGGACAACACGAACAATGAAAGCTAGAGAAACAAAAGGAGAGAGAAAAAATCAAGGGAATTACTTCACGCTGCCGTCCCGCCAAGCTCAGGAAAACACTATGAAATATTTCACCTGTCGTATTAGATTGTTCTGGTTCTGTAAATATAACACGTTTCCCGGTCGAGCTGGGAATCCCAAGTATGTTACTTGTATGCATACGTGTACAAGCCGGTGACATATTACATGAAAAATTCATGAATTCATTATTAAGGAAACTACAGTAAACATTACATGAATTAACAGATAATAATAAATTAAGATATTAAAAAGAGCATTATTTACTCAGTAAATTACATTTTTGGAAGATGGTTTCTAACCTTTATAAAAATTGAAATAATGTCCAAGTTTTCGCAATTTACTTCTTAAGGATTACAGAAATGTTTGCTACTTTACATAATTGCATCTTGGCAACAAGATTGGCGAACTGGAGGTGTATTTGGATCGGGATGGTTGCAATATACTTTTTATTACATACACAGTTAATGTGACCATATTATCGAGGTCAAAGAGGGAACTAGAGAAAGTATTTGGACAATTTGCAGAAGTGGTCAAAAATACGGATTACATGGGAAGGAGGAGAAGACTAAGGATATGGAAATGAGAATGGAAGTATCAGAAGAAAATAGATACACCAGTTTCAAGTAGAATACCTAGGAAAATTTTTGGATGAGCCACGGAAGAGGATAACAATTAGCGAAGAAGAACAAATATAGAGTTAGAAGAACTGTATATATAGCAAAATATAACACAAATAATTCAGTAACAAAGAGCTAGATGGACGATGACGAAGCAGAGAATTGTGAGGAAAGAGAGAATGTGGCAAACGAAAAAGAGGCGGTCCAAGGTAAAAGTGGCTTCAAGTAGCAAAGGATACAAAGGAGGAGAGAGTTCATGAGTAGAAAGAAAGAGTGAAGAACCGGAGGAGGTGAAAACGAATAGTGAAAAAAATAAAATCCAAAGGCCCCCAAGGCATGTGGAGCTTATGTTATCTGCATTTGTTGTCATATAATGATAGTGGGCAATATTAAACATTACTTTAAATAAGTTATTTCCGCGTCTTATTTGTGTAAACTTATTGTAACACAGATTATTTCAAAAATTAAAACAATACGGCACTTTTATATTTCAAATGAAAGGCAATGTTTCTAACCAATCCTGTGGACATATTAAGATACTGGTTATTACCCTAACCAATTCGTTCAAATTCAATTTAATTAAAATGCATTTGCATTAACCAATTAATGTTGGTTATAACCAAAGTCATAATCGAAAAGCCCTATCGAAAAGTCACCATTTTTAATACTCATAAATGCGAAATAAGAAGCAAGAATCGTGGAGTTTTAAAATAAAAATATTTTCCTTGGAAGATTTCATATTATTAGAGAATACGCGTTGGATAAGAAGGAAATAAAAAAGAAATGAAAACTAGCTAGGAAATAGAATTACATTAAAATGTTGCCGGAGAAAAAAGCATATTAGCAGATTCATGTTTTTAAATTCGAAAGATGAATGGGGAAGCTTTGTAAGGCGTTTTTACGAATTCACATCAAAGAGATTACGCCCTTGTAAAACGGTCGTTTTTAAAAAGATACCCACAGTTTTACAACAATGGCGTAAAATTCCGAATTCTTAAAGCATAAGATTGTACCTAATTAAGTCTAACCGACTGGTTGAGATGAGATTTTCAGACGATCCCTGTCCTTTTTAATAGATAGAGAACAATGATATCACATCGGTGTTTATGTGTTGTTATCTTGAAAGCTAAACGATAAATTTCACGATTGTTAGATCGTTCGCCGTTAAAACCGGTTTAGAACGCATATCGTGCCCCGAGCAAATATCTTTAAAAATAACGACGGAAAAGAAATTTAATCGAAATGTAGAAATAAAGTAGTCAAAGTCTCAATGATGTTACTTTGTGTCCTGTATAAGCGATTCTCGCTGCATTACACTCTATTCACTGTGTGCAATCGGTAACACTGTCTTGATTAAAACTGATAAAGAAAACAATTACAATGGTCCCCGCTAATTTAATGCTATCTCCTTTCTGTTTCGTATTTACGGTGTCGTTCCGAGGAAGTAGTTTTTCCGTTCACGGACGAAAGAAGCCTCGATTCTTTTCATCTGACCTCGCGCGTCGTACATTTAAGCCATTGAGACGAGAAAGAAATGTAATTACGTAACTTGTTTGAATGCACTTTCCCGATTCTTTTTCTCCTTTAAGACTTTTTCGGTGGGGAAAGTTGATCTTAGCTTTATTTTGTTATTTCTTTACTTACTTCTGATCGTGTTTATGTAAATATGTGTACAGTTAAATATACAAAACATAAATTTCTTTTATTAAATAATCGAAAAGTGTAACAACTTTTAAATTATAGTTATTTATGTACCAAGTCAGTAAAGTGATACTTTATCGAATGAGTCTGATTTACGAGCCAAGCGAGTGAAGCGAGCGCGGCGAGTAACAGACGAGTTCGGTAAAGGTACTTTACTGACGTGGTGCATACAAAATTTTATCGCCAACCGTAAAAATTATTAATTTAAGAAATAAAGCTATAATAACTTATGACAGTTTATGACAGTGACAAACGATTTATTTTTAAAGTCATCAGTCATGGCTACGCTGACAGATATTAGCGGCAGGTAAAGTACTTTATTGTACAGTACGATAAAGTGTTTCTTTACCTCCGTAAAACGCTATGGTAACGCATCACTTTACTGACGGTTGGCTATAAAATAAATTATTAAAACATTAAATTACAAAGCATTTCAATAGTTTCAGTCATTACAAACGACTATAAATATATTTTAAGCAAGAATTCACGACTGAACAAATTACTGATTAATAATTGAAGAGAAACTAGTCTACAATATGGCTATTAATTTACAGTACTAATACGGTAGGCTGACACTGTTATTTGACATAAACATTGACGTTTGGTTTTGGTTAGATGTACTGATATGATTGCAAGTTCGTAAATAATGTTATCTACTCAAGAAAATCTCTTTTTAGTTGAATACTATTTTCGCTCATATTGTTTAGGTAGACAAAATGGTCCAAGCATTAAATTCGTTCGCGATCTATTTTCGAAGCATTATAATATATATATTCGTATGAAACAACATGACAAGTACAAGGAAAGAAACATATATAAATTATATTACAGAATTAGAAATATATTTAGAAGGGCCATAATTGCAGGGGGGGGGGGCTCTAAAATACTGCACCATTTGGTCTAGTATGTAGGAAAAACCAGCAGAATAAAAAACCTACATCACAGTGCCACAAAACTAAAGGTCTTTAGTTGTTAAGATCCAAGCAACTGCTTCTGAGTTTAATTATGTAAGTCCGTGTATCCAAATTCAAACTTAGCTAGAGGACATTCTACAACATTATGTATAACTGTTTTAATCTCAGCTCCACAATCACAAGCTGGACCCGCGTTCATATTCCAATTGAAAAACAAACTATTCTCCTCTTGAAACCAGTCAATTCAGTGATGCTGCATGAATTTCATTTGTCTTTGGATATACCTTCGATACTAAGTTGACAAATCTTAACAACTGGACCAATATTCCTAAAAGAAACACAATATGAGTTTAAATTTGAAGAATGATATCTGTCATATGACCGTGAGGATATGGTGAGGATCTTAGGATCTTGTACGATCTTCCAAGTGATGGTTATTATGGACAACATTATATTCTCCATTTTGGAGCAACGTAAAGATGGTTACCATCGACCAAAATCAAATTAAATTAAAGAAATATAGATTAAAACATAAAAATAACTAGTAAAATAGAAACTTAAAATTGACACTGACAAGATGTCAACTACATCATTTAATAAAAAGGCACCAAGTAATGATATTGTACTGAACATTATAACCAAATTTAGAAGAACTGGAAATGTGCAAAACCAAGGGAAAGGTAGAACTGGACGGAAAAAAAAGGTGGATACCAACGAAAATCACAAAGGAGTATTCCATCAAATTATGGACTCACCACGTCATCGTAGTCAACAGAGATCTGCTGTAAAATTGAGTATTAACAGAAGGACTCTTCGATGATATTGAAACAACTTTGTGCCCATTCATACGCTATTCAAACGACTCAACAATTGGAATGGGTGATTATGCTGCAAGACTTAAATACTGTATCAGAATCTTTGCTCTACTCTCCCTTGTGGGCGCTGCAGGTCTAAAGGGGGGCGGTAAGAGACCCAGAAAAAAAATGGGGGCGTTGTGTAAAGGCTTAGGGGGCGATTTGTAATTTCATCTAGAATCTAGGAGGACTCTTAGACACCGACTGAGCTCTCGACTCTCGACTCTCGACTACAGCTTGTGAACATCAACTAATATTAATTAAGAGATTGCTCAAACCAACTCGGTTCGATATTTCTCTCCGAGTAGTTCATATATCTGTCCTGTTTTATTGAATAAATAAAATAAAAAACATATCAATCGGTCGCTCCGTTTCGAAACGAAAAGAGACACAAACAAACAAATAAAAAGGCAACTGTATCAATCGGCTGGTTCATAGAATACTTGTTCTTACTTGTTGAGTACGATTGAGCGTCGAATGAGATAAACGAGTTTATGCATGTTTGTCTTATTCCTGTCGGTGCGTGCTGCTTATGCAATCCTATATAAACAACGTAATATTTATTTTATTTTCATTTGCGGTTTCGCGCGTAATAGATAAGCAGTACTTAAGTTCAACACTTATACTTACGTATTTCTCAAAACAAAACAATGTCGGAAGTAAAAAAGAAGAGACGGCAATACTGTGCGGAATATATTAAATTCGGATTCATTGAAAATCCTACAAACCCATCGTCGCCTTTGTGCCTTCTATGCCTAAAAACATTTTCGAATGAAGCAATGAAGCCTTCAAGACTTCAAGATCATTTGAATAAAATGCATCCAGATAAGAAAGACAAGAATGTAGCATATTTTCAAGACCTAGAGAAGAAGCATAATACTCGGCCAAGTGTAGCAAAACTCTTTTCGGCGGCTGCTAAGCAAGATGACGACGGACTTCGAGCTTCGTACAACATCTCTTTGTTAATTGCTCAAAAAGGCAAACCACACAACATCGGAGAAGTGTTAATTTTGCCAGCAATAAAGGAAGTAATAACTACTGTGCTTCATAAACCGGCCGCAGATATTATCGGAAAAATTCCTTTGAGTAATAATTCTGTGCAAAGACGAATTGATGAAATGGCCGGAAACATAGAAGAATCATTGTGCAATCATCTGAGGACTAGTCAATTCTCAATTCAGCTCGATGAGTCCACTTTACCAACTAATGAAGCATTGTTGCTGTCTTACGTGAGGTTTATTAAAGATGAGAAAATATGTGAAGAACTATTGTTTGCTAGAAATTTAGAGACCGATACAAAAGGCGAAACCATATTCAATACATTGGAAAAGTTTTGTGATGAGAAAGAGATTCCCTTGAAAAATATTATATCAGTTGCTACGGATGGCGCTCCGGCTATGACAGGGTGCCATAAAGGCTTCATAGCGTACGTAAAAAATAAAATTCCAGATGTCCTTGCTGTACATTGCGTTATTCATAGACAACATTTGGTTGCTAGAAATTTAAGTGAACGACTATTTCAATCACTGCAATATGTCATCAAAGCAGTCAATAAAATCCGTAACTGCTCTTTGAATGATAGATTATTTCATCAGCTTTGTGTTACTAATGACGAAGATTTCAACCGTTTGTTGTTTCATACCGAAGTTCGTTGGCTATCAAGAGGCAATTGTCTGACTCGATTTTACAACCTGTTTGACTCTGTGATAGAGTTTTTGGAAACTAAAGATACAGAATTGCGCAACAAGCTCATTACATCAAAAAATTATATAGCTTACATGACAGACCTGTATAAATTGTTCAACAACATGAATCTCCAACTGCAAGGCGATGAACTAAATTTAATTAAAACAAAAAATGTCGTTGCTGCTTTCGCAGCCAAACTGCTTCTACACAAAAAGAATATGGGCAGACGTGAGTTTCATAATTTTCCGAATTTATCAGTATCCTGCAGTAACGACGACTTGTTTGCCTACTGCCAACATTTGGAAAAGCTCCACATTGACTTCACCGAACGATACCAGGATATTTTGAACATGGAAATACCAGACTGGGTGTTGGATCCGTTTTCAAATGTCAACACAGCAATATCACCACATCTGGAAGAAGAACTTATAGAATTGACAACGAACGAGGAAATAAAAATCAAGTTCAAAAATGGCTACCAAGAATTTTGGCTACAAAAACCGATCCCGCAATTGTACCCTGGATTGTGGTCAATCATTCAACGATTCTTGATAGCATTCCCATCGTCATATTTGTGTGAACGTGGATTTAGTGCTGTAGCAACGCTGCTTACTAAAAAGAGAAATCGTTTGCATGTTACCGAACGTGGTGACTTGCGGCTGTTCTTGAGTAAATTGGAACCTGATATCAACAAACTTATTAAACAGCATCAGATTCATCCTTCACATTAGTTTTTATATTAGAATCGATTATGTTTGTTTTATTTTGAATTTTGAATAAAAGATACTTTGTCTGAATACTATAAAGTTGCGTTTCAATAATCATTCTCATTGGCAGGTGTAGCCCGTAAAAGTTAACTTGAGACCTGAGCGCCCTTGTG
The DNA here is from genome assembly GCA_963170755.1 of Amphimallon solstitiale. Classification (NCBI taxonomy): domain Eukaryota; kingdom Metazoa; phylum Arthropoda; class Insecta; order Coleoptera; family Scarabaeidae; genus Amphimallon; species Amphimallon solstitiale. The sequence goes on along the minus strand of OY720681.1, from coordinate 86,928,345 downwards.
TACTACCTACTACGCTCAGGTCTCAAGTTAACTCATTCATTCTAAACGAGACTTTTACTATAACCCATAGTAAAAGTCTCGTTTAGAATGAATGTTTAATCTCCGCTAATATAGCTCACAATAATTAATTTAATTTGAAGTTATAGTGGTTTTTGAGTAGGTGAAAAAATGGGGGCGCTAAAAAATAATTTATTCTCAAAGTGGGCAGTAGGCAAAATAAGTTTGGGAACCACTGCTCTACAGTATGGTAATCCCAGTTTCATCGGTATCATCTGGTACAGTAACGAATGTCATTTTCGTCATGTAAATAGGTGTAGCAATAAATTTTTAGGTTTCCAACGAACGGAAGACGTGCAAGAAATACCGTTGCATAGTGAAAAAGTGACCATCTATTGCGCAGTTTCTGGACGAGGAATTATAGGGCCTTACATCATTGAGGAAAACGGACGTTCAATAACTGTTAATCAAGAGCGCTATATTACTCAATTTCTCACACCGTTTGTAGATGAGCTTCGGAAGTTTTGTAGATCAAGAAACTTACCCTTCCGTAAGCCAGTTTCTTCAGCAAGATGGGGCAACGTGCCACACAGCACATTCTACAAGATGTTGGGAACCAATGCAATTTCACGTTTCACCGATTTGCTTTCCATCTCATTCTCCAGACTTAACATCATTGGATGCATATTGCTGTGGAAGCAACAATAGTACGAAAGGGTACATTTTTATTTGAGATGAAAATGTAACATTGCCACACGTTGGGTACAGCCATATAATTATATACTGTGATACCTACCTATTTGCCTAATTGATAAAAGTATTGTAACACATTCTTTATTAATTCATTCGTATCAGCATAAAATTTTAAATTTTCTCATGAGTTCTTGCAGTGATTTACTTCTTATGCTCTGGTTCTCCTCTTATTTAGTTTTGTTTTTGGGATAAGGTCAAAAAGGCACAACACCACCCGAGAAGTTTAAGGTGTCACAGTCGGCAGCAAAACTCTTGACAACAGTTTTTTGGGACTCAGAAGGAATCCTGCTAATTCATTACAAAGACAAAGGCATGTCCATAACTGGCGAATACTACGCTTCAATTTTGGAGTAGCTAAAAAAAAGTAATTAAAGATTGTAGGTGATTAGAATAATGAAGGTATTCTTCATATGCTGAAATGCAGATTGCTCTAATAGCAATAGTCAAAGAATATCTACATGCCAGTGTATATTTCCTGTATTATTTTTTCTTTATAAGAAGAATTAATGAAAAAAAAATTAGGCGTTAAAGACATAATTGTACACTTCTATTGAAGACCCAGATCTTATTACTATGATAACTAGGAGTATGATTTATGCTAGTCAATTTACATATTTTAAGGCAATTTCGGTAGTAATGACCATAAATGAAATTGTAGCGCAACATCATATAATATAATAACTATCATGCACATGAACGGGTCGTAGAACTCATATTACGTTTAGTCTTTGTGATGTTACGTTCATCTGAAGTACGTAAAGTAAATATAGGAGATGCTCTTAAAGTCTTGCAAGCGAAATTAACAGACATGATAAAACAACGACACCAAAAGCGAATTATGCATGCGCTCACTTAATTCTAAAGAATAATATAGTACCACATACATTAGCCTGCATTAAGCTGTAATTCTGTTTGAAATTGTCGGAAGTGCAGCGTACAGTACACTTAAATTTAATTAAAAGATTTGACATACGACTTTGGCTATCATCATACGCTATCTTTCTGTTACAAATTGCATTAGTACTCACACAAATATTAACAAACGCAAGAAAAGTGTAGAACAACGTTTATACTTTTACACTTTTCATACGAAACAAATTTTTATCGCAAGATCTCTTGTTTTATTAGTATTTACACAAGAATTTGCAAAGAATCTGTTTCAAATATTCTGTAGATACATACAATTATACTCATACTTATGGATGTAAAACTATCTCTTGAAGGTCATCATTTACATTACTAAACATAAAGTAATCACTGAGTGCGAAGCTTATTGCCTCTTAAGTAAGAGAATGAGCAGTTTTTTACGAGTGCATAGCAATACATACATTATCTAATGATCAAGTGCATTTATTTTCGGAACATATGTCCAAATTAAGCTAACCTATCTTCTTTTTGAAAAAAAAAGCAGACCCCTAAACTTTTTAGATAATAGAAACCATTTTGCTTTTCCTGAACGAGATTAAATCGCCTCACCACATATCATATTCTTTTTTTTTTATAGGCAAAACTCTTCCTTTTTTACTTTTTCAAGCTGTTTTTATAGAAGTAGAGCAACCTTGTTCACTTCCTTCTAATTAATTATTCGATTCTATATAGATATCATTTCTCGTGATCTATCTTTTTATTTTTCGTAGAGTAGTCTATTGGTATATAAATTACCCTAACTGAATTTATATTACTTTGTTCAGAAACTCTTATCTTTAAATGTATGACTCTTTTATTTAAGGTAGCTGTCCCTTTAATTTTTCTATATTTTAAACGAGCCTTTTCACTTCCATTGGTTGTATGTGTCCATTGTATCCTGTTTTATGTATTTCCTCTTTCCAAGTTTTTCTTGGCTTTCTATCGTAGTTTGCCTCTAGTTCCTGAGGTACCTACAAAAGAGTAGATCAAGAAGAATATAGAAACAGTAATTAGAAGAAATAGCACAGCCAAGATAAGCACGACTAGAATTTCTGATCTTAGGTTTTCCTCGAATATTTTATTTATGTAGTGCAGAAATCATATTCTTTGGAGTTTTGTTAGCACTTGTTTCATCTCTATATGGTCTCTATAAAAAAATAATTCTTAGAGAAATGTCAATTGTTACACACAAAAAAAATGTACTAATAGTGGCGTAATCTAAAACGAAGATTACTTAAGCTAAAAATGGATAAAGTCATAATTTCCATTTGATTATCTACTAATTATTTTTTTTTATGACAGCCAACAACAGCTAAGCATCTTGTTCTGTATAATATGGGCACTTTTTCTTTTTTTAATGATTATCAAATTTCGATAACTGCTTTACATAAAAGACAATCTTTGATGAAATATTTATTTACCACACAAGTAAGAAAATACTTAATTAAATCGTTTACCGTTGAACTAAATCCTTATTAAACAATCACCGGTTATTCACTTCATCAAAGACAATTAGAGAGTACTTCTAGTCGTTTGGCGCCCATATCTAGGTTAAGCTCATAACTTATGAGAAAATTTAGCCGGCTACTCACTGCTAGAAAATGTCTTTCTGTTATCCATAGCGCTGGTCTTTCATATCAACGACAGAGGACAAAAAAATATCCCACAGGCATCGAAAAAAATGGAAACGCGGTCTGGCAGAAAAGGATGCAGTGCAGCAAGTTTCTCATACTCCAATTTTATTTTCTTCTTCTGTTTCGAATTTACCCTGATATAAAACGATGTTATTCCATGTCAAAATCACGCCCATACACATGTTTACCGCGTGTCCCTTTCTAATTTTACGTTTATATATTGTATAAGTGTGATATACTTAAATTGTTAACAAAATTTCTGAAATTAAACAATCTTTAATGTTTAATTTTCAGCGCTACAACTGTATGCACGTAAAACAATAATTAACAGAAATGTAACCATAACTTAGAAAGGTTGATTACAGTGAATATGGATAATTTAAATAATAATAGATAAGTTAAGCATCAGATGAATTTCATAGAGTTACGTTAACTTATAATAACCAAAATGTGAGAGCTTGCATACCAGTCACAAAATTAATATTTAGAGACTTTTGTTTATTCGTTTGTCACTAAAAGCATTCAATTTTAGCACTATTAAATTTTCCACATGCAGCCTGCCAAAACATTTTGGCTGTTTGATCATTAATTTGAATCTGATCTAAGTTTATCGTAATTTATTTTACATGTTTTCTCAATGTTTCTTTCTCACTAAAGTGAAGTTCATCTCATCTAGAGTAACCAGCTTCTGTGAGTTAAGCTTAGTTACACATTTCTGACGCTTTACATGTATTTTTGTTGTTGCAACGCAATCAAAAGGAAACTTTACTGCATATTAAATTTTAACTGAAATCGTTCATAACAAGACAAAACAAATCCTAATTTTACTTTTGAATGTTAGCTGAGATGGTACAATTATTACGACGTTTCGCTGTCAGCTGTGACAACTTACGCAAGCCAACACACACCAAAATCGTTCAAGATGATATTTACTTTATTGACGATTCAGATAAAATTGGAAACATCAATTACCTAATAACTTTCTTATATGTCATTCTTTAATCATTCATACAATAGTCCAGATATTTGCTGTGACACATAAAATCTACCAGACTATAGTCAAGAAAATATTAGGTTCATGATGAACTATACTTCTTTTGAGTGTGCACAAAAATTAGTGAAATAAAACAGAGATGTGCCAAATAACTTAAATAAAAGTGACATTCAATTTTTATATGCTCCATATTCGAGATACTGGAGGAAGTTTGTTCTTATTAAGATATTCCCTCGTTTTACGATTACGTAGACTTCTCTTCCAGATAAAACGAAATAAAGATGTGTATTTTGTAGTGTGAGCACTTTGTGTCGGCCGCGTTTCATCTGCTTTAAGTGATAAGGGATTTTATGCCTTCAGATTTATTTGTGTGCCGATTATGGGCTATCGCACATAGAGCGTAAAGTGACAGTATACGTATAGTTATTTTCTACGGATTTAAGTGGATTCAATGCTCGGTTTACGTGAAGTTCTATGTATAATTCAGGTCGAAATAACTCGCATTCGTGACTATGGCTTGGTTTCAAAGTTTCATTTGGTAATGATCTAGTGTTTGTGCGAAAATATCTTGAGCTTTCTGCCATTTACTTTCACTCTTCTCTACTTCTATTTAAAGAACATTTTTAGCGTGCCTGCATTTAGTTCATCATACAAAAGTATTAACACTAGTTTTGTTTATTTGCGCAATCTGAAATTTTGAAGTATATGTTTCCCTTCTAAATTAATACAGGTGGTCCAAGGGAGATAAAGTTATATTATACCAGTCGTATTATCATCAGCAAAAAAAATCGTCAAAGTATATTTATACAATAATTTTTTCGTATGTCTTGAATTTCCTTCTGACGGCAAATAGCTTGAGTTTTGGGAATAACAAAAAGCCTAAAGAAGAAATTGATTCCATTGGTAGGATGGTTGGCACACAATATGGAATGCTCTTTGTTCGGTCATGGCAGATTTTACTTTGTCCAAAATAGTTGCATAAAGTGTTTCGTTGATAATTTGGGCTTTAGCGATGTAGTTCATGAGAAGTAACCTTTCCCGTCTATGTCAGTGTTTTAGGCGGAAAACTGCCACAATCCCACCATTGCTGATATTGCCGTTTTCATTCTGGCATATAATTAGTAATGGAAAAAAATGTTTTCGACCCTAACAAAGAAAAGAGATTCACTAAGTTGATGCTAAAGAGCTTCAGATTTCTATTGGGTATTCTCACTCATTTACGTCTTTGATATACATTCAGTAAACGGGGCACTTATCTCCCAGGAAACTTGGGCATGTCTAATTTGACACGCAAAATGTGGTGTTGTGGTTTATAAAATAAACAATTAAAGTGAACTTATGTGGTAACTATTTTGCATGATTTGGTTAATTAATTATTATGAAAAAAGTGAAAATGAATAATAACATCAATTTCAAAAAAGAAGAAAACCCAAAATTAAGATTTTTCTTTAAGGATTAATTGTGACACCGGGAGGATTTACCTATGTGCTACATAACTATGGCAATGCCTTTTTAAATGATTTTGCATGCATTTTAATTGAAATTTACTAATAATATCACATTTATCACCATTATTAATACTCTTAAAATTATAAGTATGTATTTCTTGCCATAACTCCTGTAAATCATTTCTTCAATAATTTCTCAAAAGAGACTATAATGAAAAGGCATTTGATGCATTTTCTTATCCCACATCAACTAATTAGAAATTCATAAAGAAACATGTTTGAAAATGAAAGGAATTCAGTCCACTAGCATACCACAAACACGGATGAATAACATAATAAAAAAAATTAGGTGTGGCCACCACACAACTTTCTTATACGTATGAAAGTGTTACTTCCGGTCCGAATTTTGGAATTTCATTTATATAAAAAATATTCCATATCTAACTATAAATACTTTTGTACTCTTCATAAAGATATATAGAATGCATAATTTACGACATATTTGCAAAAAACCGATTTTCAATAAGAGTAAAAAACAACTTACGGTAGGAATTTCGAAAAATTCTTTTAATAAAATTCTTCTCAAATTTAAGTCTAAGTACATATGAATTCTTTATAAATTTGTCTAAACTTAGTAGTTGACGAAATATTGGCAAAATTCGAGTTTTTCACTGAATTAAACTACTACTTCCGGTCTGACGAATTTGCTGAAAATCTAACCAGTTCTCAAGAGGTTGATTATACTACTAAATGCAAAATTTGGAATAGATAGCTATAGCGGTTTGACCGCTATCGTGGTCAGAGACAGACAGACATTTTTTAAAAACCACTTTTTTGGTATCAGGGGACTTCAAAACGTGGACATCTGCAAAAATCTCGAGGTCGAAAATATTCATCATCACAATGCTTCCTTATACTACGTATAAGAAAGTAAAAAATGAGGTGTGGCCACCACACGACTTTCTTATACGTATAAGCGTTTCAAATTATAGAATTTTAAGAATTTTTTTTACAAAAATTATTCAAAATCCTATTCTAAATACTTCCATTCTCTTAATAAATCTCTATAGAATACATACTTTGCAAGATATTATCAAAAGAGTGCTCCTTGCAAAGAGTAAAAGTGCTACTTCCGGTCCGAATTTTAAAATTTCATATATACAAAAAATATTGCAAATCCAGTTTTAAATACTTTTGTACTCTTGATAAATATATATAGATTGCATAACTTACGACATATTTGCAAAAAATCGCTATTCGATAAGAGTAAAAGTGGCACTTCCGGTCTGAATTTTGAAATTTTTTTTATACAAAAGATATTGAAAATTATGTTCTAAAAACTTTTATGCCCGTAACGTACTTGTCTAAAAAGCATGATTTGCGAAATATTCGTAAAAAACTGATTTTCGATAAGAGTAAAAGACCTACTTCCGGTAGGAATTTCTTTATAAATTTGTTTAAATTTAGTAGTTGACGAAATATTGGCAAAATTCGATTTTTTCGCTGAAGTAAACTGCTACTTCCGGTCTACCGATTTTACTGAAAAACTAATCAGATCTCAAGAGGGAGATTATACAAGTAAATACAAAATTTGGAAGTGATACCTACAGCGGTTTGACCGCTATCGTGGTCACACACAGACACACAGACACACAGACATTTTTTTAAAACCACTTTTTCGGTATGAGGGGACTTCAAAACGTGGACATCTGCAAAAATCTCGAGGTCGAAAATTTTCATCATCACAATACTTCCTTATACTACTAAGAAAGTAATACAGCGCAACTAAAAAGATATCTTTCTAATTTATTTCTTAGTTATTACATATAAAACAAAAAAAATATTTTGAAATATTGACGTTGATATATCGTATTTACTGTAACAGCTTTCTTTCTTCATTTCAAATGTGTTTAGATAATATAAATATGTAGCTATCGTATTTTATTTTAGTATATGTACCATTGTACTTGCTTACTTTAAAGTGAGCAATGAAAACTATTAAAGTTAATAAATAGTCTTAGTTGGTATACGGCGCTAAACAATGTCTACACTTTAACAATTAAGTTATACTATCGTCAAGTTAAGTGATCAATAAATCTCACCACTGTCAAATCATCATCAGACAGGAGCCTAAATGCATGAATCTAAATAAATAAATTCATAAAACTAAGAATAAATTGCCTAAGTAGCTAACACATAACCACGGAATGACATAAATAATGTACACCAGCAGGAGATAACTTAGTTAATATTACCATACTTGTGTAAAGCAACCAGACTTTATTATTTTACCTTCGAAAAAGAGAGAGACAGAGAGAGAAAATGGGAGGTATTCATCATCATTTTTTATTGTCTCAAGAAGACTAGAATTTACTTACAGAGAGACACAGTCGCCATAGTATCCAGCTTTCCCATCTATTGGCCAATCCACATTTTTGTTCTGATTGCATCTTTTCAGACATTTCGAATACTGGAAAGCTTATCTAGCATCTCTTAAATAAAGCTATTTAGTCGTAGGTTTCCACGGTTGTCGTTATTATAACTTCTGGATTTCTATTTCAGGTAAGAGCAGAGAAAGCAATAATCCCGCAAATATATATCCTGAGGTAGTGGACAAAACATGAGAGGCGGAAGAAGAGACAATGTACACGTCCTTTGTCCAGAGGCCAAGAAGTAAAACCAAGTAAATAATGTTTAAAAAAGGTGTGGCCACCAGACGACTTTCTTATACGTATAAGAGTTTCAAATTATAGAATTTGTTTATACAAAAAATATTTAAAATATAGAATAGGATTTTAAATAATTGTAAGTAATTCTATTCTCTTAACAAATCCTATAGAATTTATACTTTGCAAGATATTAGATAAAAAGTGTCACTCGATAGGAGTAAAAGTGTTGCGGTTCGAATGTTGAAATTTCACGTATACTTAAAGCATTGCACATCCAGCTCTAAATACTTTTGTACTCTTGATAAATATATACAGAATACATAATTTACGATATATTTGAAAAAAATCGCTATTCGATGAAAGTACAAGTGTTACTTCCGGTCCGAATTTGACATTCTTTTTATACATAGGATATTTAAAATTATGTTTTAAATACTTTTATACTCATAATGTACCTGGTTAGAAAGTATGACTTGCGAGATATTCGCAAAAAATTGATTTTCAATAAGAGTAAAAGGCCTACTTCCGGTAGGAATTTCGAAAAACTTTTTTAATACAATTTTTCTCATATTTAATTTTGAGTACATTTTAATTCTTTATAAATTTGTTTAAACTTAGTAATTGACGAAATATTGGCAAAATTAAATTTTTTCACTGAAGTAAACTACTACTTCCGATCTACCGATTTTACTGAAAAACTAATGAGATCTCAAGAGGGAGATTATACACGAAAATACAAAATTTGGAATTGATATTTACAGCGGTTTGACCGCTATCGTGGTCACACACACACAGCCAAACACATACACAGAGAAAGGCATTTTTTTAAAACCCCCTTTTTCGGTATCAGGGACATCTGCAAAAATCTCGAGGTCGAAAATTTTCGCCTTCACAATACTTCCTTATACTAAGTATAAGAAAGTAAAAATCAATCAAATTTGCCACAAGAGTAAATCGTATTATTTGCGTCACTAGCAACCAGAAGTTATTTCATATTATTTCTTATGGGATCTCGTTGAAGCTGGTACCAATCCACTCCTTATTGTTCAACTTCAGTAAAATAGATGAATCCCAAAAATAATCATTTTTTTAATTGTTTGCGAAAAAATATGAAAAGCAATACTGGTAATATAAAACTAAATTTCTATATAATATAGTAAATAATCAAAGACATTTGGTAGCGTAATAATTAACACATTGTTCTTTAATAGTAAAATTAACGTAGCTTTTATATAATAATATATTTTATAATTGTTTATTGTGTGTTATATTTATATCAATAAACGTTTCATAAAAACGTTTTTGCGGAGAACAATAAATTACTTTAAAAATGATTCCATCGAATCTTTAGAGATATATGTTTATAATATAAATTTAATAAATCCCGCAAGCTTTAAAGGTTCTCCAGTCTCATTAATCATATTAAAAGTCCGGGACAGGAGTTACAATTTTTCCTTCTGCTGTCCAAGTTTTATTTATATATATTTCCGATATTTACGATTGGGCCATTACTCATAATTATGCTTCGAAAAGGTGGGCATGAACGGAACGGTCAAACCTTCGTTTATCCGCATCCCAGAATAAAGCAAACAGCGTCTGACAATATCCAGCTTTCACAAAAGGATAATATAATGGAACCCATCAAAATACCCTGAGCATTGTGTGGATCTGTGAAATTCGTATCTACTTATTCACTGCGATTTGATTAAAACGTAAAACCAACATCATATATACATATATACATACATTCCGTAAAGGCGGAGATATTCGAAGAAAGACGTATTCTAAATTCAATCTCCTTTAAATATATAATTAAATAGAAATACTTTGGTAATTAAAATGACTAAAAATACGTATTTAAAATCATTTTTAAATTAAATATATTATTTACAAAATATAAAGTTTCATATAAATTCAAAAATCATATTGTGAAAACAATTGTATACAGAGTAAAAAATTTTAGTTAAAACGCTGCATTTGAAAATTTGTAAAACACATAAACAAGGTCTTGATGAAAAGCACAAAATACAATTACACAATAGTGTCCTATCAATACATTTTTGCAACGATAAACAAAACTATCTCGTAATATATGCCAAAACTGAGCATAGCAAGAAGGCGTCCAAGTACGTTTGACTCCCTGTATTAGGAGCACAAACACAATGTCACACAGTCAGAAATAAGTTGCGTTTGTCTGCTGAAAATCATTATCGACACTTTTCAAGAAAATAGTATATGAAAAGGACGGCACATACCTAAAATTACAATCCTATAGACTCTTTTTTTCTTATATTAACATGGTAACGGGGCTAGCGCTATGGACTGACCTTCTATTTATTAAATTTTTGATATTTACATTGGGTCACCATATCGAGATTAAGATCGCCAGTGATCATAAATCCATATCGATATGAAAACGTTCGTTCAGTAGCCTCTACATTTTCAATTAGACATACGTGGTTGTTTGGTGGGACGTATAAGCTAAACAACAAGTATTTTTAGCTACCTATTTTAAACTTCAACTACAAATTTTTTCACAAAGGTCATATTTTATTGTACATCAGTCATTTATATGCATGAGCTCTTTCTCGAACACACACCCTCTACCCCCATTTGTTGCGTATTTACTTTTTAGAAAAGTAACTACACAACTTGTAGTGACATAGTTTCGACAATTGTGTGTTATTGCTTTTGAATCAGTGCTAATTTATATACAGAACATCGATATTATCTTCGGCTATTAATAGTTCCAGTTCCTGAATAGTATTTTTCTTGTTCATTGTTTTCAATAAGGGCTCATCACTATTTGATATTAAGTTATTTGCTTTTTCTAGACAATGAAAACAATGCATGAGGCATATTCAAGAGATCTTTTGGCTTGTAGTTGCTCACGTTAAGTATACATGAGTCCTAGATAAGTGTAATACAATGTTATGTGATTTAGAGAAAGAATTCACTATATTTATAATCATTACTCGCATTAAGGTTACTTCTCGACAAATATCGATCTAATAGTGTAAATGTTGATTACCATGGTGATGGGGCCCTTGAGCATTACTGCTTAGTAATAATAAATATAATAGTAATAATTTATTTTATTTCTTAATATTTAATACAGTGAAACAAAATAAAATAAAAGAAATACCTCAAGGCTATACATCTATCCAACAAAAAGCTACTTAAAATAATTAATAAAAACTAATAATGTGGGACATTCTCTGATTGCATTTTGTAAAACAGATAATTATCTAATATTTTATAAGTTACAACCCATAAAGACCTGAGTTTTCAAAAAGAAAGTCGTTCTATATACAGCATGTAAAATATGATTCCAGTGGCGGGTAACATAGCTATGCGGCAAACCAAAATCAAAACAGCTGGCATTTCCATATACATAATCGAGAACGTCAAAAAAAGTCTTATTGTCGTAGATTGAAAATTGGTCTAATAACCCTCTTCTGTTTGATGAAAATGCCGGAAACGGCACTACTCATATCCCAATGCGCTTTTCTGTAAAGCACTCGTGAATAAAAGTCAGAATAGAAAAAATAGTACCGACAAATTACAAAATTTTTCCAATTGATAAAGAGCGTAACACAATTTGGCAAGCATAGAACACAAGTGGTAAATGTGCTTGGACCACTTTAAACCCTCATAGACAATGATATAGAACAAGCTACAACTGCAAACCAAATCGATTTGTGAGATAAACATGGTAAACTTTGAGATGTTAAACTTTCTTTTGTAATAAAGAAAAGCATAGATTGTGTTTTCTCGATATTCGCGACGATCTTATTAAATTTTTCCCACATTATCATGTTCAATATAGCTACATCAGCAGCACTAATAACTTCGCCAACATTCTTCAATGAAATTACTAAATTTATGTTATCCCCATATAGCATCACCTTAGTTAGCAGTGACTACTAGGCAGACATAAATCAAAAATAACGTTAGCCCCAGGAGAGATCCCTGTGGAACACCGGCACGTACATCAGTGCTGCCCAAAAAATTCCTGTCGATGCTCAACGTTCTCGACAAATATGACTGGACCACTTCAAATAGACTCTATATACGAGGTAGGTGCCATAAATTCTCGGGCTGACAGGCTTATATAGGTTCAAACGTGTTCAAACTCACAAAAAAACTTCAGATTATTTTTACAAGGGTATCTATCGAATTATTACTTAATCGTTGTAATAAATGTATAGAAGTTTGGGGAGATTACATTGAAAAATAAAAATTCTTATATTGTTCAAAGTTTCTTTTTTGTATATCAGGCCGAGAATTTATGACGCCTCGTACACTGCAGCAGTATTAAATGGTCAACACAATCAAACGCTTTAGACAAATCTATTAGCATGCCTAGACAGGGAAGTTTGTGGCCAATCGTAAGGTAAACAATGCTTAAGAAATTAATTATAGCAGTATCTGTCGATTTATCTGATGTTCGGACATTAAAATGAAGAAAATAATTGCTTGGCTATTATTTAAAATCAGTTCTTACACATTGGAGAATATGGAGAGTATACCATTCTCTAAAGAAATATTTATTGATAAGCCAGTATAAGCATTTATAAAAAGAACTGGTTTCTTTAAATGAAGCAATGGTACGGAGTCATCACCAGAAGTCATACTAGAACTTAGCTTAAAAAATGCATCAACAATTGAACTTGCACTCACAGGAAAAACACAAAATGTTTATGAACATCGTGTCATAAATGTATCACTCTCATCAAAGGAATCACTATTAACATTATAATTGGAAAATATTAGATTTCTAGATAAGGATACCAAATTCAGATTAAACCGTTCACTGTTCGGCAATAGGTAAGTTAGGGAAAGTCAGTTGTTTCGTATAAGTAAGTATTCGGTATATCATTAATAATACGCCTCCGAGCCTTGGTTTTATTTAATGGCTGTTATAAAAAAAAAATTTTGGGTGTGCTTTAGACCAAACGGCAGAAGTGAAAACTTTATCAAGGCGAGGTTAATAATACGAAATACAACTTTTTTTTCGTTCTATATTCATTTACATTTACATTTTCCATTTTCTATTTTCGTTCTATATTACATTTAAAAAATATATACTTATTATTATTGTGTATACATTATTCTAGTACATTTCGCTCGGTCTGATCAAGTTTTCACTTCAAAAATTCATACGTACGCATGTATATATACAAATATTATAATTCTCATACGAGTACCCGCGCTGGTCTAATGGTAACGTGCCGGCCTTATACCTAGGCGGCTCGGGATCGAATCTGCACGCGAACAAGAATTTTTCAGAAAATAAAAATACAGCGTATTTATTCTAAATTTCAATTTAATTGAAATTAAATACCGCTAGTTAGTATTATAATACAAAGCCGAGCGTCGACTTTACCCGAACTAGCGTTTCAATCCGAGCGTGACGGCCCAGTCTCGTTCAGTGCCCAACAATCAATGCATCAGCGCGCCCATAGAAGTTTTCACTTCAAAAACGCATTGTTATATCACGTTCTCTAACCCATTGAATATCATTATAATTCTTCTCAAAAAAACTTTTCTAAAACATAGGACACTTTTGGAGATATCTTCCAAACATAAAAAATTATGTTGAAACTGTTTATGTATATGAAACGTTTACATATTGACAAAACTTTCTTTGCGCAGATGTTTACCATGCGTGTTTAAAATTTACATACGTCAACATTTAAAGTGATTCTTGAATCCAAGAAATTTGTATCTGACTTTGAAATAGCTATTCAAGTTGCCATAAAATGAATCTGGCTGAATAGCAAAATAAGTGGCTGCAAGATTTCATATGAATTAAGCGCAGTATAGGAAATACAACAGTTGGGACTAGGTAAGCTTTATAATAATAAAGATAATGGCAGAAAACAGCATTATTCACTTTGATGTATCTTTGCGATACAGATTACAGAAATTCCCAATAACGCTAACGTTCACATATACGAGAATTATTAATAGGAAAATTATAATTGTAATGACGTACACTTCTATACATATCAGTGGAAAACAAGGCAATTTTAACACAAACTAGAAATGCGTATGAATCTTTTCACGAGCGTTTTAAGGATGCCTTTTTCTCCTCAGACCCGACAATATATATTTCTCTAAAAAAGACTTTCAAGTTGATACAAACATAAAAACACAGAGTTTGAAAGTAATCGCTCAAATTCACAAAGACAAAGTTAAGCTCCATAAAGAATTCATTAAGCCGATAGGAGATTCAAAGTCACCCCTTCTTAAATGTTATACCACACCATAGTCCTCTCGAACGATATATACCTACATGATTAAATTATTACTATAATTATCAAAAAATTGATACGAATAAAATATAATAGAAAATTCAGTGCAATTGATTCGTTAAATTAAGCGAATAGAAGAAGTTGAAGGGCAAAATAACTTGATGATCTCGTTGATCTAAAGATTTTGCTTGTAGCGTATACCCGGTATTACATACTATGACGCATTCTAGTACCTACATATGTGGTCTGCTTGTGTAAGATAACATTAGCGATGAATATAACTCATAAACGTAAAAAATGAGCTGCGGTTAAAATAAATACATTAGCTAACAAACAACCCTTGAAATGAATATAGAATCAAAGGAACCCTTTACGAACAGCTTTAGTGAACATAACCAAAATGTACATATGGAAAATTTCGGAATAAAATGTATTATTTATGTGTCCCTTTTCTCCTTTCCTTTGCTTTTATTATCTGTTGAGAATGAAATAAACGTTTGCCAGTCATTTAGATCTATTCCTTGTTTTACATGCGCGGTAAAGCGTACAAATATGAGGAAATGTGCCCTGTTTATACGTTGTTCTACTTTATTCTTTATTTGGGATACGTCAACGTATTTTTAAACGGCAATGTTTGGGAATGAGATGAGCAAGCGGTTGTAAGAAAGAAATGAAGGATGGGGATTTCGAGATTCTCGTAAAAGGGGCGTGCGAAAATTCATTTATATCGAACAATATGTGAGATAAATAAAAAGTGAAATTGTGAGAGGACCTCGTATGGTGACAGTGAAGCTCACTTTGAATATGTGTGTGGCTGTAGATCTGTCGGCGAATGGAAAAAGAAAATATATATTCGAATGACTAGGAAATGAAAGAGGACGGCTTCTTGTCAGTCCCGTCCGTACAAAATGAAATAAAATATGAACTTGTTCTTTTTCTAGGAAGGAAGTCTGACAAATTTCGAGAATAAAACGACATAAACACGTTATAATTCTGTAACATATGAAACTGAAATTTGAAACAGCTTTATTTTACAAAATACCTTACCGCGAAAGTTATTTATGTATATAGTGACATTCATTCATATTTCCTTATTTAGAAGTGCCGCTAATAAGCTTTTACACACTATTTTGCAATATTTAGCACAATTTTGATAATGTTCTTTTCAATTAACTTAAACTAAATATTTACTGATGAAAACAAACATTAACTTTAAAACAGAACTAATTAACATCTCCAGAAGAAAATATGTTATTGTTACAAAAAGCTGTATAAACTATAATGACAGTAACTATACCATTATTTTACTTTGTATATATACAGCTTTTAGAACTGTATTAGGGTTTCCTATACCTATCTCTTATAGTTTTTTTGGTAATTTAGGATTTTCAATTTCAAACACTATTTTCTTGCAAAATATTTTTCAAAATGCTAATATTTATTAACCTATCGGGTTGATTGGTTTTGTTTCACATTAATTAAAAGGCGTCATAACTAGGTAAATAAAAAATACATACTTTATTAAACAAACAACAAACTTAAATTGTAAAAGAAAACTAATGTTTTAACAAATGCTCGAAAAATGTCCATCTGATTCAATGCATAATCGAATTCTCTCTTGAAAGGACTGTTTAACTCTTGTTAAAATATTTGGTGTTATAGAACGAAACGCTATTCTTATTCGTTCTCTCATATCGTCGGGTGTGGTTGGTGCTGTGTCATAAATGATATTTTGATAAGAAAAAATCGGGAGCCGTTAAGTCTGGGGATCTTGCTGGCCAATTCTGTGGACCGTCGCGTCCTATCCACCTATTGGAATATTGCCTATCCAATTCATTTCTTACATTTACTTAAAAATGCGCTGACACCGTCTAGTTGTAACCACATCCTTTGACGAATTTTAAGTGGTATATTTTCCAAAAGTACAGGCAAATTGTCTCTTAAAAATCGAAGAAACATGGCGCTGTTTAAGTGACCATCAAAAAAGAAAGGACCTACCACTTGCGTTCCAATTATTCCACCCCATACATTGACACACACACCATCTGTGTTGCCTATCAATAGTTCTAAGAAAAATGGGTATTTTCGTTACTGTAATAATGAAAATGATGTTTATTAACTAATTCGTTATTGTGGAATGATGACTCATTCGAAAAAAGTACAAAATCGAAGAAATTTTCATCTTCACTAAACTTCAAAAGTGCTTGGTGTAATTGAATACGATACCAGAAGAAGTTGTGCCTTTTTATAATTCTTCCGACGCTCCGTCTGCTTATTCCACTTGCTTCACATATTTTTCGCTGACTTGTATGCGGATTTTCTGCCAGAGATCCGATAACAACAAAATCATTTTCTTCATTTCCCGTAATTGGTCTTTGCCGTTCTGGTTTCTGATAACGCACACTTCCAGTTCTTCGGAAAACTTGCAATAAATTTTCTAATGACCGCCTGTCAGGATGACGCCTGTTAGGATATTTTTGAGCATAAACTCTTGATGCTAGCAAGCAATTTTCGCCACACTCTCCGATTACTAAAATCATATCCACCTTTTCGTTTTCAGAGTAGGTTCTCATTTTAAATAATTAAAATTATTTAAACGACGTCGAATAGCGTTGATGTCGTAACTAATATGTACTGTCACTGTCAAATAATTTATCTGTTTGAAGTATTAATAACAGCGGCAAAGCCTACTTTTGGAAAAAAATGCAAGAAATTAGTATTTGAAACTGAAAATCCTGAATTACCAAACAACTATAAGAGATATGTATAGGAAACCCTAATACAGTTTTAAAAACAATTAAAATTATAATCTAAATATGGCAATAAATACAGGGTGTTCCATTTAAAATAAGAAAGTTTTTTGCCTTTAATGTTAGTCAAAACACAAATGTAGTTTTTAAACACCCTGTATAATTTTTAGATATCAACTCTAGCTTACCTTAGAGTCTAATGCTTTGAGTATACATTAAATCCAATTTAAAATAATTAGCTCAAATATGGAAGATAGCAATGTCCCTGAAATTTTAATCTACGTTTTCAAAAATAATGAAATATCTCGAAAAGAGGTTGAGTTAGGTATAGAGAATATAACAGTAAGTGACCTTAATTTAGCCATAGCATCAAAATACCCCATAATATACAGGGTGTTCCATTTAATTTTTCATAACTTTGGTGTGCTAATTTTTTTTGGATCACTCAGTATATTTCAAAATAATTTTAAAACGTGCCCCTAATGAACCTACAGAACCTTTAATCAAAATAAAAATAAAACATATTACCGCTTTTCGTATATAAACCGACGGAAATGAGGTGCCCCACCCTGTATACATAGCTTATTTGTTAATTCTAGAGATGTCATTAATATTTAGATCATTATTTTTTATAATTTTGAATATGATAGGCTATTCTCTTTGTGAAATTAATATAAAATATTTCTCAAAACAAATGGGTAAAACTGGATCTGTCGAATAGTTATCAGATTAGCGCGATACGTTCGAAAGAGAAGTTATATAAGCTTCATATAAAATCCTATATTTTTATTGTTGAAGGGTAGAGAGGAAACTGTTCTTTTATATCGTTTTTTTATGTCTTTATTATTGTTCAACCTGACTCCACTAGAAATAAAATTACATCGTAAATTTAAAATAGAACAAATTTATGTGAGTTTGAGCTAGTAATATTAAATTATAAACTTACTGTATATACAGATGTAAGTAAATTATTACTTATTACTTAGACACAAGTAGTACCTATTCTTTACATATACATCTGAATCAATGAATTAAACATTATGATAAGCTTAGTACTTAATCGTAGTAACTAAACCTTACTTATACACTTAACAGTTTGTAATCGACACATGCATATGCTGGAGTTTTGTGAAACATGTATGTACAAGGACTCTCTATACAGCTATAAAATTTTCATGTAGCTTTGTGCATGCATGTACATACATACATTAACTCTAATAACTTCTACTCGACATTGTAAACCTGGTTTGAAGTCAATAGCATGACACAGAAAGGTACTAAGGACATATATATCTATCTGGTGTTAATTTAGAATTTGATATTCCCTCCTTGATTTTAACATAAAACACACACACATATATATACAGGTATTAATCGGTTTTTGCTTCTTAGTATACACATAATAGTTACGAACCAAGTGCGGGAAGACTATTTTGCCGCATGAGCGCATTTTGAAAGCCCGAGCGACCGCAGAAAGCGAGTGCTTTTAATTGCGCGAATATTGCCTCTTCTGGCGGGTCTTTCTTATAGTAGCTTTTCACTACTGCCACGTATGAAACGTCAAGAACCCGGCCGCAATAATAATATGGCATTGGGTAAATTCAAATTACAAAGACAACATTTTGTAGATAATATTTCCAAATGTGTCGCAATCTTTATGCCCACCTACCTGCTATTCTTGTCATTTAGGCTGCCGCTTTACTCAGTCAAGATGGTATAGGTCGAAACGTCGTGAAGCTAACTTAATAGGGCGCTACCGCTTAATTGAAGCCTATCAAAGATAACGAACGCGGATCGTAGATGGTAAGAAAAATCAGGTGGAAATAGGTAAAATCAACTCAGCAATAAAACGAAACAAATTCAAACCACAAGTTCTAAATTTAATTCCCACTATATGAAGTAAAATATTCATATGTATAATAAAAAGTAAAGTCAGATATGAAATGATTGAATGTAGTAATGTGAAATGTAAAGAGAAAAATAAACAAAATTTAAATTATGCCTCTAAAGCATACAGCTACTCGTGATGGTACACTCTGTATATCAAAAACATAGCGTATGCCACAATCCATAAGGATGTTAAAAAAACAACAAGGGTGCACCTATTAACTTACCCTGTATTAACAAAAGATATTAAATAAACTAAAATTCGAAATGCCATGACTAAAAAAAAAAGAATAATGCTAAATGAGAAGCAGAATTGATTAAGTTAACACATACAATAATCTGAGCACTCCTAAATTTAAAGAAAACACAATGGGTGAAATATCTCTGTAGGTCTCGAAAAATTTGCAAATCATTCTCTTACAAAAGGTTATAACGTAGGTCAAACGACCACTTAAGTAATTAAAAATATTAACCTATTACACAAAATTAGAATTACAGTAAGCTATTCTTGTTTAACTCAAGATTTAAACGTCATTCAAATTAACGTCTCCAAAAATTTAATCGTCATACCAAAATTAACGTCTCCAAAAATGTAATCGTCACACCAAAATTAACGTCTTCAAAAATTTCCCTGACTATATTTCCTCATATTCCTTCAAAGTACATACAAATAATCATATTTCTGTCATATAGCCGTAGCGAATACGATGTGACTTTAAAATCTCACTTAAATCCGACCAAAATGTCGCGAGATAGGAAAATTTGCTGCATTAACAACCAAAACTCCAACCGCAAATTTTCTCCATAAATAAACCAAACAGACAAAATACTCCGCAATGCAAGTTGCGTATAAATATATTAATCTACCAAACATCTTGAATATTGGTTCAGAGATCCCATTTACACGATGTTACTTGATGAAATTCGAAATGGAAAATGTGCCATGACTTATACACGAGGTACTAAAAATGACAGTTGAAACTCATACGAGGGGGGGGGGGGAAAGCCGGTAAAGAAGAATATCAACTTGAATTAAATTAAAATTTCAATTAAAATATTACTAGATTATTAAGAAAGAAAAATAACAATTAAATTAAATTACAAATACCTACAACAACTCTAGACGAGAAGCTTTGCCGACTTAATAAAATCATACACAGATATCGATAATATACCGAACACACAAATAATCAAACGAGTCAAACTTGTAATAATTAAATTAAGAACAATGATAATTGTTAATTAAAAATAGAAATAATTAAGCCTATGATTTTTGAACCGTTACACTACCTATAGCTCCTGCTTTACAAAACTACGCTAGTTGGAGATTTAGTAATGTCTTTAATTATTTGCGCGGTGTCAGTATTAAGTGCTCGCTTATATCAATTTATCAAAAGGTACATTCATTTTAAGCTTCACTGTGTTGCGTCGATCTTTGGAAATGCGAGGAACTGAAGTAGGAGGTTACAAAATGCCTTCATTTAGCCATTCATAATGTTTTTCCAGAAAGCGGATTTCTGTACTATAACATCTTTTAAAATTCTTGATTGTATTTTGGAGTAGATAAATTTTCTCAGGGGTACCTTGTAATGGTTACTAGCTTTTCTTCCAAATCTTTCAGTTTTTCATCAAAGAGTCGCTTTGTGTTTTCTCTTACTACCACCTGCAGTTGCTTTTGAATCATAGATTGGATGGAATCTACAGAAACTAGAACAAACGAAAAAAAATAACTAAATAACAAAAACTGGGTATATTTTGAGTTTTATTCTTTTTAAGTGAAAAGTCGGGGACACTTCTTTTGAGATATAGTTATTAATTCTAGAAGTTTTGTAGTTTCATAAGACGTAACTTTTATGCTGTTGCGATAAGTTTAACAACACTGATATATCTAAAAAAAAAGTAAAATATAATGGATGTACGTTGTGCGATAATATTCATAATAAGTTTCGTCACTGAAGTTACTACCAGCATAAACATTATCACAGAAAAGAGATGCTTCCAAACGGAATGCTGAAAACAAAGACATGCAAATCGAGCAAATGCCAGAATATCAGATACAGTCTGCAGGTATCTGTAATAGGTTGAGTTACCACAGGTAGGGTGTCCTCCACGTAACTGCATATTTGTCTACCTGTTTTCGGACGCAAGCGTAACTCTAAAATAAAATAAATATTCTGGAAGCATTTGCTTTACAAGATCTAAATAATGCCACATTCCTGGTCGATAATTCCCACTCTTATATTGAAACTGTTACATTACGATTCCTGCAAAAGACCAACATCAATATTTTTAATTGGCATGCGTGCTATCAACAGGTACCAATTTTTCATAAAATATGTCTTGGATATTACAGGTCAAGAAAGTGGTATGCTTCTTAACCCTCCAATAAACCTCTAACAGATACATTATGTTCTATATGTTGCTGGAATGAGCTTTCGCAAAATTCGATATATTATATTTGAAGCATGGTCAGTGGAATGGCAGGAATATATTCAACCAATAAAAACACATTTACTTTGTTGTATCACTATATTAAACAAATGGTGTGACCGCGGTTTCGACCAACATGGCCATTAACAAACACAGTGTTGAATGAGACACAAAACTATGTTAAACCTAGTGTAAGGCAGTAATTATGAAGTAGAGGGGAAATAAATGGGATAATACACAATACATTATAACAGTTATTAGTTAATTATAGGAAAAACCAGAAATTAGAAATATGAGGTAAATTAAAAATCTAATTACTGTGTATTATCCCATTTATTTCCCCTCTACTTCATAATTACTGCCTTACACTAGGTTTAACATAGTTTTGTGTCTCATTCAACACTGTGTTTTTTAATGGCCATGTTGGTCGAAACCGCGGTCACACCATTTGTTTAATATAGTGATACAACAAAGTAAATGTGTTTTTATTGGTTTAATATGGATTATCACAAAGTAACGGCTTACAGCATTAATTTATAGGAATATATTCGTTTACGTGGAAAGACTGCTTCTACTAAATTGTCATTATAAAAGATAAGAATCTTTCGTTAAAAATTTATGTAAATATCTTTACAAAATTTGATTAAAAATATATATATTTCACTTGGTTATTACTTTTTTTTTTGTGATCGAGTAGATATTTCATGGCATACTTCTAAATATTTACAGGAAAGTAACTAAAGGAAAAAATTAACCACCCAGTCGCTTTTGTTTAAAAAAAAAAAACCACCCGAAACCTCATTCGGTATTGATTACATTTTTTTTACTGTGAGCGCATAAAAAATTAAATTTCCAACATTTATTGTATGGTTAATTGTTAAAACCAGCAGACTGTACCTATAAGATTTTAAAGCGAGAATATAGTCATATTTTTTCTGTCCAGACTCTTATTTTCTTTTTGCTAGTGAACAACTGCCCATTCGAATGAAATGAATAGAGCCATTTTCTCACTACAATTGCGCATTTTCAAGCCGTATAATTGAGTGACGTCTCATGCTGTTCTATTCCACAGTTCGCGCAACTTGGCACTCTGCCTGAAATAGACCTTGTCTGATTTTTAATTCATAGAATTTCATGATAATTGTCATTCGTAAAGTTTCTATTACGAAGTTGTTTCATTATTTTGCATTCTTTTATATTCGTGAAATGCATGTGTTGCAGGCAGTGAATAATAGTTCCAGCGAATTTCTCTTGTCTTGGATAGGCGCTGTGCGAATTCTGTATAGAAAGCAATTATGGTATAACAATAATAGTATGATATACTATTACAATGACAAATTACTTTAATCAATTTTAGAACATAAATCCTATCTTAATTTTAAAATGTGCTAAAAATGTACAGAGACCATTAATATTAAGAATGCTTTAATGAAAGATGTAAAACCTAATAACGTTTGAATATAGTAAATTACAAAATTCGGACAGGGAAATAATTTGCCCTGAGCGAAAACCGATTTTGCGGATATGTCTGAAATAATGTAGTGTATGTAAATTTATAAAAATTACGATAAAAGTTATAGTGATAATAATAAAGAGTGAAGAAAAGGCTCGGCTGTCAGAGGTATATTGCAGGACTGGACTTAAAGGAATAATGTATTCAAAATTGGGTAATTATTAGTGATCGGCAGTCAGGGGTACATTGCTGGACTGGTCTTAAATGAATAATGCAATTCTAAATTGGGTCAAGTAAAAGAGATATCACTGTGTCCAATTTCGAATAACATTATTCATTTAAGTCTAGTCCTGCAAAGCATCCCTGACTGCGGATCCCTGACAGAGACTGTGTATCTCGCCATGACACACAATGTTGGAAATTGTTCTAAATAAATGCTTAGACATATAATATTCTACTTACCAATTAGTATTGAATGTAGGTTGTATAGTGTTTTCTATACAAAAGAAGTTCGTCCAGTCTATCTCGAATTTTGACAACAAAGTCATAGACATCATTTCCAGCATTAAAAATAGGAGAATGGATTTTATGTACAAAAAATAGGTCAGCTGGGTACAAGTAATAAAAACGTAATTTAGAAAAACGTAGGCATACAAAAATTCAGACCACGCATAATATAAAAAAATCAGGTGATGTCCTCTCAGCTAATAATATTTTAATTAACACATTCTGCTGTACAGTCCTTAGAATCTTAATGAAACAAGTAAAGCCTTATTGCGACGGAAATTTATGCAGTTTCGTATGCTTGAAAACATTCATTAGAACATTATTAAGACGTTTCATTTAAGAATTCAAGTTAACGTTAAACTAGCTTTTTCAAAAATATTTTTAAAGCTCGAGAGAGATGTAATATAAATTTGTTACTCAAGTGGAAATTGTTAAAAAACGGTTTTCCCGAGAACGAACCATTCGATTAGTATCAATTACTTTGTCCAAAATAATTAAGCGTTCCGTGCGATCTAGATGGTTGGGAAATAAAGAAAGCGATCACTGGATGAAGGGATAATCAATTAAAAGAAACAATGAGGTAACGAGATATGGCGCACCCTGTTCGAGATATGCAACATGATTAATGCATATGTCAGCTAGATAATTAATGTACCGTGGAAGGAAAATATTGTATTAAATATTAATTACGTTCCGTGGTGAAAGTAACACATCAGATAAGTTTTTAAATACCTACCTGATGTTATATTATTTATTGTTCTTTATAGATGATTTATGTCCTCTGTATTCGCACCTTTATATAATATTAATTGGATGTAGCCATAAAATATTAGAAACACTACTCGGAAATTTTGGTATTGGTAATAGAAAGTGTGTTTACTGACACCAATACAAAATAAATAAGCTGTTCAACAGAAGTTAGGTGTAGAGACATTTGATGTATACACATTACAAGTTATGGCAATGCAGATTTCTCCATTCAAATAAACATTATTTCGGTCGATATCATGCAAATATGCTTTTGTTGGTTAGCAACCAAAAATAAATAAACAAAATTCTGCGTTGAATAAAATGAATAATTTCATCACAAATCTTTTAATAGTTTCTCTGTTTACGATCACTTTTTTAACTCTTCCTGGTATACTTAAGTTGTCCCACAGGTCTGGATCAAAGTCATGCACAAATCTAGAAAAAACCTTCTTAGCATGTTTATGTTGACAATATGTTGCTGATGGTGTTGATGGTTTATTACTGCTTTAGCTTCCTATATGCAACTAAGATCAGGCAACCTTGAGCAAGAGGAAAATGTTGAATTTCGTTTCAAGTTATTTGTTCTAACACAATTCTAGATGAGGAAAAGCATTATGATCTGAAAAACCAACGTTTGCCTCCAGATTAGAAGAAAATTATTCCAAATATTGCTAAAGAAATAGACTTGGGTAACAGGGGTACAGTCGTAGGACTGCTACGTTTTAAAATCAATTTTGTTTCTAATATGTATTTTAACTTAAGTCAATTTCGCAACTGACATCTGCTTATGTAAAGATTCTCAGCTTTTTGGCTGTTCTTTTATTTTTAGTTCTCAAGTATATTGGGCCACGCTATGCGATATTTGGTTTCTTATTTCAGAGTTTCAATTGCCAATAATGAAATCTTACGTCTGTTGATTTTCAACGCGTCAGTTTTGTCAATAGTCACTAAGGATAACCTAATTAAATTTTATTGAACAATCTTCCATCAAGCCTAGTTTTTTCGTTACGACAAATTAATTTTACATTTTTGTGTTGTGTCAATCGGTGAATACGAGTTGCGTCACAGTTTCTAGGGATTGGTAAACCCTCTTAAATCCGTATACGAGTTGTGCCAAAGATACACATCGATGGTGGTAAATGTTGAAGGTGAGAGTTGGTCTTTAGAATGTCATAAAGTAGGGGTAGGTAATATTTTCCTTTAATATTTCTGCATATTTATAGACGATATTGATTTATCGTCAAGTTAGTTAGTTAGGCAATCATGGAAATGAATACTGTGCTTAGTGAGAAAGGAAAATTTTTATTAGTAATAAATAACTACAAATTCAAAAAAAGTTCTGAAAATTCAAATGTTGTTCAGTGAAGGTGTACAAATAAAACTTACGCGACAAGGGTCTATACAAAAAATGGAAATTATTCCATAATAAGCGAAGGTCGATTTTATCAAATCAAATCACTGCTCAACAATTGAAGTGGATATCATAATAATATTGAAAATGTATGTACATCTGAAAATAATTTTATTGCATATGTTCTTGGACATATAACCTGCTATGATGCTTAGTGACAATTTTTTGTTACTCCCAAGCTTGTCAACGTGTCTGTGTCTGGATGAGTAGAATTTTGATAAACGGGGTATCAATAAGTGGTTGTCTGAAACAGATAAACGTGCTCGTGTTAATTTCATTGCAGTAGGTGTGAGGGCAACATAACGTGAGAGAATTACTACAATGCCTTTCAGACGGTTAAAAACCGTACAACTCGATCAATTAGTACGTTGGGTAATTGCAGGCTTATCACAACAAGAAGTCGCCGAGCGATTAAGCGATTAAATGTTTCACAAAGTGTCATAAGTCGTGCGTGAAATAGGTACATATCTACTGGGTCCGCAGCATACACGCACTGTGGACGACCAGAACGACCTACAACTCCAGCTGAGGATCATTGCAAGAAGAAAGCCGACATACACGGCTTCAAGGATTAACAGCTTTTTCCGACAAGCCACAGAACGTGTTATTTTCAGACAAACGGTTAGAAGATTGCATGCACGTAGTTTAAAGGCAAGAACACGTGCTACACATTCCCGGTTGACGATCACTGTACTCGCAGGATTTTTGGGTGATTAATCACAGTGCCTGGATTCTGGTAAGATGGAGTCGTTGTCTTTCCACGGATAAGCCGAGATTTTGACTGCATATTACTGATAGACGAAGGTTGATCCAGATAGAAAGAGAACAGCAATGAAATAAAAATTTGATGGTCGCAGCGAATTCTTTCGACGGAACGGCTGTTTGTGTCTTGGGTGGCATATATTTGTGTGAGCGCACTGACTCATTGGTCTTAATGAATCCATCAATGACATCAGTAAGGTGTCGTGACATTGTTGTAGTGTCAATCATTATCCCAATTGCTGGTGCAATTGGTGAAAGATTCGTTCTAATTGATGACAGTGCTCGCCCGCCCCGTGTCAAGATTGTAAATGTACGGATAGAACTTCATGGTATTGAGAGAAAGGGTTGGCCGGTCTATTCACCAGCCATGAACTGCATCGAACACGTATGGGCAGATATGTCAAGACAAATCAACCTACTTGCACAGGCGCCCCATTCATTAGAACAACTAGCTATTCCTTTGCGTCGTATTTGGCGTAACATTCCTCAGCCCTTTATCGATAATTTAATAAGAAGTATGCCTACCAGTGTAAGGGCACTAATGCGAGGCAGAGGTGATCCAACAAAACACTAATATTAGTTTTCAATAGTTGACAGAACAGTTATTTTACTACTGGTAGTTTATTACTGTAATTCTTTTTTGGTAAATTTGAGAAATTTTATTGTTTTATTTACTTTTATCATTGCTGTGTTTGTAAAATTGATATCATTGTGTCATAGTAAACAAACTATGCAAACTGTATATTTGTACCATCATTTAAATATTAAAATTTTAGATATTATTACAATATCCACTTCAATTGTTGAGCAGTGTATTTCAGTTTGTTTTAATATTAATTGTAATTATTGTCAATTATTTTAGTTTATTACTTTTAATTTCAAAGTGTAACGAATACATAAGTAAATTGTATTACACTTTAAAAGTCTGTTATATCTACTTTACTTTCATCTTGAACATTTACCACCCTCGAAGAGTATCTTTGGCGTCACACGTATACGGATTTAAGGGGGTCTGATAATCCCTAAAATTTTATTTCTGGGATTAATTCAGGTACTTTGACGCAACTTGATGCATACGTGTCAATTTGCAATTTTCCACAATTATTTTTTTCTCTTGGATTTAAAATTTATTTAATGTTAAATCTTATTACCCATTTTTATTCAAGTAAATACAATTTTCAACTTTTCTATTGTATAGCCTTTAAAATTTAATTGTAAAGGTAATTTTATTTATATTGCACTGGGATGAATAAGCTTTGTTGACTGGTTTTTGTCTATCTTATTTCTTCTTCTTTCTCGAATTCTAAAATTCTTTCGTCATTTAATATACGAAATGATATAATATATAACTAACTAGCATTTATGGAATATATAATTATTATTACGTTAAATATTTACTGTTGTACTGAATTACTTGAATAAAATATTATCTATTTAGTACAACCATGAATATACCTAAATAAGCAAAAACGGAGGTGGGTTATGTTTGTAATTGTATTTTGATAAATTACAAGACTTGGAGTATGCTCCTAGAATATATCTAAACAATTTTTTCTTGAACACATAAAAATTAATTAACTAACCAATATAATATACGATTGTATAACTGTTATAGGTACATTTATGTAATCTACTTCAAAAAATCAAATAATTCTTGATCTAGAAATGTACATATGGAATTCTGGGAGGGAATAAAAAAAATTTCATATTAAATATTTTTTTAATGTTTCAGTGCTTATTGCAATCATTGTCTACACAAGAAACTTTCTAGAACGTATTAAAAATTAGACAGCCGTAAATGCGCACACGTTAAATATTTACTAGAATAATATTAAAGATTCAAAGTCTTAATTTCTTTTCCCATGCTCTTTCTTCATTATTTAATTTACTTACCAAAAAAATTATTATTTTAAAATATTTTTATCCAAAAATCATCAACAAGTAACTCATTTTAAACTTTAAACTATATCTGTTACTTTTTAATTATTATTATAAATAAAAAATAAAATTCAAATTAATTTTCTTTTACAAAACGTCTAGAAATAAATATTGCGACATGATAATAGATAAAGGTGAGGTATAAGAACGACAAATTTAAATTCATTTCAGAAAGGAGCATAATTTAATTTTAAAATATATTTTTAACTCAACAGTGATAATTTTAATTAAGGAAATTTCACTGTAGGTGTGACTTGAATATATACCGCAGCATTTACTGGTCGTACGCTCAAACAATTAAGCTACTGTAAGACTTGCGTGGTTAATCTTTGAACGTCTCGAATTATGTTAGGAAACAAACTAATGTGTAGTTCGTAGTTAAGCACTGTATTTCCTGAACACGAAATTATTTATCAGTACAAAAGTTATTATTTTAAAATATGTTTTAGCTCCACACTTTGACACTATACTTTGTGCGGAAGGTAGCTTGCGACTTTATGAGTAAAGATATTTCAAAGCGGCTTTTTTCAATGATAGCCGACTTGTTAAATGTATTTTATGTAATATAGAGTGTTTCATAAATTGGTACCTGACCATAGTAAAAGTTTTTTAAATGGAAGATTCTGTATATTATCACACTTTTTAACATCCCGTATAATCCTTGATCAAGAAGCAATAAGAGAGTCAAGGCCTAAAATCGAAAGTGTTTGACTTATCACCATTTTTCTGAAAAACACAATGTTTTTAAAAATTATATTTCTTGAAAGCGACGTATTAGATGCCCACACTGTTTAGTAATGTTGTACATAATAAAAGAATATAATAAATACAAGCACATTGAATTTTTTTACAAGTACTAGTTGCATGTGCAGTTAAGTAGATTTAAACATCACACATTTTTGTCTAGAAGTATTTTTCTTCAAATAGAAAGAACAGTCTTTATTTTTGATGTGATTACTAAATTTAACACCAAAAACATATAAGATGTTATTATTTTAAAAGTGACCATTACTGAAATATTGTCATTTTTCGATATAATTTTGCTAAGTTTATGTATTTCATTTTAATACGGTATAGTCACAGCGAAATTAACAGTTTAATAAATGATATTTAATAAGTTGGTCTTCAGATGACAAACAAAATTTGTTTATGCTAGTTAGCTTAAAATAATTGAGGTAATTTTATAATGAATTCTTCTAAAGAAGAGCTTGCACTGGGGGAATGTCAATTAAATCATTTATTTATCTCAGAGAGTTTACCAGGCGCGTTATCCTGGCAGAAGATGTCCCAGGACAGATGTCTTTAGAAAAGTAATGAACATTTTCATTGCTACTGGTAGTGTTGCTTATCCAAAACCACGGACACCTAGCATGTGATAAATTATGAAAAGCAATTGTTATGGCAACAACAGGAAATCCTTATATCAGCGTCCCTAAAATAAGTCGTTTGCTTGGTATTAGCCAAACTATCGTTGCAAAGACCTTAAAATCCAATAACTATTAGCCGTATGGAATATATCTAAATACTAAATTAAACACTTAGGATTTTGAAGCCAGAAGAGTGCTCTGCCAATGGGCAATAACTGAAATTCATGCATTAGCAATTTTTTTGATACGGTATTAAGGATGATGCTACACCTTTCATGGTAATGAATAGTTAACACAAGATATTTTCATTATTATTCAAATGAAAACCATCCCCTAACTAAAAGATAGATCATCAGCATATCTGGAGCATACATGGCATTCCTGGTGATCGAATGATAGGCGCGCATTTCCTTGAAGATAGTATCAACTGGCAAGCTTAGACGCAGTTCCTATCAAGCAATTTAGTAGTTTTATTAAAAGATGTTCCACTAAATTTAAGAAGCCACATATGGACGCACAAAGACTGCGCATCGCCGAAATCTATGCCGAAAACCTTATATTTTAAACCTTTACTATTTTATTACTTTATGACTAAGAATTGTAAGGAAAATACAAAAATGTAATAATATAGAGGATATTCCATTAAAAAAGACCACCACACTCCACACCATGTATAAGAAAATAGCTATTTTCAACCCAAGTGCTGGAAGACTATTTTCCCGCATGAGCGCACTTTGTAAGCACGAGCGAGCGCAGGAAGCGAGTGCTTTTAATTGCGCGAATGCGTGGAAGATGCCTTCATGCAAGTGGTTTGTACAATCTTTTTTGTACGAACCTTAAATTAAAAAATATTATTGATTAATGTCATTAGTATCATACCTAACCTAAGATAGATTACCTAATTAATTTAAGCATTTCATGTACGTAACTATTACTCACCTTTCCCTAAAATTAAGTTATTATATTCTTACATATGGCAAACATGAGGTATTTATTCTTATATTTATACATTTATAGTATATTTATTGCGTTTTTTGGCTTAAATACAAAAAATTCTGAACTGCCAATATGAATGTCGATGTGGTCAAATAGATGGCCCCACAAATTTACTGGAAGAATTTTTAATTACTATTCCTATTTCCCCAACATTTAGTGAGGAATGTCGAGGGAAGTAGTATTTTAGACTAAATTTTATTACTATCAGGTTAGATTTTTTTTTAAATGTCCCAAAGAGTCAGTGTTTTTTTCAATTTTTACAGTCGCCTCGACCGGGAAAACCTCTTTCCTAGTCAAGCTACACATGAAATGTCACTTTACAGGCCGTGAGTACAAAAAATATATATATAATAAAACACAAGTGTATAGTTTCAAAATTATTGTAATGTTTAACGCACTACATATGTTTCGCCACACTGTGGCTTCATCAGGTGGATGAAAATACTTTGAAATGAAAATGAAAATATTTTCATCCACCTGATGAAGCCACAGTGTGGCGAAACATATATAGTGCGTTAAACATTACAATAATTTTGAAACTATACACTTGTGTTTTATTATATATATATCATGGAGTTTCAACATGTATCTCTTTCGTCGATTATTAATACAAAAAATATATTTCAAAGGAGTCATTTCCTGCAGAGTGAGTTGTGTAATTTCTCTTCATCAATTAGAAATTGAAACGTATTATATAAACACTGCTCCTCTTAGAGCGCAATTATGTTTATGAAGGCTACTATACTAATCTTGCCTATAATTAACTGCATTAACAAAATGTTTATTTGAATTGAAACAGTATGTGCCAGTTTCCCTGCTTTAGAAACGAAAAAAAAATATAATATTGTATTATCCTGCATATTGACTTTGAAAGATATAGAAAAGTATTGGCGAAAAATATTTATTAATTTGTTAAATGCAATCTCAATAGTCAAAACTAATATGTTTTAGAAACACCTTCGAAAGCATTCAATGGAACTCTTCTTTTCTAAAAGTCCAGTCTATGTAATTCTATCGAATGAATAGCTACTTTCAAAAAAAGTATTCATCCAGTAGAAACTCCGATAAATATTGATCTCAATTCAGATCTAAGTATAAAATTGTAGCCATATGTAAAGAACGCATTTCTTGAGGGCCATAAATTTCTGTCTGTTTTATTGGAAACGATGTCAGGCGTAGTAGAGGGGACCGTAAGAGTGGCTGATGTGTGTTTTTCCGTTAAGTCGAAATTGCTTCGCGTTTATAAACGCTCTAGGAAAAGAAGCGACAGTAGAAAAATTCCCTATCAGGTATTTATATTTATCAGATTTGTCGTCTGGAGTTTTTCCGTGCTTTTAAGGTAAATGGGATGAATTTGTCGAGCCGTTTCGAGTAATGCGTGGGGAACACCTTCGGCATTATCGCGATTAAACAGGTGAACGTGTGAATAAAACATTTCCCTAGAGATTCTCCCTTCACCTAAACGCGAACACTAATTATCTACATCTCCTGAAGATTTCATGAAAGTTGCGGTGGAAATATTAATTAATGCAATACTGTAATTGTATTCCACCTTCGCGGTGCAAGGTGATTTTAACTATGCAGAGGGTGTGTTCGGTAAACTACTAATATTTAATGCATGCTGTGGTTTGAATAGAACGTTATGAGAACCGAGCTATTTAACAAAGTTTGTTTCTTTTGTGGCTTGATTTCAGTTTAACCGAAAGCTTTATTAAAAGAAATTTCAAAAAAGCGATGTGTAGGCATATTGCACCTCAATTAAATTTAAATAATTAATCTTAGTGTAAATATATTTTTTTTAAATTTAAGACTGAAATTTGCTTTACTATGTAGTATTAAAAATAAACAAACAACATAAACTTTGAGCTGGAAATGACATAAGATATTACACATAAAACTAAACTGGTGGTTATAAAAATCAAATTTAAGTCTGACAAATCCTGTATTCGAACACATTATCGGATATGACATTTTAATATCTTTCAATGTTTTTCATTATCTCGTCAACCAAATGCCCGGCAAGCGCGTTTTGATAGCTCATCACGTATTTATATCTTATTTTGCGCATTCACTGAAAGGCAATACATATTTGATAGTTTATTTCTTTAATGTTTTTTTTTTCTTTATACATATTGCTGTGGTTCGCAACATTATAAAATTTATGTTTTGTATATTTAGTATAATTTCAAAATCAAGATATTTTTGATATCTTAACTTTATGATTATTAGGTAAAACAATTGTTAATTTTTGCTGGTGTGTTGTCAAAGAACACTCAGTATACTTTAAAAATACCGACGATCCGTCGAGTTACATATAGACGTATAGGGGACACTTTAAGCAAATGTACAGAAAATTTCTGTTTTTCGTCAACATTTTTAAATATGAATTTAGGGGATGTTATACATTTAAATAAAACGGGTTTGTGACTTGTTTGCGGATCTGTTTTTATACTTTTTCTATATGGATAAAAAAAAAGATTTGACTAAAAAGAAAAACGAGTGAGCTGTTAAAAGACATTCACACGAAAACAACAGATTTGATATGTGGATATTTCAGTTTCAAAAAATTTAAATAGAATCCAAAAGAGTGACAATTGTTTAGTAATATATAAAAAAACAGTTCTGTAAAGTGCATACTGTGTAATTGTGACAGAAATGATGAACATTGCTAATTCATTGTGTAAAAAATTGTGCTTCAGTCAGTTTGACACCGATTGAGCATCCTAAAAAATATTAAAGGTACAAATGTTTTATATAGATAGTAAGATATTTACGATATAACATGTACTCGACATATTTTAATTACTGATACGAAAGTAGAAAGAGGAAAAGAGCGCAATGAAATAAACTAAAGGTAAACATAAGCGAGGCTGCCAAGACAGTACACTCGACAAACGTTTCCTATGAAATGTAAGGCGTGAGGGTCCCCCGACACTGCGTTGTTCTCCCACCACTGTTAGCAAGCAGGCATCGCTGCATATTATAAGGTCATCTTCTGCATGGGATAGAAGTATAAACCGAAATTAAAATTTGACGACTACGGTATAATAAGACACGGACATGTAGCTGCCGACAAAGTCATCCCTTTACATTTAATTTGACGAATTAAAAACACCTTTAATGTATACAAGGTTTATCTTTTATTTAAAAAAAAATAATACTTTAACATAAAACAAAAAAAGGTGTAATTTGTTAATACTTGAGAAAGAGATACTAGAGAGTATATTGGTTTATTTTAGATATTCAGTAAAATAAAAAAAATAAAAAAAAAGACATGGTGAATACAAAGAATTTATTTGAAGATGCAAAGGTAATTAGGTAACAATAATTATATTCTTTTGACTTTTAACATGATAGATTCATTTTCATGTTAAAAGGAATTTTTTTTCATTTTTGTTATAGTTTTTTTTGTATACAGATAAAACTATATATATATATATATAGGTATATTACATTACTGTTTTTTACAAACAGAATTTGGGTTTTTTCCCTTTTTTTAAAAAAATTAAAAGATGTTGAAAATAAAACACATTAATCTACGTGACGTTTCGGAAATTTAATCTTTCCTTCTTCAGACCTGTATATATAAAACAACAACACATAACATTACAGAATTCATCTTTCAGGGATTTTTGTCCCAAACGGAAACATTGTGCCCACTTTTTTACAGTTGAATACGAAGTAGATGAATCACCGTAAACGCCGTCTAAACGTTGTTTAATGTGATATAGGTGTATGCCCTTCTTTTGTTAAAAATTTAGTGACCGCGGGGTACTCCATTTTCGTTACTTCAGACAATTTCGTGCGCTAGTCACGTTGGTTGGCTGGTTATTAAAAACTAGTAGGCTTCGAACTGTCATATTTATAGTGTAAACCTCGCGTATGTGCATGCATGACGTGACGGAGTTTGAACACGTTTACACCTGTATAAACCTGTCAGGTCGAGAATTTATGGCGCCTACCTCGTATGAGAACGAAGTTGCAACACTAACGCACTGTACAAATATTTACACAAACTCATTGGTGTCATTTGACAACACTAATGCACTGTACAAATATTTACACAAACTCATTGGTGTCATTTGACAACACTAACGCACTGTGCAAATATTTACACAAACTCATTGGTGTCATTTGAGATATCCCTTCAACTCCGTGGCTATTTGAGTGGCATGGCTGATTTTTTTCATTGAGTTAAGATTACCAACAAAAAGAAGTATTCCTAATTTGATTTATCTAGGTGTAATAGTTGCAAGACGCGAGGATCCGAATATCGCGATTTTGGCACTCACTGACCTACTGACTCATAAGATCATCATAAATCTAAGGTATTTCCCATTAATCCAGAGCTTTTAAGTTTTGTACATAGACCGTTTCTAATGTTTCTAATGCTGGTTAAGACAAAAATCAGAAATCAGTAAAGAATTCAATTAGTATCACAATTATCCTTATCCTTTTTACATTTTACACAGCAACGGCACACAACGAACGAAAAAGTGATGGGGTGATGGAGAAACGCTTCTTTAAGCCGGGAGGCAAATGCGGAATAATTGGAGACTTGGTGGGACTGATGATCAACATCTATAGTACCATCTCGAGCCAGTACGCAGTGCGTATACATTCTTAGCAATTGGATTATTTTCTTACTCATTCGCTATACTTTCTTGATCTTGATAAGAAATTTGTTGCTGCTCACTTGAATGTATAGTTTATTCTGACATTTTAGTTCTCCTTAAAATCTAATTACTATACTACCCTGTCTTTAATTTTTATATATCTATATTTATTTAAAAGCGCTTATATAGTACTTATAAGTTATAGCATACAACAAATTCTTCTTGCAGGCATGTGAGTTATATTGTTTTAAAAACAATCTGAAATACAGAAACTATGACAAGTTATTTGCATTGCCTTGATAAACACAATTCTGTGTAAACTGATAAATTTCCAGATCAAATTTGGCAATTTTTCATTAATGATATGAAGATTATGAAACCTCTTAAAACTTGCCAAGTTTGATATGGTGGTTTGTCAATTTACACAAAATTTTCTGTGCTTCTCAGAACAATGCAAGTAACCAGTTTTTACATTTCAGTTATTTATTAAGATAATAAAACACACATGCCATGCGAGAAGTTGGCTTGCATTTTTACATGTATGTTTTTAGTGGGATTTTCTTTACACCAAGTTAGACGCTGACCATATTCTTTAGTGTAAGTATCCAGCTTTTTTCCGAGTCTCTAGTGTCGTGCAATAATTATCAATTTTGTCGACGTTGTTGATTATTTGAAATAATTTATTACATTAATCGGAATAAATTTTAATTTTAAAACGACGTACATCAGCCAAATACAAGCATTTTAAATGTTGTAATTAAAAGCCAGTTTAACAAACTTTCTGAACAAAATGTCCCATTATTTTAAGTCTTTCTGAAATTGTAATCCCCAAAATAGAAAAACAGATTAGAAACACGTTTCGTAAGAAATTTTGCGCATTCGTTCTTTAAAAATCTCGCCGCCATCGGCTCGAATTCTAAAGTTAAACGCTTACACTGAAATTATTGCTTATAAAATTTTAATTCATTATTACGCTAATTGCTAATTAACCTGTTCGTCTAACCTCTCTCTATTCATTAAACATATTCTAGCGACACACTTACATCAAATGGAATGATTTATTACAGAATGTTTCTATGGTTTTAAATATAAGAATAATAAATTTCCACAATTCTAAAAGTGCGAAATTGTTATAGTCGTAATTTAATAAATCATCAAAACGACTGAAGCAACGAACAAATAACGACCAAAGCGCGAATTGCGAGAACATGCATCTGCAGCCGCATCTGTGAATATAATTTAAGAAGTCGAATGCTGACGAATACAGAACATGTAATAACAATTTGTGAAATATGACAGTACTGCATTAATGCACGAATGTTATACTTAAATATTATTATAAAAGTTACATTTGACTTTAAATATTATTATTATTATTATTGTCATTACTTTAGAGTAAGTACTTCTTGCTATATTAACGTTATTTATGTAATTGCATTTGTAATTCTATTTTTGAATGTTTACAAGAACAAAAATGGCTATTGTATGTATGCAGACTGCATAAAACAATACAAAAATTAAATTTATATGTAATAAAAGTACTAAAAGGAAGAAAATTGATCAACGTCGCTGAGCATTAATTTTTTTAAATTGGTTATTTAGCACTAATTAATTATTTTCTTTTCCATATTGAATTAATACTGGAATGAACTAGCATTTTGAAACGTATTCTACTCGATTGAGCTCGGGCATGCGTCTCTTTACTAATAACATTTCCCTTTTTTTCCATCGTAAACTTACATTATAAGTAAATCATCATTTAATAATTACAACTATTCCTTCTTTTTAATCGTCTTATTCTAATATTGCCAAGCGAAAGTCTAATCTCTTAATAATATATTGTACACGTATACTATATTTTTAATTGTTGTGCCTTATTGTATATAAGATTCGTTAGTACTAATACTTACTTCTCTTGCTATTATGGTGTTGTGTATTTTTCGTTGACATGCCAATGTTTATTTTGCAATTTCCGGCAATAATTAAAACATTATTATCATTGTTTTATTATTATTAAAGAGTAATTCTGACGAAAATCGGTTCTATTCTGTAATTCTAATCCAACATTTATTAGTACCGCGAGTATTTATAAATAAGTTGGGTGTTGACGATATTTGTAAGGAGATCATAAGCAGAATTATTATCATTATACAATATGTATGTTGTAGATAGCATATACCACAAGAGCATCCTTTTTTTCAGAAACAAGTATGTAAGCATTTTCTGCTCTTATAAAAGCGTTCTTTTATTTGTGTGTATAACATTGAAATGCGCAATTTTGGGGTACTTTTACTTTCTTATACGTAGTATAAGGAAGTATTGTGATGATGAAATTTTTCGACCTCGAGATTTTTGCAGATGTCCACGTTTTGAGGTCCCCTGATACCAAAAAAGTGATTTTAAAAAAATGTCTGTGTGTCTGTGTGTGTGTGTGTGTGTGTGTCTGTCTGGCTGTGTGTGTGTGTGTGTGACCACGATAGCGGTCAATCCGCTATAGGTATCAACTTCAAATTTTATATTTACGAATATAATCTCCCTCTCGAGAACTGATTAGATTTTGAGCAAAATCGGCATACCGGAAGTAGTAGTTTACTTCAGTGAAAAAATCGAATTTTGCAAATATTTCGTCAGTTACTAAGTTTAAACAAATTTATAAAGAATTCAAATGTACTTAGAATTAAATTTGAGAAAAATTGTATTAATAAAGTTTTTCGAAATTCCGACCGGAAGTAGGTCTTTTACTCTTATCGAAAATCAGTTTTTTGCGAATATCTCGCAAGTCACGCTTTCTAGGCAGGTACATTACCAGTATAAAAGTATTTAGAACGAACTTTTAAATATCTCTTGTATAAAAAAAATTTCAAAATTCGGACCGGAAGTAACACTTTTACTCTTACCGAATAACGATTTTTGGCAAATATGTCGTAAATTATGCATTCTATATATATTTATGAAGAGTACAAAAGTATTTAGAGTTAGATTTGGAATATTTTTTGTATAAATGAAATTTCAAAATTCGTACCGGAAGTAACGCTTTCATACGTATAAGAAAGTCGTGTGGTGGCCACACCTCATTTTTTATATAGAATTTAATTTCTCATTTGCACTAGGCATTCGACTGCTAAACATAATTATGAGTTTTGACAATATTTAATTTATCCATTCGTTAACTGGGTATTTGAAATAATCGGAAGAGCGTACTAGAAGGATTTGATAAGAGCTTGCCATTACACTTTTTAATTATGATACATGAACACACTCGCTTATTGGTTTTAGCCAATGGAGTGGATCCAAATGAGGATTTTGGTACATGTAAAACACAGACAGGAGTAAACCAAATCGAAAAAATCTTCTTCAAATCATTAACAGCTATCGAATAGCGTCAAATAGCACACATTACTTTCGTTATTTTAGAAGCAAGAAATATATTTCCAAATATTTATTCCTCTGTTGAAATATTATATTGCTATAAACTGCTACGGAAGGCAGTGACTATTCTATTTTTTCTCATAAGCGATGTGTTAACAAAAACACCAGAGGAAGAGATTCCTTGGCCTTTTATAGTTTTTCATTAATTTTATTTGGGAATAAAAAATGCACAATTAGAAAGGCGATAAATGAAAGCAATTTCCTCACTCATAAGCATAAGCTTCATCAACTAGTGACTTATTAAAAGTTGATTGGAAAATTTTATGGCAAAAATGGAAAAGAGAATTTCTTTAGTACAGCTTTATAACTAATTACAAAAGGACATTAATTCAGAGAAAGATCACAAGAAAAATATCTAAAGAAAACACGCTTAACATGTTTTGGCTATTCAGATTTTCTTCATCAAAAAATAAGAAAAGCTTTAATTATTTTCTTCAAAGTAATATTCATAAAATATATTTTTTGTTTGTGAAAGGGTGGGGAACGTTTACACTCTCCTACGGTTAAAAATTGTTAAAAACAAAATACGCTATGTATCAATTTACTGTGAGTCTTTATCTTTACCTTAATGTTTTCTCTCATTATTGTAGAATTGGGTATTGTATACTTATACTTAAAAAGGTTAATATAGGTATACATTTTTTAATTCAAATAAAACTCGTGATTAAATATTTACTGTTATAAAGAAAGTTATTTAATTATACTAACAGTTTCAAAGTTTAAAGTAAAAGCTTAGCGTATCTCCTCGGAAGAGATTAAAAAAATGAAAGAAAAAAATTAATTTTGAAATAATCTGTTCTATAGAAAAAATAAAGTTAGTTCGAAAAAGAAAAAACTTACCCTTACGCACGATTGAATGTATTTTTCTGAAACAAAAAAAAAAGAAACAATTATAAAAGCCTTTGTGGAGAATTTGCAGAAAGACATGAAATAAAAATAAGTGTAACAGAGAAGGAACAGAATGAGCCACTCCCACGCTGTCCAGAAAATACAGCTGACGCATCTAGAGCGTGAATCTGCCAGATGAACTCGCTGCCCGCTCAACCTTCACAATTGCCAGCTAATAAAGAATAATTTGATATATATCAGCCTGAAAACTGATCCACATTTTTTTCGTAACAGTTTTTTCTTGTTGATGTACGAAAATATACAGACGTAATATGGTAGAAATGTAATTTCAGTGTAGATTGCAGATGTTAGATATTTTTTCGTTTTATCCCGCGTATTGTTTTCAAACAAAAATATCTGTTAACATTTATAATTGCGTAATATCTGAAAGCACCAACCTGAACGTAAATATTTAGCAGAAATAACATTACGTGGATTAAAAATATTGTGAATAGCAGCTCGATGTATTCTACATTAGCGTTATGTTAAATAAAAACAGTGTGTAAGTCAAAGGTACATATTTGCTATACGGAGCATTAATGACATTTTTATTGATTTTCAGAAAATTAATTGTCAGCCGTGTCGATTTTGACAATATTTATTATGGGATGACCTCAAGGTTTCTCGCAATAATTAAATAACAACAGACACTTTACTTAATAGCAAAATGTCCGAATACATAGAATAATTTGACTTAATAATATTAGGCGCTTAAATACATCAATGTCCTAAGTTTGATACACAGTCTAGATCAGCGGTTCTCAAACGTTTCTTTTCGCGTACCATTCATGTGAATGTGGATCAAGCCCATATCACCGAGACAAAACAGAAGCTGTGCTATTTGTATATATCCACCAAACTAGTAGCGTAATAAGAAATACTGGTAAACATGCAATATATTGTTATACCAATAAAACAACTTTACTTTTAAACCGTTAGGGTTTATTAAAGAACAAAAAAGTAACAAATCTTAAAAGTCAATGGGAATACTGGATCTGCATAGTTGTAATAAGAGAAAAGATAATAGATTCAATAGTAGCCAATTTCATACGCAAATTTGGGTCAACATCAAGTCTATTTCGATATTTACTTTTAACTTCCAACATTGCAGAAAATCCAGTTTCGCAAAGTTAGGTGGTTGAAAGTGGAATTAAAAACAACAATGCTTTTTTGAACCAAGTAGGATACTCATTTTGAACTCTTAACCAAAATTCGGACAACTCCATTTTTAAACTTCCGTCGAAAGATAGTCCTTTTTAAAGTAATTTTCAAATATGTTAATCAGCATTTGGTAGTGTTGTCATATGTTTAATTGCTACTATGGAGAAAGAGTTTGGGTACATGGAATTAATCAAAAGAGAGACAGTTTTGGTGAATTTCATCACTTATTCCCGGATTTACGAAAAGACAAAAAGAATTTTTTCAAATATTTTCACATGTCAGAAGAAAAATTAGCGCCTTATCAACCATCATGATAGCAATTTCTTTCTTATACTATACTAAACGTAAATATTCAAATACTACTAGTTTAAAAACTGTTCAAGCAAAGTATGTATGAACTGAGCCTACCAGTTTCTCAACGGACAGCGAAAATGTCCGATAACCAACGAAAACCCAAGAATTTGATCCTACGCGTCTCTATGTAACGCACACTGGGGCGAGGAGAATCGAAGCGGCGCGCAATACGTCGCCTGCTTCCTCTGGAAACTTCTCTCGCGACGATGCTTTGCTTCGCTTCGCCATGCGCCGCGCCAGTGTGCGGGTACCAATTTGATAATATACATTTTTCTCATGCGTAATAAATGCGCTTCTCTTCGCTTCGCCTCAGTGTGCGGACACCTTGATGTTGATATGCCGCACATATAATTATTCGACATCGTTTCCTGATTCCTTTCAATTCGTATACTAAAATTTGATCTTACTTAATCCATTGAGTAAGATAAGGCAACGTAAGCAACTGTTAATAAATTACTTTTTAAATTTTTGTAATAAATAAAAGTATAATCACGTAATCCGCATAGCATACAACTGCGAGGGCGCTAAATTACAAATTAAGAGACAGACTAGCATGTCAACTGGACAACCGTTATTATACAGTTTCAGCTATTAGGTTAGTGTTAAGCCAGGACAATAAAACGCAAAACTGTTTTAAGGCTGAATCCAATCCGATACAGTCAAACTTGTGCAAAGCATCCTATTACTGGCTTATCTCGTTACTTTTTCAGATAAACTTCATTCAAATATTCCAGGGTAAAAATCTAAACTTATCTAAATTAGCATAACTACAAATTTTGTTGATGTATAGATAGTACCATCCAGTTACATACTTTCGCAGAGTATCTTGTTGAATATTAAGATCAAACTGCAGAATGTATGAGCCTAAATTGTTGTTCAGGTAAAAATTACAATGAAACAAAAGACGTCCTTCCGAATTATATTAGGAAACTAAAAATTACAGTAATTCAAAAAGTTAGTTAATTTTTTTCATTATTGATTACATTATAATAAGTTTAATTGATATTGTTAAATCAACTTGTGTGATTTTTAGGCAAGAGTGAACGTTTTTGAGTTTAAATCATGCTTGTATATAGTGTGATCGCCTTTCTAATGTAACTGTGTGCAATATCCACAACGGAGCGTACACCAGCTGGATCCAGGCAGGAGTGATCGAATTCAGTTTTCATCGTCTTTTTGGCACTCATTTAAATTGAACTGGCAGTCACTTTGCGTACAAGTATTGATAGCAGGATAAGTGAATTGAATTTATCACACTTTGTGCAATTATTCTGCAGTGCTAGTAGTAGTCGAAAGATATAAATTTTCTGCTCAAAAGCTCTTAATT
Source organism: Amphimallon solstitiale (assembly GCA_963170755.1). Classification (NCBI taxonomy): domain Eukaryota; kingdom Metazoa; phylum Arthropoda; class Insecta; order Coleoptera; family Scarabaeidae; genus Amphimallon; species Amphimallon solstitiale. Next base: position 86,885,658 of record OY720681.1, on the reverse strand, counting down.
AATATGTACTGAAGTAAGTATCTACAGAGGTAAGTTGTAAAACTTCACCGTCGGTTTTCACGACTCATACTTTACTATTTAATCTACGCGGGATTATTATAGCTTTGAATCGTATGAAAGATGCATATTGTTATGATTTTACGGCCGCTTCAATGTGTATTTGTTTGTTATGATGCCGATGAATTAAAAATCGCCCCAGTTGATGTAGTGTGAAGGAGGTGTTATTATAATAATTAAAGTGTGAAATTAATTAATATTGTTATGGTGAATTAATCTAAATGAAAACTGTGTTAATTTGAGTGCGGGTGTAAGATATTTTTAAGTACGGTTTTGTTCTAATATATGGTTATATACCTTGCGCATCCGCATGAATTATCCACATTAAATTTCAATTGTAAACAACCGTGACTGTCACAAATATCATCTACTTCTTTTGGGAATGCGGACTATCTCATATGTTGTATTTGTTCTACGATTGTTAAAATCTCAGTCTACAGACCGGTTGATGGATCCATATATATCATCAATTTTAATAACAATGTTAAAGATATAAATTGAGATGAAGTAAAGTGTTTTTTACAATAAGTATTTCTTCTAGTTGTCCTTTTCATGTTCAACCAGCAAACCTGCATAATATGGAAATATACATACATACGAAAACGAATACAGTGTTATATAGTTCAGACAATTCAACATTAATATCATATTAATAGAGACACTCATTAGACGTTAAACAACTTCATGTACTGACTGATCTTACAATGTGTTTATAAGTTATTTATGTTTTAATACAATGACATTTAAAAAAGAAACGTGGTCTCACTAAATAGGCCTATTAAAAGCATGAGTATTGTCAATTAATAAGGATATAAATGGCTCGATATTGATACAAATTTGTATTTAATGGTACACGTCAATTATTATTATGGGTCTAAATGACTAACTAGGATAATAATAATATTCAACGTGATATGTTATATAGAGCATTAATATGAAGGCGGTATTGTAAGTTGATTGAAGATCGTATACCTACGTATACCTACGTAGATAACGTAACATGGATAAAAGTATAACACGCCTGCTCTCTTAAATTCGTTAATTGCTAATTAATGAACCTAACTGTCTCATAAAACAGTCCGGTGCTTCCATCTATAAGTTTATACACTCGGAGGTTAGGCAACTTTATATCCTCCTTCATTTTCCTTTATAATCGGTTATTATTGGCAACTTGCGCTCACTGACAGTTGACTGTTAGCTCTTAGGCGCGAAATGAAAGTCTCAAATGAATAATTATATTTAGTTTTCGTGCATAGTGGAAATGATGTACCAATAAATGCTCTCATACGGGTTCACTCAAAGCGGAAAAAAGTAATGTACTTTTTAGCATTTCATTCTAACATATTTCTGCCTAGTATAAACAGCAAAACGGTGCATGTCAAACGTTTTTTTTCCACTTATTTCTTAAGCATTTAGCTATAAATCACATACATTTACAAAGATTTAATTCAAGAAGAGAAATTTAGATATAATCGTCTATACAAAAGAAATTATTGTACAAATACTAATGTTAACCTCACATTAATTAGACTTTTAATATACATAGCAAAATTACGTTAAATTTATTTATTTGCTTATAAATCATTTTGTAACAAACATTTACTAAATAAAAGAAATATGCATGAATGACATTCTTATTTACTATGAGAAAAATGATATTTTCACAAGTTCGGAAAAAAAAGATAACACATCGTTTACGGAAAGTACAAGTGTTTGTACGTACGATGTTATTGAAGGAAGTATCGACAAGAGAAATTCATTCAAATATTATTATATGGTGTGAAATTACTCTAAAACATGTCAAATAAAACTTCCACGAAGTGACTGGAAGTACTAGGTGAATTCTTCCACGAGGTATCTGAAGAACTTACTTTCCTAATAAAATCGTGGCTTTAAATAGGCCTAAACCTTCACAAATAATAGTTAAAAACAGTATTTTTGCCGTAAAACACACGATAGTATCACATGCAAAATGCTACTAAACTCAAAGTCATGTCGGTACATCACGTAGAATATTAAAAAGAATATTATTTTTCTAGTTGCTAATTGACAAATTTAAACATTAAATAAATTAAATATTATAAGAGTACATTCGTATGGAGTTACCGAACTTGTTCAGCTAAAAATTAACAAAAAGCATTCATACAAATTATATCGATAAGTCTATACAAAGACGGACAAAAGTTCGTTACAAAAGTAGAGAACAAGAGTTTTATATTTTGAAATTGCTTTATCTTTGAAACGTTTAAAAAACGTTAACTTCTAATAAAGACGTAAACCTATTTTTTCAATATAACAAAATACTCATAGTTGGCGAGATCTTGTACGGCTATTATAGATGTGTTCAATTTCGGGATATTTTCATTTAAGGGTCTGAACTGCAAGTTAAATTCCCTTCAATATACAGGCAAAGAAACACTATCTTTAGCAACTTGAATTAGCAGGAACAGGTGAATACTTCTTTCGGGGTTCTAGAGATGATCTGCTCCTCAGGATGTCAGTGATGCATGATATATTTTTGTCATCAGGAGTTCATTTCCGACTTCGATAACATTATTTCTTTCATGTGTGTATCGATATTTATTATGAATTTAATTATAGTTAGTAATCTATAATATTTGTAAATTAAGTAATGTACGAGGTAGGCGCCATAAATTCTCGGCCTGATATACAAAAAAGAAACTTGGAACAATATAAGAATTTTTTTCAATGTAATCTATAATATTTGTAAATTAAGTAATGTACGAGGTAGGCGCCATAAATTCTCGGCCTGATATACAAAAAAGAAACTTGGAACAATATAAGAATTTTTTTCAATGTAATCGCCCCTAACTTCCATACATTTATTACAACCGTTGTAAAAATAAACTAAACTTTTTCTGTCAAATGTTCTATAACAGCTGATTACAACTCACTGTCGTCCTTGAAACTACGTCCCCTAAGGTCTTTTTTTATATTAGAAAACAAACAAAATCACAAGGAGCCATATACGGACTATACGGTGGATGTTCCAATTGTTGAAAGCCGCATTCGCGAGTGGCAGCTTGTGAAATTGCAGCAGTAATAATATGTGCCGTCCACATTTGTATTGCGCTTAAAGTCAATTAGCAAAATGCCCTCACAATCCCAGAATATTGTGGCCATCACCTTTTTCGTTGATTGAACGAATTTCGCCTTTCTGGGACGAGGTTCAGCAGGTCGCTGCCATTCCATTGACTCCCTTTTCGATAGTGGATCGTAAAGCAGAACCATTGTTTCATCCCCTGTGACAATGGACTCCAAAATTGGTTTTGGGTCGTCTCCACACATGTTTAAAAACGATAGCGCACATTCGACTCGACGTTCACGTTGGAGAGCAGAAAGAAGTCGCTGTACCCATCCAGCACTAATTTTATTCATATCCAAATGGTCATGGAGAATTCGGCGAAGACTTGTTTCGGAAATGTTTGTTATCAGTGCTAATTCCTTCACTTTCAAACGGCGAACTTCTAGCACCAAATGTTCAATAATTGAAATTTGGTAAAGCGTTATCACTTCAATTGGTCGACCCGACCGAGCACCATCTTCCAGGGATTCTTGTCCCAAATGGAAACATTTTGCCCACTTTTTTTAGTTGAATACGAACGAGATGAATCGCCGTCTAAACGTGGTTTAATGTGGTCAGGTGTATGCCCTTCTTTTGCTAAGAAGATTATTGTCAGAATTTCAGATATTGTGAAAAATTGTTGTATAGGTATTAGTTAGTTCTATACAATTTTAGTGTTAATTAGAATCTGTGTAATGTGTTAATCATGTGTATCTTCTGATATCATCTCAATATGTAATATATTTTTGTGTAAAGAAAGAAATTATACTGATATAAATTTTAATAGTATGTACTTAACACACTATTTGAGGACGAAGTATTGAATTATGCTCTGTACGCAATAACTAGAATTATCATGTTATGACTCCTTATGGAAAGTGAAGCAAATAATTGAAATAAATTGCTATTACCTCAGCTCGCAGATTCTCCAAGATACTGTTCACACGTACGAGACTAAATTAGCCAGATATAATGCAATAAGAAAGCTATCGCTGACTAACCAGATATCACTCAGAGAGAAATTCCAGTCAAAGATCGTTGATTTGCACCTCGACATTTCCGGCTTTTAAATATAAGAAACTTCAGAAGTTCTGTTTCTTAAGTTGAGCGTCGAATGAATGCCGCTTGATTTACTACGAACTATATCTGATTGAGCGATAAGAAAAGTTACGTGAAACTAAAAGAAGGCGTGTGATACGGAATTTAAAAGTACACAAAGCGAGCCACCGGAAAAATGGTCCCGTTTCAATAATTCCGAATTGTATCTGACAGATTCTATAGCTATCTAATTTTCCTGTTATCATTTTATATCACACAGAATTTTCTGTTAGAGTCATGATTATATAGATTTTGAAATTTTAAACAAAATCATTCTTTTAATTTATTGTTCAACGAAGAAAATAAACAAAATTACAAATAAACTATACCGGACGTTATGCCAACTCGAGCTATGATTAAGAAGAAAAGTGTGGAAAATGTTGTTATATTTACTATGAGCGTCGAATGAATGCCGCTTGATTTACTACGAACTATATCTGATTGAGCGATAAGAAAAGTTACGTGAAACTAAAAGAAGGCGTGTGATACGGAATTTAAAAGTACACAAAGCGAGCCACCAGAAAAATGGTCCCGTTTCAATAATTCCGAATTGTATCTGACAGATTCTATAGCTATCTAATTTTCCTGTTATCATTTTATATCACACAGAATTTTCTGTTAGAGTCATGATTATATAGATTTTGAAATTTTAAACAAAATCATTCTTTTAATTTATTGTTCAACGAAGAAAATAAACAAAATTACAAATAAACTATACCGGACGTTATGCCAACTCGAGCTATGATTAAGAAGAAAAGTGTGGAAAATATTGTTATATTTACTATGAAAAAAGAAAATTTAAATTTTATAATATTACAATACAATTTTTGTCTTGAACCAAGAAAAATACTTTCTAGCAAAATACTTGTGGAAAAACCATTTCCTTAGAATAATCATATGGAATGAAATAGTTATATGTGCTCTTAAGGTCAGTTTTTCTAACTCTATTAGAATGCCCGTTAGAGTAGTTGTTGCTTATGGATATCGTCAATCGAAGAAATTTTAACCTGTTTTCGGGGTACCCCATAAACTTAAAAAAAATTAAGACTTAAGGTAAACTGGAAAGTTAGTCCAGGCTCAGATTAATAAGAAAAAGATTACGTAAATTATTTTGGCGCAAGTAAATTGTTTTTGAGCCAAGAAAACCTACATTTGAAATTACACCATATGCCGTTATTACCTTGACCCACGAGGAAAATACTATGCTAGCTATTTCCTTAGCATCATATTATTTATTTTAAAATTATTTTCACGAAACAAAATTGAGAGATATTTCTTTTGTATATATGGAGTTAATTTTCTAATTGTTGTTCTGTTGGAATACATACGTTCCTCTGTCTGGGTAATTTTTTAATAGAAGCAGCGAAATTTCGTTTCTTGTCAGCAGGTTTCCTGTTTCTTTTTTATTGAAAAAGCCAGGAAATTAATAACATGTAACATCTCTGGGGCTGTTATCTCTATTCAGGTATTCACAGTTTGTTATCCATATGTCCTTGGCCCAAAAACAATTTTACTCTCCAATACCAAATAGCTCTGAGAGGAAATTAGAAAGACCTTCACATATACTTCTCCAAAGAACTCTGCTTTCCTTCTTAAAGTTTCGCTTGAAGCGTCGGTTTCCCAATTCACAACACTCCTTTTCAACCTGTGATAATTTTAATTTCCCTTATAATTTTCGTATCTTCTTTTTCTTGTTTGTCGTTTACGTCGATGACCTGTTTTCCTTTATATGACAAGTTGGAGTGCGTACTGATTGAGAATTTTGTATGATTTTCCAATACCAAGTGTTCAAATTAACCTTCCGCAACGTTTTAGTTCTAAAAAAAAGCAACATGTTTAACCAGGAATTTAAGGTAGTTTCCTTTTCCTAATATATAGTTATACTTCCTTGTGCGTAGCATAAGGAAGAGATGTGGTGATGGACTTTTTTGAACTCGAGATTTTTACAGATGCCCAAGTTTAGAAGTATCCAGAAATCGAAAAAGTGGTTTTCGCAAATGTCTTCCTCTTCTCCCACCTCCTTTTTCTTCCTGATAGCGAGAGCTGCTAAAGTGCTAAAGCTCCCAATACCAAAAAATATATTTGCGTCTATAATATACCTCTTGAGATCTGATTATATTATGAGTTATTCCAAAATATTCGATTTCTTAAAGTATTCCCATGTTGCAATCCTGCAAGGTGAGCAAGAATGGCGCAACTCAAAACTGAAAAGTCCATCTTTCTTCGAAAGACCATCAATTCTATTTCTTTCTAATTTTATTTTATTTAACTACATATCGTTAAATTTTATTTACGTTACCCCTAAATTTATTTGTTATACCTACTACCGACAAAAGACTCAACGTCTTATATACATTTATCAAGAGAACAAAAGTATTTAGATCTGGATCTGGAATATTTTTTGTATAATTGTAATTTCAGAAATCGTACCGGAAGTAACACTTTACTCTTAGCCAGTAGCACTTTTTTTGGAATATCTTGCAAAATATGCATTCTATAGAGATTTATCAAGAGAATAGAACTACTTAGATTAGGATTTTAAATGATTTGTAAACAACACAACTACTCACATGTTTATTTTTCTAAGAAGAAAAAGGTATTTAAAACAATTTAGAGCAACTTTTGTATAATTTAAAACACGTATAAGAAAGTCGTGTGGTAGCCACACCTCATTATTTTATTTACCAAAAGGGCTTTCGATACAAACAATTTTTTTTTAAAGAATAAGTTTTTCTCCTAAATGTCATATTAAAAGTATTTTTCTATTTCGGTGCTATAATGTTCACTTTACGACAATAGTTTTGTTTGCATAAAGTATTACTTTATCACTCGCTAATTTTATTGTTTTGAAGTTGGTAACAAAAAAAGAAATTGAACCAAATCATATTTAAATGTCAAATATAACCCTTTAATGTGACAAACATTAGCAATAGAAGTTGCAAATAGTACAACTGTTATAAAAGTTTACTATAACACTGGAAGATTCATATGTATTAATCCAGGCAGATTTTGGGAACACACAAGTTTTCTCTGAATTCCTGTTGCTTCGCATTGACTGACACATACGGTAATATTCCCTATATTATTTTCTTTACACCAACTTACAAGTGCTGGGATTGTTTTTGATAAATATGTCGAGACTTTGTTGGCAAAAGAGTTTTTAAATTGTCTTCTGCTATTTTGCGAATCTCTGGGAACGTCCAATTATTTATTTCTTCCTGTTTATTGATAATTTGAAATAATCTATTGCATAAATCAATATAAACTTTAAACAAAATTACATATAACCCCGCCGATATTCAAATATGTTCTACTTAAGAATCAGAGTAGCCAACTTCAAAAAAACAAAATTTTGAAAATGTTCGATTAAAACGTCTCTCATTTTAAGCTTTTTTGAACTTTTAATAACCGAAATAGAAAAAAATAGTATAAAATACACGTTTCATAAGACATTTTGCCCACTTGTTCTTTAGAAAATTCGCCTAGCGGTTCGTTTTCTAAACCTGAGCGCGTGCGCAAAAATCGTGTTTGATGAAACTTGTATTTTAATAACTATTTTTATACTCACCGCGTATAAAGTGACATTTCGCGCATGAATTGCTTGACTAGCAAGGAGTATTTCCCGATAAACACGACCGTAAAAATTGCAAAAAACACTGGCTCTTTGGGACATTTAAAAAAAAATCGAACTTTGTAGTAATAAAATTAAGTCTATAAAATACTACTTTCCTCGACTTTTCTTTATTAAAAGTTAGGGAAATAGCGGTAATTGCTAAAAATTCTTCTTACAAATTTGTTGGCGCTATCTATTTGACGATTTCTTAGGTAGCATTCGCATGGACAGTTATCGTAATCAAACCCAAAAAGCGATGAATTCACTATAAATATAAGAATAAATAAGTCATGTGTAAGAATATAATAATTTATGCTTAAATGTGAGTAATAAGTACGTACATAAAATGCGTAAATTAGGTAATCTATTTAAGGTTATGTGTGATACTACTCACTTTAGCCAATAATATTTTTTTTAATTTAATGCTGGTACAAAAAATATTGTAGAAACCACTTGCGTGAAGACATCTTCTAAGCATTCGCGCAATTAAAAGCACTCGCTTCCATCGGTCGCTCCTGCTTTCAAAATGCGCTCATGCGGGAACATAGCCTTCCCGCACTTGGTTCGTAAATAACTATAAAGCTTTATTTCAAACAAATTTTGTACATATACATATAAGAAAGTCGTCGTGCGGTCACACCTCAGTTGCTGATTGATTCACCTGAATAAAAGTAGCTTGATTGACAGTATTTCCATCTAGATCGGGTGATTTAATCAAAGGTGAAAATATATCAAAGTTTACATATTGCAATTTCTAAAACCTTATCCATTGCCAACTAAAAATAAATTAAGTACTGATATAACATTAAATTTTTCTGAATGAATTCAATATTGAATTTAAGTTATTCTTCACTGTTAATTTAAAATTTTAGTAAATTTAACAGAGAGATAAAGTTTAATATATTCTGTTTTTATTTACTTTTTGTAATAAATTCGCCTTTTTTATATTACCACAAATAAATGAGTTATGTATTTCACCCATGAAAATTGTATTACCGATATTCAAAGGTCTTCATTAAAATTAATTGGATTTATTCTGAACCGCCCACTGATAATTTATCATTATAAAGCTACATTAGTGGCTTATTCATGTTCCAGAAAATAACACTTTTGAAAATACATTTAGCTCAGTGATTAATGTGTGTACATATTTGATTCTTTAATTAATCAATATTTTTTTCAATCACTATTTCATGTTTGAGGACATAATTAGCTTGTATTGATCGAAAACAATTGTGGATGTTTTCATACGCTGTTAAAACAAGTACTAATTTAGGATAAATATTTGGTATGTGTCAAAGGGATTATTTGTTTTTAAAAGTCTCTAGTGTCTGTTGTGTTCACATAAAAGCGTACTTCAGTTGTAAATTTTGCGGTAATTGAGTACACATGTATATTTTAACGGTATAGAAATGAAGGGAATAAGTAATTAAGAAATTCGAATTTATATTCTAAATATTTATTTCAATAGCTCCACGTCATGGTCCTTAAGATGTACACTTTTATACTTGACTAACATAAATCTATTTCAATAAAATATTCTGATTTGATTTTTGAATTTTACCACCTCTGTTGGAATTTTCAGGAGAATTTTTTAGGGAGGGAGCGTGTCTTAATCTTCGGTGTAAATATACTCGACTTAAATGTATATATCTTTATTTCATCAATAATTAGACCACTCACTCACTATCTTTCAAGTTATCTAGTGATCAAATTTTTGTCATAAACAATTAAAACAGTAAGATCTCTGATAGATAACTTTCAATGTCTTATATATTGTCTTAATATGTGTACAGCATGTGTCAATTTTCATTAGCCATGGGCGATTAATCCATACAGTACGTGGCAACATAGTAGACGGCTTTTATTGCAGACTAGATCGCAACGTGTTCGCAGCTAAACATTGAACGTAAAATCTGGTGGAGAGAAGTGGGAAGATGGGAGAAAATCGTTGTGATGTCGATTGTTGCCGGGATTGGTGACGGACAGTAGGGGTGCCACGTTGCCACGTATTACTTGTATACGTATAAATCGCACGTAAACATTCAATCTCTATACCTAATCAAAATTGACACATACGGTAGAGAAAGGTTGAATATATCTATTTAACAACAGTCACCATACATAAGCTCAAGTGAATTACAGGAACTACTAAAGGTGATTTATTGATGTGTAAATAAGAAATTGCCTTTCGTAAGTATTTAAATATAATGATGTTCTTTTTGAGTGATTCTGCTTTAACTATCAGATATTTGTTGATTACTTGCGAGATAGCTAGTTTTGTGTTATACACAGCTTCCCTTTATAAAAGTATTAAAAAGTGAGTGTATGATGGTTATTAAAAAAATGATATTTTTCTGGATACAAAACTTACACAACAGGGAATGTATCAATTATCATGATTTTGAATTTATAAAGAAAATGTTATAATATTATAAATCTGTGCATGAATTAGAGCAAAATAGTATGAATTATTAAATGTATGCACACTTTTCAATGACATGAATTGTCTGGCCATTTTCGGCTATACTTATTAGGTTTACTCGAATCAAGATGTGCTGTATGCGTTATTCAACGACTGGATATGACGATGGATTGTAAGCAGGTATGAGGTTCGTGAAGGTAAGGAAGCTTAAGTAGCCTTCTGTGTAACATAATTTTTTGGGATTTAGACCTCGGCCTCAAAAAAATTCAGAAACATCTTCATAGTCATAGAAATTCAACATAAGACGCACTATATGTTTTTCCCACTTTAATAAAGCCCTGTTACAGGTTTTCCATATATTTAAAAGTATGTCACCATTTTGTTTGCGCTGAAATTTATTATTTTAATTCGTTTTGAATTATTTTATTTTTGTTATATCGCACTTAATTTCATGTTAAATTGTTTCTAACCACTAAATGCAACTTTTGATTTATTTTTATTATTATTAAGTAGGAATATTCGAAAAAAATAGCTAATCTGGTGCACCGAATTTCGATGGCTACTTGACTACTCTATAAATCGAACCGATCAAAATAAAAATTGCTACGAAATTATTTACAATTAAAGGTAATTATTTACATACATAGTTTATTATACCTTCAGGTAAATTTCTGTTTAACTTTCGCCGTTTTCTTTTTTGCTTTTAATAAATCTTAATTGTAAAATAGCTAAATATTTTTATTTTCTATAAAATTAATTAATAGACAAATTACTTTTAAATGTTAATTTATTTGCGTTAGAATACTAATAAAAAATAATTATTATATATGATCATTAATATCCCCACCACACTTTGTAAATGATCAAATTACTTTTGTACTCACCGCCTTTAACGTGACATTTCGCACATGTATCGCTCGACCAGCAACGAGTGCTACCCGGTGGAATGAACTGTAAAAATTGCAAGAAACATTTGGAACATTTACAAATAAATTGATCTTGAGAATAATACAATTTAGTTTTTTAAAATACCACTTTCCTGGATTTTCCTTTTCGAAAATTCCTTAAATTTTTCCAATAAATGTGTAAGCGCCATCTATTTGACAACCGCTCAAGCGAGTAGTTAATTCTAATCAAGCCAAAAGCGCGATAAATCCGCTGTAGATATAAGAATAAATACGTTATGCATATAATACAATAATAATAATAATATAATAGCTCTTAGATATGTAAATGAAATTCTTAAATTAATTAGGTAATCTATTTTAAGTTAGTTATGATACTAATCAGCAATATTTTTAATTTAATGTTCGTACAAGAAACACAGTGCAAACGACTTTCGTGAACCCTTCACATCTGTTTTCGTCGAGAAAACAGACACCAAAAAAGTCGATTTTACTGTTAAATTCCTTTCTTCATCAGCGTAGGTAGAAGCGTGAGGAGATATTAAAATTTATTCTATTTACCTTATATTTGGTAAGATAAATAAAGTACCGAGAGTTTACTCGATTTGAACTACAAAATGAACAAATAATAATGCATTTTGTATTTTATAGATCACAAGCCACTTGCTATCCAATTATATAAATAAAATTAAAAACTCTTTAAAAATACAAAATTTCAATAGCGCGCCCGTGGGCGATGAGTCATGGGCCTCTCGTGTCCGGTCTTTACTCATAACTTACGTAAAATGCTATAATTATAAGAGAATTAATACTCAAATAGGTAATTATAAACAAGAATTCTCCAAAGCATGAATGCTGCTCGTTGTATTCATATAATAACAGTCATGGCACATATGTACTAAATACCAAAGCAGCTATTTGTTGTTTAAAATCTACTTAAATCAAAAAGTCTATAATTTTACGTAGAAATTTTGAAAGAGTTTGTCGTATTTCCAGGGCATATATTCATTTCCTAGTTTCGCTTGCATTCTCCAAATTTTACAGTTCACTCGGACAACTTAAATTAAACCGACACGAAATCAAATATTTCCGATAAATTTATTGCTTGACCAGTATAGATTCAGGTCGTCTCACATTCAGGAGTTTTCAAATAAATCGGACTGGCCATCCTTTATCGTGTTGCCGAAGGATTACCGTTCGCATTCGTCGTGTACGGAAATAACTCGGACCGACTGCCATCAGGATTCAAACTATTGTTGCCGCACGGTGTAGCCTTTCCATTTTCCAGTAGAGCAACATGAAAATAGAGAACACGACGAGCAAAGTTGGAATACCGAAAAGTAATTCAATTTAGTGCACACAAAATGCGATTGTTTGCATGCACCGATATATGATAATTACTTTTCATTTTTTACGTTTGTTAATAAATTGCAAAATCCAACTAATAAAAATAAGTTTCAGTGGCGATGAAATATTGAAATACGAATACCTGTAGCGAGAACGAATGTTTAGCATCCGAAAAATGCAGAGATGTATTGACTGTAATAAATATGTATATATCGTGAGATATGACAGAATTGCATGTTTACTTACGTTAGGCGTCGGATGTTTTGGCCTATTTTCGAATGACGTTGACAGCACATCTAGTACATATTAGCATTTCTTTAACAAACGTTTAAAGTGTTTTATTAACTATAAAAAAGAGAATTTTAACTTAAAATTGTCGTTTGGAGATGTACTGCATGAAAATCAAATGTAAGATTTCAATTATAACGATTATAAGTATTAATGCTCAAGATCGAATAGTGTATACACATAAACAATACTAGCTGTCCGTCATTGTAGGGACATGTAAATAAAAATCTGGAAAATGCACTTTATTTTATAAGAAAATATACTAAATAGCTATACTTGAATTCAGTAAAGATGATTCCTGCGTCATTTTTTAATATTGTATGCTTCAAATCAATACTTCGATATCATGATCAGTACTGTAAACTATAAAATGAACATAGAAATTATAATAATGACAATCTACGTCTTCCGGTTAGATTGATCGATCTAATTTTAGGTTATGTATAATTAGATAATCACCTTTATCGTTTATTAAGAATATGTAATATAAACTCAATAGTCTTTTAATGTACTATATTTAACATATGCCAAAATACAAGTGATGTTCAACATTAGAAATTAGTTATATTCCAGTACATCAAGATAGTTCAGATGAGGATATAAAGGTCCTAAATGAGTCTATTATCTCACAGACTATACACCGAAACCGATTGCAGAAAGCCGGAAATGGAAAATTGTAATATTGAAAAAGAATATGCGTTCATTACAAATATGTTTGCTCCATTGGCAACCTGACCAACGAAGCTAACGACACTACCGTTCTAGGAGAAAGCAGAACACGTTTTCCACCGAATCTTTAAGGAAAATGATATATCCATCATATCCATTGGGGTTATTTTTACTAGGTTCTACATGTTTTAAGGTCCAACTTATAAAACGTGTTGCTTTAAAAAAAATACTTATTGATATTTTATTTAGAGTTACACGTTTACAATTACCCTACATGTTTACAATTACCCAGCTTATATACATCCGACCAATAGGTTATAGGGTAAAAAATAAATAAAATCATTGTATGTTCTTTATTAGCGGTTAGAAGAGGTGGAGAGGGACTTGAGGAAATTGGGAGTAACATCATGGAGAAGAAAAGCAAATTGCTAACCGAGCCAAGGACCTTGAAGGTCGGTCTATAGAGCTTTATACCGGCTGGTGCAAAAGTGTGTCGGCGGAGCTTAGTATGAAAACTAACAACGCTGTAGTAATGAGAGTTTACGTACGTACGCGACTGTGCATTTTCTAATTTTATTTACAAATATACAGGGTGTTCCAAATTTCCGCAACCATCTTCAACTTTTTTATTTTAAATACATTGCTATACTTTCTAGATATTATGATGATGACCATTCAAATTATCTTTGCAATGATATATGAATATGTGCACTTTATACTGTTAGTTTTGATTTTATTGATAATCTTGTTAAAATCTTGAGAGTTGCAGCATCTAACATTTTAAGCTCTAGTCTGAAAATAGGTAGAATGACCCACGTACAGCTTGTGTTACTAATTTATAGACTAACAGGTTATTTGTTTTGAAGTTGAACAAAGTGAATAAATATACAGGGTGTTAAATATGTCGTGTCTAAGTTATCGATCTTTATTGGTTATTTTCTCGTTTTTTTTAATCTAACTATAATATTTTTATAAGTAAGCATATTCCTTGTAAAATTGTTTTTAAAATGGCACCAATAATTTAAAAAAAAAAACGAGAAAATAACCAATAAAGATCGATAACTTAGACACGACATATTTAACACCCTGTACATTTATTCACTTTGATCAACCTCAAAACAAATAACGTGTTAGTCCATAAATTAGTAACACAAGAGTTACGTGAGGCATTCTACCCATTTTCAGACTACAGCTTAAAATGTTAGATGCTGCAACTGTTAAGATTTTAACAAAATTATCAATAAAATTAAAACTAATAGTCTGAAGTGCACATATACATATATCATTGCAAAGATATTTGAATGGCTATCAATATAATATCTAGAAAGCATAGCAATGTATTTAAAATAAAAAAGTTGAAAGTGGTTGCGAAAAGTTGGAACACCCTGTATATTTGTAAAAAAATTAGGAAATGCACAGTCGCATACAACATACGCACGTAAAGTCTCATTACTACAGAGTTATTAGTTTTCATACTAAGCTCCACCGTCAGACTATTGCACCACCCGGTATATATATTATTTCTTAAATGGTGTGAATACATCATTTTTCAAAATCTCTGACAGAGCCCGAAAAAGTTATACAATGGTTTGGTCGTTTTCCGTCATACTTGGCTCCGGCAATATGGTGTGGATCATACACCAAATTTTGTTTAATCATTTATTTTATTTATATTGCACTGTAAATTTATATAATGACTAATAGTACTCTATGATGGAATTTTTTATTCAGCTGCGTACACCAAACTCCCACAACCAAATCCCTCAAGTAAGTCGTTGACATACATATTGAAAATTAGTGTTTTTTAAATAAAGGTAGTGAATTCCGAATACAACGATTAGCATGATTTATTTCAATGCACGTTATGATAAATTTTAATATTTGATAACACATTTCCTGTATCAAGATTTAACAACGTTTGTGAGGGAACAAGACTCTCGTGCGTACAGTTGTTGACAATGCATGAATTTTAAAAGTACTGTATAAACAGTAAACAGTTTCGCATTGAAAATATGGATATATAAAATATATGTGGTGTAGACAAAGTAAAGATTGCTCAATTATCAGAACGTTTGTTCAGTTAAATTGAATATTGTAATATAAACATGCAAAATAACAACACTGCGCTACGTAGAATTCGAACTCGTCGGAGAAACATTATTGGAATCATTATCCAATTAATTTTTGTTGTAAAATAAGGGCTTCATTTAATTAAATTTCAATTTATTGCATCACACTATATTGTAATTTTAATGACAGCTGTAAGAATTCTGAAATTTTATTATTTATTATTAAATTAATTATTTAGTGTCTGCAAGCATACGATGAAAAAAAGAAAGCAAATATGCTAGCATAACCACTGCGAAAGATTAAAAAAAAATCGTTTTAAACATGTGAGGTAGTAATAAGGAATTTTCAATTTAGTATCGATGTCCTTGTATACTGACTGCATTGCACTAGTGGATATACCCAAGCTCATCTACTATATGATAACCAAGTGAATCTAGCATTGTTTAGTTTATGAAAAATGCAGACATGTTTCATGTGTTTAACGGAATTTCCAAATCACAAATCGATAGTTAACAATTTTGAAAGATAAATTATGAAGAATTTTACGTTCTACATTTGAAGACTCAGTAATTCTTGGTGATGATAGATGAAAGCATATTTAAGAAGATGTAAAACATAGAGATCGTGGTCTCTATGTTTTTCATCCAAATAGATAGCAATCGACATGCAAAATAAATGTAAATATTGTTTGGAAATTTATATACTTATCAGCTAGGTGATCCGACTTCATTTTGGATCAATTCATATTTTTGCAAGATTAATATTCTACAACTGTGTTGAATTAACCTTATATTAAGCATGTTCATCTTTCAAAATAATCTTTTTAGTTGAAATTCAATTATGTTTGTCCTTATGGACAAACATATATTTTATTAATATATGGTGTAAAGAAAATAGCAGCTAAGAGTAGTCAATTAGTTAAGGATATTACTTGATACAATTATAGAAATATCACATTGATGCTTTGCATTAATTATGCTATTAGTGATTCCAATATAACAAAATCTTCATCGTACGCAATGAATTCGAATGGTAAGAATATTGCCCAAAAATATTTATTGCCAAAACTATGTGAGATATTGACGTTAGCTGCTAGTAATTACTCCTATGAATCGACTGAAATGATCAATTCATGTTTCACTTTAAAGTTTTTGTAAGAACTGGTTACAGTGAATATTATTGTAATTTTATATAATCTATATGATTGTGAAAGAAACATTTTTTTGTCGGTGGCACACATATAAAATTGATTAATATACATATATGACAAAAATTAAGAATAATAACCACCCCTAACCCAATGTTTCTCGACAATTATTTGAAGAGTTTCTCAGTAATCTAGTTTCTTGAGTTTAAATTTAAACAATTTCTAAAACTAATAATTTGGTACAGAATTATAATTATACTGTCCTGTCATAGAATTTTCACTGACTATATTAGAATTACGAATATGGTATTGATGAAAATCAGAATTACTTGTATATTCAATTTTATCGCCACAGATGCTGTGTATAATATAATATATATTAAAGATAGTTGGAATTTGTAAATTTAAAAATGATCGGAGTTAATGTTTATATGAAAGTCTATAAATAATTAGTATTACAGGTTTTAAGTCAATAGTATGTTGCAATTTCTATTTTAAATTTATTTATTGGTACAGCACAATATAATACATATAGGTATTATAATAAACTGGCAATTGAGGTCCTTCGTCCTAGTCCTGAACTAAATTAGATTCATATCTATTTCGGACTGTGGGTAATGAGGCCGCTATTGTTGTCGATTACTTATTGCTTCCGCATTTTATATTTTTCTTTGTTAATTTTGCTTTTAATTTGATTTCAGTATGATATTATATTTTCTATAGTTTCTGGTATTGGTATTTCTTTGTGTTTGTTGCCATAAATTTGATATGTTTTTATAAAATAGTATTCCAGCATAATCGGTGTGCATATACTTAACGTGGGCTAAAGAAGTTTTAGTTTCTATTGTTTTTTACTCTCTTACAGTTCTTACAATATAAGCAAGTAATGTCATAACAAAAATGTCTGATCTACAGATATTTGCAGATATCCACCTTTTGAAATCACCTGGTTTTAAGTAACCCCATATCTCTCTCTTCCTATGTATGTGTGTGTGTGTGTGTATTCCCACACTAGCGGCCAAATAGTTACGGCAATCAGTACAGAACAAGGTCTGTGAAATCCGTAGACCTAAGGTAGTAGATCACTACAGTTAAAATACCAAACTTTACTGATATCTTGTCATCTACTAAGTTTAGACAGATTTCTAAGGAATACGTAGGTACTCAAAGTGAATTAGAGAACAATTTTATAAAAAAGTCTTTCAAAATTTCTATCGTAAGTAGGCCTTTCACTCTTATCCAAAACAATGTTTTACTAATATCTTATAAATTGTACATTTAGCACAAACTTAAAATATATGAATATAAAAATATTTTAAACTGAATTATATACAGTGCGTTCATGATGAAAGGAACAAATTCGTGTAAAATTCAGGTAATTATTTTGCAGAAAAACGCTCGGACAGGTCGATTAGTATTTTTAGTTTTGAATTTTTTGACATAAGAAAATTATATACAGGGTGTCTAAAGAAGAACATATGCAGCAATCATTGTTTTTTTTAAATGGAACAGCCTGTATATTATGACATTTTTGAATTGTAGGGTAATTTCTAAACACATTAAACACATTTTTGTGTAACATACCATATCCCCAAAATCAGCGGTTTTCGGAATAATGACTTTTGTGATAAATTAAAATACACATAGGTAATGAAATAAAATGTTTAAATTGAACAAGGACAAGCTAACAAAAACAACCTGGTATTGCAAATTTTATCTTCAGCAAAAAACTCTACTTCAAATTAATCGATTTTCATGTATTTTTTTAATTTATCACATTTCAAACGTCATTATTCCGAAAACCGCTGATTTTGGGGATATGGTATGTTACACAAAAAGTGTTGAGAATTTACGATACAATTCAAATGTGGCATAATATACAGTATGTTCAATTTAAAAAAAAACAATAATTGCTGCATATGTTCTTCTTTAGACACCCTGTATATAATTTTCTTATGTCAAAAAATCATACCTCTGACTGCATTTTGTCCCATATTTACTTACGTACTACATTTTGTTTTTCAACCAAATTTATGATTGATGATCGTATCGCAAATAGTTAATAGCAATTATCAATAGCGAGTATAACTGCTCACTGACATTATGAGAAAAGGTATTTTGAAGCGGAGAGTTAATTAGCAAAGTTTACCTTTTTAGACCTTAATTTACAACAAGTTTTATACATACACATTTTAAAAAGTCGGACAGGAAGTATCACTTTTGCTCTTATTAATATTTAGTTTTTGACAAATATTTTGCAAACATTTAGCAACGATGTTCCGTCGAAAGCCACGATTTTTCGATAGTTTACACGTTTTAAATATAGCGACATTTTTCTCGCCGACTGGGAACTTGCTGGATCATCAAAATATATGTCCATTCCAGAAATGGATAAAAAGTTAATGATTTTGTATTATGTGACTGAGGTGTGAAAGACAGATTGCTAAAACTGTGGGCATATATACTGAAAGTGTACGCTACATTTTACATGCCGAAGACATGTTTATACTCTCCGATAGTGACAGTGACAGTGCCACCATGAAACTTGGCTCCATTATTATGTGCTAGAATCTAAAAGGCAATCTCAGCACTGGAGGCATAGTGGCAGTTCCTCGTCAAAGAAGACCACAACGTCTCCTACAACGACATTTTGGGATTTTAAGTAGATACTTTTTATGAACTATCTAGAGTATGACCAACCTATTAGCGAGACATATTATTCTGCTTTTATGGACAATGTGAAAGTTGTCATTACCAAAAAAGACACCCAAGAAAGCGTTATTTCATCATGACAACGCCGTACCCCCCGGATCGAGCTCAATCAGAATTCCACTTATTCTGAAAACCCAAACTGTTTCTCACCATACGAAAATTCTAGAGAGACAAGGAAATTATTTCAGAAACAAAGCGGTATTTTGACGACCATGATGCTGATTATTATAAAATTAGTATAATGATATGCCACTACTTAAACACATTAAAAAAATCGTTGCCGCAATTCAAGTGCTAAGAGTCACCTTCCGTCAAATCATCCTCGTATATTATTTTATGATAAATTAAATGTATTTAAGTTATATGTATTTACTTTCAAACCTAAATCAAACTAACCATGAAAAATATCATAAAATACTTAACATAAGCTAATTATATCCCTATCAAATTTAAACAAGAATCTAATGTTACATGGTTCTGTCGCTACAAGCGCACATATTAATTACACCCCAAATAATAAACACAAACCCTGTACAAATGTGTACATATTTGTCGAATTTCATATTCTCGATGTGTGTACAAACAAGCATGTATTATTCACAGTCTATTTAGTTTCAGTTCCACGATATTAAGATAGTTCACAAACTAAACAATTCCCAAGTTGGTAGATCATACAGAACTTTTTTCAAATTTCACTATTAATTCGATATTAATCGGATAAATGCAAATATAGGGATGATTTCATAGACTCTTGTTTACGATGTTCGTGTCAACTCGACTTATTTATGTCAAAGACACAAGCACGTAATTTTATTAATTATTAAGTTTTAAATAGCTGGCTTTAAGACTAATAAAGTAATATTCTTATTGTATTATACAATGTTAAATTTGAACTAATGATGACTATAATAATACCATAATAACGCATGCTTTATAGTTGTGATATTTACCATAATTATTTCAGGCCCGTACATATAAATCGATGGTCAAAGTTTCCTTCATAGTTTTCTCTTAACACATTAAAGCCTTTTAAATCTAGAAACATTTACTAGAGTTTGCCAAAGGATCTAATTCTGTTTACCACATCAGTAGGTTTAAGGAGCCTAGTAAACTCGTGAGAAAGGGTATACAAAGTGATTTTAGAGAACTTTGTTTATAATGTTGTGTCGATTATTAAGACTGAGATGAAGAAACTGTGGTTTTCCATCAAGAGAAGGGAAAAGCAAACAGGGACATTGAGATAGGATTACGAACGCTCTTCTTATGGGTCACTCAGTAATAATGCAGATTCTGTATCAAGGAAATGCAGTGTGCCAATTTGTCTGTTTTGGGATTCAACTTCCATTATATACCTAATGCTATTAAATGTTTAAGGTCTTCTATAACTTTGGCCACAAACATTGTTATTTCATATCTACGCAAGGATAGCACAAATATTCTGCAGCAACCTATTTTACATATTTATAGTTTAGGTATAAAGCTGAAAACTATCACCAGTTATTGGAACTGCCCCAGTCACTTCAGTGTCAATAGCAAGAAATATGATATTACTTTTTATCACCTATTTTTTGTTATATCTAACGCCTCAAAAGCCTTCGAACTCCAACGAGTGAGCAACCATGTATATAACTACAGATTTGCACGGTTCAGGTTCATTAAGGGTAGATCTGCTGCAACCAATTTATCTGTTTGTGCGTTATATGTCCGAGTATCTAGATGATTGTGATCAGGATGATATTGATTCCATACCGTTCGATCAAGTTCAACAGGCTATTATAGGTACTAAAATTTGATATAGCTAACGACCTTATTGATTTGATCAAATCTTACTTAATCAATCTGAATAATATGTTGGGTTTAAGTTTTTCGATTGTCCATCTCGTACTGGAGTACCCCAGTACATATTTCTAGTATAAGTATAAAACTGAAAACCTACACCAGTTGTTTGAACTACTCCAGTCATTGAAGTCACACAATTTCTGTTATGTCTAACGTCTCAAAGGTTTTCGAATTCAAACGAGTGAACAACCATGTACCTAACCACTTATCTGTACAGCTGCATTAAACTTCTGCTGCAAGTAATTTGTCTGTTCGTGCGTTACATGTATCTAGATGCTTAGTGATCAGGTTTTTACTGACTCCAAAGCGAGCGATCAAGTAGTGCCTCCTATAACAGGTACTTAGAAAACTAAATACAAAGTTCAGTATAGAATAACGATCTTATTGATTTGATCAAATCTTACTTATTTAATTAATTTTCACAATTTACTTAGCATTTACTTACAAATTAAGGTTGTTTACTACATACAATTTAGAACCTGCAGTGTTAATTCAATAAAAATGTCGTTATTGTACATATTTGTCATTTCTGTAATTAATCATTTAAAATAATTCATTTTTATTATGTTTTTTAATTAATGATTTTGTGTAATCGCCTGTATATATATATATATATATATTAATTTTTATTGGACGATTTGTAGGTCGTTATACTAGTTTTAAATAATTTTTAAAACTCGCTAATTTGCAGTGTTTGAAAATTATAATTTTATAATTTTACCACTGACTATTAAATTAATTAGGTAATTTTTTTAAAAATTACCGACACGGCTGGGATTCGAACCCAGGCATACCGATTACTAGCCGGTTGCTCTACCAACTGAGCTATCGTCGGTGTCTGAATTCGAATTTCTAAATCGTACTGATATATGTATATCAAGTAACAGATGGAAATGAGAATGTATATATTAAGCACTAAACGTCCATGTGCTGTATATATGTGATATTAAATTTTTATTACTACAAATCGTCCAATAAAAATTAATATATATTTACTTATATGAGGTCAATAAAAATTTAATATCACATATATATATATATATATATATATATATATATATATATTTCCTAGTATTTTTGTAATTGTTGAAACTTCCGTGTGTGCAATGGCAAAATCCCTAGCACGTCACAGTTTGCGCACGGACTTGTTGTACACGACTTTTACAGTCAGGTGGGAGGATTTTGGCGGGCTCCAGTAACTATGAAAAGGCCGAAAAAATTTTATACAAAGCACTTGTTTTCCTAGCAAGCCTAAGGACCATCCCTAGGAGGGCGGTCTTTCCTTAACATCGGGTTTTGATACTCGGAATTCCTTTCCGTTAACTTCTGGTCAAGGCACCAGGAATTAACATCCATCCGTCAAACATTCGTGCCTTGGTGCATGAATATCTTGGTCGACGAAACTCCGGTCCAGGCACCGGAATTTCGTAGGTTAATTGAGTCAAAGCACTTGATTATCTTACTCTCCGACTTCTCCAAATACAAGGCATGAAAAAAACGATAATTGGTGTTATGAAATTAATTTACGAGCCGCAAAAATCCATCTCAATTAATGTATTCAATCAATATTAATGTATGTTTAAACTCCGGAGCACAATTAAGAATAAATTGCGAGAAAGACCATAAATGTTGCAGATAACACATTTAAATGCTCGAATGTCAAAGGAGGTTATGTTAATTACCTCGCATAGTTTGATTGGAATCAATTAGAAGAATTACTTACCCTGGTTTGATATTATTTTTCTTTCTGTCACTCTATAGCTACTTGATGGTCATTGACACTACTAATGAACACAGTTTGTAAACATTAATCACTATTATTCCGTAATTAAAATACTTGAGGTTATGTACAACTGTCAATTGGCGAAAACTATTAAGACTTGTCCACCCACTGATGCGTACGCCGCGCCGAATCCGTAAAATACACGGCGATATTCCCGCCATCAACTGTGACTACTGTGAGAGAGAAGGCAACTAAGTGAACGGGTTCATTAATCAGTCAAATAAATTTCTTTGTAACGCACTCCCCTATTTAATTATTTATTAAAATTAAAATACGCTTACCCCGCAATCGACAAGCAGCGTTATAGTATATGGAGACAGGGATTGAAATAATAGCAATCGGAATAAGTATGTTGAATATAAAATGTTTAACTCGTTTGACTATCCATCTCATACTGGAGTATTCCAAAGGTCAATATTGGGTCCTATGCTGTTTCTTCATTTTCAACGTCGAGGAATTTCATCTAAATGTCTAATTTATCCTGATGATCTAAAAATATTTCTCAGCATAAGTAGTATTGGCGCGCGCGAATTGTTTAACTTGGAGTCTATCTCTATCATCTGTTTATGGTTAAGGGGATATTAAAGCTGTCGAGAAAGCAAGATATCGAATTTATCAGTTTTTTTACTATTGTTCAAGATAGAAATGTGAAATTTTCTGTACAACTCCAATATAAATATGAGTACACGGAAAGGTTGTCAGATTATGTAATTTTTTGTCACAACCATCTATTTTTTTTTATTCCAAATTAGAGTAAAATGTACGTGTGTTTCTCGGTCAAAATCTGAAATAATTAAATGAAATTGATCAAAACGGATGTAATTCCCGTGTAGACTAATGTTTTCTTGTGAGATATAGCATTTTGAATTGCGGAAAAAACTTTAATTTGAGTAATTAAATTAAGAAATTCCGGAATGGTGCGGTACTGAATTATTTGTATTTTAGCAGCGCCTTCAGCTCTTACCTACTTCTTGGCCCCGCCTAAGGGACTGTCCGAACTTTTTGCGGTAGTCTGGAGTATTTTATTTCACTTATTCTCTTCTCACTCCAATTTTACCAAATCGACTTTAATATCCCCTTAATGAACTGAAATAAAATGTATAATAATTCTCATGCAACTTACAACCGGATACGTCGGCCATGTGTAACTATTACAAGAATAACTGCAATGCCACGCAAGTTAGTACCTCTCAAAATTCGTTAAGTAGTGTAAAATAATAATAAACAGTTAGAGAAGTACTTCCGGAACTCCAACGCTTGGCTTCCAGTCTTCCACGCATTTAAATTCGCACTCCTATCAATATTTATTTGGGAAAAAATTGTTGGTGCTCAAATAAATATTCTGTCTCTGTCGGTATAATAAGGGTACTTAATAATGAGAAATGTGTCAATGATACTCGCCCAGAAATAATTCTATTTAGCATTTATACAGTGTTATCGACAAATGTGGTTATGTAGCCGCTATTTTACCTTGAATTCATTTCTTGCAGTAACAGCACAAAATAAACAGTCAAATTATCAAGCAAGCGTCTAGACAGTACAAAAAAACGGAACGGTATAACATAATATGTACTTTAGAAAGTAAAGATAATCTCAAGAATATACAAATATTAACCTCCTCGCTTACGAAGCTAATTTGTATTTTAAAAAAAGAAAATTCCAGTCAGCGTTTCTCAAAAATGAAACCATTTAAAAAATGCGGAGTTGGAGTACTTAATAAAGCCTTATACAACGTTATATTATCTCCTTGTATATTTAGTCGATTAAAATCCCATAAACCAAACGCGTAATCAATTTAAAAATTGTTAATTTCCTGAATGCATTAGTGAACATCAATTTCAGTGGGAAAACAGTTTGGCAGTAGTAATCTCATTATTAGAGTTGAGAGATTGATTTCTCGTCAGCGTGTAATAACAAACATTTTCACAATTTACATAGCATTTACTTACAAATTAAGGTTGTTTACTACGTACAATTTAGAAGGAATTTGGAGCGAACATTTATAATTTTAAAGACGTATGTGCAGACAGGGATTGAATAAGTAATACCATGCCAATAATAGTTTTGTAATTAAAAGAGAAAACTGATTGAAATTTAAAAAAATCTTATTATTCGATAATGAATCAAGTCTAATGCCAGCGAGACAATAAAAAGGATAGTGTAGTACGGACAAAATATATTATTATTATTTATCTGTATCCTCTTTTGCCGTTAGGCGTCGAGGCGATCTGCTTTGCAGAATTTTTTCCACCCTATCCTATCCCTAGTCATTTCTTGAGCTTCCCTCCAGGTACTTCCCCGGTCCGTCAGCAGCTGCGCTATCCCCTGATTCCATATTCTTCTTGGTCTACCTCTGTTTCTCCTCTTGTTCCAGCCGGCCTCCCATATTTCTTTTACAGGGTTCGTGTTACTCATTCGTGTAAGGTGCCCAAACCAACTAAGTTGTTTTTCCTGCATTTTTTCTATTACTGATGTTACACCTAGTTTTTCTCGTAACTTCTCATTTCTGATTCTATCCAATCTGGTAACACCAACTATTCTCCTTAAAATCCTCATTTCGGTCGCTGTTATTCTTGATATCAGCCTCTTAGTCAATACCCATGACTCGCTGCCGTAGCATAGTGTCGGAAGAAATATTGTTTTGTAAATCTTTGTCTTGGTTTCCCTGCTGACCTCTCTCTTACTTAAAAATATGTACTTCAGTGCATGATATAAACAGTTTACAATTTTGATTCTATTATTCACATCTGCCTCTACATCTCCTTTGTGGTTGATTATGGTTCCAAGATATTTTAAGTTTTCTGTCACCTTTATTGGATAACCATCTATTGTTATATTTGTTTCTTCTTCATCTTTGGAGACTGCCAATACTTCCGTTTTTCCTTTATTGATATTCATTCCAAAGTTCTTTAAAGTTTCGTGCCATATATCTATATTTCTTTGCAGGAAATTTTTGTTAGGAGCTGCAATTATCAAGTCGTCGGCATACAAGAATGCCTTGGCTATTATAGGTTGAAGGTTTCTGGACCCT
Source organism: Amphimallon solstitiale (assembly GCA_963170755.1). Taxonomy (NCBI): domain Eukaryota; kingdom Metazoa; phylum Arthropoda; class Insecta; order Coleoptera; family Scarabaeidae; genus Amphimallon; species Amphimallon solstitiale. The sequence continues at coordinate 86,859,589 of OY720681.1, read as the reverse complement.
ACGTAAATACCCTTTGTTAGACTATTGGCACTTCTTGCAATATCGTCCATAACAGTTATAAAGAGAAGGGGACTCAGAACTCCGCCCTGTCTCACTCCTTTAAGTGTGATAAAGCTTCTTGAATATCCGCTTTCAGTTCTTATTATGTTGCTCGTGTTGGTGTATATACTTTTGACTGTCTTTAGTAGCTCTTTTTTAATCCCTCTCTTCTCCAGCGATGACCATATCCTATGCCTCGGAAGTGTATCGAATGCTTTTTCTAGATCAATTGCACATAGGTACATTTTGCCGTTACTACCTAGAATTCTGTCCGAAATTTGCCTTAAACAGAATATCCAGTCCTGCGTGCTCCTGCCGGCCTGAAGCCTGCCTGATTTTCTTGGAGGGTCGATTCTAAGTTTGCTCTTAATCGTTTCTCTATTATTCTTTCGTATATCTTTCCAGCTACTGATAACAATGACATAGCTCTGTAATTGGAACATGTCGTATTGTCACCTTTTTTGTGTAAGGGGATTATAATTGCTATTTTCCAGTCCTCGGGAGTTGTTTTCCTTTCCCATGCCAAGTTCATTATTCTAAGTAGTAACCGTGTAGCTTTAACTCCCATGTATTTCAGCATTTCTGGCTTTAAATTGTCAATTCCGGCTGCTTTTCCTGGTTTTAGCTTTTCCACTGCTTCTGTCATCTCACTCAGTTGTATGTTTGATGTTGTGTCTTCAGCTTCTTCAGGCGAGAAATCCTCTGCGTCGACCTCTCCCCCTGTTTCGGCTTCAAACAAATCGCAAAAATATTCATACCATCTATCCCTTATATCCTGTTCTGCAGTTAGAATTCGTCCTTCTTTACTTCTTATATATTGGAGGTGTGTTCCAGCTGGTTTTCAATGTTCTATATAGCAGTTTGGAATTTCCCTTTCCTTGATCTTCCATTCTCGATCCAAAGTCTGTCCAGGATTTTTGTTTTGCTACTTTAATCAATACTTTAACTTGTGTTCTTTTCTTCCTGTATTCTTCATGGTCAGTATTGTTACCAGTTTCTAGATATTTTTTCCAGCATCTTTTCTTTTCTTTTACTGCACTCTTAATTTCTTCACTCCACCAAGGCGTATGTTTTCTGTTTTTTCCGTATCTTGCACTTCCGCATACCTTCTTTGCTGCGTTCACAAGTGTGTTTTTAAGAATTGTCCACAGTCCTTCCATGACAAAATATAGATTATACATAAAATAGTTAATAGTTAATATATGACAAATGTTTAAAAAGTATAAAAGGTGTAATATTATATCGAGTTTCTTTTTGTACTTTTGCATAAGCCATACTGAATGTAATTTATACCACCGTACGCCAGACAAATAATTTTTTTGTACCAGTAGTAAAATATCATAGCATTTTTACATATAATAAAACGCCATGAAATGTCATTTCTCCACCTGAACTAATAACAAGTAAATAATGAGCATATTATTGACCTAGGTGAATAATGACAACAAATAAAGCGCATGCCGCAACCATGCAATCGTAGTAATATGTCAACCGTTAAAATTCATTATAGTTTTACCCGTTTGGCCAGTTTCACATTTGTATATACGCATATCATCGTCGATTTATATCACAAATCATACCTAAAATCTAAAACTTATAAATGCTCTCTAAGTCTAAGGTAAAATAAATAACTGTATTTTAGGTTAACAATAGCAAAATATGTAGGATAGTATAATATGGAAACAATATATCACGTAACTATTACAGATGTAAAGAATTATTTAATTTATTTATAAAAATTGATAGTGCAATTATGGCATGTCAAATTTATTGATGGTTCAATTCTATTTAAAAAACCAGGATATCTGTAGCCACATTAATAAAAGTATTATTAATTGAGTTAATTCCATAAGTATTTACGAAGGAATTTGATACATATCGAAAACTTCTGTATTTACTCCAGGTGTGGTTGCGTAAGTAGATGTAGGTAGACCTTGTAATATACCTGCTATATATTTTTTTATTTACTTGGGAATCTTCTACTTAAACTTCAGCTACACTAGAAGATTTCCAACCACCATGTTGTTTTAACTGAAGGATATTACCACCATTGACAGCTAAAAGTGTAGCCGAGGTTCTACGGAAACTATGACCAGTATATAACTGTGGATTTTGTAAATTTAAGTAAACGGCAATTTTTTTGGCGTCTGTCCTATTGTGTTATGTCCAATGTTTTGTCTAGTACATTTGCCATTACGTACACTAATAAAGAATTTTGCTATATCTGGAATTGGTCTAATTTTTAAAGAGTTTTTAATTATTTTAATCCAAAGTGGCTCCATTTTTACAAACTTTCGAGACGAACCATTTTTGCTATTGCAGATGTGAATGATAATTAAATCATCTTTCATGATGACATCAGAAAGTAATAAATTACACAGCTTATCACTTCGGCATGCACCAGCAAGACAAATTATAAGAGCTGTTTACAGGGTTATAAATTGTCAATAATTTCAAAGTATTAATATATAAACATACTACCTTAGTTGCAATGTAAGATGCGTCCGTCGGGTGCGTCAGTAAGGAATTTTATAATTTCCTCTTGAGTAAATAGTAATGCTTTTTTGGGTCTATAATTTTCATTTTTTCTTTTTAAAAAGGTAACTAATTTAAAATATTTTGATATGTTAATATCCTCTTTTAGGCCAAGTGTAGCTTTCAACACTGAATAATGCGCCCATAAAGTCGAGGCTTTTTTATTTTTTGAATATTCTTCAAAATAAGCCAGAAGTACGTTTTCAGAAATTACTACTGTATTTTTGGAATTACACCATTTTTTAAATTCTGTATATGTTTTCATGTTTAAGTGTTTAGATTTATGCGGAAGCAAGTACTCAACTGCCTGTTCTGCAATCTCGCGCATTCCAGGTGGTGTACATCTAAACTCTTCAGACATAATAAATCGAATGAAAAATAATCTAATAAATACTTGGCTTTTAGTTTCAGCATTTATGTCAAAACTTATTTGTCAACATCAAAATATAGCCTACTTATTTGTTTATATGAAGTTTTATTACAAGGGCATTCTTATATATATGAGTTAATTCATTCATACTTATTAAGGTTTCAAGATCCAATTAGACTACTGGTACAAAGATAGTATACATACTACGGTTGAGAAGACTATTATTGCGCTAGTGGCGTCTAATCTCGCCACTCGGGCAATAATAGTCATCTTCCCAATCTTAATATGTAACATACTATTGTTTCACAATATGTATTTTCAAATGGCAATAATAAAGTAAATAAATAAAAAGTAATAGTCAGCAAAACCATACAGGACGTCTATTTTTAAATTAGAATATATAAAAGCCGAGTAGCCAATGGCAACCAAACCCGGTCAAAATCGACGAAAATTGGGTACGCGGGGGGAAGAACTCGTCTCTGGATACGCGAAATTGAAAGCTGCCCTTTGGCGTGAAGTTACCGACGACCTTAAATTGTTCCTCGACGGAGAGTTTTTCTTCCCAAGTGGAGCGTGTGCAGAGATATCGCCCATTGAAGAGGAGCGTGCATTCGGTGTTTTAACAGAAAAATGGCTTACGTCATGACGATTCACGTGACAACCGATCAAAATCGTAAAAATGTCAGGTATGACAGGCACGCGCGAAAGAATTGTAAAAATTTCACATTGACGAAGAAATTTCAGGCCGTCGAGGTTTAGAGTGCGGAAAGAGGGTTGGAAACCAAAAGAGTGGACTTTTCCGCGACGATTGAGTGCACTGTCCACGTGCCAAATCTGTCGCTGTCGAAGGTGCGACTCATTTAAAGCTTTCCTGCAGGGTAAAAAAATCTCGCAATGACGAGTTTGCGTGTCATTAATGACTATATATATTCACGTTCATCCATCGGTTGTCAAGTTTAAATGTCAGAAGGCCGACAAATAAAGATATTACGAAGAAGTGCATTTTTAATTGAAACGTGGCACCTTTCAGATACGTATTAGTGTTATTATTATCAATCGTTACTATTTCTTTTCTATATGAATATATGAACAAAATGCCGACGGATATGATAAAATAAACTTAAAGTGTATTGTCGCACGTAAGTACAGTAATAAATATAACGATTTTGCTATCTTTTATTAAGATATATTAATAAATACAATGACACTCTATTCATTATATATGTCATCGAAATGTCGTCACTTCTCGCGAAAGAAGTACGGAAGCAAGACTAAATCAAGAATCATCTGAGTTTTGCTTTTGGGCCTGCCAAATTACGTTAGATGCACACGAATTATACGAAAGCTAAATGTTAACAGAATGTTGGAAATATATCAGTGTTCAAGATGTAGTCTTTATTTGTCAGATCAGATGTGTCCGAAGCACTTCGAAATAAAATAAATACATCAAATAAAATTCGCATAAGCATTTACGTAATTTCGTTTACCAATTTTCAGTTATAAAACCAAGCATTTAAAGTATGCGCCTGCGGGTAGGCACCAACTAATCAGAAGTACTTTTCGGTTAAATGGTATTAGGAGCCAGCAAGATTTTCGATTGGGTTTTACAAAGTATACTATTAAAGCGTAATATGAAAATTAATTAATTCTCTCAATGACCTGTAAGTTTAAAACATGTTTATTAAAGTTTATCATGTTATGTTGTTAATTTCATTTGACAATTGGAAAGACAATTTGGTTAAGCACTGCCAGTCTGACATTTCGTTCTCACAAGTTTATGTGTGAATGAATACACTCAACGAACTATTGTCACGATGACAGGTGGAACGACAATTTGGTTAAACATCTTGACGTCAAGAGTCTGACTTTTCATTGCCGTATAAGTGTCACGATGACAGTCTGTCAAAAAATTTGAGGTATACATATTTTTATCGTAAACTTGATACAAAGCGAAGCATAGTACTACCAATTTTAGAGAAGGAATAACATGAAACAACATTTAATTGCCGAACCGTCTTGGTTTTTTTTTTGGTCTGTCTATGTTCACCTTGGGCTAGATGTACACAATTGATACAAAACCTGAATGTCAACAAAATTTTTCTAAATATCAGCGTTCAGTAAATTATATAGAAATGTTGTTCGGTTTGTGGGCAAAGTCTTAATAAATAAATTCATTTGTCACAATAATATTTAATTTATTTCTAAGAGACATTTTGTTTAATATGCGTCTTCATTCATAAACAAGAACAAACTGAACTGCGGTTGTAATTACTCTACATTGTCGGTCATTCAGGTACAGTTTCCAATATCGTAGTTATAAAAATTAAAGCAAAGGCGTGATTCATAACATTTGACGTCCACTGAAAGAAATATTATAACCGTTAATATTTACATTTTATTGCATTATCAATTATTATTATTACTATTGTATCGGTCATTTATCGTATCTTCAATGGCTTGGACACATCTCTGTCATCTTTCTACATACAAATACATATACTGCGTCTTTAATTTACATTTAGAGTAGCTTATGATATCAATATTAATTTGGGAACACTGTGCTACAGTAATGTTTTTCATTTTCACTACTGTCATAGTTAAGTCAATTTATTGAAAAGTTCCACAGTGTTCTCAAATTAATATTGAAATTGTAGGTTATTCTAAAAAAAATTAATTGAAGGCACGCTATGTCTACAATGACATTCAATTTGGCAATTCATTCTCGCAATAGATCAAACTGTTGACAGTTTGCAAGAAAATTTAACGTAGGGGCAACTTTTATCATGAAACTTGAGACAAATAGAGTTAGAGTACTACCAAATTTAAAAAACAAAGAAATTTATATATGATACAATAAATCTTGATCATACAACCATCTTAGGTTTACCTTTTCGGCCTACTTACATTCAACTTAGACTAGGTGCTCACGCATTATATCAAACCTAAATGTCAACGAAATGTTCCAAGTAATCAGCTTTCAGTAACTTCTATAGAAATGTTAAACATTTTATGGGAAATTTTTTAATTAATAAATCCATTTGTCTATAATTATAGATGCCACAATAATGTATAATTAATTTCTAGAGAGATTTTATTTCATTTGCATCTTCATTCATAAACTAATTAAAAGAAAATTTATAACCGTTAAAATTCAAATGCTTCTGCGACTGGCAGTGGTCACGTTCCAAACAGGCACATTTATAGAGAAACTTACAGCGAAAAAGTGGATGCGAAGAGGCAATTCAAACTCGAAGAGTTTCATGGACCACTGTAATAACAAAAAGAGCAAGTATTCTATTAAATTAATGTGTCCTAAATAAAAAAAAAGGGGGAAAGAGTAAATTGATTAGTCAGCATTTGATGACTTATATCGACATTTTATGACAAACATTATGGAGCACTGATGCTCTTGATTATTTGCAAACAACATCATATAAATTTATTTCTATTGACTATTGTCCCGGAAGCCCTACGTTAATTGTAATTCAAAGAAACAAATACATCATGCATACATATCACCTTTAATTTAACGATTTAAAGGGTAATGTAACTGCTATTTTAAAAATGGATCCACTACTACATATAAAGACAATGCGATTTAAAAATTGATCATACATGGTAATTCACTAATTATATCAGTTACTTTAAGATCGCGATCTACTTTATTACACAAAAGCATCCCTTCCTTAGAAAAAATAATTTAAGCATTACACCCCAGATGCTGATCATAATTGGTGAACATAGTATATTATTAAAATAAAATTAAGTAACAGTTAAAGGGTGCAGCGAAAATAAAAAAAATAGTGCACATCTATGTCGCCATCTTTACCCATCTATTATCATTTTAACACCGATATATTTAACTAGAGCATACGCGAAATGTTGGTCAACTCAACATTCACGTTAGGTGGCTTAAATCTTACAGGAAACGTCAGAATTGTCAGAAAAAATCCATCTGACTTTTGATTAATGTTGGCAATTTCACAAAAATTTAATTGCAGGTTATAAAACGTCAAAACGATCAATCGATTTCAGTTCGTGATGAAATCTGAACTGCTTTCATGATGACAATTATTTAAGAAAAAAAGGTTAAACACCCTGACATCTGTCTGATATTTCATTGGTCATGGTTTTAAGCTCCATCGATATTTACTGTAGACCTTGACACAAAAAGATATGAAATTACAAATTTTATACAGCGAAATGACTATAGTCTATTTTTAAAATAGCGAGACGAATTTCTGAACATACCCCTGTCCCAAATTACATGCACGAAAATCTTGAAAACAAACTTACGAGTATATCTGATAACTATTACTGTCGAGCTCTGAATAGAACTGGTAAAGTATATAATGAAATAACGGGGAAATAATAGAAACAACAACAAGGATTAACAATAAACAATGTCAGTTGACAGAATGTGAGCAAGATTGATACGGTGCCATTTGGCCTTGCTTTCAACCAATGAGATTTCACTGTCAAAGTGGTCTGTTCAGAAATTCGTCTCGCTATTTTAAAAATGAGGTGTGGCCACCACACGACTTTCTTATACGTATGAGTGTTTCAAACTACACAATTTTAAGAATTTTTTTATACAAAACTTATTCAAATCCTATTCTAAGTACTTTCATTCTCTTAATAAATCGCTATAGAATGCATACTTTGGAGTAGCAGTTTTAAGAAAAGTGCTACTCGCTAAGAATAAAAGTGCTATTTCCGGTCCGAATTTTGAAATTTCATGTATACAAAAAATATTGCAAATCCAATCCTAAATACTTTTGTACTCTTAATAAATATATATAGAATGCATAATTTACGACATATTTGCAAAAAATCGTTATTCGGTAAGAGTAAAAGTGATACTTCCGGTCCGAATTTTGAATTTTTTTTTTATACAAAAGATATTGGAAATTAAGTTCTAAATACTTTTATATTCGTAGCGTACCTGTCTAAAAAGCATGACTTGCAAAATATTGGCAAAAAACTGATTTTTGATAAGAGTAAAACACCTACTTAAGGTAGTAATTTCGAAAAACTTTTTAAATAAAATGCTTCTCAATTTTAATTTTAAGTACATATGAATTCTTTATAAATTTGTTTAAACTTAGTAGTTGACGAAATATTTGCAAAATTCGATTTTTTCACTGAAGTAAAGTACTACTTCCGGTCAACCGATTTTATTGAAAAACTAATCAGATCTCAAGAGGCAGATTATACACGTAAATATAAAATTTGGAATTGATATCTACAGCGGTTTGACCGCTACCGGGGTGACACACACAGACACACAGACAGACAGACAGACAGAGAGAGAGAGAGAGAGAGAGAGAGAGAGAGAAAGAGAGATTTTTTAAAAACCACTTTTTTGGTATCAGGGGACTTCAAAACGTAGACATCTGCAAGAGAGAAGAAAGTAAAATAAACTTTAAAATATTAATGAGAAAAGTGTTATCAGATCCATTTTAGTTTTGCCTATATATTAGACAATTACCTTAAAATATGATTTATATTATTATTACTAGGTGACAGACGAATCAAATTTCAATGTAATGACAATTGTTTTCTAACTATTCAATTTATTAAAGTAAATATTCCAGCCTAATTCAACAACAACTACTACTAAATAATTTGATTGTCAGTAGAAAGTTTGAAGTATGCGCAGCGTTCAATCATTTAATGGGATATGTTTGAAAATACACCATTAAATCAAATTGTTAATCAAACATTCTGATGATGGTTCATGATGATCGTGTCCCAGGCTGGTGGCTCTTATTTCGATGGATTGGTTGTAATCATGAACTACCTTTTTGTGTTATTTTTCCTTAAATACTAATAAGAATCACAAAATGATCCGACAATTACGAATTATATTTTTTTTACAGTGTGTGTAAGCAAAATGTTTACACAGATATTCCCACGTCGGTCTGTTTTATTTTTGGTTATTGTTTTTAGTTCAACTACCAGCGTCACTACTAAATATTTAAATTATAATAGGATCGTCTCAGCAACCGACATAGCCAGAGCACGATCTACAGGCGACGACTCAATGCCACTGCAAAATCACTTTGACAGGAACAATTTCAGAGCAGACAAATGAAACTAATTTATTATTATGGAAGCGAGTTATAAATTCACTATTATAAATAAAATTAATAAGTCATACTATTCTATACCAACATTTTATTTACAACTTGATTCTTCTGTGTAATGGGCATGCATCGTTCACAAATTTGCATTATAACGAAGCTCAGAAGGTATTCCAAAAGATGTATGACTATTATTAAATATTACAGCCCAGATGACGTTTGTGGGCCATGATAAATGACAGGTCAAATTATGCAAAACTAAAAGAAATCTGATATTACTTTATTAATAATGATGTAGTCCTTTCATTGTGTAAAACTAATAACACTATGAATCTTTTAGTGTGAAGTCTTAGTATTACGCTGAATAGCATCTAAATTTCAAACTTCAACAACGAAAAGTCAGACTCACGTTAAGATGCTTTAAATTGTCGTTCCACCTGTCACCGTGACAGTAGTTCGTGGACAAAAATATACGTCTATACAAGGTGTGCCAAAAGTTTAGAAAATCAAAATTGATTTTTTTTGGCGTTTTACAGGGAACTGTTTTAAAACTGTAAGCGGACGCGAAAAGGCGATTCAAGCTCGAAGAGATTGATGGACAGCTAGTTTCATTATAATGCCAAAATAGAACACCAAACATATCGAGATTTTTCAGAATTACAGTAATTCCATAACAAAGATAGCTTCACCTCTCATCATAGATGCTGAAACCATATCATCATAACTGGCCTATTTAATTTCAACGACAGTCAAAATCAAATTAAAAATACTATCACAGACAATTGTCAAATTTTAACTGCAATTATTTTTTGTTATAAGTCGAATGAAACAAAGTGGTATGAAATAAATGCCTGATTTTATTCTAGTGTAAATATTTTGATATATACTAAAATCGTTTTAGCAAATGACACGACCAAAATACAAACTACAGATGACGATTCAATACCACTGCAACTTAATATTGACCGGAAAAAAACAGAAAAGAAACTATACTTATTAATTAATATTTAATGATATATAGCTTCCGCTACTAAAATACAAAATACTATTACATGAAAGCCAGTTACAAATTAAATATTATAAATAGAGTTATAAAATGTTACTTTTCTATACGTATACTTGGCTATTCTGTATAGTACGCAAGCGTTATTGAAAAATTGGTTTTGTTGTAATAACAATTATAAAAAACATCAAATGGTAATTATAAGAAACGTCAAAAGGTGTATGAATATCACTATTTATAACAGTCATATAATGACTATTGTAGGTTATATTACTCGACAGGTAACATCTTAAATTTAACACCATTTTTATTTATTGAGGTATGTCGGTTGCAAAGCGATTTTACTATATAGTTCAATCGCTTTGACAACCAGCAGCCCAAAGTACAAACTAAAGACGGCGGCGGCGATTCAATGCCTCCACAATTTCTCGTCGACGGGAAAAATTAACAAAAAATTAATGACTTAATTAATAGCTATCTGAAAATATACAGCTTTTGCTAATACAATACTATTACACAAAAGCCAGATACAAATTGAATATTATAAATGACGTTATTAAATATTACTTTTCTATATCTATATTTTCTTTAATACTTGGCTATTCTGTTTAGTAGACAAGCATACATGACAAATTTTTATTATTTTGATGACAATCATAACAAACGTCAAAAGCTTTATAGGTTATAATTACATACTTGACAGATAACATTTTGCAACACCTCAGTTTGACGCCATTTTAATTTATTGGCAACGCGATTCAACCATAGCTGATCTTTCTTAGTTTATTTAGGCTTCTTAGTAATTAATTAGTTATATCATTTCTAACGTGAAACACTATGATCAGCTTTTCTTCTGAAGATTTGTTTTTGGTTCTTAATATCATTACTAATAGTTTTATCTACTACTTCTGGGACAGGTGGGGCTATTTAAGAATATTTAAAGATACATGAATTTGTTTATAATAAGTAATAAAAACTTATGGTTGTCACAATTCTATTTAAACACCTCAGTATATTTAAATTGGCGTCCAACCTGTGCCGATTATACAGATTCCAAATCAATTAACTCGGTTAAATATTTGAAATTTAATTAGACATATTTCTAATTTTATTAATGCCTAAAGCTGCTTAATTACCATTGCACCTGGTCACAACATTTAAACTAACGTCCAACGCTTTCATTTAAATTTACCTGCACAATTGCTATACGTATATAAAACAAGAGAATTACTTGCAATATACAATTATGTCCCGGCATCAAATAATTATAATTTACTTCTGTATATGTTATTAGTATGCGGCAATGTCTTCGTTACTATTGTGCTGTTATCGATGAATCCGGGTGAGCAGCAAACTACACTCTTTACATGAGTGGTCACAGTATAAATGTATAGTAGTCCGATCTGATTGGTTAGCAATCTCTGTCATTAATCACACTCTCAACAATCGTATTTTATTAGCCGATGCCAATTTATTCAGCGCACGCAAAGCTGACAACGTATTTGCTTGTAACCATTCCATCTAAGAAAACAATAATTCTTCTTTGATGAAACATTATAATACTAATTTCTTTACATCTAGTTACTTAACAGAGTTCAGTAAATAAATACATCAATAAAATATACAAGACAATGCAACAGCTAATTGCAGAAATGAATCCTCCACTTTAATTTTAAACTTGTAATATGGGACATGTTGCGACTTCATACGGCAAAACGTTAAATAACTGACATCCTGCGATAGCTAAGGTTTGGTGAAAGGAAACCATTGAAGTTAAAATATATTTATAATTTCAGGGATTATAATTGCGTGGCTAACTCAAATCGGAACAGCCGCGAGTTTTGTATATATGTACAAAATAAAACCTCGAAAATAAACATGCTATAAAAACAGAAAATATATTAGCCTTAAAAACCGTCCTACACTAGTCGCTCTGTCTTTGATTAAAAAAATAAAAGTAGTAACTTTTTTTATAAAAGTAAAATATTGATACGTACGTATACATAATGCTAATTAATTCTCTGACTAAATTTCAGGGTTTTACTCTTTACGTAATTTTTGGAAGTTCATTGAAACATAGAACCTAAAACAGAGTTTTTAATATACAGACTTTTAACTAACTAAAGACAAAATGTTTTCTTTAGTCAATAAAAGATGCACAGCCAAAACTTGCTATTAACAAATTAGTAAACAAATACATTTAATATTATATTACAGTTGTATTATCCAAGTTATAGGCTTCCACGTTTGCTGTTGATACCGTTTTGGTTTTTGGAATGAAACCGCGTCATCATCTCTATTTCTACTGCCGTCGTTTCGTCCAGTATCCTACTGAACATCTTCAGGGCTTCTATTACTGCGATAACCTGAAAGAGACTGTTTCAGGTTGTCGCAGTAGTAGAAACGACGAGAAAGACGACGATGCGGTTTCAACCCAGAAACCAAGAAGGTGCAGTTATAATAGATCCTGAATATCTACAGCATAATATTGCTATAAAAGTGATAATTACTGAGCTATTGTCATTTTTTGATATAATTGTGCTAACTTTATGTTTTTTATTTGAATAATATATAGTGATCCATGATATTTGCCGCGAAATTGACAATTGAATGGATGGCATTTATAAGTTGCTTCTGAGTTGACAAGCATGATTTTATAATGAATTTTTCTAAAAATCAACTTAGAGATATGATTTTTGTATCCACTGGGAAAATCACAAAGAAATTGATATATCTTATTTACAATACACTCTATATCAGAAGTATATTTCATAAAATAAATGGAATATGACAAAACACTTTAAAACCAAACAAACTAATAATAAATGAAAATCCATTCATTTTTAATCATCTTTGAACACGCTTCCGAAATGATGGATCGACATTAACAAGGAACTGAGCGATATTTCTAAATATTTGTCGAATATGTTCCCGCGTAGCTTCCTTTGTTGTTACAGGTATATTGTATATTTGCACTTTCTCGTATCCTTATAAGAAAAACAAATTTTTTGATGTCCATACACCTAGCAGGTTAGTGAATAGGGTCTCCTCGGGCTAGCTGCTTCACTGGAAACATTTCATTTAAATTATTTCGTGCCTGTAGCATAGAATGTGACGATTCGCAGTCTTGTTGAATCCACATCTCTTCATAAATTTAGCGGTACGTCTTCCAATAATGGTTTAGCTAATATCCAGCAAACGACTTACTTCACGGGTACGGACGTGTGGATTTTCTGTTGTCGCATAAGAATTCGTAATTAATTTTCATTATTTATCACATATTTAGGTTTCCGTGGTTTTGAATAAGCAAAACTACCAGTGGTTTTCAAAGTATCCATTACTCTTCTGAAGGCATTTATTTTAAGTCATCTTCTGCTGGTAAACTCTCTGAGCTAATAAATAATTTCTTTGACATTCCCCCATTACAAAAATACCGTTCAAATAATGAACATAAAGTTGACAAAATTATATCAAAAAATGAAAATAGTTCAGTAAAGGTCAATTTTAAAGTAATAACGTCTAACATGTTTTTGGTGCGGAACTTAGTATGCAATTGAAAAATGAACTGATATATAGGGTGTTCCGTTTGAAAAAAAATATTTTTAGCAAAAACCTGTCACGCAATTTTAATCCAGTTTGCTGCACATGCAATTAGTAAGTGAAAAAAAATTATGGTTGTATTAGGACTTTTATTGTGAACAATACTACCAAATATTGTGTCGATCTAGTACGTAGTTTACGAGAAATATATTTTTATAAAAATATCGCATTTTTCAGAAAAATGGTCATAAGTCAAAAACTTTAAATTTTAGGCCTATACATTTTTATAACTTTTTGGCAGATTATACAAAAAATACAAGATACAGGGCCTTTCATTTAAAAAACCATAACTATGGTCAGCCACCAAGTTGATGATTGGCTATCATAGGTAGAAAATAAAAATCTAGATATCCTTCTTCATAAAACCATAATCTGCCTTCCTCAGGGAGATGACTCGTCCTCTATGTCTTTAGCGTAGATAGGAATAAATCGTGTCTAAATAAGTCGGGTCAAAGAATGATTCGACGGACTAATTACTGGCGAAATATATGAGTAAATTATGCTCACGTACTCTTGTGTTTTGTGATCAACAGAAACTTGAAACTGCGCAACGGTGTTAGAAAATTTCTTGTACATTATTTAAAGCTAGAGAATGTGTTAATATTTTCCCGAATATTATTTTTATTAAAGCAAGACTTATGATCATTTTCAAAATATTTTCAAAGCAAAACATTTAGAAATATTTTTTTTCTCAATTTGTAATTGTTTTAAAATATTACTTATTCACGAGTAAAATTTTTATTCCGGGTCATTGATATATGAATATAAGTTCACCCTCTAGATTATACAATGTTAATTATGTTTTTAATATTTTGCATTTATTTGAATTATGATTGCAGTTTATTTAATACGAATGGTTTTGATGAAATGTATGAGGAGAACTAGGTTAGACTAATTCTATTTCAGTAGCAAGCTTTTTTGGCACCCCCTGTATACGCATAGACCTGAACTTATAACACGTGTCTAGTGATATATGTAGTGTATGTATATATAAGCACATACAGATTATTTTGGCAACTACATTCACAATACTGTTCTTTTTATAAATATTAAAACACATAAATAGCATGAACATTTATCATAAACTTCTTCTGTGTTGTATTTCTAATGATTTGAATCTAACCACATCTTATTTATTAATAATGTACATTAACACATTGTTGTAGATTTATTCAGTGTACAGTTGCAAGAGATATTTTGTCGTTTTTTTTTTGTGGAAGTACAGTCACAACTCTTCATTAGATTTCTGTGTCGCTATGAGTTTCATTCCTATACATTACACACATATATGTATTTTTACTTTCTTATACGTAGTATAAGGAAGTATTGTGATGATGAAAATTTTCGACCTCGAGATTTTTGCAGATGTCCACGTTTTGAGGTCCCCTGATACCAAAAAAGTGGTTTTTAAAAAATGTCTGTGTGTCTGTGTGTCCGTGTGTGTGTGTGTGTGTGTGTGTGTGTGTCTGTGTGTGTGTGACCACAATAGCGGTCAAACCGCGGTAGATATCAATTCCAAATTTTGCAGTTACGAATATAATCTCCCTCTTGAGAACTGATTAGATTTTGAGCAAAATCGGCAAACCGGAAGTAGTAGTTTACTTCAGTGAAAAAATCGAATTTTGCAAATATTTCGTCAATTACTAAGTTTAAACAAATTTATAAACAATTCAAATGTACTCAAAATTAAATTTGAGAAAAATTGTTTTAATAAAGTTTTTCGAAATTCCTACCGGAAGTAGGTCTTTTACTCTTATCGAAAATCAGTTTTTTGCGAATATCTCGCAAGTCATGCTTTCTAGGCAGGTACATTTCGAGTATAAAAGTATTTAGAACATACTTTTAAATATCTTTTGTATAAAAAAAATTTCAAAATTTAGACCGGAAGTACCACTTTTACTCTTATCGAATAGCGATTTTTTGCAAATATGTCGTAAATTATGCATTCTATATATATTTATGAAGAGTACAAAAGTATTTAGAGTTGGATTTGGAATATTTTTTGTATAAATGAAATTTCAAAATTCGGACCGGAAGTAACACTTTCATACGTATAAGAAAGTCGTGTGGTGGCCACACCTCATTTTTTTCTTTGGCATGGATGTAGAAAAAATCAATATTATTTGATACGGTTTCAAAAGGCAATGTTACAAAAGCTCACGCGTGTTTCAAATAAAACGCTGTAAATAAAGACATAGTTATATTGCGTTACTGTAATAAATAGTAATGATAAACATATTTTTTTCTGACACAAATAACAAAAGAAATGTGAATACTCTTACGAGTTGGTGAAAAAGAAATGTTATTGATAAAATCGGTTGTATATACCCGTAACATCTTTATTTTCACTTTGAATTGTATCAAAGAAAGCAACAAATTTATCTTATCTATTCTTGATACGATTCAAAGCGTAAACTAAAATTCTAATCCATAAAGATGTTGTTTGGTTACTTAATTACTAAGGCGATCATCATTTAAAAAGAACTTACTTAAGTACGAATATCACATCAGAGTAAATTTTTTTCGCTATAATTAACAGTGTTTAAGTACAGATAGGAATATTCGCGATTTTTAGCAATAGCACTTTTAAATTTTAAAATGTCCTCCATATGCCTTTAATCTCTTGGCGTATGTTCCATATGCATGATTCGCTTAGCATGCTAGAAAACTGTTTTTATGAGATTCTCTTTCTCTTGTATGGATTTCTTTTCAGTGGGTGGGTCCTGGACTCGTGTCAAGTCCTTTATTCGGTCATGTTTTTAAAAAATCTGCCTATCATCAACGCAATCAAATTTCTTGATTTTTTTCTTATTAGCTTTTTCTTAGTGTGGGGAAAACCGGATATTCACCGCAAGACATATAGCTATTCTTATGAGAAAGTTTCGTACGTTTCTGTCATTTCAAGCTACCACGTGTAGTGCGGTCTTTGTATCATCTTTAATTTATTCTCTACCTAATTGACAGTGCTTAGAAATTTAACTTGAAAATAGGATGACACATATTCTCCATACTCAGCAGTCATTCTTCCTGGAATAATTTCTGGGGTGTAGCTTTAAATAGTTGGGTACTTTACACATTCGTTTTATAAATAAAAACACTTTTCCAAATCTCTATAAACGACACAATTAAAGCTCAACTTAGCGTACGTAATAATAAACATCCTTGCTGATGATTTAACATTTCACTACTTCGATTCATAGTTGCGCAGGTAATGAATCACAGTGATTTATCGGTGTTATATGTTAAAAATATATTTGTTATTGCCCATAGGCTATGCACGGAGAAAAACCGAACATTTAAAAGAGATTAATGCAGCATTTAATGAGTGGTAAACTGAAAAAATATAATAATAACTAAAGATCACCTCCGAAAATATATGTCAGATATATTTTCTCTTCCCCAAAGCTGCAATTAAACAAAATGGAATATGTACGTCTAAATCATATAAATGTTGGCAGACATATTCCCTGAAAGTACATATGCTTCTGTTGAATCCCCAAGGATTAACTGGCCTGATTTGAAAGTGTTTCCTAGACGATTGCCTCCATTACGACTGTACAGATAGATTGACCATTTTCTCCGAGAATAATTGCATCGACTTTATCCGGATGCGCTTACTCGTTGGACACACAACTTAATTCGGTAGCAATGCATTCCTGTCTGGTTAGATTAGTAAAATCAATAAGCTGTCATTGTTCGTTATACCGTGAATAGAATCTATTTCGTAATTATCTAATATCTCAACATTTAATCCAAATTAAGGATATAAACGACAAGTGCGTTGTTTGATTAAGCACAAATCAGAAAATAGCAATAATACTCATTCCTCAAACAGAAAATCTAAATTAATCGAGTAAATGATGGAAGTGAGATGATAAATAATGTTTATTATTAGGTCTTACGCTGACACAATTAAATATAAATACAGAGTGTACTTTCCAGTTCTTTAGTAATCCATATATGTCTAACATGTATGGATTGCGTACGAAACTATAATACTTGAGTGGGAATTCACATAATACCGCATCGATTATATGTGTGGACATAACGCGATAAGTAAAATTAAATGGACGTAATATAAATTTACATATTACATTCTACAAATTGCGAAGAAAATTATATAATACTATAGAAACAGGACAAACTAGTTCCAGATTATTTTCATATTAGTGAGGTATGGTGATGTATTTATAGAGATAACAGTCCATGAATATATATATAGCACTAATTCTATTTTCTTCTACACTAAGTAACCGCCATATTATGTTCTCAGCCTGACAAGCTAGTTGTTCGAGCGCGGTCATGATTCTCTTCCATATAATAGACTTGGAGCGACAATTACGTTATATATAGACTCTTGTTTTCGTCGTCATCTCTATCTCCTTTTTTCTTAATATTGTTTTATATATGGAGTGGTAAATATTGGTACTCTTTTTTCTTTTTCTAACATTTTCTGTATCTGGGCTACTGTCATTTGTTATAGTTGCTTTTCAATATCCATAAATTATTACCTAATTTAGTGTGTCTTGCTTGAACGTTAATATATCGTTTCCATTTTTAATATTAGTCATGCCACCACTATTTGTTACATATTTCTATATATCAATTACTATAATGTAGTCTGCATCAGTGGCGGCTCGTGAGTTCAATAACAGGTGAAACAATGTCGGCAAAATCCATTAGAATAATTGATGTGTATGTAGTCAAGATTAAGAAAGAAATATATAATGATCACGGTTAAAACTTACTATTGGTGAAATGACAGGTGGAACTATTTCTTGAACAAACGTTTAATTCGTCTATTTTTTAAGGCGACAAATAAAAAGTAATATTATTAGTATAAATAATGCTATTTTTCTTATACGAAATAAATTAATTTTAACTTATTTTCCGAGCAAAACATTTAAGAAACATGGGATAAAATATTCACTAATTGAAAAGAAATTTAAGGTAAATCAGTGCTTCACTTGATTAATCAACTTTTGACTTTAGTAGGTATTACCTCTCTATACCATAGCATTTGCTGTCTTACATATCGTGGTTTTTATTAATCTATCCATTACCACTATAAAGAGTAAGAGTCTTAGATTAGCCTCTTGTTTTACTCTTCTATTAAACTCGAATATTTTTGTTCTCAGTCCGTTTATTATTTAACATTTGTTATTGAATTATACTGATTTCATGTCTTTTCATACTACATACTTCTCTTTCTATCTTGTCAAATGCTTCTTAGATCAATGTATGCCAGGCCTAACTTCTCTCCTGTTATCTAAACCTTTTCTATTAAATTTCTCACAATGCTTTTGTGGTCATTTGCTGATGTATGTATTCTACTGTTATTTCACTTTCTTTATTTTTATCCCTCTTAATACTTTCCTCTTATGCTTTTCTTTCTTCCCCAAGATTTCCTCAAAACGTCTTTATAATTGTCATTTAGTTTGTTTCCAAAATTTTCCAGCTTTTCTCTTCTTTGCTTTGTTTATTTCTAGTTCGATTTCCGCTTTGACTTCCCCACTTTTAGTGTTGTTACTTTTGTTCAATATCTCTTCCTTTTGTCTATTTTTTTCTTTCAGTTCTGTTGACCACATCAGTTCGTTTTTGGATTACTGTCCCTTTTTTAACGTATATATTCTGCTAGTGAACTATGTAGTGTCATTTTCTAACTTTCCCTTCTATCGTCTATGCTATGCCCCATTTTACATTTATGTTTTTCAAAATGTTATTTATCTGCATTTTTTGTCCTTATATAGGTTTGATCTTTCAGCTTCTTGAGTGTTTTCCATTGAAATAAAAATTATTGATATCCTTGGATAACGAAAAAGTGGTTTTTAAGAAATGTTGTTTGTGTGTGTGTGACTATGATAGTAGCCAAACAGATAAAGCTATCAAAATTAAACCTCATATTTTATTATTATAGTGTTTCTCTTGAGAACCAATTAAATTTTCAATTAAATCGGTAGACCGCAAGTAATAATTTACTTCTGTAAAGAAATCATCAAATACTAAGTTTACAAAGGTAAGCAAAAGTGAGTTTGAGCAGAAAATTATAAAAAAAGTTTTATGGGAAATCCTACCGAAAGTTGGTCTATCAGTCTGAGCGAAAAATAGTTTTTTGCGAATATAAATGTATTTAAAGCTAGATTTTGAGTATTTTTTGGTTAAAAAAACTAAATTTGAACCGAACAAATTCCAGTTTTTTTTTGAAATATTTCTCAAATTATGCACTCTATACAATCTTATGAAAAGTATTTGGAATAATTTTGGAACGAAAAAAAATGCAAATTCAGGTCGCAAGTAATACTTTTAATGGCAGATTTATCTTATTACGATACAAATATTTAAAACTAAATTTGGAACAACTTTTACATAAACATATTAAAAAAATCGGAAATCGGATTACACAACTCCTGTATCTCTTGCTACTTGCTATGCATTGCCTATTGACCCTTTCTGCTGGTACATCAAACGAAATACACCGCACAGATATTATCCACATATGTGATTATTATTTGATAAGTTGCCCTGATCTCTTATTCTCAAATGCTGTATATACTTTTTTATTTCAGCTTTGCTTTATGGATAAGGTAAATAAAACAGATAATTGAAAATCTAATCAGTTTTATTGACAAATTGCTAAATAAATTTGAACGCAAAATTATTTACAAAGAATAACAAAAATATTCACAGTTCGTTTGACTTAAGATACAGAATAACTATCAATATTTGAAACACAAGAAAATATACAAAGTACTATTAGCATGAAATATAGGTTTGACATATTTATTCTGGATAATTAGCAAACAATAGCTTTGACCCAAATATCATTGCAGTTACCAAAGTCATTCATTTCCATGGCATCAATAACCGACTGGCCCTCGGTGAATGAAATTCATAGAACACATAACACACCTATTGATTGCACAAATACTCATTCTGTATATCATCAATCGATTTATTGAACGAGTGTTTGCTCAAAACAATTATGTGTAAATAGTTATTTAAGCTGCTAATAAATATCTCCCAATGTTTATAAAGAATTACGTTAAAATAATAATCATGCTAATTGCCCTAAAAATTATTAATTTTAATGAAGTAAATACTTTATATTTTCATACATATCATCGAACTCACGTGTTTCCACACTATACTCTTAATCCTTATTTATTAAATAACACCAACATACAATGTATTACAGACATTAAAATTTATATGCACCTTTGGAATAAATTCCATGTCGCTATACACCACTTTCGTGTCTTTTCCGTATATGCGCTATATATAATTAAGGTAGGGTCAATTAAAACCTCATACACCTTCTTTTGGTTTTAAATTTTGATTTGCCAGATTGCTCTCAGCTCAAAGTCTGTCTGTACATACATATATAGATAATATTTAATATAAAGAAAGTGTATACAAAATTAATTTCCGTCTCACAACTCTCACAATAATATAAACGTATAACTTACGTTTAGACTAATAATGACACCAATATCCACATAATGAATTCCCAGATATAACAGTAGCGTTAAAATCAGTTTATATACATTAAGCTAATTAATCAAAGCCAATGTCTATTTAATTGATACTCTCTGCTCTTACATTTCTATTATTAATCTTATGTGTTTCTTGGTCGTTCTTACAGCGAAAAATGGAAAAAAACCAACCATAACTTAAATCCCACCTGCATGAACGGGGAGTTATTCGTTCATCAGCTGTATCAAATCGGTTCAAAGTAATTGGAGATAACGCTAGTTGAATACTGCAATATATTATATTAATAAACCGAAAGAAATCTTTAACTATATACGAATTAAAAGTGTTACCACGCGTATTCATGGCAGTTTGTACTTTTTCTGATGATCTTGCATCGGGTGATGACTTAATCTCTAGTCTACTAATTCGTGATGCGAGATGTGCTTTAGCGAAACCCCTGACCCTGATAATGAATCTCTCCATAAAAACTGCTAACTTTCCTTATCGTTGGCGTCGCGCAAGAATTTTTCCGGTTTTCAAGAAGAGTGATAAGACCAAGGTTGAAAATTATCGACCAATAGCTATTCTCAACTTTACCAAATTATTTGAAAGCGTAATTTATTCTGTGATATACTTCAATACAAAATCATTGATTTCTCCACATCAACACGGTTTCAAGCGCGGTCGTTCAACGACTTCTAATCTGATTTCTCTAACTCAAGCTATCTCTCATGAATTAGACAATCAAGGTCAAATTGATGTAGTTTATACGGATATCAGCCGTGCTTTTGATGTGATGGATCATGCTGTACTGCTTCAAAAGCTTTCTGCGTTCGGATTTAGCGTGTCGTTGCTTAAACTTTTACAGTCGTATTTGACGGGCAGATGCAATTATGTTTTTTACAATGGCTTCGGATCTCGTGAGTTCTGTCCCTCTTCCGGTGTCCCGCAAGGATACAATCTAGGACCACTACTTTTTAATTTATTTCGAAACGATTTGCTTGGATCCTTGTCGTGTCCTGTACTTGCGTATGCCGATGACCTCAAAATCTACAATCCTATAAAATCTGTGGATGTTTCCTGTCCTCAGTAAGACTTATATACTTTTCTAACTGGTGTTCCAGGTGCAAATTGCATTTAAATATAAGTAAATGCTGTTTTATATTTTTTAATAATAGTAGACGGAGTAAAACACAATTTACAATAAATCCAGTATATTAAGACAACTTATTACAAAGTATATGACATTTTTCGCTATCACTGTAGCTTCTTCGGATATTCAATTACTAGTAAACTATATATTTTCTATAAAAATCAGGTGTTCAGATCTTACAATGTATAGGACACTGTGGGGAATTTCTGTAAATTACTTTAATGACTTTTTATTACCTATTATAGGTATGTTATAGGTATTTATTTCATATGGGTTTGGATTTTCACAATACATATCCAAAACAGGTGAATTATTAAGATCTAATTGTTCATTGAGTAATATGTCTGAATTTTTAAGTTTGTTTATTTCAAGTGACTCTAGTAAGTTTAAACGGAAGCCTTTTGTTTCTGAATGTAAAATTTCAAAATTACTATTAAATTTGTGGTTTTTTTCCAACAGGTGACATGCATAATTTGATTCCATATTTTTGTTGTTATAAAATTTGTAGTGTTCCTTAATTCTTTTATCGAAATTCCTACCCGTTTGGCCAATGAATGCTTTTGGGCAATCGTTACAATTTAATTTATATATTCCTGATTTATTTCCTTTGCCAGTTTTTGATTTGTTGTTTTTTATGAATTTACTTAGTGAGTTATTAGTTTTATATGCTGGTTTTAAATTTATTTTTTGTAATTCTGTGCTTATTTTTTCACTAATTTTTCCAACATATGTTATTAATTTATAATTGTTGGTTGTTTCTTTTTTATTTGGATAAATCATCTCTATTGCTTTCTTATAATTCTTTTTCTTTAATAATCGGTCTATTAATTGGGGATTGTATCCATTATTTATTTCTAACAGTTTTATAATATTTAATTCAATGAGGAAATTTTGTTTATATCATTTACACGTAAAGTAGGCCGTCATAATTCTACTTACTTCATAGATAGTGTTCTGCTGGAAAGGGTAGACGTTTTCCGAGATCTTGGGGTCCTTTTTGATAGCAGATTAAGTTTTTCCAACCATATTAATCATGTTTGTGCGTCAGCCTCAAGATCTTTGAGTTCGTCTATGTTCTTTAGCAACCCACTAGTTTTGAACACGTTATATTTTAGTTTTGTGGTCAGTAAGATGGAATATGCTTCACAAGTGTGGTCTCCACAATATGTTTACCTGCAGCTGTCCACTGAAAAGGTTCAGCGGCGATTTCTGAAACATCTCTCGTTCAGGATTACCGGGACTTATCCTCCGCGAGCTGTTGAATACTCGTTGCTGATGGAGACTCATGGCCTTCAGTCTTTGAAGCACCGACGCGATATCCATGGAGCGCGATTTATGAGAAAGCTGTGCAATGGATGGATGGACTGCCCAGATCTTCTTTCCTCTCTGAACTTTATCACTCCCACACTATCCTCTACTTTTCTAATTCCCTTCGCGAGAACGAATTTAATGCAGGGATCTCCGCTCGTCAAGATGTGTCGCATTTCGAACTTCCACTACGATGATATTTTCTGCACCAATGGTTAATTATAGAATGTTTTCTTTTTAATTCTTTTCTAAATAACATGTATGTATATTTAATACCGTTGTCCTTTAATTGTAAAGTGTTGGACAAATAAGGTTATTATTATTATTATTATTATTATTATTGTATAAATTAAATGTGAGTATACGAACACATTTGCATGAAATTAATGAGACAAATTTATAGGCATGGTTTACAAAGATTCCGGACAAGATCGGGGAACTATTGCGTGTACAATATAGGATAAACGATATAGAAGAATATGTAGGTATATTTAGTATAGTTTCAATTAGATAACAAAGAATTATTAGACAGATAAATCAAATAAATATAAAATATCTTTGTGCCGGTCATATTTGTCCTACAGGAAAATTTGTAAAGCTAACATGAGTAAAACGACTAAATAAACGATAATGCTTTACGTAACATATTGTTAAGAAAATATGGGATGACAGCATATCCTGACTGTTCTAAAATTACTCATCAATATATAAAACATCATACACTGATAAAATTAATTAAAACCAGGTAAAATTTCCTAAATAAAATTAAGACTTGCAAAATATATAAGAAAGTCGTGTTGTGCCCACACCTCATTTTTTCTATTTATTTTTCTATTTGTTGTTGTTACAAGCTAATTATTGATATACAATAACATTAGGCCTTTATTTGTATTTATTTCCAATAACTCAACTAAAACATTGACCCAAAGGAAAACAATTCTTAAATCGACTGAGAAATGTAACATAATACCAGTCCCTTACCGTAACGGCTTGCTAAGTAAATCCGTACACTGTTCGCAAGACATCATTGGCTTGGGAAAATTGGCAAAGTTGGTTATTGTTCGGATTGAAGTGACAAGTCCCAAAACTTTGTAGAACATTTCGGAAACGGACTGCACAGCATGAATCCCACTTCTATATACGTATACGTATGTAAAATCCTCTTTCGTTATCACAATAAAACGATGAGAAATTTAAATAGTTTCCTTTGAAGATCGAATGGCAAAAACTCAACTTTTATGCTGCAGTTGTAACATAGTTCCAGTTTGATTTGTGAAATTTAATTTGACTGGGGAATTCTAATATGAGATTTATTACGTGGCATGCAGGAACCCATACGCAATTTAGGGCGTATGTAGTTGGGATATAAAGTACAGTTTTAGAAGTAAGCATTGCGGTTTTTAATCCCCAAGTCAGTTGACGTCAAACGACCTGACGAAGTTGAAATTTAATTAAGAGCGGATTGTGTTTCATTAAATTAATGCTCGCTCTGCAGGTTGGTATCGCTAAAAATATTGAATTTCAGTGCGACAGTTATTCTTGTTACTTTCTCTTTCGTTTTCCTCCGCAGATGTACGAAGTGTTTTTAATTAATAACGGTACAAAAAAAAATTAATGAAACAAGGTCTTCGATGAATTGGTATTATTTACGATCAGGTCTGGGAAAAGTTCGATGAATATTAATTAACTTTACCGAAAGAAATATGAACAGGTTTTGTCAAGAAAGAACGCTAATTTTAGAAGGATTATTTTATTCTGCGTAATTGCAAGAATATTTTCCCTTTTTGGTTTAGTAATGGTGATACAGGCTGGAGAAAAGTATGGATATAGCTAAATATTTAAAAAACGGTTTATGGCAACTCGCTGAAAATTTTCACACTGTTAGAATGATTTAAACTCCATCATTTGAGATTTTCTTCAGTTTTACACCGTCATTTGTTTTCAAGATATAAAGCTTGATTTTTTAAAATAGGACACGGGGTGAATTGAAACATTTTTGAAAAGAGTGATTATTTTGCTATTCAGTGATACAACACATGACAGTATTAATTTGCATGAAAACAAAAAATTTTTTTACGAATTCAATTTTGAAGGAAAGTAAAACTAATTCGATAGGATTTATGATTATATTAGTATATTTTTTCTTCTTACGTACGCATAAGAACTTGTAGATTTTATTTTGTAAAATTTTTAAATTATTTTAAAGATCATATTACTTCGCTTTTTCTCTTTAAGTGTTCTTACTTTTATAATTCAATGTTTCTGTGAGATTTACTGCTATTTTGGTGTGTATCTAATCTTTTACAACATTTCTGCCTATGATATCATGACATATATGTACTATAAATATTATTTTAATCTCTTATAAAGGAATAAATTATGAACATTTTTTGATTAATATAGCTTATATCATTTTATAACCCCGTCCTATTTTCAAAATACACTTAATAGTATGCTCTTATTTCTCCACGGGTTCAACCTCAACGGATTTAACATTAATTTAAAATTTAGTTTAGTTTTACGGTAGAATTTTTACACTAAATCTATTTAGTGTAAAAATTCTACGGAATTTAAATTCTACTCTAATTTATAATTACACTGGGCAACAAATTTTCGAAAAGTTCATGCTTCCAAGCTGAAAATAGTCATTTCTTAGTGAATTCAATGTGCTGAACACGAAAATGACTAAGAAAAAGCTGAATTGGCTACGGGTTTTCTGTAATATGTACGCATATTTCAGAAAAAGTGTACTTATGTCAATATTATAATACATGGTAAGAAAACATTTACGCATATTTCAGAAAAAGTGTACTTATGTCAATATTATAATACATGGTAAGAAAACATTAGTCTGCTTCCGGCTTTCGACTTCTTTTGGCCTGCCGTTTGTAGTGGACTTGTGTAGCATCTCTACTGATTGTCCAACAATAGTCAGCTAGCATTGACGTAGACCATTTGCCTTGGTACCGTTGCTCCATGGTGGCAATGTCCTGATGAAAGCGTTCGCCGTGCTCATCGCTGACTTGCCCGCAGTTATCAGGAAAGAAATCTAAGTGGGAATCAAGAAAGTGGATCTTTAAGGACATATTGCAACCGAATTCATGAAACAAAGCCAACATATCCTCAACCAGACACTTGTAATTTTCTGCCTTGTCATTCCCCAGGAAGTTTGCTGCCACTTGATAGAATGCATCCCAAACCTGTTTTTCTTTACCTTGAAGAAGTTCCTCAAACTTGGGGTCTCGGAAGAGCTGTCTAATTTGAGGCCCCACAAAGATGCCCTCTTTAATTTTGGCTTCACTGAGTCGAGGGAATTTGTCATGCAGGTACTTGAATGCTGGTCCATTCTTATCCATGGCTTTTACCAAGTTTTTGACAAGACCGAGTTTGATGTGTAAAGGAGGAATGATGATTTTGTGTGGCTGTGCCAATGGTGGGTGCTGTACATTCGTTTCTCCAGGCTTAAAAAATGCTCTCGGATGCCAGTCTTTCTTGATGTAGTGCAAATCGATTGCTCTGCTGTCCCACAGACAAAGAAAACAGCAGTACTTTGTATATCCCTGCTGCAAACCCATCAACAGAGATACTACCTTCAGGTCAGAACATATCTGCCAGCCATACTTGCTGTAGTTAATCGTCTCCAGTAGCTGCTTTAGATTGCCGTAAGTCTCCTTCATGTCGACCGCATGTGCAATAGGTATGGATGGAAGCTGGTTCCCATTATTCAACAAAACCGCCTTTAGGCTCAGTTTTGAAGCGTCTATAAACAGCCGCCATTCGTAGGGATCATGTGCAATACCGAGAGCTTGTAGTAGACCATCAATATCGCAGCAGAACACAAGGCTTTCTTCTTTCTTAAAGAAAGATTCGAAGAGCTGATGGCGAGTGCGAAATGAAGTCACTCGGACATTCTGTTCCAGAAGATTCCACTGTCGAAGTCTTGAGGCCAGTATCTCCGCTTTGCTTTTCGATAGATCCAAATCGCGAACAAGATCGTTCATTTCATCCTGGGTAATTTTATGTGGTGCAGATGTTTCGTCAAAGCACGAAAAGTCATCATCCTTACTGCCACGTTGAGGAGAACTCGCCGACGCATGGCCATCCTCATCGTCTGAACTGATAGAAAAATCTGTAGGAGGTTCTGGAATTGGGAGTCCTTCGCCATGAGAGACAGGTCGCAGAGCAGATGGTATGTTAGGGTATTCAACTGTCCACTTCTTCTTCTTGGTGATGCCTCCAGAAGCTGGTCGTACCATACAGAAATAACAGTCGTCAACGTGATTGGTGGGCTCCCTCCAAATCATGGGCACAGCAAATGGCATTGCCTTTCTTTTGCCATTAAGCCACTGTGAAAGATTTACGGCACAAGTGCGGCAGCATACGTGTGGGGCCCAGTCTTTGTCCTGGTCGCCTATCTTGCAACCAAAATACAAATGATACGCTTTCTTAACTGTTGCACTGATGTTCTTTTTCTGTGCAGCAAATGTCACTTCTCCGCAAATATAACAGAAGTTATTTGCACTATTAACACAGTTACGAGGCATTGCTACTGTTTAGTTACTTTACACTATAGCAATCACTTATGTATGCTAGAGCTTCGAAAAATATGCGCGAATGAACGGACATTGCACGAGTTAACTGTCACGTCGGCCATTTATAAATAAACTATAATTAGCTATTGCTTGATATTGCGCACTCAATTTCGCAACACTCTCAATGGAAACTTACAGTAAATGCTGCATTAACTTCTTTGTATGAAGGGGTGATGCAATATGACGCAAAATTTCGTAATTTCTCACTAAATTGCATTACATTATGCAATAGCATCTATACAATGGACAAACCGTCAATATCTCTTGAAGGTGAGCCAATCAACTTTTTTCAATGTGATATTCGTGTTCAGCACTTTGAATTCATTCAGGATTGGGTACTTTCACCTAAGAAGCAATTTCACTGTTGACCAGTGTTATGACATAGTCTACATATTGCTGTGGTGGCTGCTACATTAAGGGTGTTGTATACCAAACTAAAAATTTCGACGTCTTCGCGGCGGGTTAAGGGGGGTTCTACTCAGAGGTGGAGCTTGCCAATACCCCACTACCATGTACTGTTTTGCTAAATGCTATAGTAAAAATCTAAATTGTACAGTTCCCGGTTTATAAGTACCGCCCTTATGGGAGCGATGCATTCAAAATAACATACGTACGATGCGTTAAGTGCTATTTGTCTCTGTTCAGGCTACACATACTCTACGTAACGTAGGTGCTAGTAATATGTTGTATGATTTATTTAGTCTGCGAGTCAAGGCGCTACAGGAATGTAAATTGTAAGTTTTTTTAGTCAGACATATTGCAGTGATCTTGAATAAATAATAATATGTAAATAAATAAGTATAATCAAGATCACTTTAAGATTTTATTTAAATTAATTTTTACTTTATTCATATTTACCATGATATGTATAAATATTCACTATATTGATAATTTACGAAAACTTTATTTTTATTTAAGTAAAACAGTAAAAGAATCTTAATAAATTTTTATAAGGTTATAATTTTAAGACATATTAAATGTTACGGGTAAAGGATCGAGCAGGTGTTTCTCGCACAAACATGTCTGGCTTTGGCAGGGATCGACCGGGTGGACCGGCACAAAAAGTATTGTTTATCAGGTGCACGGCTGAGTCATAAACGTATAGACGAATTTATATTCGCATGTTTGTTTACCTTTTTCAAGGATTATTAATACACTGTTTCCCCATGTGACCGATAAGGGCAGCACCGTCGATATACAATTTTGGAAGTGGATTCGTGTTTGCCGAAAGTTGCCGGATGTTTTTATAAAGAAATTTAAGCATAAAAGCGCGGACGGATAAAATTTCGGGGATTGCTGGTGAAAACCGCAATATTAGCAAGTCTAAAAGTAGGTGAAAACCACTTCCTCCCTCTTCTTTAATAGGATTATTTTAAAATCCGGACTTAGAATAATTTTTGAGATTTTCAATACTTATAAAATTTTTACAAGATTCTACACTTATAGTAATTTTATTTTAAACATGCAGCGCGTATTACATTAAAATGTCTAGATGTATTTGAATAACCACCTATGTATGAAATACTTTTATTTTATGAACTCGGTTTTTGAATTTACTTAATTTCATTTTATTTTCTTCTTTCTAGAAAGTTTTGTTTTGCATGTAGGGTACTATGCCGTACGTTATGACAAAACCTTCTAGCATTTGTAATGATAACTTTGAATAGCATAATCATTTTCTTTTCCGTATAATTTATTTTTCTTTTAAATTTATTCATCCTACAAAGGATATTTGAAATTAATAATTTTGTTTTATGTGTATATAGGTTATATATTAAGTGAATAAAATTTTCATTGAGAATTATGGAAGAGTTTAATACGATGTATGAAGAGTTAAGGTGATTAAACAATATTTGTTATAAATGTGTGTATAGTGGCGTCTCAAAGTTCTTTATTTGTAGTGGTGTTTTGTATTGGAATTTCGTGAAAAAGGTAAAGTTTATTTTCTTTTAATGTATATATATTATTTCTTTTGATATGAGAATTAAGTATGTTTTGTTGTATTTGGGTGTTCAATACTAACGTGTTGGATAATACATCAGGGATGTGTGAAATGAATTATGTCATTATTTAATTCATAGCATGGAGTCCTGGTGAATTTGAAATACACGAATTGGTCTTGGTGGTACTGCGTTTGGGAGCGAGAAAAGGCACCAGGCAGAACTAATCAGGGCTGAGTTAATTTATTGAATACGCAGAGACATTATTTTATTTCATTTTATTTATTTAATTTAAAATTTATATATATTCCTTAAGGAATGTGCGCATGGTGATGTATGTTCGGGTTGCGTCCGACGAGCTGAAAATGACATGCTCGTAGGGTGGAACTTTGGGATACTCATCTGTGTGAATTTGTTATCTGATGGTACTGTGTTGGGAGCGAGAAAAGGCGCCGGACAGGACTAATTAGGGCAAAGCCATTTCCTTAATGTCTATATTTTTGTTAGCAAACAGTAGACCGTACAAATTTTATTTTATTTATATTCCAGTACAATTCATCATGGTTAATTTATTTTAAAATTTTTGATTGTTTACATGTATCTATGACAAATATTAATAATAATAATCACGTTCACATTTTAGATATAAGCTTGCACGACATGATGATTTCATTTATTCTTTATTTCTTGTAGTATTTTATTGATTATGATGTATAAATTTGGGATTATGACTGAATATTGATTTCTGATGTGTAAATATTTGTAGATTAAAACTTTTGAATTCATTTAAGATTATTTTATTTTAATAAATTAGATGTTAAGATTTATTTTGTATTTTATTTCTTTACCTGACCTGGAGATGATTAAAGAGAAGGAGAATCAAGTCATATTTTCTGCCCCTGAGTGAACTATTTATTTTCAAGCTGAGCTAGTTACATGTAGAATGTTTTGCTTAACCTACTTTTCAGCAGAAAGTTCACCGTATCGTAGTCTAGCATAAGGCCTAGCACTAGGATGCGTGCTTGACTCTCGGTTACGCATTAATTAAGTAAACTAAATTCATTTTATTTATATATAAATTTGAAAGAGTCACAGCATATATATGGACGCTAGCCAACGTGGGGCCATGATACATTTACATTTATATATATCATTTATTAACACTTTCTATAACATATATATGGCGACCAACGTAGTGGGGCAAAGCTTCTACATTTTAAACTATTTAGATAAAAATTAATTGATTATTTAATATTCGAGTAGCTGTGTAATTAAAGGGAGGTATTTTCACCTTTAAGTGCATTTGAATAATTAATAAATATAATTCACAAATAAAATTTTGTCAAGTTTTGATTTATTTTTCTCCACAAATAAGTCTCTTTAAGTGCCAGGACAGATAAAGTAAATATGTCTGAGTATAAAGGTGAGGGTGAAAATCCTGAAAGTGGTATGGATACCAAATATTTATTTGAAACGTACAGGGAACCACAAGGCATTTCCTCTGTGACAGATTCAGAGAAGACGCTACCTCTTGATGAGGATGAAAATGTAACTGA
This sequence comes from Amphimallon solstitiale, assembly GCA_963170755.1. NCBI lineage: Eukaryota > Metazoa > Arthropoda > Insecta > Coleoptera > Scarabaeidae > Amphimallon > Amphimallon solstitiale. The sequence goes on along the minus strand of OY720681.1, from coordinate 86,827,934 downwards.
AAATGTAAAAATTGAAACGAAAGAAATGCCAGGTGGAGACAGATTTGATTTTCTATTTGAAAAACTTTTCTGTAAGTTGGAATGTGACAAGATAGAGATGAATAAAAAGTTTGATGAGAATAAAACTGAAATGAATAAGAAGTTTGATGAGAATAAAACTGAAATGAATAAGAAGTTTGATGAGAAGTTTAAAGAAAATAAAGAAGAGATGAAAAGGAACAAAAGGGAAATGGATAAGAAATTAGACGAAAACAAAGCTGAGATGAAAGAAGAGATGAATAGAAATAAAATAGAGATACAAACTGTGGTAAAGTCGATGAATGAGAAGATTGATGAAAGGATTAAAGCCTGTAGAATGGAGATGTCAGCAATGAATGAGAAATTAAAAGAAGATGTGAAACAAAGCATGACACAGATCAATGAAAAAATTGAAGCAAATGAAAAGAAGTGCAAGGATAGCAGTAATTTTTTAATAGATGAAATGAATCAGAGGGCCGGTGTAGCAAGAGAAAATTTTAGACTGATAGAAGAAAGGATTGGAGGACAAGATGAAAAAATACAATCCTTGGATCTGAATTTAACAAATAAATTTGAGGACTGTAGGGTTAAATATGGTGCATGCACAGACTCTCTTTTAAAGCTACAGGATATGACATTAAATTGTCAAGATACAATTAAGAATTTGAAAACGAGAGTTGAACAAGGTACAATTACACCTTGTGTTGTACCACAACAGATATCAATTGGTACGGAAAATATACCAAAATTTTCTGGGTATAATAAAGACAACCCAATGGCATTTCTTAAAACCATTAAGACATATATTCGTGGTATCAATGATGATATGTCAAAATTACATTTCATGAGGGGGTGTCTTAGAGATTATGCATTATTATGGTATGATATGGTAATTGATGAGGTACAGACGTACGAAGAATTAGAGAATATGTTTATTAGGCAGTACTGGGGACAAACTCAGCAAAGACGCATTAGACATGACCTTACCTTTGGAAAATATCGTTCTATTACGTCTAGAGAGAATTATGTCATTCGGAAATACTCTTTCTTGAAACATATACAACCTATGATCCAGGAGTGTGACATTGTTACCCAATTGGCTAATCACTTCGAGCATGAGGTAGTACAAGCAGTTGCTTTACAGGGTATAGACACCGTTGAGCAACTCTTGGAGTTGGTAAAGCGTCTGGACGACGTGGAAGATAGGAGTGTACCTCAGAATAAGAATGGGTATAAAACAGGTAACAATGGTAACTATTATAATCCTCAGCAAAGATATAATGGTAATAACCACAATCACCAACAAAGGTACAATGGTAATCGGTATCAGAATAATAGCTACCAGGGAGGAAGGGTGGAGAATGGTAACAACAAGAACATGGGTAATAATAATAATAATAATTGGAGACAGGAGGGTCATGTAACAAGAAAATATGGGAAAAATGAAACAGAAGATACCCGAGGATGTAATAACATAATTATAGAAAATAAAGAAAATGAAACAGAAGCTGTGATGAAAGGTGAATCAAGAGGAGCAATAAGTAAGGATCTGGATTTTTGGTAGGTTCAACCAAAGGGAAAAAGAAGAAACAACGAAGCAAGAGAAATTTTATAGATTTAAGAAATATAACCACTGAATTTCCACTGGTAGATGTTAAAGTAGGGGATGTATATGGTGTAGCTGTAATAGATAGTGAATTAGAATTGTCACTTTTAGATGGGGGATTATTTGATAAAAGGTTTGAAAAATTAGGTTTTTACAAGCAAGATAATGTATTTTGTATAAATATAGAGATGGGTGATGTAGAACTTGTAACACAATTTATTGTTACACCAAGATTAAAATATTGCTGCGTACTTGGGATGGATTTTTTGAGTCTATATACATCGAAATTGGAAAGGGAAAATAGAACCCTTCACAATAGTAAAGTAAACATGTCTTGGGACAAAGGGGCTCAAGATAATAAAATATTAGTTAATAATTCAATCATTGATAATTTTGATAGGGACCTCACTTTAAAAATAAATAATGATAGTTTGATTGACAAGGATAAAGGTTTACACCATGTGGATGATCTTCAAAGGGAAGAGTCCATGTTTGCCACGGGTGACATAAATAATAAATGTACACACCATGTGGAGGGTCTTCAAAAGAAAGACGCCACGAAATATATGGGTGACATAATAAATAAATGTTCACACCGGGAAATAAATATGGGTGACAAAAATTTGATTTGCAACAAACAATTTAATAATGATAATGTGAGTGATCCTTTGACAAAAGATGTTAAATTATTTAATGGTAATGTAGATTTAGCAGTAGACTATGATAATTGTTTTAAAACAGAAACGACTCATCCATCTTCCCATAAGCAGAAATTAAGTGTTCAATTTAAAATTAAAAGTTTGTTAAAAGATGAAATTATTGAAAATTTAGTATATAATTTAATGAACCCCATCACAGTAGTAATTAAGGAATATTTAGATTATTTAGAAAACATTGAGAATAATAAATTAAGTTTATGTTTATTTCAATCAATAAAACAACAGCTACAACTCCCCAAATTAATAGAAACATTATTGTTAATAAGTACTAATGCAAAGTGGTTTGTAAACGTTAATTCTCTTTGGTTGGTACAGCTATATAAATGTTTCGTGAAATTATATCCAATAGTGGTAAATTTATTAGTGAATTTAAATAAAATTGTTCATAAGGAACAAAATATTTTACATTATGGGTATGTAAAGCCCGTACAGCACATATTGAACCCACATGATGAAAATGTGTCACATCATGTGAATGATAAAATGATTTTACAAGAGGGTGTGAAATTTATATGGACCCATGCGAGAATAGAGGTTTTGGATGCAGTTGAAAAGTACCCACAGCCCAGATACTTAAAAATGTTAAGAAGTTTTCCCAAAATAGTGGACTACAATTGCCACTTCATTTTAAGGGAACTCAATAATCAAATTACAATATTTGTAATACCTATGAAAGGTGTAAAATTTAAAGAATTTAAGTACACTTTTGTATATATATTTATAAGTAGTTTAATTAATTTAGGTGTTTTAAATGTCATTTGTTTAAACTTTCTCGTCATGAAAGGAGTAAAGTTTAAAATAAACTCCAAGAGTTTTGCATATTTACTTCTGACTTGTATATAGATAGAATAAGCATATTATAGGGAAATTTCATGTCTCTATGCTTTATATCAATAATATGATAAGCAATCTATAAGTATATTAACTGGTATTTATGGGAAATCTTGAATTTATACCATTGGCATTAGCGATTCTCGCTTATAAATCGCAGATATTCCCATAGGGATATTTATGCAGTGATCTTGAATAAATAATAATATGTAAATAAATAAGTATAATCAAGATCACTTTAAGATTTTATTTAAATTAATTTTTACTTTATTCATATTTACCATGATATGTATAAATATTCACTATATTGATAATTTACGAAAACTTTATTTTTATTTAAGTAAAACAGTAAAAGAATCTTAATAAATTTTTATAAGGTTATAATTTTAAGACATATTAAATGTTACGGGTAAAGGATCGAGCAGGTGTTTCTCGCACAAACATGTCTGGCTTTGGCAGGGATCGACCGGGTGGACCGGCACAAAAAGTATTGTTTATCAGGTGCACGGCTGAGTCATAAACGTATAGACGAATTTATATTCGCATGTTTGTTTACCTTTTTCAAGGATTATTAATACACTGTTTCCCCATGTGACCGATAAGGGCAGCACCGTCGATATACAATTTTGGAAGTGGATTCGTGTTTGCCGAAAGTTGCCGGATGTTTTTATAAAGAAATTTAAGCATAAAAGCGCGGACGGATAAAATTTCGGGGATTGCTGGTGAAAACCGCAATATTAGCAAGTCTAAAAGTAGGTGAGAACCACTTCCTCCCTCTTCTTTAATAGGATTATTTTAAAATCCGGACTTAGAATAATTTTTGAGATTTTCAATACTTATAAAATTTTTACAAGATTCTACACTTATAGTAATTTTATTTTAAACATGCAGCGCGTATTACATTAAAATGTCTAGATGTATTTGAATAACCACCTATGTATGAAATACTTTTATTTTATGAACTCGGTTTTTGAATTTACTTAATTTCATTTTATTTTCTTCTTTCTAGAGAGTTTTGTTTTGCATGTAGGGTACTATGCCGTACGTTATGACAAAACCTTCTAGCATTTGTAATGATAACTTTGAATAGCATAATCATTTTCTTTTCCGTATAATTTATTTTTCTTTTAAATTTATTCATCCTACAAAGGATATTTGAAATTAATAATTTTGTTTTATGTGTATATAGGTTATATATTAAGTGAATAAAATTTTCATTGAGAATTATGGAAGAGTTTAATACGATGTATGAAGAGTTAAGGTGATTAAACAATATTTGTTATAAATGTGTGTATAGTGGCGTCTCAAAGTTCTTTATTTGTAGTGGTGTTTTGTATTGGAATTTCGTGAAAAAGGTAAAGTTTATTTTCTTTTAATGTATATATATTATTTCTTTTGATATGAGAATTAAGTATGTTTTGTTGTATTTGGGTGTTCAATACTAACGTGTTGGATAATACATCAGGGATGTGTGAAATGAATTATGTCATTATTTAATTCATAGCATGGAGTCCTGGTGAATTTGAAATACACGAATTGGTCTTGGTGGTACTGCGTTTGGGAGCGAGAAAAGGCACCAGGCAGAACTAATCAGGGCTGAGTTAATTTATTGAATACGCAGAGACATTATTTTATTTCATTTTATTTATTTAATTTAAAATTTATATATATTCCTTAAGGAATGTGCGCATGGTGATGTATGTTCGGGTTGCGTCCGACGAGCTGAAAATGACATGCTCGTAGGGTGGAACTTTGGGATACTCATCTGTGTGAATTTGTTATCTGATGGTACTGTGTTGGGAGCGAGAAAAGGCGCCGGACAGGACTAATTAGGGCAAAGCCATTTCCTTAATGTCTATATTTTTGTTAGCAAACAGTAGACCGTACAAATTTTATTTTATTTATATTCCAGTACAATTCATCATGGTTAATTTATTTTAAAATTTTTGATTGTTTACATGTATCTATGACAAATATTAATAATAATAATCACGTTCACATTTTAGATATAAGCTTGCACGACATGATGATTTCATTTATTCTTTATTTCTTGTAGTATTTTATTGATTATGATGTATAAATTTGGGATTATGACTGAATATTGATTTCTGATGTGTAAATATTTGTAGATTAAAACTTTTGAATTCATTTAAGATTATTTTATTTTAATAAATTAGATGTTAAGATTTATTTTGTATTTTATTTCTTTACCTGACCTGGAGATGATTAAAGAGAAGGAGAATCAAGTCATATTTTCTGCCCCTGAGTGAACTATTTATTTTCAAGCTGAGCTAGTTACATGTAGAATGTTTTGCTTAACCTACTTTTCAGCAGAAAGTTCACCGTATCGTAGTCTAGCATAAGGCCTAGCACTAGGATGCGTGCTTGACTCTCGGTTACGCATTAATTAAGTAAACTAAATTCATTTTATTTATATATAAATTTGAAAGAGTCACAGCAATATGTTCAATAAGTCAAAAGTTAATATGTAAGATGGAATTATGATTAAAAGAAATATTACTTAGTGTCTATGAATACTATATAATAATAATAATACTTTGTTCAACGGTACTATGTCATCGTCTTGATTATCTTTTCCATTGGGCGTATTGAAAATCACAGGATAATTATTTATATCTATAGGTACTATTATTATACAGGGTGGCCGCCAAGGTATCCGAGAAACCTCGCACGTGAATTCAATGACTAATTTTAAGCAAAAATGTTTCTATTCACTTTTCCCGAATTCCTAACGGTTCTTGAAATATCGGAGTTCGAAGCTGTAATAAATTACTAGAGGGTTTAGAAAAAAATGTGATTTATTTTATGGAAAGCCTAAGGAGCATTATTAAAGTTGCTCAATGTGGCCACCGCATTGTACAATGCATAACTAAATCTTCCGTCAGCGTCCTGGTTCCCACTTGTAGTTCTCCATATTGTTTTTCGCCTCATAAAACTTTTCTAAGGAAAATAATATTAATTCAATTTAATTTGGTATTTATTTTTATTAGTAAGTAATTGGGGGAAAGAAGCGAAATGAGGTAAAATGCCCATTGACAATTATTCTCAATTAGTCGACCAGATGTGAGAGGAATGCAGTCTTCAAATTTCTATGTTATGTAAGAGTATGATGTTTGAAGTATTATTTTGTTGACGGCGCTAATATCGTGTTGATTTTCTTTTCCATTGGGCGTATTACAAATCGTTCTATAAAACAATTTATTATGTTATGATGTACCCTATGTTATAATTTACCTTTCATAATGTTACTTAATGCTAAAGTAAATAATAATGAATTGTACCTATATACACAGTATATGCATTTATATTTAAATTATGTGTCACTTGATTTAAATACTCGTGATATATGACATTTATTTCTATCTATATTATTACATACGCAATACATACACGAATATGTTTCTCCATTTACATTTCTCCAAAAGTTCAAAGCAAACTTTTTAATTGCATCTCTTATATATTACAGAACATAAAAATACATACAAAAATTAAAAAGTGACGTATTAATAATTTAAATTCATTCTGTGAAAAACGAAGAATAACTATTTATGATATGTAGTGCAAAATGTCGTTCATAAACGTCGTCATTGTATTTATCACCAGAGCTATCAAAAGCTGTAGAGGGGCCTGGGTAAGGGAGATGGCGGCGAAGAAATAGAAGTATTTACAAGGGTAGGAGTCCTGGTTATAGCTTTTGAAAAGAATGTCGTTAATGTAGTCTGCTTTGTAACTTGTAAAACTTCATTTATTGGCCGTTCAACTTTCGTGAACCGTTCAACATTTGAATCCATACCTTCTAGTTTTATTGGTTTCATTCACTTTCCTCTACTGGTTCCTCTTCCGGGAGCCGTTGTACTTCCAACTCTATTAATTCTTCAATATCCTCCGCTTCAGCTTTTAAATTAAGTATGTTAGCAAGTTCCACTACTTTATGTATGACATTAGTGTACTCGTCTTCGTCAAAATCTAAATTATTCCTGAACACTTTCTGACATTTTACATTTTTCCATAGACCCTGCACACATCTTTCTGTCACTTCTTCCCACGCGGTTTCAATGTTCTTTATGTATTCTAAAATATTATATGACTTTCAGAAGTCACGAGTTATTTCATTACTTTCTGTTGCTGTTATGGCTTTGGAAAACGTTGTGCACAAATAGTATTATTTAAACGTAGCTATTGTACCCTGATCCATTGGTTGTAGGATAGCGTTTGTGTTTTTAGGCAGATACACCACCTTTACATCTGGGTGTAAATCATCAAGATGTTGGGGATGACCTGGTACATTGTTAAGCAGAAGGATAATTTTAAATGGCAAGTTCTTTTTCAAACAATATTAACCGACCGTATGAAGCAGTTGAGGAACCATTCCTCAAATAATGCTTGCGTCATCCATGATTTGTTGTTTGCACGATAGTAAACATGCTTTAATGCACATGGGTTCTCAAAGCAATAGATAAGAAAAAGTTTTAACTTCAATCCAGCGACATTACCTCCTAACAACAATGTAATTGTATCTTTAAATGCCTTAAAACCGGCATTGTCTCCGTTTCTACGTGTATATAGAAGCTCTCGGAATTTTTGTTTTGTATCTGGTCATCAACCAAATCGCGAGGGGCTTTTCCATCTCATGAATCAAACCTTTCCGCTACATAGTTATTACGGCTTTAAAACCTGTCGATGATTATAATGCATCTTTTACGCATCAACAAAACGTATCCGAGTATTCCCCACGTTAAACAGTTGTCTGTTGCGGGGAATACCCGACGCAGAAGCTCGAGCGTCGAAGTCTTATGCCCGAGCGGTCGTTAAACGGTTTTTAGACAGGTACGTTACAAGTATAAAAGTATTTAGAACTTAATTTTCAATACCTTTTGTATAAAAAAAAATTTCAAAATTCGGAACGGTAGTAATACTTTTACTCTTATCGAATAGCGATTTTTGCAAATATTTCGCAAATTATGCATTCTATATATATTTGTCAAGAGTACAAAAGCATTTAGAGTTGGATTTGAAATATTTTTTGTATAAATGAAAATTCAAAATTCGGACCGGAAGTAATACTTTTACTCTTAGCGAGTAGCATTTTTTTGCAAATATCTCATTAAGTATGTATCCTGTAGAGATTCATTAAGAGACTGGAAGTACTTAGAATAGGATTTTGAATAATTTTTGTATAAAATAATGTTTAAAATTGTATGATTTAAAACGCCCATACGTACAAGAAAGTTGTGTCGTGGCCACACCTCATTTTTTCCTATTATCTTGGCTAATTTCGACTTTTTTTTAAAATACGTTGGAACAACCCTAGAAAAACCTGATACGACTGTCAGAATTTAGATTTTCGGAAAGAGGGGGCTAACTTCTCACTTTTGGATTTTGTTTTTTTTTTGCAATATCCTTCGATATACCTATAAGAGATACGGTTTTGAGGCATTAGAAAAATGTTTAGAACAAATCTACAACTACATGAAACAACCGTCAGAATTCAATTTTCGCAAAAAGGGGGGCTGTAAGATATCGTTTTTTCCTATTAACTCAGCCAATTATGACTTTTTATTTGAAATACTTTGGAACAATCTAAAACAAACCTAGAACAACCGTCAGAATTTCGATTTTCGAAAAAGAGAGGGGCTAACTTCTCACTTTTGGATATAGTTTTTTTGCAATATCTTTTGATATATGAGATACGGTTTTGATGTATTAGAAGAGCGTTTCGAACAAATCTAGAACAACCTGAAACAGAATTTCAATTTTCGCAAAAAGAGGGGCTGTAAGAAAATCGCTTTTCCTTTTAACTCAGCCAATTACGATTTTTTTTTTGAAATACTTTGGAACAATTTAAAATAAACCTGGAACGACCGTCAGAATTTTGATTTTCGAAAAAAGGGGCGCTAGCAAAAATTTGTTTTTGCCATTTTCTCGGCCTATTATAATTTATTTTTTGAAATACTTTTGAACAATTGAGAATAAACCTAGAACAACCTGGAACAACCGTCAGAATTCCGATTTTCGAAAAAAGGGGTCTAACTTCACACATCCAAAAGTGAAACTAAAACGACATGTGCGTGTATCATTAAGAATTTTTCAAATTTCCGGAATATGTCGCAGAGTGAGTAATTAAGAATTTTTTGGATTACGGAATACTCACCCACGCAAGTATACCAGCACTTCGTATCTATACAAGAAATTATTTTGAAGCGTACGGCTTCCTGAGAAGACCCAAAGTAGATAGAAAGGCATCCATGTCTCGCTAATTCTTGGACCGAAAATATTCATTATATATATGAATGACCCCGCCCTGTAATGCCCCAGACACGGAATTGTCTCTATATGCGGATGAAACCACGTTGTTAGTAAGGGGGAAAGAACTCCAAGAACTAACAGCAAAACCTGCAGCTGACATCCAAAAAGCAGAGGGCTGGTTTGCGGCAAATCACCTGAAAATAAACCCGAACAAAAAACAAAACATGAAATTTTCCACGAAAACAACAGAAGATCGGGAAAAGCCAAATTTTTGGGTCTGATAGTGGACTCCAATCTGAGGTGGGGACACTGGTAGACTGACGTTTGTGGTATTCACCATAAGAAGACTGAGACATGTATGCACATACGAATCTGCAAAGGTGGCGTACTGTTCGTATTGTCATTCTCTTCTAAGTTATGGAACTCTCTTTTCGAGACAGACGGCTGATGCAAATAGAATATTTCTACTGCAAAAAAGGCTACCAACAAACACACATTTTATCCAAATGGAAACAAACATGAGTACAATACACTAAGTAGAAAGCATCTAAGAACCCCTTATCATTGACTTTCACTGTTGCAGTCGGGTGTCGATTATTGGGGTCCCAAGCTATATAACCACTTGAAGAAGAACTTAAAGACCTACCACCTGACGAGTTCAAGAAAAGGGTCAAAGGGCTGCTGATGGAGAGGAAGTACTACGGCGTCGAAGATTTTCTGGCAATTAACGCGAGCTGCTGAAGTATATAACATTCTATCATTTATTATTATTTGTTTATTTGTGTATATCGTTGTTTGTCATATTGTTGATACAATGATCTTGTTATACATATATACACTTTAATTTAAATTAATGTGATATTTTATGTCAAATGTGATAATTACCACAAGATTACTCAGATATGACGATAATCTGTAATTAATATAATGTTAATAATTATAGATGAGTAAATATACATTATTATTATTATACTATTATTATATTATTATTATATTAAAACAACGGTAATATATTTTGGAATTAAAAATGACTTTGTTTTGTTGGAGTTTGCAGAACGAAAGGAATGTCATTATATTATTATATTATAATGTACTATTTTTCGTGAGTGAAAGGAACAAGATTCTATTGGTGGTATAGTATGTTAAAAAACAATTTTGCAGTTACTTCGGTTTTGCTTACTCCAGAAATTATTGAACAACCAAATGAACACATATTCCATGGAAACAACGTTCGAGAAGTCCGGGCGAAGGCGGTAAATAAGGGAGATTCACTTTGCTCTTGATCGCGGATTGCGTGAATTCCTTGAAGCGAAGTTGAGACAGTGTGTATTTGCAAGTGGCACCATCGTACAATGCCATGAAGATGACCTGTCCCGCGGCTTCAACGCACAGTATTCTTCGTCTCCGAAATTTTTCTTCGCAAATGAAGCAAACGCTTATTTCCAAAGAGCCAGAAAAGATAAGTCCTAACGTAGAAACGGTCATCTCTCTACTGCCCTTCAGACAAATTGAGGCATTCTCTGCAACTTTACATTTGCATCAAACGCTAAAAAAATTTTTCGCGCCGAAAAATAGTGAAAACCCATTTTTGAAAATTTTGGCGCCCTCTGCTTTTTCCGCTTTTGGCTGTAGCGCAGCGAGTACATTAGATAATTTGTAGATATTGTTTTTTTTTGTTAAAAAAATTTTTTGTTCGACCAACCATTTACGCCGAGAATCCATTCAAAAACTTTTTGAGATTACCAAAAACCCACAAGGAGTTCCAACTTTTTGGTTTTAGAGTCGTCGCATGCCCCACTAACGATTTATCAAATAAAATAGTCTCCCATATTTTCTTCCAAAAAAAAATATAGAATGACTACTATAATATCATGTATTGAATCGAATTTCATTGTTTTATTATTATATATAAATTATTTAAAATTTAATGTTTATTCATTATTATTATGTAACTACATCTGTAAAATAATAAGTCCTATTTCTGTCTGTTCTTTATTTACCATAACAGGAAAAGTAATCTAGTTAAATTTTTAAAATAAAAGATATCCTATTGGAGCAATTTCTGGTTTACTTCAAATCTTTTTATAACTGTCCGAACACTGAATCGTTTGAGAGTAATTTTTTACTAGGTCGTAAATTAACTCTTTTAAACGTCTACCAGTCTGCTACAATATCTGACGATCTGTACAGATGAAGTAGGCACCATCTATATCCATCTCATTTTCGATATTAGTTTTACATTATTTTTAACTCACTTATAAATGTCAGTAGTATTTTATCTTGATAAATGTAAAATAGTGGAAGAACTAAAAAAGCTAGTATTATTTATGAATCATATGTAATACTTTTGTTTAAGTTTGTATTTATGTAAAAGTTATCAAAGCCTACCAGAAAATGTGTACAATTTTATGAAATGTAATACAAAATAATATAAGTAAATTTAACAAAAAGAAAATATACATTAATTTTATAAAGTTAAATCAAGGTTACTAGATAATGTTTTCAATTTTATGAAATGTAAAATAATATAAAAAATGTTTAATCAAAAACCTACTCAAAACCGTAACAAGGATTTCTGTATTCCGAATATCGCTCGTAAAGTGAATCCCCACCTAAACAAAGTAACTCCGCCCTGTCTTGGATTGCAAGGATATATCAAATATTTCACTGCAGGTGGCGTACTAAAGCAGTGCCAAAAATCCATTTCTTTCTTATCAAATTACACATTTATCTTAATAAATACGAAAAAAATTTGCTAGAAATTAATGTTCACAATAATATGTTATACGTCGATACGCATTTTATTTTTCGATTGTCTATTTATATTTAATTTTTTATAACAATTAATAAAAAATTGAAAAAACAAAATGCCAAAGGACGTGTAGATAAACATTATAAGAATATTTCATCTAAATCATTTTTGCAAAAAGTTTAAAGGTAGCCTGTAATCTGTAAATATTTGAAAATGTACCTATACAACACCCTTAATACAAAATGGTAAATTGCTTATTTGAGATGAAATGTAACATTTTGCCACACGTTGAGTACAGCCATTAAATATATATCCTGTAGCCTCAATAATTTGAATAGTTGTAATAAATGATAATTTTTAGTATAAAATTATTATAGTCTTAATCATAAGCTAGTTCCTGATCAGCATAATATTTTTAAAATTTCTTATGAGTTCTGCAGTGATTTTAGCTTCTTCGTTTTCTGGTATACCTCTTATTCGGTTTTGTTTTTGGGATAAGGTTACAAATTAAAAGAAAAGTTTAAATCTCATATATAAATTATATTTACATATTTATTAGAAAATTATTCATGAATAGCCTTGCTATATTGTTTCTACATCTATTTTTGTTTAACACGTAATAATAAAGAAAAACATTTATACCCATTTGGGTTATAATGTTTGTGTAGAGGTTATATCTCTATAATGATAGTCATAAAACAATTATTCTGTTCTTTTAAGTACTATAAAAATTGATAAATAATATTGTTAATACGAAGCTGATTCTATTTCACCAAAAACATTTGCATATAGTACGGCTAGCGTCTTAATACCTGCTCTCCAAAAACATTCCCTTTTATTCGTATTTATTTTGTTTGAATATTTAAATCAAAATAATAAAAATGTAATAATTAATGATGCCTAATGATTTACTAAAAGCAAATATTTTCACATAGTACTCTTAGCTCGTCTAGCACCGTTAATTATTCATTATTCGAATAATTTCTCTTATAACTTACTTAATTTCGTCATATATTCTATCGAATTCTGCCTTGTTAATGTCTTCCATTTTCTTAAATTAATGTTACAAAAAAATTACTTGAATGCAAATTAATTAATGATAAAGCAAACTAAATTGAAACTGAATTCTAAATCTCAATACATTTAAGCATATGGTATGTCGAAAAGTAGTGTATATTTACCCTACTCTTGTATTCGCTACCACGAAGAATCTATATCTTTTAAGATGTTTACGTTTTCTTAGCTCGAAATACAAATTTCTTCTCTAACATGTTGATTCCTGTCTAGCCTTTATATATCAAAAAATAAATGCCATCGACAATTTGCAACGCCTCTATTGTCGAACTAAAATTTAGGTTGGCATTGATTTTGAACGTTTGTGATGAAATCTTTCTTTTCTTCAAGTTATTCTCCCCACACCAATACACACGCACTGTTCTTAACAGTTCTCATACTAATGGCGGCACTTGAATTGTTTATCACTGAAAGTCTTTCACAAACTTGCTATACTTCATCTTTAGTAGGTATATTGTTCTTTCATCTTAATATAATCCCTTATTGTAGTTGCATATAAACACATTGCCCTTTTCACTGTTTTCTACATTTTTTTTCCATTTATTAATTTTATCTTTATTTTTCTTTTAGGGACATCTTGATTAGGTAATACCGGGAAAACGTTATAGACAACTGGAATTTTTCTCTCCAACCCCGCACCATAAAGACCAGTCGTTGCCCCTGTCACATTGTCTCCAGATTCTATCCAGGCTTTCTCTTCTGGCAGTATGTTTACTTGCAGAAAGCTGTAAACAATATCAACACTCTTTTTTCCCTTTTGTAGGTTTTAAAACCATACATTCCTATTTCCACAGTCTTTGAAGTCTTTGTTTTATACATATAGAAACTACTAATCCATACCAATACTGTTTACATGGAATATTGCCATCGAATATATCGTATTATAAATGTCTTGATTTATATCCTTTTTTCTGTTCATAGTTATAAGTACGGGTATTTACTATATCTTAAGCATTTTCATAACATATTTCTCATGAATTGGTATCATTATGCATAACATAATGGCATTTAAATGGTTTACTCTTTTGACTGTTCCATCCTTCAACATAATTCTTTCTCTATTGTTACTTTTAATATATTTTTGCTTTTCAATAATGGTCCATTTCTTAAAATGTTTAAAGCTGTTCTAACGGCTTGTGGGAAATTTGGTTCCGTTTCTTTGTATACAAACCATATTTCGTGTTTCTCTTCTCTACAAAATATAGAATGCATAGATTTATTTTGTGTTTGTTTTTATACCCAAATTTTTTAAGTATTTATTCAACTTAATCCCTATATATATTTATTCTTGATGTAAGATTTTTCCCTATTTTTAAATATAGGCAACACATTGTGCTTCCTAGTATACATTTTTATTTAATGCCTACATCTTAAAAATAAACGTTTTTAAAATAAAGTTAGTGTTCATTTTCACCAATTAAGCTAATTCTTAACCTTTTTATTTTTATATATTTTGAAGGTCACAGCAATATGTTAATATGTTACAAAAATAAAAATGTACTACTAATTACAAATAAAACGACTACTACCTACTACTTATAAGGGTTAAATATATAGGTACCTTACAAATACAGTTACTTTAATCTTAAAATAATTGATAAGCCATTTATTTGTACTGATTTCGTTGTCCATTGTATATAATGCCGACTCTGATCACGTGGTTTGAACTTTTACCTCACGTTTTCTGTCCACGTATATACAACTATAGAAATCTGTGTATGGCAGAAGACCAACAAAACTACTTATGCAAGCAAACGCATTTATCTCCATGATATATCAAGTCCACATTCTATCATCGCTACTGTTGGGAATTAAATTTAATCTCGCTATATGAACTCCTGTGGATCTGGGTCCAAATGCTCTCTTATTATGAAAGATACCAGCGGTCTGAACCAGCGTCTAAATATGTGCATATACGTATTCATATAATGATTATGATGTGTACAGAGTAAAATGGTGCAGCGAGATCGCTATATAAAATTTTGGTCCATATTTTATATCTTAAAATTAAGTAGGAAATTGACGTTTCCAATATACAGGCTGTCCCAGAAATAAAAAGACGGAGTAGCAGAAATCGGAAGCTATAATGTGTAAAAACGTACCCTCAAAATATCAAGTCTTTATTCGTGCGCAGACGGCAGAAAAAAAATAATAAAGAATTCAATTGGCCTTAAGCCGACCCTGGACTAAATATCCACCTATTTCACTTTCACAATCGGTCCTTTTCAGGACCACCATATTACTTGTGTTAAAAAAAAGGAGGAGGAATAGATACTTCATAATAAATATCAAACCATTAATTACTTTAATTTTACAGCTGCTAGAAAGAAATAATTACATTTTTGTTATTTACTGTAATCTAGAAAAACTACGATTTATTGAATATTCTAAAATAATAATAATCAGCTGTTTCCGACTACAAACACATTAAAGAGCAACAACCTTCCTATTTTAAAAATAAAAATAATCTTTTATTGTCTGCAATAAAATGGGTCGCCCATCTGGCATAAAATGTATTTTATATGAATGAGTACTATTTAACGTTTTTTTCCGTTTTATACAAATAAAAGCTTATTTTTCTATGAATGCGTGTTCATTTCTATTTACAAAGGAGCATTCTTACGTGTATTTATAAACATACATTCTGTGCCAGGTCCGTAATATATTTTTTTTTATCTAAAAAACAGCATAGAAAATTAAATTTTTAATTTCTATGTCTATTTCAGCGTCCTTTTATTTCTGGGACAGCCTGTATGTAATAAATTGAAAAGTAGCGTATTATATTATTCGAGTTATACAAAGAGCACCCATTCACTGCAAATTTATTACCAAATAATAATACGTTTGTTTGTCCAACAGTGTTTCCAAGAACAAGAGATATAATAAACGCATCTATGTATATTTAAAATAATATAATAAAAGGGGAAAGGGAAAAAGAAACAGTAACAAGACATCAAGGATGACTATTATTGACTATAAGGTACATTTTTGTATTTTATTCTTTTCAATGCTTTGGAATATCAACGTTCTTTACGTATTGCACCACTATATCGTTTACACTATATTCCGTCTCAAATACCTGATTCGGTTAGTTAATCAAACGAAAGCAGTTCACGATGGATTTTATAACTTGATTAACTCTACAGATAATGAGTTACAAAAACTAATACAATTTAATTACCCTTATCTTAAATCGCCTTCTTTACTTACAAGAAGAAATGTATTCTTTGATATTTTAAAATAAACATATTGCATATGGCTCTAGCAATAATGAAAAATATAAATATGCTATGCTTATTGAAATTAAATAAACCTTAAGTTGGAACTAGTCAAATATATAAATGCTGTGATGTTAGCAATATTTGAAAATTAAAATATTGAAAATAATTAGGTGGGTTAGGAGTGGTTTACATGTACATCTGCCCTTTTAATTGTTTACATATATCCTTACCGTTCTTTATAAAGCTGTACCCTGGACTCCTACTCTTAGATGCAGATTTTGCTCAGATGGGTGAGATAAAAATAAATTAAACAAATACATCAAAATAACAATTACAGATTTATTGTGTAAAACATATTCATCCTATACCTATATATAGATTTTTGTTTCTATTACAAAATAATTTTATTCACTAATATTTCTGGAATATATGACATTGCAATCTAAACCTACAATTTGTATCTACATCAATAAATATTTTATTTGAAGCACGAACGTATTGCTAATTTGCACATTCCTATTAACAGCAATAACTGCGTGTTTATACATATGTAACTCGTTAATAGTGAAATATGCATGCATCTAACGAAAAAATATGAATGCATTTCACGCTAGCAACTGCTCTTTTACCTTGCTTTATAATAGCGCGCTGAAAGCATTTCCGATATGCTACAATGTAAGAATCAAGCAAAAGGTGCGGCTTGCATTTTTAGTTAGGAACGTGAAGTAGGAAGATACGTGGGTCGCATAACAACGGAAACATTAAAATGCATACATACCAAGATGAATGTAAAGGTAGAAGGTATTTATGCCTAGAATTTAAGTTGATAGTGTATCTCCTAAAATAGATGCTTTTCTTGTGTAATATATAATGTTTCATTCATTTTTAATGGTAATTATTTATAATTTTATATTCTGTTGTTAAATGAAAATGTTAAAATCAAGAATACAATGCAATTTATCGTAGAAAACGTTAGAATGCAAAATATTTTTTTAGAAGTTAAGACTTAGAACAGAAACAGTTTTTAAAACTACAATAATACAGCTATAAACTAGAAAAAGATAACATAATAGTTGACAAAAATTGTACATATATATTGAAAAATTGCTGTTGGTGTGCGATTATAATAATAACAATAATAACAATACTAAAAATGACTGTTTGAGTAACAGGAATTATTACAATGTACCTATATTATGAGGTGTGGACGACTTTCTTATAGGTACGAGGAAGGCGCCATAAATTATCGGCCTGATATACAAAAAGAAACTTGGAACAATATAAGAATTTTTATTTTTCAATGTAATCTCCCCTAACTTCTAAACACATATTACAACGATTAATTAATAAATCGATACCCTTGAAAAAATAATCTGATGTTTTTCCGTCAAAATATTCTATAACAGCTGCTTGCAACACACTTTCGTCCTTAAAACTACGTCCCCTTAAGTCTTTTTTTAAATTAGAAAACAAAAAAAAATCATATTTTAAATTGAACTTATCTTTTGACTGACAGTCTCTTATCCATTTATTTGCTAATTCCACATCTTTCAGAAAACTCATATATTTTATATTAGTTCCTTTAATTTTCCGGTTGTAATTTGAGCACCCAAAAACTGGACGACATCGCATTTTTAGATGATAATAACTATAGACCGGACGTCCCAGGTTGAAATTACGACGGAGCAAAGAAATAATGTAAACATCACTCAGTTTCTGATTAGCACTATTCATACTTATGCTAGTTTCGTTTTTTCATTGTTTTGACTGTTAATTACATACTTCGTAATTTTTGTAATAGTTCCTGTTTAATACCGTTTCATTGAATCTAGTTCTCCCAATTATTTTGACGTAAGTGTGCACTGGATTTCGTTAAGTTTCAATAACATACGCATTGTTTATGTTACTATGATATGGAAGAACGTTGAGGATGGCATCGTGAAACAATGGCCAGTTGGATTAAGGGTCATGCTGATTGTATCTCCTCCATTGTCAGTGATTCCGAAATGTATTACAAAGTCTGTAAAATATCGTTCCAGAATGCTCAAAAAGCGCACGTACAACGTCACATAGCATCGCGAAGACATACACAGAAACTGGACCCGTTGAAAGCTGACATTTTTAACGAAAAACTCTGTGAAGCTTTAATGGCGGCTAATATCCCATTAAATAAACTTGACAATCCCACTTTCAAAACATTTCTTTAAAAATATACTGGTCGAGATGTTCCTGATGAATCCACCTTACGCATATATTATGTTTCTAAGTGCTTCACGAAAACAGTAGAAGAATGCATTAGAAGACATCTTTCAAATCAGTACATATGGATAAGTGCCGACGAAACTGTCGATATATTAGAACGCTGTGTGGTAAATGTTGTAGCTGGTGTACTACATCCAACTATTCTATATAACGCATATGTAATAGCATCTAAAGTTATAAATACAGTTGATGCGGAAAAAATTGCTAAAACCATTGACAAGAATTTGCACAAAATGCTTCATTCGGACGACAGGTACAGGGAAGAAATACTTGTATTTGTTAGTGACAGTGCCGCATATATGTTAAAAACAGGTAGACTATTAAAGGAAACATACCCTTACATGCTGCATATTACTTGTGTAGCACATGCTCTCCACAGAATCTGTGAATATATCAGAGACATCTATCTGAAAGTTGATCGACTTCCACTTTTAAAAAGTTTTCAGAAAAGCACCATCGAGAGTAGTTCTTTACAGGGAAAAACTTCCATCTTTGTTACTGCCTCCCTCGCCAGTAATAACTAGATGGGGACCAAGCTTGGAAGCTACTAGTTTTTATGCAGAGAATTTCGATAGTTTACCAAATTTCGTTACATGTTTAAATGACGATGCTCGAAGTATTTCTGAGTGCAAGGAACTAACACAAACCCCAAATTTAAAAAATCAGTTGTTATTCCTTCAGGAACACTTTGGAAATTTGCCTAAACTAATCACATATTTTGAAAATCGAATCTCAAATTAAAAAATGGATTAACCACATTAGATGTGGCTATTAATAATTTCGAAAGTATTCCAAGTAACTTCGGATGTGGCCTTCGGCAAAAGTTAAACGCAGTTTTTAATAGAAACCCAGATTTAATAACATTGCGGTAATTATGTATGCTAAATACGCTGACATAAAAGAATATATCCAGTACGCACATATAACCAGTTGCGATGTAGAAAAGACATTTTCTATCTACAGGGATGTACTTCAAAGAGAACAAGTCTGACAAAAGAGAAAATGGATAAATAATAAGGTATTTTGTATTTTATAGATCACCAGTCACTTGTTATCTAATTATATAAATAAAATTAAAACCTCTTTAAAAATACAACATTTCAATAGTGCGCCCGTGGGCGATGAGTCACGGCTCGCTCGATTCCGCGCCCTAGAATAGAAATATTTTAATATATTGAATATAAAGCTCATGTCAATTTCGATTGTATGATGTGCAGACATATTCTATACATAATTAATTTACTGAGTACTTAAAGTATAAAATACATTTCAAACATGTACTATAAGTGACATTAGTATGCAATTTAATATACAATTGATGCAGGATAGAAAATCAAAAACAACTATTTTTAGTAAGAAGGGTACTCAAAAGCACGGCTTATAATATCAAATTAAGCTCGAAATATGATTTTCCTTGGCGTGAGTGCTTAGCAGTAAATAACTTATTCAAGAAATTTGAAAAGTACTTTCTTATTGATAATGAAGCAATAATACACAGAAATTGTCTATGTATGATATAATGAGAGAAGTACAATTAGTACAAGATACTGATGAGAGACAGGGAGATAATCAAAAACAAAAAGTTGTAAGAGCAGTTGAAGAGACAATAAGTTACTTATAAAAATTACAATAGTACTTCCAGGCAGAAAAATCATAATAAATACATGTATTTCAGATTTGAATAAAATTCAGCCAATGATATAAATATACAAAAAATATTGTGTTATAAATCTATTTTTAATCCTTTGATTGATGTAATTTTCTGAAATACATTTCCCCCCAAATCGGATAAATGGAACATTTTTCAATTAAGAATATTCTTATATCAGAGTTCATTCATAGTTATGTCGAAAATTTATTGGAGAATTAAGATGCATATTTTATTAAATATGGAGTCTTATCAAATTGCTTTTTATTGTTAATGTAATAGGCCCAAAGTGATAATATATGTGCTAAAAAGATTGAATAGAAGCTAATAGTTAAATTTTGATAAGACCTGTAGGTACCTATACTAAGAGTAAATAGGATCTCGTAACAAACTAAAACATTATGTTGAAAATTCTATTTATATTTAGCACCAATACAATAACTGCATAATTACATATACAGAAAATGTGAGAGTTATTTATTAATTAATACAAGGTTTGCTGGAAAATTCATCACTGGAATAAACATGTTATTTACTGTTGGCATTAGTCATAGATTACCAGTTTATTGGATATGAGGTTTGAATGAGGTATTTATACTAAACAAGTGTTTGACCGTACGTCATGTGGGTTTAACGCTCACCTAGTTCAGATCAAATAAAGTTTGTTTTATAATGCGGATCAAAGGCATTTCTACGGTAAGCCGGTTGTTGGCAGCTCTCATTTTGCCTGAATAATTTACGTTTTCTCAATAGCGGAACTAATTTCAGTTTCATGCTAGGATTATTAAGAACACGAATTTACCTAGACAAAACCATTTAAGTACGCGTCATTTTGATTAAGCATAATCTGCATGTAAAGCATTTTCTTTCTCTAAAATGTTAAATCCTAATGCCCTTAGCCATCGTGTATGGAAATTAGAACATGAAATAAGCAATATATAATACATTAAACTTACTGCAATATATTATTTATTTTTATACAAAGTTATCAGTCTTAAATATTTACTCATATAAAAATAAAAATTAAATATTCTATGTTATTATAAGATTAATCATTTCAATTGCAGTAGCTTATAAAATAATCATATATTCTAGTTCACGAGAAAATTATACAGAAATATCATATTGAAAAAAAACCAAAGTATTGTTAATGAACGTTTTTAGTGAAGGGGTACCTACTCTCTAAAAATTAAGTATAGAAGATAAAGGTGCACTGATGGAATGAAGAGTTAATTACAGATCCTTGGTATGTATTATAATAAGAATCAGTAAATAATAGAAACTGGCTAAGTGGAATATTGTACGTATAGAAGTTGGTTACTGGCCACATGTATAGTTGGTTCGAAAAGTTTTGAGGGGTCATTCAACTTCGGTCGCCAAGGCATAAGTGAACAATTGTGGTAGTTCCCACACACTATCATATAATATTAATTTCTTTTCATATATACTACTGCAGAACTTTCCTACTGTATATACCTAAACCATAACATTCTGCAATAATAAGGGTTTCAACAATGTTGCAACTTTGCAGCAGATAAAATAACAATAATTTTTATTCTGACTTACTCACATGTACAAGTTTATCTTATGATGATGATGCACATGTTCTAATATACAAAAAATAATATTTTTAATAAAACAAAATAATATGTATACATATATATATATATATATATATATATATATATATTGATAAGGGGGGTTATGACATGCGTATCCCCTTTAAAAGCACTTGCATACGATACGGTAAGTACCGTTTAGAATTTCTTGTAATTATTTGATAAATTGAAATTTATTTTAAATATTTAATTGCCTCCGGCTAGCTATGTTGGTTGCCTACCTATAAGGTGGGTAACGTATTTTATTAAAATAGCATGAAGCTCTGTTTTAAACCATGTGAAAGTTACGTATTAATAAAATTAAAATTGTGTTTTAGTTTATTTGACTGCTCCCTGTATATTAGAACTAATCTTTGAATTATTTAAATATTTGACTAATCGTGGAACGGTTCAATTCTCTTTCTAGTGTTGGTATTACTCTCATAACCAACATGCATAGACGCTAACTAAGTTCGCATGTTTTCACGTTCAAGTCTTTATATCAACAGACGAAAACAATCTGATATTTTCACGTCGTCGTGATTTTTAAGTATGAATAGGCTTAATCTCATTAATGGGTCGTTAAAAAGGATTCGGTTATTGAACCTGAGGAAAGGTACACGACTTACTTCTATGTTATATCTTCCTCCAAAGTGGTTCCACAGGACGTTCTCGGAGAATCTACTAATATAACAAATGTACGATCGAGCATGCTTTTTTAAAACAGCTGTTCGGTCAAGGTTGAGGATGATGTAACTGGGTCAAATGAAAACAGGTATTTTTTATTATTATTGAATTGAGTGTAACTTTATATTTACAGTTTAAAACATCTTTATCAAGAATGTCTTTAGGCATAATCTTTACTTGGAATATCATGAACAAATTACTCTACGCAAGTCATATTAGGCATACACACAACAATATTTAATCTGTCTACTTTACTAATGGTAAACAATTGGATTCAACATTGGATTTCTAAATATGATCATCTGACTCTTCGTCTCTTAAAATAAACTAATATGACACGTAAGTTTTAAACTTAGATCGTTGTCTAATTTAAAATGCATGAATGGTATTTGAATTATAGGTTAACTATTTAATTATCCGGCTATTATGTACTATTTAAAACGGGCTACGTTAGAAATGAACGTTTAGTCTTGGTAAAAAAACTCGGATTACACTTAAGTCTGACTTGATTATCAGTCATTTACAAGTTTATCTTGGTTCCTTCTAATGAACGTGAAATTATACAATTGTCACTTTACATACTGTTCTTGTTTGTTTAACTTTAAGTTCGCTGGATGGAAAGAATGCAGGTGCTGCTGTCGTTCTTGAAGGGGGCTCCACAGATGTTCGTAGTTGAAGGAACGTCTTGATCCTCCGGTTTGATTCTCTTGATAGGCAGCCCTGGTTTATCTTCTTGGCTGCACCTTGATCTGGGGCCCGATTCTCGAACTTAAGAGAAGTGAACGTTCTATTGAGAGAAGTGATAGATCACACTCCCATCCCTCGTTCTCCTAACTTCAAGAATAGCTGTTTTTAGGTAGGGATGTGTGTCGATCGTGTAGGAAATAGCAGTGCAATGTTGCCAGGTTGCAAATGAAGGCGGATTAGGACAATTGTTGTATAGAACAGTGTATATTAGGTAATATGTAATACGAAAACTATTTCTTTTAAAAAGCGTGTGTAATGTTGAAAGGTTTTATGGGTTATATCAGTTGGATTTCCGGAAAGTGTTAGGCTAAACATCGAAATGTGAATATTGTTTTCTACGTATCATACATGTAGAAATAATGTAACATATATTAAAGTAATAAAAATAATAAAATAAAATAAAACACCTTTTTCACAAAATTAGTTTAATAACTATTTAAACATATTTCCTACCAGACATTTTATAATAAGTAAAATACATGTTATACAGACAAATTTTAAAGGTAGGGTGAAAAAACGATTAATGCAAAATTACAACGAATATTAACAGTATAAAATTCTGAGAATTAGTTCAATGGGAAATACAAAATATTAATGAGAAAGAACGGGTAAAACTAACGCTGACAGGATTACGAATTACAATTCTAAATAAGATATTAATGAAAAGTTTAATTATATAATTATGTATTTAAACCTATTATCTACGAGACATTTTATAATAAAAATACATGTTATACAGAACAATTTTAAAGATAGCTGAAAAACGATTAAAGCAAAATTACAACAAATATTAACAATATATCATTCTGTGAATTAGTTCAATGGGAAATACAAAATATTTCTGAGAAAGACAACGGGTTAATTTAACAGTGACAGGATTATGGATTAACAATTCTAAATAAGATATTACTCAAAAGTTTAATACATATTTCAAGAGTGTCTTAAGTGTTATCCGATGTCCGTATACAAGATAACAAACCAGAAGAAACGTTCAAATACGATATAAAGAACACATGGCTCATGTCAAATTACACACTGTAGAAAAATCCGCATTAGCTCTACATCATATTGATACAAGTCACAACTTCAGCCTAGAAAATGTTAGTTTAGTTAAACAAAGCAACAATAGAAACTTAGATATGTGGGAAGTCATATACATGAAAAAACATAAAAATTATCTGCTGAATAATGATATTTCTCCCCTTAATAACAAGCATTGATCGGTCATATGTACAAAATTTAAGTCGATATGCGCATGCTTCTCTTAACTTTTAATATGTTGGCTTGACTTGAACCGATAGATGTAAATTCTCCCAACTCTTGAGGGAAGGGATCTTTCTCTCAAGTTCAAGAATACGATTTTTAACATTTCAAGAGAATCCCCTCCATTATTCTCTCGAAATCTCTGTTCTCTCGACTCGAGAATGAGGCCCCTGATGTGTTGACTCGTTGTAGATGGCCGGACACAGGTTCGTATTTTTTCAAATATATTTGAATTGTTGTTTGGTTAACTCCCTGGTAGTTGAAGTTAATATCCTTGTTGATTATTTCTTTCTTTCCAGTACGTTATTTGCATCCTTGGTTTTTCCAATATCGAAAACACAGGATGGACTTCAATGTTTGTAGTCCCACTAGTTCGCACTTTGTATGAAGAATACCGCACGTTGATACACAGATGTGGGGTGTTCGCGAATATTTAGACCAACCTCACTGGTTGCTTTATTAAGAAGGAATCCCTTTTAAATCTAGGTACTGTCCTTTTATACTTTTCTATGTTTGTATGGTGGTTGTCAAGGCAACCAACAAAATTCAATCAAGTCAACAACCATCCGTTCATTTCAAAAGGCAAACCCTATTGTTTCGCGATTTTATTGCATTCATAAAGTCTTTTGAAATTTATTTCTACTATATACAATCTTAGAATTCTAGTTTTTGACAATTAAACGCGCATTACAAAAGTTTAATTGTAGCGCGTTTGATTTTCTTAGTACAGTTCTGCTCATAAAAATATCATTTTTTATCATTTTTGATTTGCCTAACAACATACTCAATATGTGTATCTCTAATGCAACGGCGTTTACAATGGTTCTCTTAACATTTAATTACATCGTTTCTTTCTTTCTTTTCCGTTTCTTTTTACCAGACAAAAATTCATTTATAAAAACTAAAATTATTTAAGGGTGACCTTTGACAACCTATATTCAAACATGTGGTGAAATCTTAATAATGCTCATGCCCTGTTTGTACAGTACTTGAATATGTAAAGGGCTTTTGGTTCAATATGTCCGTATGCAAAAGTTTGTTTCACCACAGAATTAAAATTATATTTCACATAATAAATGACATTTACGTTTGACGTATATAAAAATCAAAAGATGCTATTGATTTTTTCACGGTCTTTACATTTCCATTTGCTTACAAAAACCTATGATACATCAAGTATTGATACTGAAGTATGCCTATTAATTTGCAAATTTAACAATTTTAGTCGATTTTTATTATAAATCATACTTTTGCAATGGCCATATTTGTCGACCCAACGTAAACATTTTTATAAGTAAACCAATGAGCAGAATACAAATGTTTTATATCTTTGTTATGTGTGATGCGAGTCTGCGCACATTGTATACGCATTTGACCTTAATTATATGCCCAATTCAACAATAATTATTTTAACTACCATGTACGAGGGTTCGTCCAAAAGTGAATCTTTTAAAACATGAACGAAAATCTAAATAATCATATTTTACATATTTGACTGGTCGTGGCTAAGATACAAGACCAGTTTAATATATATACAAAATTATATTAGTTTATTGCAAAAGTAAAACGCTGATACCGGCTTAGTCTTTCTATAATATTTTCTAAAACATTCTCGCATCCTCTTTATAAGCAATACCTTTAGCTCAAATTTATGCGAATCAATTAACAGGTCCCTGTTATATGTAGGTATCTGAATTCGATTCACTGCTTAACGATGATTACATGCAAATAGTCCTATTCCAAATATTGAGTTATGTACATATTAAAAATGTATACTTTTTATAATGGCAAAGAGTCTATTATTTTAGGAGAGATCGATAATTATGAACCAAATTTTGTAAAGCTCCAAATACCTTTCTGGAAATGTCGAAGTAATTCCTTCACATTAGAAGCAATGTCATATACATTTTCAACAAGACACACTTTTATAGTGTTGTTTCGTAAACAATGTAAGTTTGCTGTCTTACATAGAAAGACATTCGTCGTCGTTTATAAAATACATGACAAATATTTACCTATGTCCAACAATAGTTTGGGGGATGTTTCTTTGCTTGACTTTAATATGTGTATAATTCAATTTCAAGAAATGAGTATATTCCTTTTACTTTATAAGGAAGTATTGTGATGATGAAAATTTTCGACCTCGAGATTTTGCAGATGTACACGTTTTGAAGTCCCGTGATACCGAAAAAGTGGTTTTTAAAAAATGTCTCTCTGTGCGTGTGACCATGATAGCGGTCAAACGACTATAGCTATTATGAATTCCCAATTTTGTAGTTACTAGTATAATCTCCCTCTTCGGCAAACCGGAAGTAGTAGTTTACTTCGGGAAAAATCTAATTTAGCCAATATTTCGTCAACTGGTAAGTTTAAACAATTTTATAAAGAATTCATATATATACTCAAAATTAAATTTGCGTCTGTTACTCTTATTGAAAATTAGTTTTTTGTGAATATCTCGCCAGACATGCTTTCTAGACAGGTACATAACGAGTATAAAAGTATTTAAGACATAATTTTCAATACCTTTTGTATAAAAAAAATTCAAAATTCGGATCGGAAGTAACACTTTTACTCTTACCGAATAGCTATTTTTGCAAATATGTCGTTAATTATGCATCTGTATATATTTATCAAGAGTATAAAAGTATTTAGAGCTAGATTTACAATGTTTTTTTTTGTATAAATGAAATTTCAAAATTCGGACCGAAAGAAGCACTTTTACTTCTAGGAAGTTGCATTTTTTTTTCGAATATCTTGCAAAGTATGCATTCTGTAGAGATTTGTTAAGGGAATAGAAGTACCTAGGATAGGATTTTGAATATTTTTTGTATAAAAAAAATGGTAATACATTTAGGAACGTCTTTAAGATTCATAATGTCAATTTTTTTTATAATTCCTCTGTAAGAATTTACAGTTTAAGTTGTAGATATAGCTAGATGTTTTGGACTTTGCCTCTATTTGAATTTTATAGTAGTTCATTACTACATACATAATTTTCAACAATTATTGTTCACAATATTGACAAAATAGTGAATTTGAAAACTGAAGCGACGGAATTGGTAATAACATTAATAAATTTCACAATATAAATATGTAACACCCTGTACACATTTCTAAAAATAAACATTCTTTGATATAACCCACATTTCTTCTACATTAGAGCATAACAAAGAAAAGAACAAAATATAGACTAGAAAACTCCCTTTGATGGCAAAGCGTCTTGTACATAACTACATATCTACTATTAAATACAAATGCACAACACAATATCCGTCTAGTCATTCAGATGTATATATGAATATTATTTTATGTATTTATAAACATATTCACGTTGGAGTTGTGTCGTTAGAGTTAACACCTATGTGAGAATATAATGGCACACATAACCAGTACAGCGGTAGGTGAACAATAGCTATTGAGCGGCGTCAAAATATTTAATGCCACTGCAATGAAAAGTAATGCAATTGACAGTAATATTACATATAAACATAACGCAAGCATTCATTCTCGTAAATAAGTCATAAAAACTAAAATCCAAAGTAAATATGTGACGATACTGCACTTAATGATTACATGTGCAATATACATTAAAGTGGTTAAATATTATATATTGGCCAATCTAGTTTCGAAAGTTTGAATTGGCTAACGAATTATGGAAGATTGTTACTTCAAGATGACTATTGTTTTGGTTACATGGATATTCTGCGCGTAGCATTTGGCCCCTAGTTCATTATGGTTCACTTTTCGGTGAACCTTAAAATCGGATTTTAATACAGCAACTGAAACGACTGTACCCATACGGATGGAGTACTACGACACTAAAGGTTTGTTTGTGTTTAATATTACGAACGGTTCCAACACATTTCTATTACTGCGCAGAATTGATGCGTCATAGTACACCGTTCGGAACGGTTCCGAACGATTCTGCAACGATTCGATGCCTTTAGCCCGAATTAGTTCTACAGTTTTTGAATGGTTCCAGAATTGCCAATCACAAACCAAAACACAACATTTTTTGTTCCAAAACAGTTCCGGAAACCGAACACTTAATATAATTCTGCGCATGACGTGAACTGTTCTAGAATCGTTCTTAGCGAAACGAAAACAAACCTTAAATATGCACTCCTTTCCATTAAATTATAAGAAGCGCATTTCAGTGACGTGACTACAGTAGTACAATCGAAAATACAGTACCATAGCTGTTACGCGCCACAGTGACAGTTGATTTGAATTGATTTGGACGGTTCAACGTTTGTTGATTCTATGCAAAAGCCATCAATGATTGTTCAATACTAAGAATCCAAATTGTTAGAGTGTGAATAACAACATATAGCTAGACATTTATTTGTTGTTAAAATACTTTTGAATATGTGTATATGATACCTTTCAAACAATAACCAAACTTGAATTTAGTTAAAAAATACAATTCGGAACTTAACTATTGAATACTTTAATCTCAGTAATTTTACTAAAACTGTGTATTTTTCGTAATACATGAGTATGACTTTTTCTACAATTATTACCATTAGCATTACTCGTTTTTCGTATATTAAAATTAGTTTTAAATATTTTACATTAATTTGAAAAACAGGACGAACTTTGACCGCGTATTTGTTTTGAAGAAGAAATTCCTTTCCTTTGTCAAAACGGGTACAACAATAAAACTTTCTGTCCCCAGCTACCTAAGAACAGATATTTCATACATAAACATCAGTTTTAGATACCTCGTTTGTTTTCCAACGTTCAATGTTTCTATATTTTTTTCCTATTGGTTAAGAAATTAACCGCCAATTTCATTGTATCACAAAACTCTATATAAGGCTCGAGTTCATTGATTCACTCTCTCACTACTCTTACTACTCCTGCATAGTAGTTCTTCCGCGATTCCTTCATAACCTTATCGGCGTCCGCCGATGTCTCTGTGAATCTGTACGGATCCATACACACGCAAGTATAAACACGTATCGTTCGATACCTTTACTTTTTAACTTGTGATCCTTATTTTTAAACCTACTTGTAAATAATCGCTTTTTATTTACAGTTCAGCGTGCAATAGCAATAAGTTTTATTAACGCCTCTGAACATGCCATACTTATCATGATCGTGTATCCGAACATATTTCATAATATATTCCCTCGCAACGTTCTGATTTGTGCTGCTCTGGAAAAAAATATAATTAATCCATTAAATCAAAACATAGAATTGCCCACTCTAGCAAACTGTTTTTTAAGATTTACAGCTTTATTCGTGATATGTATTTAATCAAATCATGCGGTTTTCGGTCGGTAATACAGATGACAATACTGCTTGAATATATAATTAAGCCGGTTTATCGGGACGGGAGCACTGGTTTCCTGAATATAGAATTAGACGTGCCAATTAAGGAACACAGCGGAGAGTTCGAAATGCTGCTTTTATAAGCAAAGAATGCCCGCGTCAGAGTTAAAAAAGTACATTTAACACAATAAAATCACGTGAACTCTAATATCTATCTGAAGGATATACTGCATTTCTCACGTCCGCATCTGTGACGTGTTGACTGGAAATTTTCCATTAAATATGCATATACGGATTTTAAATGATTAAAGCAATTCACAAAATTTACGGAATAATTTACAGATATATATATATAGATAATTTATAAAAAAATCAAATATGAAACCTGTTAACAGTTTATTTCCAAGTCCCAAATATATCTGTAAAGTGAAAATATCAACATATTAGAATTCAGAAATTTCAAGACGGCGGCGGCGTTGAGCAATATATATTCAAATTACGAACAATGTGTTGTAAACGGCTTTTCAAAGAACACTAGTGCGATGTCTGGGTACATATAGAATATCTACAAAACAATATCGAAGAAGCTGCATACGTTACCACCTCCCTTGAAATTAGTTACTTTAGAGAGGACCAAAATTACAAGTCGATCACAAAGATGAAGGCAAATCACATGAGAGTGGCAAAAAAACTAGTCAAGCAGCACATAAAAAAAGTTGTGCACATACAAATATAGTGAAGTGAAAAACCCGAATGGCATTGTTGACTACTATAATATGCATTTGGAAGTATTTTTGTATCGACGGAAGAGCGCAGAGTTGAGCTGTTGCTCTTATTGTGGAATAGTGGACACTGTTTATGTGCTGTAAATGACAAAATGAGAGATCGACATATGATGCTAATATGACGCAAAGTCTGACAAGAAAGGACGCTTAGTCACAAAACATATGCGGAATCCGTTTAAGATGTGAGGCGTAGAGCAGAAGGGTGAGGGGCTTCCGATCAGTAAGAATCTTACACGCTACACAACAATTTCAGTCTTACAGTAATTTCACGTAAGAATTTCCGCACTTCCTCAAAAAACGTTATGCATTCGAACATTTTATTGTAGCAACGAACTATATATATTCCTAAAGTAACCCATATATCAAAATGTGATTAATCTAACAAAATAATACAACCTTGCTATATGCAATTTATCACGAACATTGAGCAAAACAGAAGCAACAGTATTTAAGAATTATTGAAAAACTATTGTAGTCAATTGTGTGAATGTGAACGAATTTCGATGAAGACATACTGCTGAACACCGATGGTAAAAAAAATATAAATATCAAGAGTGTTGCTAAAAGTAGCATAAATTTGTTGTATAACATTGTTCATGATATTAATATTCAATCGACCAATCAAAGAATATCAAAAATGGGGAAACTTCTTGAAGAAACGCGAGAAGGTACAATAAAATTATAGCATACTAAAGTGTACCGCCTGTTTAATTAGTTTAGCTTGTAGATATTACAATGTAGTACTAGTTTTTGTAATTGAGAATCCAAATATATTATATTAATCAATTGACATAAACAATAATTTTAATATATTACCAAAACATGCTCTTGAATAAAGGCATTCTTTTTGCATCAAATCAGCATACAAAAGGCATTCAGTTTAGCATTAGTACCAGCAAACAAGGTCCTCTCTAATGCTCTAGAAGGTTGTTCGAAAGTCGATTCTTCACGGGACCCTCGAACTAAAATAGAACTACATTCACAATAGACTACAAAATGGGATTTGAAGGAATTTTAAATTAAATTCGGTTTTATAGTTTAAGTATTCTTAAACTATTAAAAATAACATTTATCAGTACATATATTGATCACCAACCAATTATTACCACCTTGAAAAACACTGAAATTTGCTGTGTGGTTTGAATCGACAGTCTTTTGAACGTTGATAACTTTCTTCAGCTAAAACATATATGGATTCATTTAAGAATGCACACATCGTTAATTTAAATGAAAAAAGAAATTGTAAAAACACTAGTTACGTATACGTTTTCTCTCGTATCAAATAATATCCATAATTGATTAAATTATTCATTGTCATTAAATTTAATACAATCTGCAAACCGTGTATTTACAAACGTACTACATGTTAATTTGACTACTAATTAGGCAACTTTTATACAAGTAATATGTAGTTCTTGCAATTCCGACTTGTTACCAAGGTAGAGATGTATAGTAGTATATCTCTGCAATATGAGAATTTAATTACAATTCAGCATTTCCAGACCGACTTGAAATACATTGGAAAACTTTCTAAGCGAGGAAGGATATAATCCTTTCATTTCAGGATAACTGTCCGTCGTTAATTCAAAGGAAAGGAAGAAAATTTTTAGTAAGAAATTCAATATAAGCTTTTCGATTCTAAATGCTTATATTTATTCGTTCTAGCGAACGGATTGTTGCTAATTACAGAGAACTTCGTTGGTTGTAAAGAAGTATTATTTAGATACTTAAAATATTTCTCAATACTACATATTTTTCAATTCAGGAAACACTTAATTATCGGCTGAGACAATACAGACGTTAAACTCATTTCAATTGCGTTGATTTTTTTCTATTTATTGTACGAATATCTAATAAAGAAAATCTTGCTAGATTCAGTGTTTGTTTAGGTACAATATATTAATATTAAAAAGTAACTAGGTAATTGTCATTTTTAATGAAGTAGGAATTTCTAACCATTTTCCTCTATATCGAGTAGGATATGAACCTGTTAGGATAAATCAGACGATGGAAATTAAGGCTTGAATATTTCGTAGGTACTAGGTGCAAATCAACACAAGATTGAATAAAAATCTGTTTGTTTGAAGATCGGTACTTTTCCTCTCTGACAGCATGGATGTAAAATAACAAAACCATGTATCACCTTATACATGCATTAATTACACCAAATGGTACCAGTTTTATTGACAAGTTTAACTAAACCCCTCATTATATATTCTCTACATGTGCAACCTAATGTTAGTTTGTGACAGTGGCTATCACAGGGATTTTCCAGTACGATGCACTCATTCATTCACAGTGAAAGCAGTCATCTTGTAGTAACGAGCAGAAACGAATGGGATTTCAAGAGAAGCAATGATGGTATTTCACCAATCGTGGTTTTTAAAATTTGACAAATTGCAAGGAGACTGAAGAAGAAACGTCAATTTTCCTCTTTATATGTAGCGTTTTGTGGTATAATAAACAATGATAATATAGTTGAAGATGAAAAAGATTCATAGTACTAAATACTAGAAAGAATATTTTGAAAAACATCGATAAGTAAGATACACCAAGTTGACATTTTGATACAGGCGTTTCGTGGGGCCTTCCTTGCAATTACTTATAATTTATCTATTTTTGACATTCGAAACAATTATCGTTTAAAGACTGGCAGGATAAAAATGAGTTGTCTCACGCCTGGCAGTACACTTTTCTTATGCTATATACAAAAGTGCAAGAAGAAATAGGATATAATGCACGACCATGTTATATCTAAAGATCTAGAAATTGCAAAATTTTATCTATATAACACCTTAAATGGGTAAGACTTCAAGCAACTACATTTAGAATTTATTTACCAGAAATATAAGCAAGCTAGTTTCATTTGACATTGCTGGAGTGTTATGCAAGAGTAACTTCAACTACTAAACAGGGTTTTATTAAAAGCAATTGCTAAAATCACAAATTGCAGCAATTTCTAAATAACGCTATAGAAAGTATAGCAGCGGGAATATACGAGGTAGGCGCCATAAATTCTCGGCCTGATATACAATGAAGAAACTTGGAACAATATAAGAATTTTTATTTTTCAAAGTAATCTCCCCCAACTTCTATACATTTATTACAATGATTAATTAATAAATCGATGCCTTTGTAAAAATAACTTGAAGTTTTTCGGTAAAAATGTTCTATAAAAGTTGCTTGCAACTCACTGTCGTCCTTAAAACTAAGTCCCGTAAGGTCTTTTTTTAAATTAGAAAACAAAACAAAATCACAAGGAGCCATATCCGGACTGTACGGTGCATGTTCCAATTCTTGAAAGCCGCATTCGCGGATGGCAGCTTGGGGGCGAGAGCATTGTCGTGCAATAATCGCACACCTTTTGTCAATTTTCCACGACGTTTTGTACGAATACTGTCCCTTAATTTATGCAATAAAGATGCATAATATGTGCCGTTCACACTTGTACTGCGCTCTTTAAAGTCAATTAGCAAAATTTAAAGGTAATTAGCAGAATATTGTGGCCATCAACATTCTCGTTGATTGAACGACTTTCGCCTTTCTGGAACAAGGTGGATCAAGTCGCCGCCATTCCATGGACCGCCTTTTCGATAGAGGATCGTAAAACAGAACCACTGTTTTATCCCCTGTGACAATGGACTCCAAAATCGGTTTTGGGTCGTCTCCACACATGTTTAAAAGCGACTGCGCACATTCGACTCGACCCATCTAGCACTAATTTTATTCATACCCAAATGGTCATGGAGAATTCGGCGAGCACTTGTTTCGGAAATGTTTGTTATCACTGCTAATTCCTTCACTTTCATACGGCGATCTTCTAGCACTAAATGTTCAATAATTTAAATTTGTTGAGGCATTATCACTTCAATTGGTCGACCCGACCGATCAGCATCTTCCAGGGATTCTTGTCCCAAACGGAAATATTTTGTCCACTTTTTTACAGTTGAATACGAAGGAGATGAATAACCGTAAACGCCGTCTGAACGTTGTTTAATGTGATAAGGTGTATGCCCTTCTTTTGTTAAAAATTTAATGACCGCGCGGTACTCAATTCAAATCATCCGAGTATTTTAAATGGTGTAGGGAAAACCGTCCCTAAGTGCATAATATTTAGAAGAATGTATTATATTACATTTTTTAATAAACCTCCGGATTAAATTATAAGATGAGGGATGAGAATAATACGGCTAATTTTATTTGTTTACCTCTTTTCATTAATACATATTAATTCATTTTGGTTATGTCACAGGACGACAGAATATTAGGTTCTTTCGTTTGTTTTTCGGTGTGCTGTAGTTCGTGTTACAATACACTACAATTAAAATACACTAAAAAACAGCTGATTTTCGGTGTATTACACCATGAACACTCGTATGTGGCGGGCGGCGTAAGTTTAAAAGTGAGTGTATTTGTTAGAAAAGTTTTGTGAGTGGTTTAGTTGTACACTTCATAAAGCCTTTTTTTAATTCTATACTGTGTACCTATATTACATAATGGCGGGCTATATGTGTGAATGTAACGAAAATGAACTTTCACAAAGAGGCTCATATATGATACTGGCATACTGGACATTTTAAATATATTGGATCCTCACGAAAGTGATGCTGATATAGCAAATATAATTTCTTTATTTCAAAAATATTATGTCCCTACTGTGATAATGGTCATTTGACACACAACCAAAAGTTATTTAACCAGAAGCTGTCTCAAGCAAGGGTGGATATAGAGCACACTTTTGGAATTCTTAAACAAAGATTTAGACAGCTCTATTATTGTAAATTAAAAGGCATTGAATATTTATGCCACTTTATACATGCTTGTGTGTTATATAATCTATGTATGCAGAACATGACGACATACCCAACGAAGTGGAGGATTCGATAGCAGGAGAACAAAAAAGAGACACCATTGCAGCAACATTAATATAACAAATTTATTGTAATATAAATAAATATTCCAAATAAACTACAATTTACATAACAAAAATAAAAAAGTATTATCATTTGACATATAATGAAACATAATTAAATAAACTAAAAAACAATTCACTTCAAATAAATGGCACTCATATATCACAATTAATAAATTTATTTAAGATAATTCTTTTAAAATGTCAGTCCTTCCTTTGTATGCTTTTAATTTTGCTTCTTCTAGCTTAAGGATATTATTCATAAATTCTTCCCGTTTCCTACCCTCTTCGGTGATCCTAGAATTTTCTTTTTCTTGTAATTCTCGAATCTTTATTAGCTCTTGCAATATTGACTGTGAGGGTTTTCTTCTTGGGTTTCTTTCCTTCGTAGTTGCTGGAATATCTTCTATGTCATCAGTGTTTCTTTCAGTATTTAATGCACCCTCAGCTTCTACTACTTCTTTCACATTTATTTTCTGAATAATGTCTTCCCTCCTTTGTCCACCACCTTCGGAATCTGATAAAAATTCAGGGAAAACAGACCTTCTCTCGGAGTTTATTCCAACTAATTCTCTGGAAAAAAAATGGTAAGTATTTTCAAAACACAGATAGTAAAACACACATACTGTTCAAATGAACATTTAAGTTTTCCCCTGCCACTTCGCTTATTATTTGCATTTACATCTTCTATCTAGGGTTTTATATCGATTTTCTATTTGTATATTGCTAAAAGTAAATCCTTTCTCTCTCATCTTACTTTCAATCAATTTCCATAGCAATTTATTATTCTTCAGTTTTATTGTTTTTCCAATATTGCCAATATATTCCTTGTATAACGATAAGAGGAATTTTGTGGCTTCATAAGTCCAGGTGTTTTTGAAAGTATCTAAGACAATAAATTAATAGTTTTGCATTTCTACTTGAACTATTTTGGAACAGCTAATGTTGGCATTTAGTTATGTTATTTAAATTTTATTATAAGACTCTTACTAGCTAACTGTCAAACACTTGAAATGTTCTTGCAATGTTAAAATGAAAAAAAAAGACAACCTCTTAATATGTATAAAGAAACAAGAATTTACTTTCTGTATTATTTTGATGCAAAACTTCTACAACTTCTGTTTCATGGGTCTCAGATATTCTCGTAATTTCTAAAATTTCTGGGTCACCTCGTAATCCGTAGGGAATTATTTTATCCTCACGTAATGCTTTATGGAAGAATTGTATTGCAAACTGATCATCTGAAAAAAATATTCGATAGTAGTAGAATACCGCAGTGATAATCGAAAGACTTATTATACCGTTTCTATGTCGATCTATTACTTCTACATGATCTCTTAACGAGATCACAACGCCTTCTATAATGAATTTTATTTCTCAAAGTTCCTCCATTTTCATTGATAAAAAAATAATAAAACAAAAATAAATACTGGCAGAATTAAAACAAAAATCGATTCGTACCGTTTTACTTAACCTATTCTTATTTTGGTTTCTATAATACGTGATAAAACTTATTGCGCATGCTCCACGAGTGGCCACCTTTTCCACCGGCTTCAAACCAGGTGTATAAATTGTACACTTTTTCACCCAAAAATTAAAAACACTCAAACAAACGAATGCGTGTTATGACATAAATGTAGTGCACACTTTACGCACCACAACAAACGAATGAACAATCATTAAAAATGTGTAGTTGGTGTACAACGGTGTACACTTTTAAAACAAACGAAAAGACCTATTATCAAACATGGCTAAAGCTTAGAATTCATGGATTCTGCATGGATATAGTGTTTTTACTACACCAACATGTTTAACAAAATATTTATTTATAAAACAAATATTTTTTAAATGTTTATTAATTTAGCGTACATACAAGATTTAGCAATCAGATGCAAATTACATACAATTTTCAATTATTTTATTTTGCATAGTATAATTTTGTGAAATAATACTAGCTCCTCTAACAAGTCTAGTTTTACTTAATGTACTTTAACAATATAAAACCTATTTATTTCATAACAGTGCCTATATTTAACGAAGCAGCTTCCGAAAAAAAAAACAGTTTTCAAAATCTGATGAACAGATTTAACTGTTTACTAAAGGGAACCACGAACATACATATGCACATACATACATTACCGTTACTAAATTAACGTAACAATGTCAATGACTTGTATAACGAGAATATTCCGTAGCATACGTATATACTTAGCTATGAATGTGGGTAATATACATTGTAGATACACTTACTGACTTACTAATATACAGAGTCAGCAAAACGTAAAGAACATGAATGGTGGAGGATTTATAATTAGTCTCAGAATCACATCTATTTCACTTGGTATGGAGGTATACATTAAAAGAATTGGAAAAGTTCATAAAACCAATTTCTAAACGTTAAATTCAAAATGTTTAAGTGACCAGGAAACGCGTTCACTCGAATAAAATAGAATTCCCATCACATTAAAATAAGAAGTCATTTAATTCTTAAAAATCGAGCTTTTATTGTGCGTTAATGGAACATGTAAAGAATGTTACATCTATAATACATGCATATTTTGCCTCGCTCACTGCACGTTGCTCCCTGTTTTTCAAATAGTTCACAGTCCATGGTGTTTCCGGGTGTAGTATCTTCATAACAGTTTCTCTTAAGAACCGAAGCCTGACGCAATTATTCTATTTTTTCAACTTTATAGAACAAAAAATACGAAAGAAATGAATTTTAATGCCAGTAAAAAAAAAATAGTGGCGCCGGCGAACAGTGTTCAAAATAAACGAATTCGGGATCGAAATGAATAATAACGCTGTGAAAGCAGGTGAAAAATTAAATCTTGTTGACATATTTTATGCCGTACAAATATGCATAAGCAATGGATAACGACTCATTCGATTTCAACCCCTTTCAACCACTTAGGGGATGAAATAAGTACTTCAAGATGCCACGATCTCAACGATCGTTACTTCTTGTGATATTTAGCACATATTTGTTTATTAATAAAAAAAACTACTAATATTTAGTTAAAAAGAGCTAGAGGTGCTGTTGTAAGGGGGAGAGGATGATTGACTCTTTTAGCCAATTGTCAGTTGTTTTATTGCAAGTACCCACATATTATAAAAACTATTTCTAGAATACACACAGCCAAGACAAGACAGAGAAAAACAAATATAAGACTAATCATCCAAGTCTTCACTTGCATCTTCCCTATACATTTTTCTTTCGTCGTCATACTCGTACACCTTAAGTGAAAGTTCGTCTGTAAGGTCAAGCAACAGAATCATGCTCAGGATTGACATGAAATCAGAAGAGGATCTGTGGTCAATAGAAGTCTACAGAATAAGTCCTCACTGATTTTAACGGGGTTAATTTTTTTCGCATGTCTGTCCGGTACTTCCTTATGTTTTGAATCTTAGGCTTCCGATAATTCACCCATAGGCAATAGAACTTCCTTAATAATTGCAGCACTATGAATAAGAATTTTATGTACCGTAGCATGAAGCACCAATTATACAATTATACAAAGATAAGTATAATTCTGCCTTACAATATTCGTGAAACTTGTCGATTTATTAATGGAATATCCACTATTTAAAACATGCAAAATGACACCACTTTGTGAGGCATTGCGGGAAAAACGATTGTCTCGAAAAATTCTCAAGGGCACTAGTTAATATTTCATCCACATCTTAAATATCTTTGAGATAGTCCAAAACACGAATTTTCTTCACAGAAAGACCTTGGCCAGATACTTTCATCATTTTTTGATGTAGATCCAGATGTATAATTTCTAGAACGGCAAAACGCCAAAAATTTTTAATCACGATCACGTTTTTGTCGTTTTTGAATACTGTGCGGCATAAGCAGGATTACAGGCGCTCACTTCAAAATATCACTATGCTGACCGTTTTTATATAAGATGGCTTCTATCCATAAAGCTATTTACAGTAACCCAGCAACCCAGTGGTGCTAACTTTGCCATCATCTGATCACTTCAATTCGAAACTTACTATCCTAATGCTTGTTATTCCCTTTTGAGCATTGATTAATTCTCTTTACATTTTACAAACATAATTAATAGCTTCTTGATATACCAGATGAAAGAAGAACTGGTAGCTGCATCTTCTATTTATTGATATTTCCAGTAGACATTTACTCTGGGACAGTAGCACAAAGCAGAATATCTGTAAACATTGTAACGAAACAAGCCCACAAAAGAAACATCCGGGTGACGACAAAATCGTACTGGTAAACAAGTCGTAAATCATGCACTTAGCGACAGAAAGTCTGGAATATGGTAGAAGAGAGCCAGAATTTGCTTGTATTTCTCTAGACCCTTTGTCTGCCGATATAAATGACGCCGCTAGTATAAGGAATTCATTCTTTCAATGGAATTCATTCAATAGAAGTCGTGCGGTATTTACTGAACAGTTTAAAATAAATATAAGTGGTGCAGTTTTTTTTATACATAAATATTACATACATAAATAGTAGTGATAGAAATAAATACGGGTGTTAAATTATTTGTAGTAGTTTTAAGTGCGATACGATATTTTATATTTTTATATTTTTATATTGTGATTAGTTTTAAGTGTGTAAATATACAGACTGTTTCAAAACATTTGCACGAGTTGTTCATTTCGACCCCGAAAACGGTACAATATATTAGAATGAACGGCCATAATGGTAATCATATACCATCTGGTTTTAAACAAGTAAGAGCCGGAGTAAATGTCATTCGTAAGATATAGGGCAGGCTTTGATGTCGACGTTTCGTCCACTTTTGCAAAAATCATCTTCAAGTTTGTATGTTTTTGTTGATTGAGTCGTTGCTTTTGATGTTAAAGATACGTGGGTTTCTTGATTTTTAAATGTATTTCTCTCTGTGTATATTCACCGAATAAATGCTATATTTATTTATATAATCAACCAAACCAAGAGAAAAACAATATTATATGGATATGAGCAAGTTTACAAATTTTAATGAGAAATGTTTACGATGTAACTTAACATGTGAATTTCAATAAACAGTTCTAACAAGATATTGCTTTTTTTTTAAAAAAAAAACCTTACCAATGTATATGGAATTGATAAATACTTATAGATTATAGATATATACTGATATCAGTACATCTACCCTCCAATTTGAAAGCAGAGTGGAAAGAAAAGCATTCTAGTAGAAATAAATTGTTTACATATATGTTCATTGAATAATTTAATTTTATTTCAAAACTTGACATACTAGAAATAATATTTAACATAATAATAAGAACATGAGCAAAATAGTATATTGTGCAACGAGTAATGCAATGGAGTACATTTGCTTGCGAGTGCAAATATTGTGACACGAGGCGAAGCCGAGTATTTGCAATAGCACGAGCAAGTAATTTCGAATTGCATTCGAGTTTCACACTATACTTTGTGCACGACCTATACTTTAAATTTTACCTTAACGACTACACTGCAAAATTTACGTTTGACAGATTTGACATTTGAACCATCAAGCGGGACTGGCAGGAGATTTAAGGCTGGGGTTCGCCCGTGTTATATGTCCATAAGGAATATCGGTACCATTTTAACGAAAAGTTGTAAATCAAGAACAATGAAATTTTCACACAGTAAATGTCAAAAGACACTCATCAGGTTGAGTTATTTTGAAGATTCTAGTGCCCTTAGTTTTTTTAAAAGAAATCATAAAATTAGTAAATTTGGAAGAAACAGAACGAAATTAACTCAATTTATAAAAGGCACTACGTTGATGTCGAATCCGAAAAAAAATTAATTTTGATTTTTGGTTTCGCCTAAAATGGTACCGAAGATATCCATTAGATGGGTGTTTTAATTCGAATTTAGGAACACTTTCTGTATTAATTTTTGTTGTATTACTATCTTTATTATAAATATTTCTCTGTTTTTTTCTCTATTGATCAAGGGTTA
Source organism: Amphimallon solstitiale (assembly GCA_963170755.1). Taxonomy (NCBI): domain Eukaryota; kingdom Metazoa; phylum Arthropoda; class Insecta; order Coleoptera; family Scarabaeidae; genus Amphimallon; species Amphimallon solstitiale. Next base: position 86,786,332 of record OY720681.1, on the reverse strand, counting down.
TAATAAAAACTGCAAAAAATCCATATGAAATCACAGCTCCATCTATGGACCCCCGTTAGGGTTAGGCATCGAAGACCGCGCCGTTAAATAGTGACATGTGCATCAAAAATTATTTCACACATTAAGTTCAATTATTAAATATCACTATTATTACACAACTATCACTGATTGTTTTAATTTATTTGGATTCATTTATCACCATAAAGTGTAATGTAAATTCATTGGATAAAATAAAAAATCGTACACAAACAAGACAATTTGCTAAAAGTCATGGTAGGCTTGTTTATTGTGCACTAGTGGTACAATATTATTGTACACGGGTAAGGCAAAACCGTCCATTCCAATACTCTGAACTAGTAAGCAATAGTCTATATTGTAAATGGGTCGTGCACAAAATTAATTGTATGCAAATTATTGTATTCAAATAATGACAATATATATATATATATATATAAAATATATTACAATTCTTTGCCAATTATACAAATGTATTGAAAAATTGAAAATCTTCTTGGTAGTAGTGGCATAAAATGAATTAAAAGTAATAACAATATGACAACTGGTTGTCAATTAGAAAACTGACAAATATAAAATGTAAATCAAAATGTATAAATGAAAATGTAATCAATAAGCATAGGACAGTCGAGATTATTTCTATAATCACATTAAAAGGCTTGGGGTCTACCACAAACTGTTCAGTCAATCCAAATATACAAATAACAACGACGCAACTATGTAAAGAAAAATTAAGAGTAGAACTGTTGATAATATAACAATATAGAATGTAAAATAGTCAAGTATAAATGTAAATGAAAGCAAATAAGCATAGGACAATCGATAATTACTCATGTAATCCTATCAAACCGGCCTAGGTTCACCTAAACATGTACAATTTTGATTGAAATACACAAACAATTAACGATGCAACTATGTATGTGTTAAGATGTATTTGTAGCTACAGACATATATGTTTCTACCTAGTTTGGTTTCGTCAGTGCAGCATAACAAAGAAAGTGTATGTTAAAGCATTAATATGTGAATAAAAAATATAGTATTACCTTAAAATGTCAATCCAAAATGTCCAAGTGTAAAACAACTGTGAAAATACCTAATACTGTGTAATGCCTTATTTCAACCAGGCAGTTAATAAAATATATTACAATTCTTTGCCAATTATACAAATGTATTGAAAAATTGAAAATCTTCTTGGTAGTAGTGGCATAAAATTGAAAATATTACCCAAGCCTTTTAATGTGATTATAGAAATAATCTCGACTGTCCTATGCTTATTGATTACATTTTCATTTATACATTTTGATTTACATTTTATATTTGTCAGTTTTCTAATTGACAACCAGTTGTCATATTGTTATTACTTTTAATTCATTTTATGCCACTACTACCAAGAAGATTTTCAATTTTTCAATACATTTGTATAATTGGCAAAGAATTGTAATATATTTTATTAACTGCCTGGTTGAAATAAGGCATTACACAGTATTAGGTATTTTCACAGTTGTTTTACACTTGGACATTTTGGATTGACATTTTAAGGTAATACTATATTTTTTATTCACATATTAATGCTTTAACATACACTTTCTTTGTTATGCTGCACTGACGAAACCAAACTAGGTAGAAACATATATGTCTGTAGCTACAAATACATCTTAACACATACATAGTTGCATCGTTAATTGTTTGTGTATTTCAATCAAAATTGTACATGTTTAGGTGAACCTAGGCCGGTTTGATAGGATTACATGAGTAATTATCGATTGTCCTATGCTTATTTGCTTTCATTTACATTTATACTTGACTATTTTACATTCTATATTGTTATATTATCAACAGTTCTACTCTTAATTTTTCTTTACATAGTTGCGTCGTTGTTATTTGTATATTTGGATTGACTGAACAGTTTGTGGTAGACCCCAAGCCTTTTAATGTGATTATAGAAATAATCTCGACTGTCCTGTGCTTATTGATTACATTTTCATTTATACATTTTGATTTACATTTTATATTTGTCAGTTTTCTAATTGACAACCAGTTGTCATATTGTTATTACTTTTAATTCATTTTATGCCACTACTACCAAGAAGATTTTCAATTTTTCAATACATATATATATATATATATATATATATATATATATATATTCCATAAATATTGTATGAGATTTTATTTAATAGAAAATTACTGAAAAAAGCAAAAGGTGAAAGGTGACGCATACAAATAAAAATGTTCTGGGCATTAAATAGAGCCTACAGTCCCTAATATTCAGATCCTAAATGGAGATAGTATTGTACAAATTGTATAGTATTTTACAAATAGGCACTCCTTAATTTGAATTATCGACTTTCTTGTTCCTGTCAGGCGCCTGATTTATTGTCGCCACGGTTTTTAATACATATATTGTAACCTCGCTATAATTATACAGAAATAGGTTGCTTGTTTTACATACTTTAAATATTAAAAGAACAGTACGAAACAGCGCAAATTGTTTCCTATAAATATTCATTTGTTCGGTTATATATTTTAAGGATATTTTGGGCGGCTATGTACTGCACTAATTGGAAATATTACCATAAATTTTTCGAGGGGAAAAATTCGTTTCGATCTATTTCTTTCCACTTTTATAATACGAATTTACAAATTTAAGATATACTTCGAAATCCTACACAAATAAAGTTCGCATATTCTGTTAGTAAATAACATGCCTAAAGTGGTGGAAAATCTATTGGTTTTGTTCGTGAATTGTGTAGTAGAATTAATTGAAATGGACTTAGATAAACTTAATGCTGGGATCAAGCAGCATATGTTCAAACTTAATAATACAGTTCCTCCGAACTATATTAATATAATAATAATATTAAACATAAAAGTGAAGCGCGTGCCTGTCACGAGAGGAGTACATTCTTGGACATGATTGATTGTCGTATGGCTTGGATGCATCACATAGATCTTCTATCTTCAGAATTAAATAGGTTTTCTTATTCGTTAAGAGTCTCGGCACAGAAGGTTTGCAGGGATAATAATAATATTCATTGTTCACCAGTATTAACAGCATTAACCATTTATAACACCTAAGACTAAGAAGTATTAATAAAATGAAGAAATACACATACTATAAATAATACATATTAACAATATTAAGTATTAAATTAATTAATATTCTATATCTAAAATACACCTCTCTATAATTAACTATAGTTAGGTAACATGTGAAAAATAGGAGACTTAACTAAGAAGTTGTAAGGGAATCATTTCTACCTCTTAGCAAGTTCTGAAGAAATTTAGCATTGTAACAATCACCGCGGTACTATAGAGAAGACGTGGTATGATATTAAATTTATATAATCTACTTCTTGATCAGGGTAGGTACCATTTAATTTGTATGAAAAGTATTTTAATAATCTCCTTTGAAAGCGTTCAGTCGAAATCAGCAGATGTAAATAATGTGGATACCAGTCTACGGACGAATATTCTAACTGATACAGACGAGGCTGTAATATAATGCTTGAGTACCGTTTAAATTGGTAAAAGTACGAAAAGATCTCACAAGAAAACCCAGAGATTTGGAGACTGGAGAGCAGATTGCGGATATGTATTGCACAAAATCTAGTTTATCATCGAAGAAAACTTCTAAATCCTTGATTACAGATTTTCTACCAATGGGCATGGAATTCGATGTATATTGATACATTAATGGATTGGAAGTCTTTGTTTAAGGAACAACAGAGCATTTATCCACATTTTAAGAAATTAAATTTAGATTACACCATTCCTTGATTATGTTCAACTTTGTCTGCAGTTTGACAGTAGGCACGATTGTTTAAAACCATTGAGAAAAAATAGGTAGGGAGACGAGGTCACGTGATTAAACCGGGTACAGGTTCGCCATATTGATACTACACTTAAATCAAACAGGTAGGTTGGTAAAAAGTGGAGTGTTTGTTAAGTGCGTCGTGTATTAGAGTTATATAATAAGTTAAATATTAAAATATTCTTGTGCTCAACGTAGCTGCAACAGCAGAGACAGCGTTGATAAGTAGAATTCGTCTGAAATAACATTCCATAGGTTATATAGTGTAGGCGCCTGACAGGTGTGGGATGACAGATTATAATTTTGAGTAGTACATACAGGTAAGGCAGCCATATTGGTCCCACACTTAGTCAATGCTCCCGTTTTGAGCGTACAGCAAAGATGCTTTACAGCGTCTCCATAGTACTTTTCCTCAATGTTTAAAACATTGTAAATTTCTAAATCATACGCGTAACCTAAAAATCCCCAGTTTAGTTTTGCCATTAAGTTATTAATATGCGTATATACAGCAACGTAAAGGCCCACGATTCGAGCCTTGGAGCACAACAGAAGAAATTGAAATAATATTGGACGGAAGACTATTATATATAACTAGATTATGCAAAGTGCGCTTAAATCTTTAGTTTTGTCACATTTTCTCTGAATTTCATTGGCCAGTGTCATTTCCAACAAAAATTAATAGTCGCCGTCAACTCTTCGATTGATTAACATGATTATCAAATAGTTTTGATAAAATTCCGTATACATACCAAGAATTCTTTTGGAAGACTGTCATAGAGAAGATCGTCATCACCCTCGGAAATTGATTTTCAGTTCATTAATATCCTGATGAAAATCTTAAAAATGTTCAACATTGCATAAATATTAAAATTCATGCGATTTAATTCACATTTACGCTAGATCAAATGACGAAAGAAAAGCCGTAAATTTAAAATTGAATACGGTGATTCTGCAATGCTAAAATAAATTAGTTTTTAAAAAACATGCCTTATAAAGGCAGGAGAAATAATGAACATAACTGATCATTCAACATTATATACTTAGAGAAAATCATCTGGTTTACGATTAAAATTAACAGCCAATGGTATATAATGTGTTTATCAATTGTCGCAAAAGCTGTACCCAGCGATATTCTTCGTTCGGTTCTGAATAAAAAATCTTAATGTTTAAATGTCGTATCATGCTTTGTTTGTTATCACAGGGGTTCCTGAAGTTCAGACCTTTAGTGTGTAACTCGGCCTTCCTCTTCGATATCTGTCAATAGAGAAAGCAGCAATTTACTTTAAAAAATAATGCTTACTCGTATTATTTCGTAGACGTTTCCGTTTTCATTAACCAGTTTGTTTTTAACACTTTTTCATTAACGTACTTTCACGAAAAACACATTTGACAACGTTGTAGAGCAATGTATTTGTATTTTAATATGATTTGACTCAATATCATTACTGTCAAATTTTGACATTTACCTGTGTATTTAATTCGACTATCGTGTTTCATTTTGTGTAAATTCTGCTTCTTCAAGGTTATTTTTATTGTTTTGACTAGTTGTTGTGCTACTGTGTTTTATTGTTTCCTTGTTGTTATTTTATTCCTTCATAATGGATTTTACATTTAATGAAAATGCCGATTTGTACATGACGTATAGTTTCTGTAATGGAAATGCTAATAGGGCAAAACGCTGATATCGCGTACGTTACCTAAATCGCAGTGGAAATGTATTTCGAAGGTTGGTTCAACGTCTACGTGAAATTGGTTCGGTTACTAAAAGAAATGCTAATGCTGGTCGACCAAGAGAAAGGAGTACAGTGCAACTCGAAGAGCAAATTCTAAATTGGCTGGGCATAATAGGTTGTTGGACCAATTTATCCACCAAATCGTCTTGATGCCAATGGGCATCTCAAAGTATTGGAACCAGTCATTGACGAGATGCCATTGCAAATACGCCATAACATGATTTGAATGCATGATGGAGCTCCTGCAGACTATGCTCGTAATGTAAGAGAATGGTTGGATGAACACTTCCCAAATAGATGGATTGGTCGCGGTGGTCCTATCTTATGGCCTGCGAAATCTTCTGATCTCAATCCTTTGGGGTTTTAAGGAGAAAGGTCATGTAACGCCTCCTCAGGCCGCTGACGAAGTCAGAAACAGAACTAACGCGGCAGTATTAGAAATTACACCAGAGAGACTTGAACAAGTAGTACAGATGATACATCGTAGATTGCAACTATGCTTAGAGACAGATGGTTTTCAATTCCAACAATTACGTAGGTAATATTGTCACTGATTTACTGTCAAATAAATCCCAAACAAAGAACTAATCCTGTTGTAATTAAGCATGTTTCTATATATATTATTTTGACAATAAATAATTTGATGAGCAAATTATACCTCGCGTAATGTGTAGAATTTAAAATATCAGATTTACCATCTGATAATACTAATAGCGAGTAAAATGTTTTCCAAGATAGAAATACGGAAATTATAGCGGTATCTACAATGACAATTGTATGCGGCTACACTGTTGCCAAATGTATGTTTCTTTCAAATGGTTCCTGAACGCATACGAAGCATGATATTTCATTTTAACAATAAAAATTTTTATTCAGAACCGAACGAAGAATGTCGCTGCGGGTAGCTTTCGCGACATTTTTTATGCACGCTGTATAATAGCTAGTTTTGCTTTGTGATTATTATTTTTTATTTAATTATTACTGCCTATTTAATTTCAACAAAAATTCGAAACCACATCAAAATATATTCAGTTTTCTTATTATTATAAAGCGTTTGATATCCGGATATCAGATGAAATCACTGAATTCGTTAAAAATAGATCGTGAAAACTATTCTCATAAATACTACTCTAACAATGAAAAATGAAGGAAGTTCTTTCTACACCATTACTTTCGAATCTAACAAACACATTTGACATAAATCATGGCACAGCTGAAACGTTTACATCAAAATATATTCAAGAAGACATCCGATCTGCACGTGCAGGTCTCTCACGTCTTTGCCTAGCTGTGAGATAAGAATCGCCATATGACACACACGCACACACACACGCGCGCATACGTATATACTTCTACAAGATTTGGAAGATCTGTCATCACAATTACCTTTGTTACCCTGGAGAACGTCGAAAAGGATTACTTACGTGGGGAGCACCTCCATTACAAATAAAATTGATCGCCTATTATAGGGAAATGATGTTACCACAAAAGCCAGAAATGTACATGTTCACAGGTAGATTAACTACACCTATGTAGGGAAATATTTTCGTAATATATTCATAGATTTTGTAACTACTTTATTCCTTATAGTTATATTCATGATATTACATGAGAATCTCAACCTAATGGAAATATATACTTCAATTAAGTATGAATTTTCAAATTTCTATTACGAGGGCTGTACTATATATGATACGTTTTGGAATATTTGCGCTCATGGCAACTACAATTTTTTATCTCTATCTTAATAAAAGTTCTGCCAACTTCGACAAGCGAGACTTCATTACTCTTCATAACATTATGTTCATTTAATTAAAAATAAAACTATATTGTTAGAACCCAGATATTCTTTCCTTCCAAATACATAAAAATAAATAAAAAATTGTAAAATGGTGAAAATAGTCGGCTATTTATACCGTTCTATAGACGGTTGTACCGCAAAGTAAGTTTCAACAATTAAAATTTAATAATTAAAAAAAAAAATAGATTCTTATTATACAGTGCGTTCATGATGAAAGGAACAAATTCGTTTAAAATTCAGGTAATTATTTTGCAGAAAAACGCTCGTACAGGTCGATTAGTATTTTTAGTTATAAATTTTTTGACATAAGAAAGTTATATACAGGCTGTCTAAAGAAGAACCATATGCAGCAATCATTGGTTTTTTTAAATGGAACACCCTGTATATTATGCCATTTTTTAATTGTAGGGTAAATTCTAAACACATTAAACACATTTTTGTGTAACATACCATATCCCCAAAATCAGCGGTTTTCGGAATAATGAGTTTTGTGATAAATTAAAATACACAAAGGTAATGAAATAAAATGTTTAAATTGAACAAGCACACCTTGAAAATTTTTTTAAAAGCCAACAAAAACAACCCGGTATTGCAAATTTTGTCTTCAACAAAAAACTCTACTACAAATTAATCGATTTTCATGTTTTTTTTTAGTTTATCACATTTCAAACGTCATTATTCCGAAAACCGCTGATTTTGGGGATATGGTATGTTACAAAAAAAGTGTTGAGAATTTACCATACAATTCAAGTATGGCATAATATATAGCATGTTTCATTAAAAAAAAACAATGATTGCTGTATATGTTCTTCTTTAGACAGCCTGTATATAATTTTCTTATGTCAAAAAATTCACAACTAAAAATACTAATCGATCCGTCCGAGCGTTTTTCTGCAAAATAATTACTTGAATTTTAAACGAATTTGTTCCTTTCATCATGAACGGACTGTATATGATTACTTATATAATATTTTCCAAAATATTTTCAGTTTATATAGGTTGTTGTAAATATAGAACCCAACGATATTGTCTTTTAATGCTGTTAGATAGAACTGTTTGTTCTAAATTTAGTCGCATTAGCATGCCATATACCCTAACTCTTGCTGTATATTCCTTATTAACAATTCTCATAGAATTTACATTACCAATACTAGTAAATTAACCAAAACAGAAAGACTTCTTTACTTATAACGATACATGTAGCGGTATCAAAAACTACATAAATAATTCTAATAGCTTATGCAGTTTGTCCAAAAATTAGCACAAAACTAAAAAAAAACTTCTCCCTTATTTTAAATGGAACAGTCTATAATTAGTATTCTATGTAATTGGTATTAAAACTTTCCTTCAATGGTCTGGAGGGCTTATATTTCTAAGCCCAGTGGTTGTTAATGTTTCAAAATGTTATTCGGATATTGTTAATAGGTATCTTCATCCACTCTGTATGCCAAATGTCATGTAAAATAATTTATAAAGGCTTATTCCAAGGCAAAAATGCTTGGTATATGATAACTAATACATATTCTGAGGTGTTAAGCTGAGATATACTCTCTTCTTATTAACAACCGTTAAACTATTGTTTTCGTTGAGATTGAAACTTAACTTTGAAATTGAATAAAATTACTGTAAAATATAATTATAGTAAATGTTCAAAATTATCGTCGTTTTGTCCAAGACATTCTTGTCTTCTTTTTAGAAATAATTTATTTATTATTAATGCACCCCATAAAGAGAAATCTATCATGATGATATCTAGTGATCTTAAAAATCCAGGTATTATACATCATTAAGTTTACCATCAAAAAATATGCGCCAATGACATAATTTCCAATAATTCGGCCCTAAATGTTTAGTGATAATTGTTGTTGTCTAAAAGTTGTTAATATAAATTTTGGGTTTTGTATAACATAGTGATGGGAATTTATGCTGACTGGGACTACCATTTTTCTCTCCTCGTCAGTGAACAATACATTTGAAAAAAAATCACTCACAAAGGTCTCTCCTGTTATTGAAATCGAGTTCCAGTACCACTTCATGAATTGGGCAATAGCAAGGATGAAAATAATTTTTTTAATATTTCGCATACAGTAGGTAATTTTACATTGAAATTTGGCATATGGGGTTAATGAAAATACGTATTAACAATATTTGAATAAAATATGAAATTCATGGAAGCATCATAACTTAAAGATCACAAAGTTTGGGAAGAGAAACCTTATAATCAATTGACAGGAGCTTTTAATACGATTTATATGGTATACTATGGGAGAAACATCAAATAGATTTCTTTGTACTTTTGTGCCAATCTTAGGACAGACTAAAAGTTACGAAAGTTACTTATGTAGTTTCAGATACAGCTAAATGTTTTGTTTTTAGTAAGCGAATCTAAATTTTTTAGTTATATTACTAATATTGAAAATCTAAATTCCACGAGAACCCTTAATAAGGCAAACTCGCAAGAGATTGGTTATGCAATTATATTTAGAGCAAGAAGTTCTACCGCAACAGCATTAACAGATAGTACCATTCAATTTAAAATGAGATATATACAGCACTCTGTGTAAGTTGATAACATTTTTGGAAGATTTATATAATCGTGAATAATAAGAATTCGCTGTTTTTTTAAAGAATTATTTAACTTGAATAGTTGAAAGTTACTTTACTGTACTAATGAGCAATTCTGTATAGATGGAAATCCTTTTTTCATATAAATTGACATTTGCTTTAGTATTGTTAGAGAACCTGAATTTTCATGAATATTATCGAACAAATGGGAAATTCACAATATCACACACGCGTGCTGATAACCAGGGATTATGTGAATAATGTAATTCAAAATTGGGTACAGTCATAGTGATGATATCACTATTGTACTCCTAACTGCCGATCCCTACTGATAACACTTGGTAACCTGATGCAATTTGTTGAGGCAGGGGATATAATTATTGTTAACTATTGCAACAATATTTAAAATCTTGATATTCCATACCAATGACAAAGGAATAGGTAATCCATCTAAATCCAAACAGGCTCTAGATGAAATAAGAGCAACTCGCGAAGACAAGAAAAAAATCAAGGTAAAGTAAAAAATAATTTGAAAAGAAAGGCTAGTATATAGTACTGGAGAAGCTCAGTTATATATTAATGAAAGTGTACGTAGAATATATCACACAAGAAGGAAATTAATAATAAAGAATAATGATTGTAGCCCCTACTATTTCTTTCGTGCAAATTTGTGTTGTAGTTCATTAAAATCCTTCCTTCTACATACACATAGTTAAGCAAAATTCCTAAAACTTTTTCATTGCTTCATGATGGTTGTAGATGAAAATGATGCAAGACGCAATCTTGATATCGGCACATTTGCGTACGCAGTACATGTGTTTCCCCACTCTTAAAACCTTCCTTTTTTACTACCAATAATCTTATTTTAGATTACGCGATTATTCTGTGTCACTTTGAGCGTCTGCTCAAGTCCGCAGATAGACCCACTTGAAGGCAATTAGGCAGTGTTGCCAATTTCAACTTCACAGGCTTGTAAATAAAGACGGCTGTGGTATAGCTGTTTTTATAAATGTTTTTCTGTAATCTAATATTTGTTATGCATGTATGGCAGAAATGAACGCGTTTTTCTCGAAACTTCATTGTTAAAATCGGGTGCACATTTTTTTCAGAAAATATTACACAGAATGCCTTGTAGATTGATGTAAATATTGAGGCATCCTTAAACCATGGTTAAAACTAGGATTATTCTGATTGCTTCAGTATTATAGGTACGGCGCGGTTTCATATTTTAGCTGATAAATTTTACAAAAAATTGACCATTTTTTCAAACAACTGCGATTTACATGAAAATGTTCGTACTTAATTAATGATAGTTCAGAACCATTTCTACATCTACGTAAATTAAGAAAATATTTGGTTTTTCTTCTTGCAACACGATCTTTAAAGCATCTCGAAAAAGGTTTCTCTAATTAAAACAATTAGTATTTCTATATAAGAAATGTCGATCAGTACTACTAAATTGTAAATACACCTGAAAACTCAAAATATTGAACCGTGGCCTCGTGTTAAATAACCGAGCACTGAAAATAACCGTTGGGAAGCTTCCGGGTTAGAGAATATGCAACTTGAAAAATTATTGGCAAACCAATTTTGGGTTTTCATCCATCATAACGCCTAGTAGCCAAGAGAGGATGCACTTAGTCTTATTATTCATTGCCTACATTGATTTAATAATAAACACTACTCATATTTTGAAATAAATCACTAAAGTTGGAAGATGTAATTATCAAGATATTTCCTCGAAATAGGTATAGCGTTTCGTTGCTGGCCCGACTAACGATAATGGCAAATTATTAATAAATAACTGTACTAGATGGGTGCTGTATGTTTAATAAATGTATGCCCGTGTACAGGTAACATTATCCGTGAGATAATGGAACTTTTTGATCGATCCATTATCAGACATAGAATTATGATAAATCGAACACCCGCATAATTTGAAAAAGCAAAGTTAAATAAGCGCCATAAATATTATCACCCTGTTAGCAGCAAATATTTTACATCAAGATACAATAGGTACATAAATAACAATCTGAGATAAATGACTTATGAAACAGTTAATTTCGTGTCGACATTCTAGCCATACATAATCAGCACTTAAATCATTAACTGATTACAAAACATCCTATGTGTAAAACTTAACTAATATCGATTTCTTGTTTCTATTTCCGCATCTTCTTTCCTTTGTTCCTCTAAACATATTGGAACTATTCCGTTAATGTTTGTTGACTATTCGCTCCGATTTGGTTTGTATTTTACGCGTGAGGTGTCACTTGTTCTATAAATTAATCTCCTTAATCTAAAATTGATCTTTCATTTGCAAAAGAGTTAATTACAAGAGTTCTGGTGCGTGCGATTGTATTAATAAAAATTCGGATGTAACTAATTGTATTCAGAATTTATGTTTGGTAGGAATGTTCTAAAAGTATAAAATAATAGGTGAAACTTGAAAAATTTAATTATAAATTTTACAGTAAATTTAGTATTATTCTATATTTCAGATGAACATTTGTATTATTTATTATTATTTAAATAAGATGGTTACAATAGGTATTTCTGGTAGCAGCTATATTTCCCATAGAAAAATACCTAATAATTGCATATTTATTATAATTTTATATACTGTGTGTCCAAAAAGTCTGGAAACACCCAAATAAAATCGAAACGGATGATTTTTGAGAAAAATGCAAAAATAGGTCAATTAGTATTTTCAAAAAACTACTGGCTGATGGTATATGCTTGGAATTTTTGATGACCTTGAAAAAGTTATGATGTCATCAAAAAAAATTAAATGGCAACGTCGCATTTTTAATTTTATTTTTGATAGATCTTTTAATTGTCTAAACGACAGTCAAAAAATTTTTCATTCTACATAAGAAAAATTTTGAAAAAAAAATTCATTATAGAAAACAAAGAAAATTTTAATCGTAGAAATCAGCAAAAACTCTTACAATAAATGTTCAAAATGTTGTCCTTGAGCATCTTGGCAATACCCTAAATGATAATAAAATTCATTTTGAACGTTTTCTATCATTTCAGGAGTGATCCTTCGTACTTAAATCTCAATCCGTTGACGCAAGTCTTCCAAATTTTCAGATTTAGTTGCGTATACCTTATTTTTTAGGTAACCCCACAAAAAATAATCAATAGGCGTTAGATCTAGCGACCTAGCCGGCCACTCGATAGCTCCCCCTCCTGCCAATCCATCTCTTTGGGAAGGTATTCTCGAGATAATGCCGAACATTTCCCGCATAGTGGGGTGGAGCCCCAACTTCTTGAAACCAAATTCTTTGGCTGGGCAAATTAGGATCTTCATGGTTCGGAAATATTTCTGCTAATGACGGAATTAAATAATTTTGTAAAAAATCCAAATACATTTCCTCCGTCAGGTTACCGTTGAAGAAAAAAGGCCCTATAATTCTGTTAGCAATTAAACTAGTCCATACATTTAATTTCTGAGGATACTGAGTTCGTACGTCTCTCATTCAGCGTGGATTTTGGCGTGCCCAGTACCTGCAGTTTTGTCTATTAACAGTCCCATGTAATGTGAACGTAGCTTCATCTGAGAATAAGATATTTCTGATAAAAAACGGATCAATATCACACATAGGCATCAGTTGTTCGCAAAACTGTACACGCCTGTCGAAGTCGTCTTCAGACAGCTCATGAACCAAACAGATTTTGTAGGGATGATACTTAGTTTTCCGGAAAATATTACCAATTGTACTCTTCGACACGTTAAACTCCCGAGCAAGCTGCCGTGTACTAGAATTTGGAGTTTCCTCTACTGACAATAATACGTCGAGTTGCATATCTTCTGCGATCTTTGGACGACCACTTCTAGGGCGATCTCGAACATGGCCTTCTTCTTGAAAATTTTTGTGAATCTTACTCACTGCAGAAATACTAATTGGGGCACGCTCCGGATGTTCTGTATTAAATAAGCCGCAAACTTCTCTAACTGAACGAGCCCTATCCCCAAAACCAATCATCATCAATATTTGAATATATTCCCTCTCACTTAAAACCATTTTTAAACAATTTTTTTTAACTTACGCACAATTCGTATTTGATAGAATGTCACAAATAAAACAAAATGTGTTTGAAAAATAATCGACTTTTAAGCCAACTATGTTTTTTTTTAAAGACAAACTTTCCCATTTTCGAAGAAGTAATTAAATTTTTCTCGGTCATTTTCTTAAGTAAAATGAAATTTTTTTTTACAGTCATTTAGACAAATAAAAGATCTATCAAAACTAAAATTAAAAATGCGATGTTGCCATTTAATTTTTTTTTTGACATCATAACTTTTTCAAGGTCAGAAAAATTCCAAACAGATATCATCAGCCAGTAGTTTTTTGAACATACTAATTGACGTGTTTTTGCATTTTTCTCAAAAATCATCCGTTTCGATTTTATTTGGGTGTTTCCAGACTTTTTGGACACACAGTATAGTTGACATAATGTGAATATGCATTCTTAATATTTCATTAATTGCGTATAAGGAGAAACTTAAAAAGATTACATGGTTGTAGATTATAGTGCCAGAAGTGATCATATTTATTATATTTCTCTTCAAAATGCTAATAATATAATAAATTAGTAATTACGATTATGTAAAAACGGCAGTAATCAGAAAATGGTAATATATAGTATACTACTTATCGACATTTCGCTAAGCATTATTGGAAATGGGTAGCACAGGCTTGTCCTGTTCTTATATTTTAAATTTGGCAAGTAGATAAACCGAAACTGTCCAATTTATATATCAGTAAGGAGTGGTAAATAATATCGAAGTCAGTGCAAATCACATCCACTTGAGAGCGATTGTTCAAAGCATCACACAAATATTACGTTACTTCAGCCAAGTTTGTAATAGTGGATCTACCTGGTGTAAATCCATGTTGTTGTAGGGAAAGGTAGGTTACTGATTTAATAATAATTTTCTGGTAAATAACTGATTCAAACAATTTCGCAAAATTACTTATAACATTAACGGGTCTATTATTCATGTTATCTAAGCGATCACCCCTTTTTATTCAGAGGAATCCAATCAAATTTTCCATTCATCAGGAAAATTCGAAGTTCTAATGATCAGTCATATCGGAAATAACAGATAAAGATTTGCAAAGTACAGCAAACCTAACGAAGAAACTCTGTAGACTAACATGACTTACTGTGAAATTAGAATTCAGTTTCTTACCACAGTTTACGACACTAGGCAAATATTAATATTTGCCTTGTGCCCACAGTTTATTGGCGAAGCATATGTGGAATTTGGTTGGAATGCTTTCAAAAATACATTAGCAAAAACATCAACCACTGCCTGCGGAGTATATATTTCCACGCCATTATAGGGCATACATCTGGGGATCCTTGAATCACCTCTCAACATTTCAATATACTTCAAAAATGCTACATAATCTGAAGGAACTTGATTTTGAATTTACAGTCAGTAGTTATAATATGCAGTTGAAATCTCTTTTTTTGCTTACGATCTTAGTCTGTTGAATTCGTTGCGATAATACTGAGGTCTCTTTACCTTCACTTTCTAAAGTGATATTCTTTCATCCTTATTCATCTTCTGATTGCACTATTAAACCAAGAACAAACATAGGGTTAGACGATCTTATCTTTGGAAAAAGACTATTGACCAAATAGTAAATTTTCGTGTAGAAGGCAGGCCGAGCGATATTAATATTTTTAAGGAATTCAAAAAGTTCAGAGTAGCGTAAGACGTATCTATCGTTAGAAATTGAGGGAATATTACCGCTAGATATACTAAAATTCAGATCACATGTAAGGGCATGCGCTAGATGAAGCGAATTCTCTGTTAGCAAGGCAACAGTATCATGTCTGACTTCTAAGCGGCAATCAAAGTTTGTGAAAATTAAATCTAGTATTCTGCCGTTTGTATTTGTCACATACTTGTGTTGGCATAAGTTTAAACAAGCAAGTCTATGTAAGATGGCTAAACTTTTACAGTCGGGATTGTTGCAGTGTGAGTTGAATGTTGGACAATTAAAGTCTCCTAGAATAATTACTTTTTTATTTTGAAGTTCAAATCCTAAACCAACGAAAAATGTTTCGTAATCATCGTAAGATACGTTTGGATGAATATAGATATGCACAATGTTCATAAAAAATGAGGACACCTTACATTTAAAAATATGAAAATCAATTAATGGTAGAGTATTAATGGTGGGGATATTGTTGACATATTTAAGTGTAAGATTGGTTACTCCCGATGTTTTGAATTTCTCTAACTGCTGCTTAACTAATTTAAATAGCTGCTGATACACTAGCGTCTTATCGTGGGATACAATTCGAATTCGAAACTACCGTAAACCATTATGAATCAGAAACGCTTAGGTTAAGTTGGTTAATTGTGGTATTACTTCTCTCTTCTGAATATACCACTCTTAACCTCATACATTAAGCGGACACGTGTAGATCTCCAACGAAACTATAGAATTTAAATGCAGGCAGTCGATTGAACAAGGCTTTAGTAAATAACTAAAACTAAAAATCTCCTTTTGTCTTGTATATTGTTTTTTATTTAGTCAATACTAGTTTCGGCTTTTAATAAACGATCTTCAGTTGAATCTAAATAAAATGGGATTATACAGGGTGTAGCACCTAAGATGCCTCGGACCGTAGCTCCTCTATCATACAATATATCGAAAAAATTCTAAGAGAAAAATTGTCCATAACTACAATTACCATTTCCCTAAAATATTTTTGGTCATCAGTACCGTGCCGTATTCCAGTGGCGTATCAAACCTATGTTTTTTTTAATGGAACAATGTATATTTTGTGGCTGATTCGGAAAGCCCCCAAAGAGTACTTTTTTTTCTTATATAACGTCATACTCCTAACTTTAGCGGTTTCGCTGTTATAACGGTTTTTCTTCGCAGTTAGACCGTACTTCCACATTTTTTTTTGGCAGCAACTAAATTGTACCGGCGTTTCGGTTTCGAATTTAGGGATAGACTAAGACGTCTTCTAACTACTCCTAATTGTTTTTCAAGTGATTTAAGGAAAGAGATAATTTCTGATTGGGCTTTGCAAATAGTATTTTTTTTCTAAAATATCAAATGGGAACCATATAAAATAATTATATCGTTGGATAATCGAAATTCCAAGTTTTTCATTTATTAAAAAAAAACGCATTTCATTACAAAATTAAAAAGAAAAAAAAGTTGTTAGGTCAATTCGTCGAAAAACGTCTTTTTTCAAAGTCAGCTGTCATGATAAAACAATAGAAGTGTCAATGCAAACGGAAAAAATAACAATAAACTGACAGAAGTATTATTGTTACCTGATAAACGTTGCGAAAATGTCTGGAACTCAACAAGAAATGGTTGACATGTGTTTATTCTTGGAGAATGTTTCAAAAATTGTTTGTTGGCGTCATGAGTGTACTCTGAGAGATATCCTCTCAGAACGTATCCAAATCCACGTGAGTTTACAAAGGTGTTGGATAGATTTACGTCTACTGGTACTGTTCAACGAGCAAAGAGAGTTAGAACGAAGCCAGTTTTGACCGTAGAAAACGAGTTGAAAGTTCTGGAGGCTGCTGTTGAAAATCCTCATATCATTGTCCGCGAAATTATTAGGAACACTGTCAAGTTACATCCATTTAAAATTCAATTGCAATTGGAACTTCGATTATCCAACAATGTAATTATTTTATATGGTTCCGATTTGATATTTTAGAATAAAAATGACTATTTGCAAAGACCAATTGCAGAAATTCTGCGTGGTTTCAAAATCTTGAGATTGCAATTCCTGGTGCAATTGAATTTTAAATGGATGGAACTTGTCAGTGTTCCTACTAATTTCGCGGACACTGATATGAGGAGTTTCAACAGCAGCCTCCAGAACTTTCAACTCGTTTTCTACGGTCAAAACTGGCTTCGTTCTAACTCTTTTTGCTCGTTGAACAGTACTAGTAGACGTAAATCTATCCAACACCTTTGTAAACTCACGTGGATTTGGACACTTTCTGCGAGGATATCTCTCAGAGTACACTCGTGACGCCAACAAACAATTTTTGGAACATTCGCCAAGAATAAACACATGTCAACCATTCCTTGTTGAGTTCCAGGCATTTTCGCAACGTTTATCAGATAACAATAATACTTCTGTCAGTTTATTGTTATATTTTTTCCGTTTGCATTGACAGTTGCACTTCTATTGTTTTATCATGAGAGCTGACTTTGAAAAAAGACGTTTTTCGACGAATTGACCTAACAACTTTTTTTTCTTTTTAATTTTGTAATGAAATGTGTTTTTTTTTTAATAAATGGAAAACTTGGAATTTCGATTATCTAACGATATAATTATTTTATATGTTCCCATTTGATATTTTAGAAAAAAGTAACTATTTGCAAAGCCCAATCAAAAATAATCTTCTTTCCTTAAATCACTTGAAAAAAAATTAGGAGTATTTAGAAGAGGTCTTAGTCTATCCCTAAATTCGAAACCTAAACGCCGCCCGGTACAATTTAATTCCTGCCAAAAAAAAAAATGTCGAAGTACGGTGTAACTGCGAAGAAAAACCGTTATAACAGCGAAACCGCTAAAGTTAGGAGTATGACGTTATATAAGAAAAAAAAGTACTCTTTGGGGGCTTTCCGAATCAGCCACAAAATATACATTGTTCCATTTAAAAAAACATAGGTTTGATACGCCACTGGAATACGGCACGACACTGATGACAAAAAATATTTTAGGGAAATGGTGATTGTAGTTATGGACAATTTTTCTCTTAGACTTTTTTCGATATATTGTATGATAGAGGAGCTACGGTCCGAGGCAACTTAGGTGCTACACCCTGTATATTACTTTGCCCTGTTATGTTACTTTTTTTTTATAGATAAAATAAGCATTTATAGTTAAACAAGATAAAATTAACAAATAAAATATGCAATAGTCAGTCAAAATTTCGAAAACCTTTAATATATACAAATGCAATCTTTGACAGTGAGTAAGTTAAATATAATATCATGGAAAATGAGGAGTTTCATTTTTAGTTACATAAAATTTAATTCAGTAATCTTGATTGACAATATCTAATAATAATAATAAAATTTGTTAAACTTTTGCTATACAAGATCACATAAAAAGTTGGAAAAATACTTCAAAAGACCTAAAAATGTGTATATAAGGAACAATATTGAGTACACTAGATTGAAAGATACGGAGAATTTAATTAAAATAATAAATGTCACTTATTATAACATACGCCAAGCGTGATTAATTGGCAGCCGCTTATTATTATGTAGATGAAAATTCTATTTTCTATTTTCCTATTACAAATGACATGACGCAATATCTTAACTTAAGTTGTAGGTAATTGGCTGCGTTCAAGGGACATAAGGAAGGAGACGACGTGTACTAACTAATTGTAGACGGAATTTCTTAAAGGCTGAGCTGACTAAATGATAAATGTCTTGGGTTGGCGATTGCGGCTGAACTCAGTGAACATGCCATACTATCTAAGTTTCTCGTAATCTTTCAAATTACACGTGGTTTTACTTGTTTCACAGAGCGTAATTTTATGTTTTATACACGTCTCTACGTTCTTACTACGATATAACTAAACATGTTTCGTACTGAATATTCTTATTAAATTCGAAGTAAGTATTGGAGAATAATGAATATAAGTATATTAAACATGATATGCAACCATATGCTGTATATTTCTTTTTAGCAACCATGTGAATGTAAAAGGCTTAATAATTATATTTTGCGATGATGAAAATAATATACTATTGATGGACTAATTATAATAGTAGCCTATAAAAGTGCTTGATTTTTATTCCGCCCTCGTCCAATGGCTATTAATATATAATGTAGACCATTTTAAGGTATGGCGTATGCTGTGTGCTCATGATATATCGTATTTACAAAGACATGCATGGGGGAGAAATCGTTTGTGTTAACAATTTATTATGATGTCTCAAAACTATTTTTGTAATCACTATTGGTGGATGCAGAATCATTACTGCCATTGGCATCTTACTAGCGATATATATCTTAAATATATTATTTAAATGATTTTCTACCTCAGTATATATGTTACAGTAACCCCGTTTTTATATTAAACGCGTTTTTACTAGGAAAAACTAATTTATACTGAACATCTTTGTTACAACTAGTGTTTCCTAGAAAAACTGTTTGGGTGGAATTTATTAGTTAAAAGCAATCCAAAGTGTTGACTGGGAACTAACATTATTTCTATTATGTAGTATTTATTGAGGGTACATCATATAATATGATTAAAGTCACATTTTAAAATTATTTTGACAAGTCACACAGACATATACTTAATATTTGGCAATCAAGTAGGTAATACAAAAATAATCATACCTATATAGTAAAGGCGCGCACATTCTAAAATTATTTGGGCACGTCAGGCAGCCAAATGTTATTGATATTAATTAAATGTAGCACGAAAATAATCCTAAATTAATAAAAAAAAAAATTGTCAGTCTTATACGGTCAACAAAATTAGTTATGGCAAATATAAAGAAATACCCTAGTAAAGTTACTTGTTATTGCAATACAAGCTGTCGTGGCATTGTGAGTTGCACGGATAATCTTTCTTTTTGCAAAGCACTTACATTCCCTCTTACATGCACAGCGAACAAACCCTGGACTTCTCCCTAAAGCAGCTTTCATGGCAACACTTCTTAAAGGCAAATTTATCTCCAGCACTTCTTCAAACAGCAAAAAGTTTTCTTTAGACACGTCGAATTCCGATCTGAGACAATATTGAAACAAATTCAACAATACATATCTGCAATACAACTTGTCTAGTATCTCATTTTGCGTTCGGATCATGTGTAAACCTTCTTCATTCTTTTGAAGAACAACTCCAATAATATTACGGAAATCAGCTTTTGCTCTGACGACATCGGGAACCAATATAGTTATATTATCTCCCCTTTCCACAGGAGTATGTATAGTATCAGAAGCCATTTTCATTCTTTTGGCCTATTGTGTAAATTTACATGAGATTTTTCTCTTGCAGCTGTAATTTGAGACTGTCGATTTGTACTACCTATGACTTCTGAGTCTTCTTGTCAGGCTACTGCAATTTGAAACTGTCCACTCGTACAAGCTAAGTTATTTGAGTCTTCTTGTTTGGCTGCTGTGATTCTAGTCTGTCCACTCGAACTAGGTCCAGCTAATACCTCTTCTTAGTTATCTAATACCTCCGCATCATCAGATGCCAAACGTTCTTTATCATTTACATTAATTTTATTCAAAGCCTCTCTGAGATTATCTTCATTTCTTCAATAGCATCTAGAGGCAAACTCGAAGTCATAAGCCTTACTCGTGGCTCTGTACCGAACATCGCTTTATAGGCGATTGACTAATATCAGAATGAAGTGTCCTATTTTTCATAAATTGTACAAATTATAGACTGTTTGTCCAATTTGTAGTGTTGCTATCGTGCATCCACATCTTTTCAACATCCTAATTGAAGTGCCAAAGCCAAGGATCTGTTCAACGGGTCAATTAGGATGTTGTGGCCTGATTTTCGGTGAACCAATTTACACCCTGGCCAATATAATGCCAAGTCATTTATAACGGATTAACAAATGCTCTGCCGTTATCAGAATGTAAAATGCACCAAACAAAAAAAAATATATCTGTCTAGATCTGCATGTTTACAGCCACATGAGCAGCTTTAAAAATATCAAATATTTCGTCTACATATAAGTAGTACTTTATAGGTTCTTTTCTTGATATTAATTTTTTTCATCCCACAGACACTGGTAACCATGAATCGATCAACTGTACTCCATATGTGTCTTTTTTCAACTGATTGTGCTTCCTCAATTTCGTCCACTAATTTGTCAGAAGTTTCTTTTCTCATATTTTGTAGTGGTTTTCCTTTCTTTTTTTTCGTTTTCATCAATCTCTAGAACTGCCTAGTGTGGCCAGCGTTCTTAGTGTAAGTGTGTGCGGAAGCGGGCGTGGGTGACGCGCCACAAATCATACGACGTCCTTTGACCAACAGAAATCGTCTTCAAACGCCACGTGCAAGCTAGATGAATTTTGATCCCTGTCAAAGCAGTTTTAACTGAGGCATTTCGTTAAAAATAGTTTTCCCTAGCTTCAACCCGTCTTAACTTATTCTTTTTTTTTTAATATTACTGTAACATATATACAGAAATTCGTATCTAAAATTTTGCGTTTCATATTATTGAAAAACTTAACCATTATACATAATTATTTAGATGCTACACATGAACAACTTGATTACCCTTTGAAAACTTTTAAGTTTTTTCAAATGACTGAAAAAGCGATTTTTGAAAAATCTTTCTCTCTGTGTGTGTGTGTCTCCCTCTGTCTCTCTCTCTGACTGTGCGTGTGTATGTGTGTGACCACAATAGCGTCCAAACGGCTAAAACTCTCAACCTCAACCTTTATATTTACGAGTATAATCTCCCTGTAGGGATCTGATAAGATTTTCAGTGAAATCGGAAAACCGGAGGCAGTATTATTATTATAATTTTTCTAAAAAACAATATTTTTCCAATTACATGTAATGTTCTGTTGAGCACTTATTAGGTAAATTTAAAAAAAAATTGCTCATATAGTTGATATTCAAGCTTACAAGCTCACGAACGCTAGTTAGATACTAACCGGGGCACAGTTTGAATTTTATTAATAAAAAATTATAATTATAATTTTCTAACATTAAGAAAACATATTTCAAATTATTTAAAATTTAGTCAGTATTATTCATTTTGTGGAATTTATCCCTTACTTTATACTTGAATTATAAAAAGCACCACTGCAATATAGGTACCTACACTGGCTACACTAGAGTTGCCATTTCAAGTAGAAGAAAATTTCCTATAAAGAATTTACTACAAATGTGTTACGTAATTATTATATATTGTTAATGGGGAATTCATGATTTGTAAAACTGCTGGGAATATTTGGTCTTTTCTATTTCAAAATAAAGTATACAAAAGTGGCAACACAAACACACGCCTAAAAACAGGCAAGAAATATTGTTTGATTGATTATAACCAATATCAAACGAAAACTTTTTCCATAACATCCATTATGTTTTACAATCGCTTTACGTTTCGAAAATCTAAAATGTATTCGCAAATGTGGAAAGTTCGATAAACATAAATCAACGTTTTTGTTCATCCATTAAGGTGCGGGAGTGCCCGAGGAAAACTGAAGTTGTATATTTGTTTTATATTAATAACATATGTTCCTCACGCCAGAGTCCGTCGATATTCGCAGCAGAAAAATAGCAAAAGATGGAAGGGAACAATGTCTATTGCCCCGACCGTAATATGCGGTTTGTATAACATCACATCGTGCAATGGGGCTTTATGAGATTTATTGGGATCGTCTAAATCTACATATGGCCCATAAAGGACGTGTCTGGCATTCGTCATTTAAGATGCTTATGAAATAGCCTTTAGGAAAAGCTCCGAAAAGAAAATCGACCCCAGTTCTATTTGTTTCTTCGATCGACATTTTTCAACGTAAATTTTTCTTCCTGCTCGAGAGTAAACGATATAATGATTTAGACACTAGCGCGCCAATACTTATCTTTCGAAAACTTATATAAAAACTTTTTATGAAACTTTCATTTCCTGCTTATTCTTTGGAAAGAATCTTTATTGCTAGTAATACATTATGGAGTTTCGGCGGAAATCTTCTCCACACTATATAAGATATATTTAAATGATTTAGGAAACAAATATATAGTATTAATAAAATAACTTTTAAGTGTTTGGAAAATAAATCACGTTGTTTCAAACATTATTAAATAGAAAATGTTTCACATTATAGTATATTATGTATCAAATGTTATAAACCTCGTTTTAGTTACGAGTCTTATTAAGGGCGATCGAAGCGTAGCGGAGCAACCGTTTACTAAAACAAGTGACTAACCGAGTTCATAAAATGAGTCTCGTACTATACTTTTTCTACGATAGCTAATAATCAAAATAAATCAAAATTACTTGCCTTTTCTCGTGCCATGTCTTTTTATTTTGACAGAATGATGAAAAGAGTCAACCAATTTGATTGAGTTTTAATTGATTTTTGCGACTGGAAAACCTAGAGCGAACCCCAGCCTGTGACTAAGAGGAACTTATTGCAAAGTTCACCCCGTGACTAAAGTCACAGCTTGTCAAGGAGTATTTAAAAGATCACTTAACGTCATGAAAATATATGATAAATTACGTTTTAAAGATGGGAATACAAAAACTAAATTATTTCAATATTTATTTTATTCATTTGTACACTGATCAGCAAACTAATTTTCAATTATCCAGTTATGCAAAGAAAAAAGAATAAAGTTCGAAAATTGAGAAAATAACTAACGACCGGCTGTTTTAACTTAGATTAAAATACTCCGTTAACCAATTATAGATTTATTATTGATTATCTCTAACCAGCGTTTTTCAATACGAAGAAATACGACGATTATCTAATAGTGTTTCAGGATTTATTGTACAAAGACGGCAACATATGAAAGAGCGTATTTACGTTCTCGGAATGCAGGGGTTGGATGAAAGTTTGACAGCTCTTTCTTTCGTTACATATTCAGCAACTTATTATTAGTATAAATATAAAGTTTTAACACATTTGCGTCCGTAGTCTGATGCTCTGCTAAAGACACAACTCGCAGGTAGAAATCCTCAAATTTGAAGACAACAACTAACGTCGCCACGAGGATCTTCTAGCTGAAGCTACACATGGGAGTCTGTCACCTAATGGTCCTCCTTACAGCTTACATCTCTAAGGTTATCCCACCTTATTCCTTGGCTACACCGTACTAATGACGACTAATAGTCAGAAATACGTGTCTACGGTTGCTCTACAGCGGAATTTACCCGTTATTATTCTCTTTGTTGTTATTTCATGTATCTGTGTTTTTTTTTTTTTATTTTTTTTTTTTATATATATATATATATATTGTTTGACCTCTTGATGAGAGTAATATACATATAAATACGGCAACAAAGAATAGCAAATATATATATATTTATATACATATGTGTATAATATCCCTCTTGATATCTGATTAGGTTTTCAGTAAAATCGGTAGACCGGAAGCAGTAGTTTTCTTCAGTTAAAAAATCGAATATTGCCAATATTTCGCTAACTATTACGCTTAAAACAAATTTATAAAGAATTTAAATGTACTCAAAATTAAATTTGGGAAGAATTTTATGAAAAAAGTTTTTCAAATTCCTACCGGAAGTAGGTCTTTTATTCTTATCGAAAATCATTTTTTTGCGAATATCTCGCAAATACTGCTTTCTAGGCAGGTATATTAAGAGTATAAAATTATTTAAGACATAATTTTCCATATCTTTTGTATAAAAAAAATTTCAAAATTCGGACCGGAAGTACCACTTTTACTCTTATCGAATACCGATTTTTTGCAAATATGTCGTAAGTTATGCATTCTATCGAGATTTATTAAGAGAATAGAAGTACTTAGAATAGGATTTTGAAAAATTTTTGTATAAAATTTTTTTGTATAATTTGAAAGGCTCATACGTATAAGAAAGTCGTGTGGTGGCCACACCTCATTATTTAATCGGAGTTGAAAACATCATCCCTAAGACTAGTAAATCATAAGAAAATAAAAGTCAAAAAGGTTGCGCGTAGTTATTTTATGCATTTGCTATATAGAGATCGTGACACAAGAGCTCTGGTAATATAAGAGATAGATTTGCGAAGCGCTATACTTGCCTCTGCTTACAGAGAGAGAATAAGGAATTAGATTGAGAATAAATAAATTTCATAATTTTACCCAAAAAACATGTCGGCATTTCTGATTTTAAACGCCTAACACAGAGAGATTTCCTCCAACTACGTTAATGCCCGAGCACGAGAAATAATTCGGTCTTGGCTTTTCGCTTGTACTGGTAATAATCAACATTTGGATGAAAAATGCTGCAGACTATCAATGGTCTTGGAAAAGTCAACATACATATTTAATCTATTTAAAAGATCTGTAACTAAAGCTATTTCATTTTAATTTACTTAGTATAAGTAAGAAAATAAATAATTTCGTATAGAAGTTGAAACAGTTGAAAGAATTACCACAATGTAACAATCAACAGCACTTACCTTTTTAGATAAATACAATAAGAATTTTAATCAACTATTATTAGAAACTTATTTTATCATATTACATTACATTTCCATAGGAACAAGATTTCATATCATTTGTAACAATAACTTCAAGCAGTCATATAATACTTGTTAATATTTCATGTTTAATACAATTAAATAAACATATCCATTTAATTATCCCAAGAGCACCATGTGCTGTAGCAATAAAACAAAATTAAGGTCGAATCTCATACATGTCGGTTTTCACATATTGCACTTCATAAATTCAGACACGAACAGACTTTTACGTCACCCCTATTAAAGTAATAATTTGGAAATTGCTGACTTAATAACGAACCCTTGCTTTCACGCTATGCCCACACACATCGTGAAGGGAATATAGTTACATTGAGGGCGAGTGATTTGGTTTTCTTGTGGAATTCGACTGCCGACGAGTGTGTTGTTTGACGTCACATTTCTGAGGATATTAACTTTGCCAGACAGGAACGTGTTAATATAAATCGTTGGAAAGTTTTCTGTACACCCTAACTGCGGGTCATAATGTTTTCTACAATGTAGCTGTAAATAATACCCTTGAAAAATTGGACTTGAAGTAACATGTGTTACTGAACAATACTAAACGTGTATAACTGTGAACAATAAAATCATTGTTGGGCTAGTAAAAATACAATAATAATCATTTGTGGTTAGATTATATCAAAATTTGGGTTCCATGATATACTAGAATAATACATGTGTCTCTAAAATAACTTCAAAAATACAAACAATATATAATAGTATTCTTGAAAATATCTCAAATGTGAGTGAAATTTTATGTTTAATATACATAATAATTATTTTAATACTCTACTTTGTAATATTACATTTTTAAAACATAATATCTTAATCTATCTAACATACTCTGTATATTTGTTTACAAAGAAAAGAAAATTATATTTTCAAAATTATATAAATGAAATTTTAAGAATGTTCTTTTGTGAATTCGGCTTTACATTTAATTTATCATACAAATAAAATTAATTATTCATAGGATTTAATTCAATTTAGAGAATGAAATTATTTAATATCGGTCTGCAAAATTCTTTAATATTATTATTTAAATTCCTATAAAGTTATTTCAAAATAATCAGACAAATACAGTAATGTACAATCATAATAATAAATAACGTTTTTCTTGAACTTTCATATCATTGTTTATTTTTGGGAAGCCGTTATTTATAGTTTCCGCTAGAAGACCCTTGATTTACGAGGGACAACAACCAATATCACCACATGGCAGAAAATACTAACCTATGTGTTAACCTTCTAATACATGAATTATCGAAATTTGTAATTATGTTTCTAAAAAAATTTGAACAAACAGATAACCTTTGAAATAACTTACATTGGGTTTGGAATAATTTTGGTCGGCAAAATTGAAGTTTTTCAAAATTTTATTTTTGGTTACCAAATGGTATACATTATAAACCCATACAACAAAACAAAAGATTCTTCCTCTTTTGTTAGATGCTCGAATTCCTGTAGAGCAAAGCTGTTCTGCCAAAAGAATTTTGAACCCGAGAAACGGCATTATTTTGTCCGTATGTTGCCTTTTTATTCGTTTATACAACAGCCAAGAATTTACCACCACAATATCTATCATATGATAAAATATTAGGTGATACCATTTCCGACTTTTTAGCTTTATCGGGTGGAGTCCTATTAGCGAATCCTGCAAATCAACACCCCCCATATGGCAGTTGTATTCTGTGATTATATTTGGACAATCTACTTCTTTTTTGCAGTTTTCAGATTTGAAAAATTTTTACTTTGGTGATAGGTCCGCTTCCACAATACTCCGAAATTAGAGTGGCAATTTTGTTGTCGTACCATTGCACAGCATTTATATCGCCCATCAAACTTTGTTGTGCTTTCATTTATGGTGCCTCTTCCTTTTTGCTTCATTTGTTTTTCTGTCTGTCCTTGATAATCAGGCAATCGATTTTGGCGGACTGTGGCCAAAGAATGAATTTTCCGTTTCGCTAAGTACGATATTAGTGGCAACGAAGAAAAATAATTATCGTAGAAAATTTTGTGGTGTTTGTTATGTGGAATAGGTTTGCTCAATCGAAGTACAACGTTACTTGCGGCCCCAAATAGGCTCATTATCATCAATTGTATAGCCCCGCTTTCCCGCAAACAATTCAAAATTGTAGGAGAAACCGGATACCCCACTAAGAACCCACATCTTGTAACCCCATTTATTGGGTTTCTTAGGGTTGTACGTTTTTATACTAATCTTTCCTTTAAACGGGATGATCTGTTCATCGCAAGACAGATGCTGTTCAAGAGGAATGGTCAAACAGGCTTTTCTGATTGTTTTCAGAACAGGCATAATTTTATCTAAACTGCTTGTACTCTGACTATTGTCTGAAAAATGCAATAAACTTTTGATTAACTCGAATCTGTTTACTGGCATAACTTACTTGCGAAATTCTGGTTTGAGGAGACCAATAGCTTCTGGTATTAGGTAGTTTGATAATCGACATCCAAATTATCATACCCATAAACCGTTGTATTTCCTCAACACTAGTGCACAACGGTCTCTTAGATCGTGTAGGACACTATACAAACAAGATTGGCGAACAACTTCGGTGAAAAAGTCTTCTGATAAAAACTATCCAAAAAGTTTCAGAGGAGTATCTAATTTCAAAATTTCATCAGTAAATAACCCACTGCCACAAAACAGTATACTTCATCTTTACTCGTCACTGAATTTTTCCAGTTCAATTTTGGTTTTTTAGTTACTTTCCCTCTGGATTTTTGGTTTGCTGGATTCGGGGCTTGATTGTGGAGTTGTATTAGACGAATGTCATCATCATCTGAGAACTCGTCATCACTCTCTTCAATGTTGTTTGAAGAAACTCCTGCTTGCACCAATAACTCTTCATTAGGGGTGTCATCGTCATCTGAAAACTCACTGTTCTCACTATCAGAGGGGATATCACGAATGGCACAGTTTTGCGTAACATTTTTTCGCCCGTAAAATGTTTTAGGATCCATTATCTGGAAGAATTTCAAGTATCAATATATCTTTTTATTTTAAGAAAATGTTTGGTCAATGCATAACGTTTCCGAACGGTAACATTCGTTGAGCACGTAATTGTTTCGATTTCCTCATGCAAAAGTCATATTTGAGAAATATAACATCACATAGTGATGATTTACACTGCTATAGCCTAGCTCCATCTATCAATTTACGCGCGTACCAATGCATTCAGTTATGTTAGCAGGAGGTAACGACATGCATACAAGGAACAGTTTATAGTAATGCGAAATAGATAGGAAATTTTAAAATTTGAGTTACCAATTGGCAACAATATGCAATAGAGGGTTAAATTACTCACTATAGTGATAAAGCACAGTATTATGAAGGCAGAGCAGCTGCGGACTCATGTGTATCAATTTGTTATTCGTCAGTTCAGTATAGATAAGATAGTATGTGTTGATTAAATAGTATATGTTTTATAAAAGTCTTACCACCCAATACACCAAAAACCTAAGCATGTTTGTAGTCTTTACGAAGAGTAGTCAGTAATGTATTCTGAACTGTGTAAATGCGATATTTACAGTCACGCTTACTACTAACAACTATAAATTATTTGTAGCGAATATTTTAAAGGAATCTAGAAAGGAATGTAAATGCCAACCTTGACATATAGAGGCTTTATCAAAAACTAATAACAAAATAACAAACAGAAAAGTAAGCCGTCATTTGTAGTTTCTGCCAAAATATCCTCGATTTAGCAGGGACAACAACCAACATCACAATACCGCAAACAATGTTGACATATGTGTTAAATTACCCACTAGTAAGGCGAATCTGAAATGGTGCAACTAGAAAAATGTCAGTTATTAATTATGGCTGGCAGTGAATAAAGAATTGCTGATAATGACAGGCACAGAAAGGCATTATATCTGGTACAGGGGACCCATGAAAACTTCTGAGGCGCGCCTTGCTCCATAATTCCTCAACTGGAAAAAGTGTTATAGCATTGCTTTGTTTCGTACAAATAAGATTTCAATTAGTAGCAAGCTTTACTCTAAACCCCATTTTAGATAATTTATTAAATAATACGTCATGATCAAATCCATCAAAACCTCGGTGTTTTGATATTTCGATAAGAACTCCTTCCTGTCTCTATAAATACTTATTTTCTAAGTATACCTCTTTCAAAAACGCTTACTATATATTCAGTAGTAAAGCAATTGGCCTATAATTAATATGATGAAATTTGTATATTTTTCTTAACTGGTGTCAAAATTGCTTTCATTAGTACTTCAGGAAAAAATGCTCTTTCCAATATCACATTGTCATACTCTACCACACATTAACATTCAATATATTTGTTTATTTAAATTCATTCGGTACATCATACCTTAACCTCGTATGTTTGATATGCGTTAATTGTGGTCAATAACATTTCATTGACTACGTTTCTATAGCTCCAGACATCTTCTCATTGTTTCTTTATCGTATCATAATTTCTATTATGTCGGGGGCCCTTTTACTGTAATGTCGTTTAGGCTTTACGGCGATTGTTTAGGAGATACATTAACTACGTAATGCTGTCATAATTACCCATAAAGGGACTAGAATATAATGTGTTGTAAGAGAAAAAATTAACAAAAAAGACAAGATTGTCTGAATTACTTAAATTAACGTTTAAAGGAAAACAAGTAATAACTCAAGGAAGGTAAAATTATTGGACTGAAAATAAAGACAAGGACTAGTTAAAAGTTGGTTTAAAATTACACCTAAAAAAGTATATACGAAAGGTAACGTTATGATGAATCTTGGCAAGAATTCACGTGTGTCGACGGATGTCGATCGCTAATGGACACCAGACAAAGAAAGTGAGTAGTAGAAAGCACAGAGAATTGTGTAATAATGTAATAAGTGACATCGTAAAAAACTCTTTTTTTAAAGCAATCTGAAAGATAAGGGCGTAGGGTATACTTGACCAATAAAAAGAGAGAAAGAGACATTAATTGAAGATGAGAGTGATTTTTACTAGCCTAGTAAAGGAATTAACCTGATAATAATCACAGAATTCCTCCAGATTTAAAATTAAGCTAAGATTTACTTACACACAAACTCTCATAAATACAAATGTCTAATTCATGGACTTCTACACAGATTGCACTCGCTCTTAAATATTTTTACAATAGGCGAGCTTTTCGTTTTTTCTAGAAAAAGATTGAATAAGTCACAACCTGCATTACCAGGAGATTTCTTATAATAAGAATGACTCGGTTTACAAACTTTTTTCCGCTTATCGTAATAGTGATATTTGGCGTCTCTCTGATAAGTATCCGGAGTTCTATAAATGTAAGTCAGTAATTTATAAATATATTTTAAGGAGACTCTTAATATTTTGTTGATGAATAATAAATCTGTGCAGAATGTTTGGCTCATACATTAAAAATAATTCGAAGATTAAGTAACATGTTTTATTTATAATCTGGCAGTTAAGATCTACTTGAGTTTTCCATGTCAAGTTACTGTCAATTACTGTATCTAAGAATTTGAATGGTGACGTGACTTCTAAAGTATTCTCGTCAACACTAAAGGAAGAATTTATCTTAGAGAAAGTTTGTTGCCGAGGTAAAGTTTGTCTTGTGCATAGATGTTTTCAAAATTGGCTTAAAAAGAAAATATTTAAAATAAATTAGTTACAAAAATCTTTATCATTAAAAGAATATGATGCGAAATACATAATTAATAATAGTTAATACAATCAATTTCCTATGCACAAAGTCAAATTATATTGACATTGCGAAATTAAGAAAAGGCTGTCACTACTAAAAAACAAATAAACCAAAATTTCTCGTAAAAAATATTTCAAACAATAATTAGATCTTTTGCTTTATAGTAAACTGAATAGAAATTACCATCGCCAGTAACCAAAGAAATAACAGTACTGGTGATTCACAATGTATAAATTTTTAGTATAAAATGTATTTAAAGTACTGAAATAGAAATGTACGGAGCTATAATTTAATCACAAGAGATTCCAGTGCAAACATTGACTTTTATATATATTAGGTGCATACAAGCCTATGAGATTTTCCCTTGACCAATACCACACAGTTATCGGATTATGTCGACCGCATACATGAAAGACAACTCGTCCGTAAATTAAACATTGGGGCAACCTTTGCTTCTGTTTGCCTTTGCATAATTTTATCAACCGAAAATAATCGTGTGAAAAGTACATTTTCTAGGATTTTAAGCTTGGAATAATTATGTGCAAATATATGAATATATTGTTGCTTTATTCTTTTTTGACGATAGTATAATAAAGTGTGATCATAACTAGGGGGCGGACACGAGCGGCCGATGACTCATCGCCCATGGGCGCACTATTGAAATTTTCTAATTTTAAAGAGGTTTTAATTTTATTTACATAATTGGATAACAAGTAGCTGGTGATATATAAAATACAAAATACATTATTATTTGTTCATTTTGTTGTTCAAGCCGAGTAAAGGAGTATTAATATTTACTAGCAAGACTTTCTCAAGGTTCTCTTCTGTAAGACTTGTTCTCCTTGAATTAAGTACATCCTTGTAGATAGAAAACGTTCCTTCTACATCGCAACTGGTTATAGATGCGTACTGGAAATATTCTTTTATCCCAGCGTATTTAAAAGTTTGATTTTGTGTCATTGTCCCCATACACAATTGCCGCAATATTATTAAATCTGGATTTCTATTAAAAACTGCGTCTAACTTTTGCCGAAGGCCACATTCGAAGTCACTTGGAATACTTTTGAAATTATTAATAGCCACATCTAATGTGGTTAATCCATCTTTTAGTTTGAGATTTCGATTTTCAAAATATGTGATTAGTTTAGGCAAATTTCCAAAGTGTTCCTCATGGAATAACAACTGATTCTTTAAATTTACGATTTGTGTTAGTTCCTTGCACTCATAAATACTTCTAGCATCGTCATTTAAACATGTAACGAAGTTTTGTAAACTATCGAAATTCTCTGCACAAAAACTAGTAGCTTCCAGCCATGTTCCCCATCTAGTTATTACTGGCGAGGGTGGCAGTGACAAAGATGGAAATTTTTCCCTGTAAAGAGCTACTCTCGATTGTGCTTTTCTGAAAACTTTTTTAAAAGCGGATACAAGTCTATCAACTTTCGGATAGGTGTCTCAAGTAATATGCAGCATATAAGAATATGTTTCCTTTAATGGTCTGCCTATTTTTAACATATATGCGGCACTGTCACTAACAACTAGAAGTATTTTTTTTTCTGTACCTGTCGTCCGAATGAAGCATGTTGTTTCTCGTTAATGGTTTTAGCAATTGTTTCCCCATAAACTGTATTTATAACTTTAGATGCTATTACATATGCGTTATATGGAATAGTTGGATGTAGCACACCAGCTACAACATTTACCACACAGCGTCCTAATATATCGACAGTTTCGTCGGCACTTATCCATATGTACTCATTTGAAAGACGTCTTCTAATGCATTCTACAGTTTTCGTGAAGCACTTAGAAACATAATATTTGCGTAAGGTGGATTCATCAGGAACACTTCGACCAGTATATTTTTGAAGAAATGTTTTGAAAGTGGGATTGGCAAGTTTCTTTAATGGGATATTAGCCGCCATTAAAGCTTCACAGAGTTCTTCGTAAAATTGTTAGCTTTCAACGGGTCCAATTTCCGTGTATGTTTTAGCGATGCTGAGTGACGTTGTACGCGCGATTTTTGGGCATTCTGTAACGAAATTTTACAGACCTTGCAATAAATATCGGAATCACTGATAATGGACATACAATCAGTATGACCCTCAATACAACTCGCCATTGTTTCACGATGTATTTCTCGACGTTCTTCCATACCTATCATATCTGGAAAAGTAACATAAACAATGTTCTGGATCTATATAAATAACTAAAAATGTACGCGTATGTTATTGAACCTAAACGAAATCCAGTGCACACTTACGTCTAGATAATTGGGAGAAGTCGATTCAATGAAACGGGATTAAACAGGAACTATTACATAAATTACGAAGTACGTAATTAACAGTCAAAACAATGAAAAAACGAAACTAACGTAAGTATGAATAGGTATACACATATATAACTTTATTGATCATGCCAAATATAAGGTAAATATAATAAATTTTAAAAACCTCTGACTCTCCTATATCTACGCCGATGAAAATAGGATATTTACGAGTTAAGTGGACTTTTTTTGTGCCGTTTTCCCGTCAACATGTGAGTCAATAACAGATGTTGCAGTTCACCATATGAATAATGCTTGAATAATGCTATTCAGTAAATGTGTCTTGTTTACATTATTTCTTTGCTCCAATGTAACTTCGTCGTAGTTTAAACCGGGAACGTCCGCCTCCTAATCATAACTGTCATCGACGTTTTAGAATACCCTAATCACAAAATAAGTGCTTTTTGGAATGATGCCGATCTGTCTGCCTTTCTGTCCGGGAGCATAATTGCGCCTAAACAGTTTACAATATTTCAATATTAGACAGAAAATGTGATCAGTTTCTGGTCAAATAGGTTGCAGTGCGAGGATCATATTTTACATGAATATCTGTGGAATTGTAAGTTTAATCAACGTGTATAGGGAATACTACAATATTTGATTGTAAGTTTGTATAAATAAATGTTTTCGCCATCAAAGCTGTGTTCTTTAAATGCTATTGTATCATATATATTGGTTTTTTTTTTCGGTATTTCTTGTTTATCTATTTCAGTTATTCCATGATCGATTCGTCAAAGTGCGTGTTTGATATTATTTAATTAAGTAATCTTTACGTATTTTGTTCCGACTAGCTCTATATGAAGTTTTTATTATTCAATACATGTGCATTCTCAAAGGGTTAAAGGGTATTAAGTAAGTATTTATTCACTTAATGTTTTCATCAATTACCTACATGTCTTTCAGGTAACGTTCGTGAGTGTTGGTTTCGATCGTTGACGTCCCTGGTAAGGATTTCTATTAATGTATTGATGTCGAGTTGAAAAAAATATTCAACAACACATGTATCGAGGAATGTAGGTCACTCCCTCGGATATAAGTGATCGTTTGAAGAAACAAAATACACCACCTCAGATGTTTATAAGTATAACTATAACAGTCCTTTAAACTTTAGAAATATTTAATAACAAAGGTTATTTTCTTATAGCAACTACACAAATTCGAAAGAAATGATTTGGCAATTGAATAATATATATTACGATTCTTACAGTATTAAAATATTAAACATACATAATCATCATTTGTTTATGAACTGGAAAATTTAAATATTATATTGAGTTGGGTTGACGAGCAATTACAGTTGACTTCGTCCTCAGATAAGGTTAATTTGACATGGAACGTTTAAGCTGTACGATATCTATGATCGTAATTAAGTATTGATTCTACGGATTAACTAATCGATATCTAGTAACGTTACAAACTACAAGACTTTACTGAATTTAAACGGTAAATACTTTTATCTGTATGAGATTTAAATTCTTAAAACTCATACTACTTTATATATATGCTACTTTATATATGACATTTACACATAATTTACAAGTATCTACAATTATATAAGATTTTCTTTACTTAGTTGATGTCGTCGTATTTACTTTGACTCGTAAAATACCTTATTGTAATACTTCTGTATGTCTTAGATATGAAGTTCTGGGTTAATTGGAACTGGAAAATCCTTTTCTCGGTTTGGAAATGGTCAGTTCCTAAGTGCGGGAACAACCTTTTGTTCCCATTTCCAAACCGAGAAAAGGATTTTTCAGTTCCAATCAATGGTTCAGTTCCAATTAATGGTAACCTACTGCTCGTGGTGTCTATGTTTCCTCCATTGTCGCGTTACTTCTTTAAAATCTTCAATGGAACAGGTATTTTAGTTTTAGTAGATGTTGTTGGCTTTTGTAGTGTGTAGCAATCTTAAGTAGTATTATTTTATGTTTGTGTGAGTCCTATTAACCTATCTTTTTCTTGTAGATATTGCTTACTGGTTTGTTAAACTCTCAGTCGTTAAAATAGAGTATGGTCCTCTCTTCTTTAGAAATATTTATGGAATTATTTTTACTTTGCGATCTACGTTTAACTTTGGAAGTCTGTTTATTTTGTGTGCGTATGTATTACTTTAAATGTTCGTAATGTAAACAAATGTGGATACGCCTTATACATTTGGCGCGTACCTATGAAAAAATGAGCTTCGTGAACTCTACGTTGATGATGAATGAATGGACCCTGATTTTACTCCGAAAATTGTCTCTATAGCTCTGTGTAAAGACAGTTAAATTGTTTGTCGTATCCATAACAATTTTAAACTCGACACCATACACGATTTTAAACTATTTCAATTTACGAAATATTTACCATCAGAATATTTAAATAATGACTTTTGAAAATCATTAATTATTTTTTAAATTCAATATACATTTTAAAATACGCTAATTCAAATTTTGATCGAATAAGCATTTTTCGACTGCTTGGCGTCCTTTAAATGCGTTGTACAAATAAATCAGTATAGTCATAGCAAACAAAATTCACACATATGGAATTAGTTTTGAAATTTTGGCAAATTATGAGAATATGTGTGAATGACGATATGTACACATAGATTAAATTCTTTTTAACTAGATATTATCATTTTCTCATGTCTAATTGGCATTCTGTAGCCTCCTTATATTTATTTTTATGAAAGTCAAATTTAAATGTTTATATATGCGTTTCTAATAATTCTTAAATAGTATTTTATAAGTATAACAATACAAATGCTAACATTTGTTACTATTTTCTTATTCAGTAGTAGTAGTAGTAGTAGTAGTTTATTTCGCCATAAAAAAACTTACATATTATGGCATGTCAGGTACAAAATAGTGTAAAGATAAAATTCAGAAAAAAAGAAAGCTTTCGAATAACTAATTACAGTAACATGAATGCACAGAGGCATCACCTGAAGTCGGGTGACAGATATTCCTCAACATCGTAGAAAACATTAGTCAATAAAAAAACGCCTAATTGTTTTACTAAACTTGTTCACACTTAACTCCTTAACAAAGTCTGGTATTTTGTTGTAAAGCTCCACACCCCAATAACTGAACGATTGCTGCGTCTGCTTTAATCGGTGGCGCGCTGTCACTAATTCATCCTTACTTCTAGTATGGTAGCTGTGATTATCGGAATTTCTCATAAACTGAATTTTATGTGTGTGTATATACTTTACACAAGCCGTTATATATACGTTAATAATAGTCATAACACCCTTCTCAGCAAAAACACCCCTGCAGCTGTCACACGGTCGCAATCCGCGCAGAGCCTGCATAGCACGATTCTGCAGCAAAAGGACACGCCCCAGCCCCGACGGCGTACCCCATAGGACTATTGCATACGATGCTATGCTGCGGAAGTTCGAGTAGTACGCCAATTTCGCAGTTTCATAAGTTACCAGTTGTTTGATCCTCCTTATTGCATATACAGCAGTACTCAACCTCAAGAGAAGAGTTGTTACATGTTCAGACCACGTAAGTCTGCTATCCATTATGACCGCAGAAGATTTAGCGTTTCAACCTGCGTGGCTGATGAAAAAGTATGTGTTTGTGTTTTTTCCCGTTTAGTTTTAGCTTGTTTGCATCACACCAGGTTTTTATTTGAAGTATTATTTATCCACTGTTGACTGATTCTCTCCTCGACATCTCATGGTTACATTCTACTGCCTGCTGTCTATCTTCAAAATAAGACCTAAACAGTTCGAGTGCGATACCTCGCACCCCATAGTAAGCCAATTTCTACAGCAGCAGTCCATGCGATACCGAGTCAAGTGCCTTGCTAAGACCACAGGCCACTATTTCCGGGGTTTCATAATTATCTCTAGCATCCATTATATCACTCAAAGTTCCTAGTATCGCTGTTATTGTGGACCTTCCAGATCTGTAGCCATGCTGTAATGGGGTAAAAATATTCTGTCTTTCGAGAAATGAAACCAATCTCGTGCATATTACCATTTCCATAACCTTTGATATAGTTGGGAGAACAGATATGGGCCTACAATTTTCTTCATTGTCCCTTTCTCCTTTTTTATATACAGGTGTAATTTAAGCAAGTTTCAATTGCTTTGGAAAGATTCCTTCTTTCGAGCAGCAGTTTATTATATATGTTAGTGGTTCTGCAATTTCATTTAATAATAATTTTATGGTCGTATGAGTGGCGGTTTTTTCCAACAACTGAATGTGTTTTAAGTTCGAGTTTAAATATTTGTAAATATAAAAAGTAGGTTATATAATCAGAAACTTAATGCTATTGCATGTACATGTTACAATTTAGTGCATTATTGCATTAAGGGATAAATGCTGACAATGAATATGTAATATTTGTTCCGTACTATATTTTGTTCAATTTGTTATATCTAACCAAGAATATGTAAACTGAAAGCAATTGCTAATTTATTATTATCTTCAATCAAAACGTAACGGGAAAATCCGCCTGTGACCGCAATATGCAATTTTAACGTAGATTTTTCGAAATACATAATAGACCCATTGGGCCAGTTTTTATTTATGGTAAACTAAACCAATATATCACAATTCATCGTGAAAGCGTGGAAACTTTTCTTGACGATTGGTTTTCAAAGAGTGATTTTTCAACAGGATGATGCTATCCCACATATTAATTACAATCGGATTTTTAACAAGAAATTTCGGAAATTCATGTATTGGAATATATGGACCCATCCCTTGGCTGGCATGCTGTCTGATATTATCCCAATACTTTCTCTGGGGTATTCTTTACGATCAGTTTATGTGTTCCGTAGTTGTCTTATGTAACTCCTGGATATTGAAAAGATTCCGGTCGCGTTTGCTTTTCTCTCTCATATTATATATTTTGACTTTTGCTGATTTTTATAGCCTAGTATTTTTACTCTTAAGTTGTTGCACTTTTTATATTCCATGGTATTATTAGTGAAATCTTCCAATCTTTTGTGAATTTTGAATTATCTCGTCCATGTGTATGATCAATAAAGATCGGCTCAGTAATAAATTCTTTTGATTTTCTTTTAAATCTTTTTGCTGAGGTCTTGTTTGGTGTAGATTTTTCGTAACAATCTTATTATTTTCCTGTTTATCTCCTTTCTTTCAGAATTTTTCGTGATCTCTCTCATGGTGCCATCTCGAACACTTTTTCTATATCGATGAAGCCTAGATAGATTTTCCTTGCTTGATTTTGTATTACCTGTTTTATGGTAAAGTTAACGGGTATTTCTAGTTATTACAGTTTATATTCTGTGGAATTCTTAGTGAATTCTTCCAATTTTTGAGATTTTTTCCAGAATAGATAGTATAATTCAAAGAGTAAATTTTAATTATCTCTAGTGCTGTCTTATTGTAGACGGAACCTTCACCATATTTTGAATCCCTAATTATTTCTTGTTATTTGTTTAAACTTGGGAATAGTTCTTTACTTTTTTGTTTTATTCTTGTCATCAACATTAGCTTCAATACTTTTAGAATTTGCCAATTATTCAATAAAGTCATCTTTCCATTTAACCACTTTTTTTTTCTTCTTTTAAAACCTCTCCATTTACATTTGCAGTTTACACTAGATTAACATAATTTGCAATTTCATTATGTAAAAAATATAATAGTGTAACAGAAAGTACATATGTACACATAATTTGTATTTAATTCGAATTTTCGAAGTAAATGGAATCTTCTAAACGTAAATTGGTTTTTAAACGTGGTTTCATCGTAATTATATCAAAGTCGAATTTTAATTAAAACGAAATATTTCATGTACACTCGATTTTAGAGAAATTTGTCGTACCGTAGGACTTCCAAAGTGAGCAAAAAGCCTTGAAGTTACCTTAATTCGAACAGAAAATTTACATGCTTTGACGGAAACATCGTCACGTATTTCCCCAAAATTATAATTACAAATTCTTATCTCCTTTCCGGCACTAAGAGATCGACCAATCCTGTATTTCCATTAGTAGCGCATCTCCCTTTCTATCTGCCGGAATCCGACGCTCTATCTTATACTATCTCGAAACTTCAATGCTGATTCCAAACAAATTATGTATTCCCCTGCAGTCCACTTTAATGTACGTGTTAAAAGATAAGAGAGTAGAATTCTTGGTTATTGTATCCTTACGCTCTCTGCTAAACTTCAAACATAAATCATTACTTAATAGGTGTACCTATATTTCCTCTGTTATTCGCACGAATAATTCTGATATTACCTATGGTTGTGAACAATTAATTACAAGAAAATTATGTCTATAGCTTCAACGAATTTCAATATCTATTAAGTTATGAATTATAAGCTCTCTCTGAAGTTGCAAAGTCAAATACTGAAGTTATAATAATGAGTTAAGTGTGCCATAAGTTGCGAACACTTATTAGAACATGGATTTTACATAAAATAAATATTTTGTAAATGGGAGTATATCTAATGAATAGATCTTTTTTTTAAATTAACATATTGCTGTGACTCTAATGATATGATTTAAAAAACATAAAGAATGTATAAAACTGTATTTGGAGAAATTCTATTTCATTTAGAAATTCAAATTTTAATTTTCACAGTCATTTCTGTATTAAATTAATATATACAGTGCGTGTCTAAAGCTCCCTTTTATCTTTTAAACGAAGTACAATACAACGTTAAAACAAAAATAAAACATAACGACTGTAAAAATACTAACATTATATCATTTCTCGTTTCAAAATTTTGACAGATGGCGGTGTAGGCATATTCACTTAAAAATTTTAAATGGCGAAGGGTAGGGGGTATTTGAAAGGTGTTGGGAGGACCTATTCAAAATTATGTTCTTTAAATACCCTTCATTTTTTA
Source organism: Amphimallon solstitiale (assembly GCA_963170755.1). NCBI lineage: Eukaryota > Metazoa > Arthropoda > Insecta > Coleoptera > Scarabaeidae > Amphimallon > Amphimallon solstitiale. The sequence goes on along the minus strand of OY720681.1, from coordinate 86,745,365 downwards.
GAAAAAAGAAAACGGGAAATTTCACGGTTAGGATAATAATATTATTTGAATGGTATTTGGAATGGTCTGGAAATAAATAGAAGAACCAGAAGAAATAATATTTTTAAGAAAATAAATAAACAATTAAATTAAACTTTTTAACAAGCCGAATAAAAACTACTACAATTGGAAAAGAAACAAATAATCCGGAACACACCACTGTAATTTGAAATTAAATGTTGAAATTGAGCACCCTGAATCTCTTGGCAATATAACAATCGATTACGAAACAATGATGTAATTATCCTACTCTTGAAATTGGGCGTTTTTCTTTTTAACAAACAAAGGAAATTTAAAAAAACAGACATTTTGAATAAAATTTCCAAATAACTTTTTAATGAGAAGTCACTCGACCCCCTTAGCCATTTAAAATGTTTAAGTTGATATAGCCTCAGCACCATCTGTCATAATTTATAAATGAGACCTGGTCACAAAGTAAGTATTTTTATAGTGGTTTTGTTTTAGAAATCAAAGTAGGAGTCGGCTTGAACTAAACAAAAACACTAAACACCTTCACCACACTAAACAACACCCAGTGTTGTTCTGTTACGCTAGGGTATGTAGACAGCGCGATTTTTAATCAGTGCTACTGATGATGACAACTTAGTTGTTGAAAGATGTGTTTAGCCCTCTTGTGCTTTAGTGTGGTGAAGGTGTTTAGTGTTTTTGTTTGGTTTTGTTTTATTTTTGTTTCAACGTTTTATTCCATTTCGTTTAAAGGGTATAACAAGGGGGGGGGGTTGCAATGTTGCAGTTTACCTACGCACATATGAGCTGATAGAGAAATTTTCCAATTAATTTCTTTATAGAATATTTACTAATTTGATTTTAACAGCATTTAAAATAATACCCACAGTTTCTTGTGTATTATTTATTTACTACATTCTACATGTAATTTTTGTTATTATTAAAACATTTTTATAGAATAATATTTCTGATATTCATAGATCTGAGGAGGTAGAAGATATTTTTATACAAGTTGAATTCCATCCGGATTATCGGGCATGTGTTGCTAGGGTGCAGTGCAGCAGTATTAATAGGGTTCCATGCTGTTATAGTAGAGGCAGGCTGCGTGTCAGGTGCCGAGATGGCAGTGTGATTAGAGGTTCTCACGTGTTACCTGCACGAATGTAAACCTCAGGCCTTTTCAGACCTTTTGCAAGGTTACACGAACAATGAAAATATGTGTGTTAAGTGTTTCAGTGATGAGATTTATATTTATTTGTATTTCTTTGAACTCCTGTTTTCAGTTCTTTTAATTTTAAATCCAATTTCATGTTTTCCTATGCTATAAGCATAACAGAGAGACGTTGAGATTTGACAAGGGTAGTATGTTACTTAGGTTTATTGTTTAAGAATAAATTAATTTGCATTTGAGAGATGTGTATAGACGAATGAGATTTTTGGTTTGGAAATGTTATTAATACTAATATACATAAAAGCAATATTGTACGTAGATATTCATATAAATCATTTTTACTTACTGTACTGAATATTTTCATTCGGCTCTCTTCTGATTTTCGAAATTGCAATAAATTTTATAAGCGTTTGGTTATGTGAGTATTATAACACAATAAATGTAACGTAATCTTTATGAGAAATGTCGTGCTTGAGTTCCACACTATATTCGTGTTTGTAACACTGGTAATAAAACTTTTAGAATAAAATATTACTTATGGATGTTCGGTATAGAGCAGATATAAACTTTTATTAATAATCCCTATACTTTACACATTTTCTCTGTCAAGCGTCCACTGTGATTAAAAGGGACTTTGCCACGAGCAATGGTGCACCTAGAATTAAAAATAAATATAAGGTGATTGCGGCTCTAAAAATCTTCCACCCACAACATACACTATACGGGGTGCATCCGTACAGTAATTTGTATTAATTTTTGTTCAATGTGCACGTGAAAATGCTGCTTAAACCATATCAATTGTAAATAAGTGTTTCTATTATAATTAGGTGTTGCAATGTTTAAAAGAATTAGATACTTAAGAAGTTGCGATTATGTATGAGAATTTAAAGTATTTGCTAGTATATTGAATTATTTATTTTATGACAATTAGCATGGTAATTCATTTATTCTTTTTCAAAATTATGTTCATTGTCGGAGATATTAATTTTAATTACTACGTTAAAAATAGGTATAGTGTAGTCCCATTATACTATAAAAGGAGTAGTTACATTATAAGGTCAGATTTTATTACGTAAATAAAATTAGATTTATTAGATTAAATTAAAGAAAAAATCAACGTATGTGTTTTGTGTAGGTTGTTAATATTTATTTATTTTAACTACATACAAAGTTATCTAAAATAAGGTTACAAAAAAAAATAAATAAATAGTCATGTATTTAAAATAATTGTTGATTACAATGTAAGAACATTGTATATTGCAAATTTTTCCTTTATACGGCTCCGTTTCTCGGAAATTAAATTGGCTGCTTTAGAATATATATTTTTCTAAGAAAGAAGGTATTAAAAGGTCCACAATTCCCACAGATTCTTTATTTTTAGATAAAAAAAAAGAAAACAAAAAAAAATAATAAAGATTCTGTGGGAATTTTGGACCTTCTGATACCTTCTTTTTTGAATTATCAACCCACACATGGCCTATCATACCAATATATATTTTTCTGCTAAGTTGTTTGCTCTTTGTTTCTACCATTCTAGTGGATTTTCTTTCCGGGTCAAAAATACGTCTGCTATATAAGTTTTTATTTCTATAATTGCTGTAGCTGTTGGACTATTAGCTAATTCTGTAGATTTCATCAACTTGTGAAACTTTTTCCAAATTAGACATGTTTCTGATTCGTCAATAGTGTATGAACCAGCACCCTCAGAAATAACACTTTCGGTAGCTATGACAGCTGAAGTGGATGTATCGGCCTCTTTTCCTTTGTTAATTAAAGTAATGTCTTCCTGTTGAATTTCCTGCTTGACACGGTTAAGTGCCTGGCTAGAATTAAAAGCTTTAGTTTTGAACCTTGAATTCAAAAAGGAGGCTTTTGCTAAAATATCATTAAATTTAATATTTCCAAATCTTGTTGACATTTCTATTAAGGTAGAACCTGCGTTCTGTAAAATATTAGTCCTAATCTGATCTAGTACAGAACGAAGACAATTAACAATAATAGTAACATTTGATAAGGTGACTGACTTTTCAGCACTCATCTCTACCGTAATTTGTTTGAATGGTTGTAAATACTTTACATATTTATTTTAAAATAAACCATTCAACCTCAGAGAGCAACTCAACTGGATTTTGTAATAGACTGACTGTAGCAGTAAGAGGCTCTTGGAATTTAACTATCCGCCAAACATGTGGAAGGTTGAATTCCAACTGATAACGACTTCTTGTTTCAGTTTTAATGGCAATGAGTTTGGTTGCATTTGTTTCTGGATAGAAAAATAATAGTTTGTGCTTGTGTTCTTCAGTTAAAGTAACCACTATGGGCTCTTACTTTATTACGAATAGAATCAATTTCTGCAAGACCGGTTTTAATAATTAAATTATGTGTGAGCAAAACAAAGAATTTGAGCCCATCCACAATTTCTTATGGCTCTAATCATATTGGCTACATGTATGAGTTAAGTTCCATTCCGGTATAATATGTTGCAACTCATTAAATAAATTTAGCGACGTATGATTGCTCTCTCAACAAAAGCAGTCTAACATAAATGAATGGAAATTGTATTTGCTGGTAATGAAATGAGCTGTAATACCTATATAACTTTCATTTGCTACAGACGTCCATGCGTCTGTAGTTCTGGCCACAAACTCTGCAGTTTCTAAAATATTTAAGTTTTTCGACAACCATCTCCTATATTGATGGTAAAAGTGAATTTGTTATTGTAAAACGACTAGGAATGTTATAACATGGTTCAAGTTCGAGAAGCAGTTCTTTGAAACCGATATCTTCTACAACAGAAGATGGTTGCAAATTTTTGGTAATTATATTTAATATCAAATTATTAATTTTCTGTCTGTTGTCTAGGCAAGGATATTGGACAAGAAACATAACTTACTGATGACATTTGCTGCCTTTTTCTCGTTTTTTGGACTTCAGATATTCCAACAGTAGAAGTTGCAGTAGAGAGGGGTATTCAATCTCCGACTCCGATATTAAATCACACAAATGGCAAAAAAATTATTTTACATTGCATCAATAGAATAAGCTCAAACAAAACTTATAATGGAATCGACCTACGCAAATACAAATAATACTAATAATGGATTAAATTCAAATATTTCAGACAAAAACGTATTCTAAAAGTATATTATGAAAGTAACTGTTTGAAAAAGGAACGAATACTTTAGTAACGCATAGTTACATTTGCGAAACCACTAGTTAATAATGCTTCCGAATTACTATTAAATGACCTACGTATTGTAGGTTTGCATGTAGCGCTTACATTATATAAATGTGCATGTATATTCAATAACACATATCTTCTCTGATCAGATAAATATGTATTATATGCAGTTATTTTTACATCAAGAGTTATGTTAATGAATATATTATCTAAAAACGTATTAGTGTACGTTCCTCGTCCTGTAAAAGCTTTATATAGGAACACAAACTGTAATACTAACAAATTACTTGAGTCTACAATTTCTTTAGATGCAGCTGCCAAATTTACATTAGTCGCCTGTAAATATTACAAATGCATCATTAGTGTACATATTATTCAGAACCTTATCAATACCAATATAGAAACGGAACTAAACTACAGATACTTATCCATGCAACGAATACACAACAAATAAAAACACACATAATACACAAAGAATAACACGTATAATACATCTGGTATGTAACTGAACGGTAAAGAGATAATCTATCATTGAAGTAATTTAGATTCAAATTTAAAAGTTTAAAATAGTGCTTTTTACATGCCAAAGGAAAACTAATTTATGATTTTTTACTAGCCTATCTTCTATAATTCTACCATGATCCCAACTATAAAATAAATTCTTCCTGTATTTTATGAACGTGTGTCAAGTGTATTTATGATTAGTGTTTGCATTTGTAGTAATAAACTGAAGCATTTGCTTGTTCTGCACCTGACATTTTCAAAAATTATGTGCAGAACCTTGCGCTAAAAATGTGTACGAATATTCACATAAAGTAGGACTGTAATATTTGGTTTAAAAAATGAGGTGTGGGCCCAACACCAATTCCTTATACGTATGAGCTCTCTAAATTTCTGATATAAAAGTTGTTCTAAATTAAGTTCTAAGTATTTCTATGTACGTAATAAAATAAACTTGTTATTTCCAGTCTGAATTTAAAAGTACGTGCAGAAGAACTAATAAAATAAAATGCAATCATTTAATATTCACTCAAATTTTAGGTTAATTTCAATATATAGCGTAACGTTCGGTACTTTACTTATTTGGTAAACGTAATCTATATGAAATTAACGATACCATAAATGTTCAAAGAAGATGCTTAAAAATAGTCCTGTTCATCACCTTTAAAAAAAGGTATTTTCTCGCAAGCAATATGTAATTGCGCGTAAGGCAAAGTTAAATAATAATAAATAAATATATTTTTGCAAATTTGATGGTGTTTGTTTTGACACGAGTGTTAAAAGATTATGCATATTTTAACACATAATTTTATGCGGCAAATATCACTTGCAAAATAATCATCTAGCTACAATGTATGAAGCATTAGCTTTACAATATACCTCAATGTTAAAAGTACCATGCTCGAAATTCCCTACGTGATGGGCAATGGATAAAAATGCATGTATTCTTGTTGTGTTGTTATTGTTCAGCTGCTGTATTATCCTGGTGATTTTATGTGGTATTTGATGTTCTTCTTGTACTCTGATTAGGTAATTCAGCCGCACTCTATCGAATACTTCCCTCAGATCTATGAAGCAAGTGTATGCAGCTTTTTCGAACTCAATGTCTTTTTCTTTAACATGCTGTATAGCATCTGAAGTGAATCTGTTCCTCCTGAAGCCTTATTGCTCGTCCTTGATTTCTATTTGGTCTTCTAATCGGGTTTTTAGTAGACCTGTGAGAGGCAGATTCCTTTGTGGTGCTGGGTTTTCCCCCCTTTTTGGAATATGGGGATAGTAACACTCTGGTGCCCTTCGCCTGGTATTTCGGATTTTTGCATTACTATACTGAATAGGTTCGTCAAGTGTTTCATCAGCTCGGTTCCTCTATACTTTAGTAACTCATTTGGGATTATGTCGTGTTCCGGAATTTTACAATTTTGAGTTTCTTAATTGCTTTTCCCACTTCCTTGGCTCTGTATTGTTGCCTCCGTCGTCGCCATTTTTCATATGGTATAATTGTTTAAAGTAATCTTCCGACATATCCAGAGGAATTCTGCCCGTCTGTGCAAATTCGTTCTCCGTTTTTTTTCGATTTTTCAGCATTTTCCAGACCTTTCTTTGTACTCCGTACATATCTTTATCCATGTCGCTGGTGAATTTTGCCCAGTAGTCTCGTTTATCTTTCATATCTAGGCGTTCACTCTGTTCCTTGTTTCAATATATGCTCTGTGTTTTCTTGTGACGAATTGCTCTTATGTTGTAGGTATACCTGCCTTCTTGGTTCGGCCACAGCTTTAACTTCCAGGTCGAACTACGGTTTCATTTATTTCTGGGCATTGGTGTTGATGCTTCTGGTGCTAATGGCTTCCCTTGTCAAACTCTATCGCTTTCTGTATCGCCGTCCATTTTCCGTCAGCGTTATCATCGTTGGTTTCCAGTGTTTGCAGTTTTTCCGTCAGTCGCTTGCTATATAATTCTTTTATGCTAACATGCGACAGAGATTCCAAATTGTATTTCTCTTTGATTATTATTGGTTTTCTTATTTTCATCGGCTGTTTTATTCTGAGCTTAGTGAGCACCATGTTTATGGTCTGTTCCTAGATTTGCAGAGGTCAGTGCTCTGAAGTCTAATATTTGGGTTGGTTGGACTGTTCGTTTGATTATTACATAATCTATTATTGATTTGTGACCTCTAGTGTTGATGAATGTGAACTTATATTGAAAATTTAACTAAAAATTTAAATTATAGATTACATTTATGATTAAGCCCAACTCTAGCATATGGAGTCTAAATTTGAGAACAATATTTTGGATAATAGGTCCTTAAATTATTGTTTCACAATTTTCCATTTTTGCTCCTAGATTTCAACATTATAAAAATGTATTGTCAATGTTGTCACGTAAAATGTATGGCAATCAAAAACAATCCAAAACAATTTCCAAAAGTGACTTTGACGACGAGCATTGATTAACCTATGTGTCAAATTTATTTTACTTATTTTCAGACTGGTTAAGTTCTAATCTTTTCCTTTAGATAAACGTCCGATACAATTTTAAAATAATTTTCATAGCTGAAATTATTTAATTATATTGATATTAATTTATAGTTAAAATACGCACAGGCACTATATCGAAGAAATTTTGAAAAAAGTAATATGTATTACACGTTTAATCAAATAACGCGTAAAGAATATATATCATAGTATAAACGAAACAAAACGCAGAACTTGTAAGTAATATTATCATCATCTTTCTTTTATTTTCTACCTCTTCCATTAGTTAAAATTAAAAATTTTAAATTAATCCAGTCACTTACCAAGAGAGATGTGTTTTCGCTGCTGAAAATACTACAGGAGAATGGCAGTAACTTCTCGGACACCACCTGCAAAATTATGAGTGAAAATATACTTAAATTTCCTGAAGCCGTTTTTAAGATATTTGAACACCATATGCAGTAAGTTACTTGTAATAAGAAAGCGAATAAATCCAAATAAAAAAATGAGAAATGTCTTGTTTCGTTGTACGATAATAAAGTAATTAAAGTGCTTAAAGTTACTATAATTGTAAGTGATAATAATGTATATACTTTGTGATAGAGTTGGTTGTTACTTGTTGGAATTCCATTTTAATAAAATGCACAAAAACAATTGAAATAAAACAAGGTGTTTCAAATTTCCAAAAATTGTATTAAGGGGAGGGTAGGGTTTCTAAAAGAAATTTTTTTTATTTTTTTTTTTATTTGATTTACTGAATGGAGAACCTTTCAAGAATATTGTGTGAAAATTTGAGATGAATCTGAGCAAAACTAACGAAGATACAGCGGTTTAAGCGACCGCGTGTCACTTCCGCGCGCCGCTTAAACCGCTACGGTATAGCGGTGGCCGTCATACAAACGCCTAATGCCCTTCAAGGATTTGACGTCTACTGTTTATTTAGTCAGTGTCAATGACTGGCATCGATGATTCAGTGTGAGGTAAGCCGATAAAACTGGCTTATGGACGTTTTATTCCAATTTGTTCAAACTTTCAAGCGTTTTTCCCACAATTCACGTTTTCAAAGTCGGTGCCCCTCATAACTTCAAAACTACTGCACCGATCCTTTTGTAGTTTTGAAGACTATTTCTGTACATAATTTACGAGGTAACGCTGGAGAGTTTCTTTCAAATTTGTTGATATTTTTTATTTTACAATAACAAATTTGCCGATTTTTTCCGCAAAAATCGTGTTTTTCATTTCAAAGTGTTCCCGAAAAGTGAAAAATAGAAATTTCGAAAAACCCTCCCAGAGTTACCTGAAGAAAACGATTATCTAACGAAAAAACTTTGATTTTTTCATTTCAGATGATCCAGCACCGAGCTATAAGGGGCACCGCAATTCAATTTTTTTTCGAGACACTTCAAAATAATTGCTGCCATTACCGAATTTTTTAATATTTCTTCATTAAAATTTCACATAATGTTCTTCAAATGTTATACTTTAATGTACCATTGGCTTTAATGCATAGATTTCAACTGTGTCGTAAAAAAAAATTCACAAAAATATGCCTTTTTTTCCACGAATTAACCCTACCCTCCCCTTAACAAAAATACGACTAGTTTCGCACACACTGTGGTTGTATCAAGTAAATAATACTAACTAAACTTAGGAGCTATTTGAATTTATATATTTGTTGACATTGGTGGGGGTGGGTTCTTAAATAAATTTAAAAGTGGGGAGTTTAATATTTCTAATTGGTTATTTAATAATAGGTTCGTGTTTTTGAATTTATTGATTTCTAAAACTTCTAGGTTATTTAAAAGGACACTTTTTACATACACAGAATAAAAGTGTCCTTTTAAATAATTTAGAAGTTTTAGAAATCAATAAATTCAAAAACACGAACCTATTATTAAATAACCAATTAGAAATGTCAAACTCCCCACTTTTAAATTTATTTAAGAACCCACCCCCACCAATGTCAACAATATAAATTCAAATAGCTCCTAGTTTAGTTAGTATTATTTTTTTACTTGATAAAGCCACAGTGTGTGCGAAACTAGTCGTATTTTTGTTAATACAACTTTTGGAAATTTGAAACACCTTGTTTTATTTCAAGTGTTTTTGTGCATTTTATTAATGTATATACTATTACATACCATCTGCATTACTTGTTTTTAACATAATTGTTTTTTTTGTACATTTATTTTACACAAGATGAACTGTGACCCAGATACTTGACTCACTCTCGCACTACTCCCTCATCACTCAACATTTCGTCACCTCTCGTTAGCCCTAGTAGTTCCAGGATTTCTTCCTAAGTTTTTGTAGGCGCCCCTCCGATGCATTTTGTGAACTTGTGCGGATCCATACACACTACAAGCAAGTATACACACGATTCGTTCAATACAATTGATTTTTAACTTGAATCCATACTTTTAAAGCGACTTGTAAATAATCCTTTTGTATTTACATTTCCATAATTTTACACGCCTTAAATTGAAATAATTTTTTTTTAATCGTAATTTTTTTAAACCGTTATTTGTTTTATTAAATAAAAACATTAAACGCAACTCTCTTTATTTTTTTAATACTTTCTTTTTCAGCACAGTATCCCGGACCCCTGACGAATAACCATGCCGACATCACGTAACTTATTAGTCATTGTTAACTATACAACTTTTTATAAACAATTTTAACCACCAACATAATACGCAAGAATTTGGCACCTAACGTGAAGGGTAACAATACAAAGACACATGTCATGGGTCTATTATGTTGAAAAGAGTTTCTAGTAATTCGTTGGATCTAAAAACTGGAGCTCATTTGTCAATTTATAAAACTAAATTATTACAAATAGAATAATTAAAATTCGAGTGTGTCTCATAGAAGAAATAAACTAGAGACATGTTCTAGGGAAAAGGTGGATGGTGAAAAATTGTGTTCCTTCAAAATATATCTATACTTGGAATAGGTGTATATACTATACATATAATTGCAACGATTTAATTGTATTCCGCTTAAAAGTAAATTGGATTGCACTGTAACACACGCAAATTGTGTTACATCATATCATTGTGTAATAAGGTCAATTTACAAAATTCATTTTTTTCTTCTTGAGTAAAAGTTTTTCTCGAATTGTTATTAATTTTAATATAACGTTTTATCACTAGCTTCTTTGGTTTAGACAATCTGATTTTACAATTGGTTAATCACATGAGAACAGTATATATACTTAAAGAGGATATCCTTCCAATAACTGGAGAAAATAAATTAATTCATGCAATGAATATAAAATAAATATAATAAAATATCCATTAATTAAAATAAGTATATAGAAATAATGAATGCAAATCGCGAATGAATATATCAGTATAAATTTCCCCCATCGGCTTCGTAAGGTTTTTGTACCAGGTGTCGGTAAATTGAACGTGACTCTTGAGAACGTTTATTCTAATTGCGCCAAATGAGTTCGGGCAGTATATTTTATTTCTTAACAATTTGTATAAGAATCAGGCATGGTGAATCTTTCTTCTCGATCCCAGTGAGTAAAATTATGCTGCAGAAGAAGTTCGTCAACCGATGGTATCCAGTCAGTTTCCATTAATAGACGCTAACATTAATCCCTAACTATAGACAGTCGCTATTAAATAGTAATCTAATAAAATTAGCCCTCCTACATTACAGAAAATACAATATTTAGAATTACAGTGGGCTTGGACGAATAGGTAAAATTTTGCATTTTATGTTTTATTACAAAAGTAAAGTGCTGTTATAATTATTACCACAGTCATAATTATTTAAAATAGCCCATCTAGTGGTTCAATAATTAATATCCATATAAGTGAAACAGAATTATTGATAAGTTTTGAATTGAAGCCCAAGAAAAAAAATGGGGTCCCCGATTTTGAAAATTTTTTTAAACAAAAATTATTCCAAATCTAGCTCTAAGAACTTCTCTACTCTTAATGATTCTGCATAGTTTGCAATATGTTTGTTAAAAGCTGCTATTTGATGGGAGTAAAAGTGTTTCTTACGGTTCAAATTTTAAACTTTTTGAATGCAAAAATTCTTCTAAATCGAACTCTAAATAAAATACCTTTGTACACTCGATAAATCTGTATTGATTGCATAATTTGCGAGATACATGCAAAAAACTGCTCTTAAAAGTATAAGTGTTACTTGTGGTTAAAATTTCAAAATATTTTAATATAAAATTATTCAAAATCAAGCTTTAAATACCTTCATGTTATTACTACATCTGTCTAGAAATCATGATTTTCTAGATTTTCGAAAAAAAGTATTTTGCCATAATAGAAAAAGACTTATTGGGATTTTTAAAGACTTTCTTGAAAACTTTTTTTTCTGAAATTAACTTTTGAGTATATTTCCATTTTTAGAAATTTGTTTGAACTCAGTAGTTGACAAAATACTGGTGAAACTTGATTTTTTTCGCTAAAGTAGACTATTACTTCTGGTCTACCGATTTGTCTGAAAATACAATCAGCTTTTAAGCCTTTCTTAAATAAAAGATTCGATGTTGATAGCTTTAGCAGTTCGTCCGTTATTGTAATCAGAGCGACAGAGATAAAAAAAGAGTCAGGCATTTTTCAAAAACAAATATAGAATTTGTTAATAATTTGATTACAGCACCACCTATAGGTTCCAAGTATAGCAATGAACCATCGTCTCAAGAAAACAAATTTTATACAAATTGATATGAGTTGAAACCGCCGGAGAAATCATAATTGGTTCTATCTGGCAGATACACTGAGAGAAATAAATGTTCAGTCAACCAATTTCTAGTTGACTCAACACCGAAAACTATTGAGTCAACTAGAAATTGGTTGACTGAAAATTTTATTTCTCTCAGTGTATGAACGCACTAAATTAAGCATATTGGAAGAATAACCAATAAATCTAATTTATGTTATAAAAATTAGTAATGAACAGAGTTGAATGCCCGAAGAAAACCACATATTATATGCACTACCTCCACAGGTTTCCTTTTAAATTAATCTACCTAATACGAGAAAACTTGACTGTAAAAACCTGTCCTGTATATACTTAATGGGTATTTAAATTACGCATGGCGACATAAAATTTCATATTATGAGATGGGTTACTTGGAAACGTCTTTCTTCATTTATTCTTTCTTCAAAGTCGTGTCTAAATATTTAATTTAAAGAATAAACATCATTTTATAATCGTATAATAATGGAATAGCATTAGTAAGCTGGAATTTTAAATTCATATTATGTTAAAGTTGGTTAGTTTATTTTGTTAATTTTCATTGTTAAATTTGACAATTATGTTAAATTCAAGAGCATTGTGGTAGCACTAATAAAATGTAAAAAATGTGGTGTGGCCACCACACGACTTTCTTATACGTATGAGCGTATCAAATTATAGAATTTAAAGAATTTTTTTATACAAAAATTATTCAAAATCCTATTTTAAGTACTTCTATTCTCTTAATAAAGGTCTACAGCATGCATACTTTGCAAGATATCATAAAAAAAGTGCTACTCCCTAAGAGTAAAAGTGCTACTTCCTGTCCGAATTTTGAAATTTGATTTATACAAAAAACATTTCAAATCTAACTGTAATTACTTTTCTACTCTTGATAAATATATCCAAAATGCACAATTTACATATTTGCAAAAAGTCGGTATTCGGTAAGAGTAAAAGTGTCACTTCCGGACCGAATTTTGAAAAAAAATTTTTATACAAAAGATATTTAAAATTATGTTGTAAATACTTTTGTACTCGTAATGTACCTGCCTAGAAAACATGACATGTGAGATATTCGCAAAAAACTGATTTTCGATAAGGGTAAAAGGCAGGTAGGAATTTCGAAAAAAGAGAGAGAGAGAGAGAGAGCGAGAGAGAGAGAGAGAGAGACTGACATTTTTTAAAAACACTTTTTTGGTATCAGGGGACTTCAAAACGTGGACATCTGCAAAAATCTCGAGGTCGAAAATTTTCGTCATCACAATACTTATACTACGTATCAGAATGTAAAAAAATGAGGTGTGGTCACCACACGACTTTCTTATACGTATGAGCGTTTCAAACTATACTATATTTTTTTTACACAAAAATTATTCAAAATCCTATTCTAAATACTTCTGTTCTCTTAATAAATCGCTATAGAATGCATACTTAGCAAGATATTCGAAACAGGACTACTCCCTAAGAGTATTATAAAAGTGTTACTTCCGGTCTGAATTTTGAAATTTCATATATTCAAAAAATATTGCAAATCTAGCACTAAATACTTTTGTATTCTTGATAAATACATGCATAATTTACGACATATTCGCAAAAAATCGCTATTCGATAAGAGTAAAAGTGGCAATTCCGGTCTGAATTTTGAAATTGTTTTTATACAAAAGATATTGTAAATTACGTTTTAAATACTTTTATACCCGTAACGTACCTGTCTAAAAAGCATGACATGCGAAATATTCGCAAAAACCTGATTTTGGATAGGAGTAAAAGACCTACTTCCGGTAGCAGCTTTGAAAAACTTTTTAAATAAAATTGTTCTCAATTTTAATTTCAAGTACATATGAATTCTTTATAAATTTGTTTAAATTTAGTAGTTGACGAAATATTGCCAAAATTTAATTTTTTCACTGAAGTAAACTGCTACCTCCGGTCTACCGATTTTACTGAAAAACTACTCAGATCTCAAGAGGGAGATTAGACACGTAAATACAAAATTTGGAATTGATATCTACAGCGGTTATCGTGGTCACATAGGACTCACAGACATTTTTTAAAAACATCTTTTTCGGTATCAGGGGACTTCAAAACGTGGACATCTGCAAAAATCTCGAAGTCGAAAATTTCACATTACTTCCTTATACTACGTATAAGAAAGTAAAAAAAATGAGGTATGGCCACCGCACGACTTTCTTATACGTATGAGCGTTTCAAACTATACAATCTTAAGAATTTTTTTATACAAAACTTATTCAAAATCCTATTCTAAGTACTTTTATTCTCTTAATAAATCGCTATAGAATGCATACTTTGCAAGATATTCGAAAAAAGGTGCTACTCGCTAAGAGTAAAAGTGCTACTTCCGGTCCGAATTTTGAAATTTCATGAATACAAAAAATATTGCAAATATAACTCTAAATACTTTTGTACTCTTAATAAATATATATAGAATGCATAATTTACGACATATTTGCCAAAAATCGCTATTCGGTAAGAGTAAAAGTGTTACTTCCGGTCCGAATTTTGAAATCTTTTTTATACAAAAGATATTGAAAACTATGTTTTAAATACTTTTATACACGTAACGTACCTGTCTAAAAAGCTTGACTTGCGAAATATTCGCAAAAAACCGATTTTCGATAAGAGTAAAAGACCTACTTCCGGTAGGAATTTCGAAAAACTTTTTAAATTAAATTGTTCTCAATTTTAATTTTAAGTACATATGAATTCTTTATAAATTCGTATAAACTTAGTATTTGACGAAATATTGGCAAAATTCGATTTTTTCACTGAAGTAAACTGCTACTTCCGGTCTACCGATTTTACTGAAAAACTAATCAAAGCTCAAGAGGGAGATTATACACGTAAATACAAAATTTGGAATTGATATCTCCAGCGGTTTGACCGCTATCGTGGTCACACACAGACACACAGACACACAGACAGACAGACAGACAGACAGACAGACATTTTTTAAAAACCACTTTTTTGGTATCAGGGGACTTCAAAACGTGAACATCTGCAAAAATCTCGAGGTCGAAAATGTTCGTCATCACAATACTTCCTTATACTACGTATAAGAAAGTAAAACTGAAATCTAAATGCCCAATCAGTAAATCAATGACAGGCACCCGTTTTTCGAACGACAGCATAAACATACGTATGTGCCCATGAGTATCTATTACAGACTAAAATATTTATGTGGGATACGCAGTTCACAGGACATAGTACGGTACGTCATGTGAACTTCGTTAAAAATGAATATTTACGGGCAATGGCTTTTCATAGAGATTATTACATTCCAAGTCAATTTCTAACCTTATTCTAACACATATTAATTTTCGTATTTCTATAAAATTTCTAGCCTTTTAGGCTTATATCGATATTATATAGGTAATGTTGATTGTATGGTCTGCGTTTTTCGAGTTTAAAAACTGAATAAACTTTAATATTTTTCGAATAAACATTGATTTTAAATTTAAATATCAAAATAGTGACCTATAAAGTTGCAACGTTCAACGTCACTCACGGGACAAGCTCGGTATCAATTTAAATTACGCTTTTGTAATTTTAATATTCTTCTCTAAATATTTGAATAGGTTATATAAATAACTGAATATAAATAAAATATTAGCTGAAAGTTTTAACATCGCTTGCATATTTACAACAAAAATTAATGAATAATACTCGACAAACATTCAATTTAATATTTGGAATTAGAAGGCGTAATAGGTTTATGAATTTCCAATTAACCCATGCTACCTTATTTCAAATAAAATAAATAATTAATAGTAAAATACAAAATTTATTCATAAAGCTAATATTAGTGTTGGGTCCTTCAAGATTTGAAACATAACAAGTGGAAATAATGTCAAATTATTATTTAAATTACCAAGACTCTTTATTTATTTCCCAGCTAAAAAATTTGTTAAGAACTTAACATCTTTTATTTTATTTTATATTATTGTTTCTTGTTTTACTCGTATATATGAATGTCTTTCTTTATTTTTATGTGTTATCATATTTTTGTAATGTATGTTTTATTTTTCAACTTTTAAAATATATTGTCACTTAATGTATTTTTTACATATAAATATTACGCATACTGATGCGAAGCCCGCTTCGGGCACATACAGTCTCACCAGCCGAATTTATTGTCTGCCGGCAGAGTTACACGACTGTACACCGAAGGCGATGCAAGGCTTCCTATGTGTACGTACGGACGGCAATGTCTGACATGTGCGTACATATAGGGGACCATTAGCTTCTCGAGCGATACACATGTATATACATATGTTGTAATCTTATATTCGATGCAAGAGCGGCCCCGAAATTCTCGGCGCACACCGAACTAAATAAATGTGTATTTGAACTGAATTTGAGTTTTATTTACGGTACTTTCAAACTAGGAAGTTTCCTTAACATATTGGTCCTTCACGAGTCGGATCGTATACATTGATATACGAAGAAATATTGTTCGTTTAAGCAGAGAATACATACGCATATCGCTTGGTATTTAATACTGCGGCCGGTCTTATCGAACGTACTAGTCCGAAAAAGCAGCTTTTACTGTGGCGGATCTAGAACATTTAGAAATATTAATAGTCCGCAAAGGCAGGAAATACATAGGCGAGTATCGTATTCAGTTCTGCAACGAACTAAAAAGACACGAAGCGTCCAGTGCTCTGGTCCGCTTAAAATAATACGCAAGACGTATACAAATTTAGTGTTCGCTTACGCAAAGGATACATACGCTGATTATCACATCATATCCTGATACTGCGGCGAATCCAATTGAAATATTTAAGTTAGAAATATTTACAAACAATTGTTCGCAAAGGCAGAGGATATATGTGCGGCTATCGTACTTCCTACTATTGCAGCGGCACAGAAAGATTAAAATTTAAGAAAAGTGGCCTTGCAAACCACTAAAAATACACTCTCGTACAGCAACAAACGTACTTACGCAGACCAAAACAAAGATTGTTAAAATCTAAGAAAAGTGGCCTGGCAAACCACGAAAAATACACTCTCGTACAGTAACAAACACACTTACGCAGAGAAAAGATAGATTACTAACATCTATGAAAAGTGGCCTGGCAAACCACGAGATATAAACTCTCGTACAGTGCCTACATACGTACGCAGAGCAAAAAATAGATTACAAAATCTAAGTAAAGTGGTCCGTCCCTACCACGAGATAAATGCCCGCATGCAAATAGAAAAATCTGAAAGTGAAGACAGATTTTTCTTTATTTTTTGTTTTGCTCAAATACTAATACGGAGCTTAAATACTGATATGGAGCAAATAATACTGATGCGGAGGTGAAATACTGATGCGGAGGTGAAATACTGCTGCGGAGCTAAATACATTGTGCATAAAATAAGCAGTGTGTGGATGCTGCAATAAAAAGAAAAATCTAATACTGAAGACAGATTTTTCTTTATTTTTTTTGCTGAAATACATATACGGAGCTCGATATACTGATGCGGAGGTCAAATACTGATGCGGAGGTCTGATACTGATGCGGAGAT
Organism: Amphimallon solstitiale; assembly: GCA_963170755.1. Classification (NCBI taxonomy): domain Eukaryota; kingdom Metazoa; phylum Arthropoda; class Insecta; order Coleoptera; family Scarabaeidae; genus Amphimallon; species Amphimallon solstitiale. The sequence goes on along the minus strand of OY720681.1, from coordinate 86,727,784 downwards.
CAGATACTGATGCGGAGATCAGATACTGATGCGGAGGTCTGATACTGATGCGGAGGTGAAATACTGATACGGAGCAAGGTATACTGCTGCGGAGCTACGAATATATCTGTATATATTTAAAAATAATAAAAATGGAAGATTTAAAATTTCAGCGCCGAATAATTAAAGCATCGTTGACAAGAGCGGTCACTTATTTAGATAAAAGTGGTCCCAACGACATCGTTGACGACGATCGCTATGAAAAATTTATTTTATTACTGGAACAATTTGATAAAGTACAGACTCAAATTGAGAAGCTAGATGAAACAGAATTCGAGAATACTGAGCGTGAAGAATTTGAAAATAAATATTACGACAATAAACTACGATATACATCTATGTTAGCTCCTGTGCAAGACAACGATGAATCCTCACAAAATAATAGTATCAACACAGTAAATAGCTTCATCAAACTGCCTACAATTGAGTTACCGGTATTTTCTGGTGACTATGATAACTGGTTCTCATTCTACGATACTTTTAATTCTCTTATACATAATAACAGTGCCATACCAAATGTACAAAAGTTTCATTATTTGAAATCGTCGTTGAAAGGAGACGCAGCCAACGTTCTACATTCCTTAGAAATATCATCCGACAATTACGTAAATGCTTGGCAAATGTTACAAGATAGATACAATAATACGAGAATAATTGTACAGAAACACATAAATGGTATTTTCAACTTGCCAACAGCACACAAACAAAACGTAAATATTCTTAGGCAGATATTAGACGGTTTTATGAAGCATTTTAGAGCCCTCACAGCACTGAAACGTCCTACAGAACATTGGGATGATCTATTAATATGCATTGTCTCCAAAAAGTTAGACGTTCAGTCATTAAAAGAATGGGAAGCCAAAATACAGTCTACAGAGTTACCTACATTAAAAGAGTTCACGAATTTTCTCACACAAAAATGTCAAACTTTAGAAGCTATCTCAAAGGCCAGCAACACTCATTACAAAACATCAGCGAACGTGCCAACCGACAAGAGTTCAGTATCATGCACATTTTGTAAAGGTTCCCATATTATTTATCAGTGTAGAAAGTTTATAAATCTTCCCGTTAATAAACGAATTGAGGAAGCTAAAGCCAAGAAACTTTGCATCAACTGTCTAAAGACAAATCATGTAGCTTTTAAATGTTCAGGGAGACCTTGCAGACACTGTCATAAGAAGCACAACGATTTGCTTCATCTTCAAACAATATCTAGATCTGAGACATCGCCATTGGAGACCAGTTCAAGTTCCACCGGTTCTAGTTCCAGTGTGTCACATCACAGCTGCAATTCAGACGCGAACAGTCACATTTTATTATCCACAGCGTTGGTTAACATTTTAGACCGGAAAGGAAAAACTCATAACTGTCGAGTTCTTTTAGACTCGGGATCGCAATCACATTTATTAACGTACAGAATGGCGAAAATCCTAGATCTACCGCTAACTAATACACAGATATCTCTATCTGGAATAACACAGTACACTACGAGAATAACGAACACCACCAAGGTTTCAATTAAATCTCGAAATAATAATTTCAAGGCAAAACTAAATTGTTTAGTACTGGACAAAATATCGGAATGTCTTCCCCTAGTTTCTATATCAAGAGATGTTATTGATGTTCCCAAAAATATCAGATTGGCCGATCCTGATTTTAATATATCCAGAGATGTAGATATGCTAATTGGTGCTGAACTGTTTTATAAACTACAATGTGTTGGACAAATCAAAATAGGTAAAAGAGGTCCATATTTACAGAAAACTTTATTAGGCTGGGTAATATCTGGAAAACTAATTGCACCACAAACTTCAGTAAACATGACAACGTGCAATTCAGTAACATTAAAACAACTTAACGACAATCTAAATAAATTCTGGGATTTGGAGAATGTCAAAAACGATAAAGTGTATTCACATGAAGAAAAGCTATGCGAACAACGCTTTATTAAAAATACGAAGAGAAACATTGATGGCCCTGCATTTCTAGAACAGAATGCAAGCGAATGGCCTGGTTTGGAACCGCCAACTATTGAAACTTTGCCAGAAGTAAAAAATATTGTTGGGGTTAATGTCATTACAGACAACTGTGATCTGTTTACTAAATACTCTTCTTTAAACAAATTAACAAGAGTAGTGGCATACTGCCTCAGATTTAAAAATAATGCACGGGCAAAATATAGTAATTCTACTACGGAAATAAATACCGGCCATTTAAAATGTTCAGAACTGGAAAGAGCAACAACCGATTCATTTATTGCTGCGTTAAGGCGATTCATTTCAAGAAGAGGAAACGTGTCCAATCTATATTCCGATAACGGAACACAATTTGTGGGAACAAATTCCGAATTAAAGAAGATAATCAAACAACTGAATTCCCAGTATAACCAGGAGGAGCTGCAGGCCTACTTCTCCCATAATCAAATAAAATGGCATTTTATTCCACCAATGTCGCCACATTTTGGAGGTTTATGGGAGGCAGCAGTGAAATCTGTAAAAACGCATCTCACTCGCATAATTGGTAAAAGTTCCTTGAATTACGAAGAAATGTACACCCTATTAGTCCAAATTGAAGCCACACTCAATTCTCGTCCTATAACAGCCATTTCAAATGATCCCAATGATTTAACCTTTCTCACACCTTCCCACTTTCTTACTGGTTCCATATCTGCTACCATTCCGGAACCTAGCTTGATCAATATAAAATTAAATTCCTTATCAAGATGGCAATATGTTCAACAAATACGTGAACATTTCTGGAAGCGATGGCACAGAGAATACCTGAATCAACTGCAAAGGAGAAACAAGTGGAATGTAAACACCGAGCAGCAACTACGTCCTGGGCGCTTGGTAATCATCCGAGAAGACAACACTCCTCCTTGCCAGTGGATCCTAGGCCGAGTTTTGGAGACCCATCCAGGACGAGATGGTATTACGCGTGCGGCAACAGTACAGACTTCAAATGATACGGTGCAAAGACCAACTGTGAAATTGTGCGTGTTACCAGTGAACGATGACTAAGTCCCGCGAGTGCTACGTTCTGTTGAAGGCGATGCCTTCAAGGGGGGCGGTTATGTTAAGAACTTAACATCTTTTATTTTATTTTATATTATTGTTTCTTGTTTTACTCGTATATATGAATGTCTTTCTTTATTTTTATGTGTTATCATATTTTTGTAATGTATGTTTTATTTTTCAACTTTTAAAATATATTGTCACTTAATGTATTTTTTACATATAAATATTACGCATACTGATGCGGAGCCCGCTTCGGGCACATACAGTCTCACCAGCCGAATTTATTGTCTGCCGGCAGAGTTACACGACTGTACACCGAAGGCGATGCAAGGCTTCCTATGTGTACGTACGGACGGCAATGTCTGACATGTGCGTACATATAGGGGACCATTAGCTTCTCGAGCGATGCACATTATTGCACATGTATATACATATGTTGTAATCTTATATTCGATGCAAGAGCGGCCCCGAAATTCTCGGCGCACACCGAACTAAATAAATGTGTATTTGAACTGAATTTGAGTTTTATTTACGGTACTTTCAAACTAGGAAGTTTCCTTAACAAAATTATTATAGGATACTGTTTCAGGTCATTATATTATTTATAACTTTATTTGTATAGAATATTTATTTTCATTATAATAATCAAATATAGGAGTTTATATAATTAATGCATTGTTGTGTATTTTTATTTGAATTAGTTCTAAAATATTTCTTGGATTGTTAATTTCTTCTTGAATGACATTTTTGTTTTATCAAATTATATTTTGTATTACTAATATGTTTTTTAAGCAGGCAGTAATGTTTTAGTATATTTATGGAGGTTTAGTGTATGATAAATATTGATACTGTGCCGTTTTAAAATTCCCTTTATGTTAATAATAGGGAGGCTGGGGGCTATTTGGACACTTGTAGGGTCTAAGTGGACAATTCAAAGTTGTCAGTTTATTTTTAAAGTTTATGTTGACTTATATGTAAATTATATTACATACACTCTTTACCTAGCTACATTGTATAAAGATCCTCATTAAAATAATATTAAATGCTTTAGTTTGAAATAAAGTTAAAATGGTTCAAAATCTTCTACGTGTCCACTTAGACCCCGATACCGGGGTCTAAGTGGACATGTACTGGGGTCTAATGGGATTAAGTAAATAATAGGCACCTACCTACTTTTCATGTATTTTTTATTAAAAGAACGTTTCTAAATTACATTAAACATACTAAGGTCATCTGAAAAAGTTACAACTGTTACTGAGCGCTCATTTAATATGTCATTTGTTATGGGAATTAACTTTTTTACAATATCACCTATATCAATCCATGATTCATCTACAGTCTCCGGATAAAAAAATTTAAATGAATTCGGTTTTTTTCTTAAAAAATTTACTTGGGCTTCTGTTAGGTCTTTTGAAATTTCATTCACAATGCCTACATAATGGAGGCTTTTTTTTTTTGTTACAAACTTGACCAGAACAAACTCGTTAATTCTGATTTTTAATTGTATTTCATCAAATTCATTATCTGATGATGAATCATGCAATGACATTTCACCGCTTGATTCCTCACTCTCACTTTCATTTAAACTTATTCGTTTTCTGGTAGTATTTACCTTCGTTAGTTTCTCTTGTTTTGTGTCTTTATTCAATACATTTCTCTTGACAATAAGTGCTTTCTTTTTTCGTTCTTCTGTTAATAGCTCAATTTCCTCTTTCTCCGGGGTATCGGTTAACACTCTGGTTTTTCCAGGCTTTCTTCCACGATTAGACGTTTTTCTAGGCGGGGCTTTTGGATACGGCCTTACACAGCATGGACTTATTGCAGTATTTGTACCTTCTTCCAGAGATATATTAAAATCATCTGAAATATTCAAAGGGTTTTCAGTTGTTGAATAAGGCTGTATGCCACTAGTAGAGGGAATCTCCATTTCTGTTGACGTGTTAGTCGTAGAATTATTAATGGCGTCTTGTGGGCGGTCAGAAACATATGATGAAAGAAAGTCATCTTCACGGAAGTTCTCTCTATTAAATGGAAATATCCCCGTTTTAGCAAATCCAGATAAAATATTTTTTGGAGTGAATGTATCTGTAATTGCTCTGTTTACAAGTTGGGGGACTTGATACAAGTTTACCGGTTTGCCGGGATTAGAGATCATCCAGTCATTTAAAGCCACACTGTAGCGTTTTTTAAATGGTCCGTATACACCCACATCTAGAGGCTGTAGTTTGTGGGAGCAGTGTGGAGGAAATGTTACCATACTAACTCCATTGTCTTTTGCATATTTGATGGTTTCTATTGAAATATGGCTCTCATGGTTATCAAGGATTAATAAAACGGGATTCTCCTTAGAAACCACAGCAAAGTGAACAAAATGATGCATTACTTTAACAAAATTATCTGCAGTCATCCAACCCGTCTTATGAGCCAACGCTAAAGATCCAAAAGGAGCACCTTCAGTCATATAGCTTTTTACATTAACTTTCGGAAATATTAAAACTGGTGGTATGGTTCCTCCACTTGCATTTATAAAACAACAGAGCGTGACTAATGTCCCTCTTTCAGCCGATGTTATTTGACCCACCTGCTTGCTACCTTTTTTTGCAATAACATTCGGCGGTTTCTGTACTGTCGTGCAGCCAGTTTCATCGACATTGAAGATTCGGTTTGATTCAAATTTGTGCTTTTCTAAGACCCTACTTATATTTGCATAAAACTTGTCAACATTTGTTTTATTGAAACTGGTGGCACGGGAGAGGCTAGTCGCTTCCGGGGCCCTTATGGATAATCCAGGATGTCTTTGCATAAACCCATATAACCAGTCAGGACCGGCCTGTTGATTCATAGCCCAGTTTTCTGGAATTTTACGTTTTAAGGCAGTAGCATACTGAACTGCAAGTTTCCTAACCTCTACAGTTGTTAGCCCATAGTGCATTTTGGATGCTATAATCAGATAATGTTCTAATTCTCCCTCCTCGTTAATGGAAAATATTTTATTCGGAACTGCCCGAACGGGAATATTAATTTCTTCCAAGTTTTGTATGTCCTTATTCATTACGACATATCGAGCTAGTGTCGATTTTTTTAGTGTATAGATTTATGAGACCACACGTATGGGCATGTGTTTTAAAATTACATCACCTATGGCTTGCTTTAGTATAACATCAGATGCCCGAATTCTGTCAGTTTTCCTTTGTTTATGTCGGGGCATCCTAAAATTAAACTTTGTTAATAAAGTTTATTTATTCAAAGCCACATCAAGAAGAACTAAATTATCATAAGGAGTAAAAATGCTTTACTCACTTATTTAAGTAAGTAGGTATTATTACCATAAATTGAATTTATTGTTTGATTAATTGGTTAATTATTATGCCTATGGGACTAATTGGACAAGTCCCAATGGCCCCCTAGAAGCATGTCCAATTAGTCCCTTAACGACACTTAACCACAAAACTTAAAATAAATATTTTCAATAAAAGCAGCAACGAAAAAGCCATTTATTTTATGAATCTACACTAAATGTATAGTTGTACTCACCTGAAGAAGTTAAAAATAAATGTTGTATTAAAGCGTAATTGCAATTAATTTCACGACAAAGGTTTTTTGTGACAGAGTTTCACAACACAACTTGTTAAAATAAATTCCAACATGGCAGAAATAACTGATTTACAGATTTCACATCCGACTCTTACACCAACCGCCATCTATCAGTAAAGTTTTGTAACTACTTAAACATTACAAATGGTTTCTATTTGACTTGTCCCATTAGACCCTTGTCCAAATAGTCCCCAGCTTACCTACATTTAAATTTAATCATGCACCCAAATATTTGAGTTTTGAAACAGGTTTATTTTTTAATGTTCGGCTATTTAGGTTGTTCGCTTCACTTTTATATTGGACCACGCTATATGGTACTGCTATATGGTACTTGAGGTTCCTAATTACAAGTTTTAATTTGGGTTTCACGAAATCTTGATTAATTTATTTTTATTTGTAGGCGCGCCATCCACAGATGTTTTCCTATTTATTCGACGTTCATAGATTGTGTTGATTTTTCTTCTTTCACAGTTATTTCACTTATTTATTGCTGCAGTAATTTATCTAAGTTATTATCAAATTAAGTACATATATCATCTTTTGTTTCTACACTGTATTTTGTCAGTTATTCATTTGTCTACTTCTAATAATTAACTGCACATTTCACTTGTGTGTTGTGCACGGTGGAGGATTCATTTGCAAGTTCTAATTATTGTGCTTTACGAGTTAATTAAATTTTTTGGTAAATTGCGGTTCTGTGTCAAACACAATTCGGTGAGCTTTCTTTTGGTACCACGTTTGTTGTTTTCAATTGTATTTTTCCTTGTTAATTATTATTGTCTCCCTATATATTGTAACGAAACCAGCAGACGAAATGAGTTACATTAAATAAAAGAATCAGATCTCTCGGCGCGATAAAAACGAAATTGTCACACGCAAAAAAAAAGAGGCAGACCGGGCGAGCAATAAATCATATTCGGCGCGGCTGGTAAACATCGTAAAGCGGTGAGTCATACACTTACGCATGGTACTGTATCGGAAGCGGAGACAAATGTCTGGGAATATTCTACAAATATTCTAGAGGGAGACAGAGTTTACGAGAATGCTTCGAGAACATTTCATGCATGGTATATTAGGCGACTGAGTCACCGGGATTCAATTCATTACGGGATTCATTCATTGCGGGCGGAGTAGTTCGGGATAAAGAAAGTCCTTACGTAGTGGTAGCGTAGAAATAAATATAGTAGTGCCGTTTTATATAAATAGTGTGATATAAATAAATACGGACAGAGATATAAATAATAGTAAGAGTAAATAAATACCTGTGATAATTAAATTGTAGTAGTTTAAGTGTGTTAAGTTAGTTTTATGTTTTTATATTGTTAAATAATTTTGAGTATATAAATATACAGACTGTTTTAAATAAATAATTGCACGAGTTGTTTATTGGAACCTGAAAACGTTACAATATCTTATTTTCTGATATGTTTAATGTATTCGACTTAGATCGTTTCGGGCAATTAATTGTTAGTGACAAGTGGGTTTAAAATTTTGAATTTTAAAGATTATAATTTGGGGTACCATGGGTTCAAAATTCAAATTGTTGAGGCTAGAATATTTATTTCAACTCTGGTGTGCTAAAAATAGATTCAATTTTGTGATCAATATTTTATAGTCTAAATTGGAGGATATTCACAGTGTCATTTGAAATGATATCTAATCATAAATCTTTTTTTTAAGTTCAATTCTCGCTGGATTGACTAATTTTGTCAAACTTATTTTCCTTTTTGTTTTTAGTCAGAAATATATAGTGCTGGCTATTTTTTTACCATGATTTAATTTAATTTCTTTGAGACCCTCCCAGTCAAGTAATCAAATCGGGGGGTCTGTCTTATATATAAGGGTGGTGCCGTCTTAGTGTCTATCATCTTGACCGATTTCGTCAAATCCACAACCATCTCCATTTGAGCTAAGCGGCGACAAAATTACCTATTTTTGAGAATAGGTGCAGAGAGAAGTTATCAGGCAAAACGTTGAGTGTTTTGTCTGTGGCAGATATAGCACTTCGATTTAGAGGTATCGTAAATGGTAATTAACAATTTGTAACTCAGAGTCTATAGAACTGACAGTAGCAAAACGAGTAAAATAGATATATCTATATACTGGTGGTCCATCTTCCTGATGTATTTTCTTTTGTTTCTGTCCCCAAGGATATCCCACCTTATTCCTTGGCTATATCGTACTGACGATGACCAATGAGTCTGAAACACGTGTCTGCGGTTGCACTATAGCGGAATAATCCGATAGTCTTTCTCCCCCTTTTATATCTATTTAAATATAATTTAATATATTTTTGGAATACTTTTTATATTTGTGCTTCTCGACGAGGAGTGATGACCAAATATATTTGAAAAATTAAAGTTCCTTTATGCACAGCATATTTCAGAATACAATAGTCAAAATATATCTAAAGTGCAGAATAAAGTGCAACTTTACTTAATGATTTTTTTGTTTTTCTGAGAAAAATACTCTGGGTCTTTATCAAATTTTATTCATAAAATACGCATTCCATTTTTTTTTCTATTATTACGCATCTTTGACAAGCTTAATATTCCAAAAGGGTTAAGTAAAGATATGTATTATCATCGTTCAGTTAGAATTTAATTAATATTTCACAACTCCTTGATTAAACTACATCTCTTTATTGAGTAGTTCTGCTCTAATCAATTTCTATTTGCATTTTTATAATTGAACATTTCATCAAATCACTCACCATTTCTCGATAATTACGGAATAAGTAGAACTACTATTTTGGCAAGATAATTAATGTTGAATATACCATTCACGACGCGATAGTAATTTTCAATTAATTTTCTGATTGTGTTTTCGCTCAGTACGAGAATTTAACGGTCCATTACATAAAATAAATTAACAAACCTTCTTAGAATTAAATTCAAATACGCACATATACGGTACATATGTAGTGTAATTGCCCTCGTTATGTGCTTACAGCAATCCCTTTAAAACTATAACTGAGCGGCATTTTGGAAATGTATTTCCATCCATTCCAAACCGTTTGAGAAAATTATAATTCCGTTCAACAGATCGCAATGAATGGGTAATCAGAATTTATTGTTTTTGCTTTTCCAGTCATGCAGACGAGCGACTGTTATTGTAGTTCCTGTCATACATACCGAGTGACAGCAGGATAATAAATAAATGTCCACCTCCAAATTTCACTATGAATTTGAGCTGTCAATTTGAATGTACGCTATGAATGGTTGTATTTATACCTATGCAGAAATTCATTTGAAAATAATTATAACAACTTGTTAACAACTATTAAACACTAGTATTACAAACATTATGACTTCTTGTGATTCTATTATAAACTACCTATATAAATGACGTCATTCACTATTATATACTTCGAAATTATATAAAGCGTAGCTCTTTCTACTACGTCTCCATTTCTCCATGCCGTTTATTATTCCTATTTATGTTAGGTCCTCTGTCACTTGTTGCTCCCATTTAATTCTTGTTCGCTTACTCGTTCGTGTCCATTGAGAAATATTGTATATTGTTATTCTAGAGTCTCCTTTGTTGATGTTCCCATAGAGTCTTATGTTTGGCCTTTTATGTGTTTCATATATCCTTCCCTTTCACTAGATGATCTATTTCCTCTTCCATTAGTCTTTGCAGTTCATCTCTTTTTCGTTTTGGGTCATACGTTGTTCTTATTACTTTTTTCTTTTATATATTCTTAACCTTTCTTCGTCTTTTTTAGTACGTAAGTACCATTGCCTCTGCCGCGATACAATTGGACTTATAGTTACCTTTAGATTTTATTTTTTGTATAACATCTGTTTCTGTTCTTAGTTCCTGTACCTATAATACCCTACATTTTCTGCTTGAATAAGGTATGCTTATTGCTGTTTATATCAATGATTGTTCCCAGTTATTTGAAAGTGTCTACTCTCAAATTCGGAAGCTATGAATTTGAGAGAGTAAACACTTTCAAATAACTGGGAACAATGATTGATATAAACAACAATAAGCATACCTTATTCAAGCAGGGAATGTAGGGTATTATAGGTACAGGAAGCTACTCTTTTTTCTTGGGGTAAGTTGATCCATTGTTCATCATGCACTTCGTTTTGTTTTTAATTCGTTATATACGGTTGTTCAAAAAACATCCCTCTATCTCCTCTCCTCTGTTTATTTCAAAACAGTCTGATTAGCTTCTTTGTTACTTTTATGTTTTCTACATCCTCAAATATCATTTTTCTGCTTAGGCAATCAAATACTTGACGGTAGTCTATAAATAAAATATGCAAAGTGAAGTCATATTCATTATAATTTTTCAATCTGGTTTAACATATGAATTGCATCAATGGTAGACCGTCCGCCTCTAAAGCCCTGCTAGTGGTCTCCTATTACTCTTTCTGCATAAGTTAATTAATTAATAACACTGTAGAAGATTAGATTATTAATTATCTAAAGAGGTACGGTCGGGGCTACTAACAACAAATGCTCACCTTCACGATGTATTTCTGTGTAAACTCCTTCTACTATCAAATGTTGGACATCAATATTATAATAATATAAATAAATCCAGTCCAAAACCATACAGCAGACACGTCAATTTAACCACAGATCTGCCACACCTTCGGCAATTAATGGCGTTCACTTTTAAGAAAAATTCCATTTAGCATCAACGACCAGATACCTCAAGTTTAAAACCAGAATGATGCCTCGAACAATAATGGCATTACTTAATCATGGATGCATGCCCCCAAACACTCGAGCGCAAGCTAACAACATTTCAATCAAAATGCAAATGAATTAGAAAAACGAAAGAAAAATATATCGATAATTAACGATGTTAGCAGAAGGCACTAAAACGACGAAAAAATCTACTAAAAAATCCCTCAGATTCAGAAGAAAAAAATCTTTTTTTTTTATTCTCTAAGACGGAGATGGCGCAAAGTGAATTAAATAAGCGACAAATAAAATAGTCCTTTGTTAAAAATAAACAATCAACTCAACTAGTTGATGTAAAATATAATACATTCCATATACATTCATTCGTTCATAATTTTCCTGTTAGTAGATTAGTTGTAAAACCGACTGCCAAATTGCCTAGTATGTGTAAATGAGCCTTAAGATATGAGAAATTAGGTGGGCAACTTCTTGACGATTCTGTTAACGGATGTTCTAGCTATGCGGTCATACCACTTCGAATTCTAAATTCACATTTAAAAATACAGAAATCCGATCATAATTAAGGAGCTGTCTTGAAGATGTGCTTGCAAGAGGTGACAAAACAGCTTAATCTACGTTTAATTTGAGATAGGTAGTTCTAATCGCGAGAATTTATATCACCGTATATCCCTTATTCATTGTATTCTCAGAAAAGTATTACTATCGCATATATTGTTATTTAAATACGATGTCTTTTATGTTTTTCATACTAGCACATAGAGAACGGCATTAATCAAATGTCAGCAGAGTGCCTTTATAATCAGAACGGTGACACGGATGAAATTTGTTCGGATAGGTTGACGCAAACTGTACCCACATAACATGTCAAAATGTATTTTATATTTAATACACAAATTATAAGATTATTATATCAATCCATATTTGTTAATACTGAATTAATTGTTTTTACCATTTGACAGATACCGACAGGGTACCCACCTATATAATGGCCGATTTGGTTTCTATTGATTTCCTATCTCGTTCACTCTCATTATAAAGACATTTTAAATGTCAGTACTAAAAATTAACCATCATTTTTAGTTACCGTACCCCTAAATCCAAAGTTTTAGTGCGATAAGTGTATTTTTGTAGCTATTACGAACTGTCAAAGTTGACAAGTTAGTCGAAAAATGGAATTAAACTGTGCAAATTTTCGCGTAATAATTTTTTGTAATTTTCCCAAAAAGAATGCCTCGTCGAGTTAGTTTCTGTTTTCGGCAATGAAGCAACACATAAGTCAAAAATCTCTCGTTGGTAAGAAGAATTCAAAAGTGAACGATCAAAGGGCAGGTTCACCAAAACGGAAGTCACTCAGGAAAACGCCGATGCTCTGCGCAAGCTCATCAACAAAGATCGACATATGACATATAAGAAAATTGAGGCATCATTGGGGTTTTCAAAGACCTTAGTCCAAATAATTTTGCATAAAGAATCGTATGTAGCAAAATTAGTCTCGCGTTGGATACTGCATCTTTTTACCGAAGAACAGAAAGCAGCTAAGGTACTTCCGCGTAATAAACTCTAAAAGCATGTACAGCATCGTCAGTGGTGATGAATTTTGTATTTGCTCATAGGTGTCAGAAAAAAAACGCCAGTCATATGTTTGAATGTTCCAAAAAGATGGTCGCGATATTTGTCTCGAAAGCATATCATGTAGCAACACTTCCTCTACAAGATCAAAGTACTGTTACTGCCAATTGGTACACAACCATTTGTTTGCTGCAAGTCATTGCTGATTTACGAAAAACCAACCCTCAACGACGAATTGTCCACCACTAAGACAATATAAGTTCGGACACAGCTCGCTAGACAATTAAATTTTAATAAAACGTCGAATTGTTAGATCAGTCGCCGTACAGTCCCGATCTAAGTTTCAAACATTTCTTTACCTTTCCGAAAATCAAATACGGACTGCGTCGTCAAAGGTTCCAGTCTTTAGAGGGAACTGTCGATGCCTACAAAAACCCTTTTTGACTGTACCAGCAAGCGACTGGAATAGCTGCTTCAAAAGTTGGTTCGAGATGATACAAAAGTGCATTAATTATCGTGGATAATAAATGGGAAAAACAATAGTCTTTAAAAGCTATCGATTGTTTTATTGCACCTCTATATTCAAAACATAAAAGACATCCCTCGTAATGATTATAAAGTATGGACAAAATGGTGCGAACGCAACCCGGTAAGTAAGTACCAAATTTTATTGTGAAGCTGGACGCGTAAAATCTTATGTATTAATTGATAAATTGCAGTCATTTGGTTTTAAACTACTGTTGGCGGTACTTACGATGCTTTTTCAATTGTGCTTTAAATCATAGATTATTAATATTGAGTACTGATTCAAATTGGAAAAATACAAGTACAATTTTAAACATACAGAATTTAAGAATGTCAATCAAATTAATGGATCGTTCCCGGTTTTGTATTAATTTATACATCGTCTGAATTAATTAAACTGTTACTTTGATTTTGTAGAAAATAATAGAGTTAAACCGAAGGATCTCGTCATTAATTTTTATTAAAGCAAATTTTTCATTAATTTTTAGTGATTCCACATATATACCGCTTTCTTGCTCTCACTATAGTATAAAATCTATTCTGATCTGCATTGGTACATTTCACAAAAGAAATAATAATAAATATGCCTATATGACATCCTCGTAATGTAATATTTGGAAAACATATAAACTTTGGCACAGTAAAGACTGAATTCCTTATGTTTACGTTGCTTTACACGATTCCGCTTCCGTAGTTTTCTCTCATCATATACAAAAAGAAAGAAACGATCTTTTGAAGCAAACGCAAGAGGAAACCGGAAGGATGTGAATATGGAAGAACGTACAAAGCTCCGCCAAATGGAAACAAAAAGTGACGTACGCCTAAGTTACGTTCATATAAAATTATATTCTATTCTGAATTCGGGGCTGTGGCCGTGAAAGGTAAAATTATACCGTGATGTTGTAAATTAGTTACGAATGCAGGAAATTATTGCATTACAATACCTGCGTAATTTTGGTAGAAATAATTTCATATTCAGCAAATAATTAATGATAATAATAATAGTAATAATATTTATTTTCCATAAATATAGACAATAAAACGAAGGTAGAAACATGTACGAAACACATCAGCATAAGGAATGAACATAAACGTTATTATATAATTTATAGTTTCAGTTTAATTAGATGTAAGACTGTAACAACTGCAATTTGAACCATATCTATTTGCTACTAATATGTATGAGCTGAATTGACTTATAGATGTTATATTTGACAGACACGCTCCTGTCATTAATCGTAGGTTCACCAGGCGGCATGTTCCTTGGCTTACTAACAATTTAAAATTGTTGATTTCACTAAGAGATAAGCGCAAGTTAAAATTTCGTCGACCAGAGATCCAAGGGATTGGTCTGATTACAAATCATTAAGAAATTTAACTACGAAAACTCTTAGGCTTGAACAAAAAGCATACTTTAATTTCATCTCCCAAAATGCTGATTCGAAAAGTCTTTGGAACAGTCTACGTACATTAGGAGTTTCCAAGAGCAATTCTACTAGTATTCCGGAGCATTTTCTTTTCACTTCTGTAGAAGAAGTAGTTATCTCCAAATTCATATCATCCATGAAGTCCACTGCTACCAGGTGTGATGGTCTATCTGTTACTATGTTACGGTACTGCTATCCTACTATATCACCTTATGTCACACACATAATTAATACCTGTTTAATAGAGGGCATATTCCCTGATAAATGGAAATGTGCTGTTGTTCATCCGCTGCCTAAGGCTAAGAATCCATCCGTGTACCGTGAAACCTATAAGCATCCTACCAGTCCTCTCAAAAATTCTGAAATAAGTAATATCGTCACAACTGAAGGAATATTTAAATGCATTGGATGTTTTGCCACCTATTCAGTCGGGATTTCGAGTGGGGTAAAGTTGCGAGACAGCTTTATTGAAAGTACCTCATGATCTTGTACGGTCAACTGATAGGGGATTGATTTCATGTCTAGTTTTGCTAGACTACAGTAAGCCGTTTGATAGCGTGAATCATGGTGTATTGTTGGCTATTTTGCAGAGCATTGGCTATGCCGGTGCATCATTATCACTTTTTGAAGAATATCTCCGGAATCGTAGGCAATACGTCAGTATTGGCGAATCACCTAGTCCAAGATTCGCACGTCGGATTTTAGTCAGACAATAGTAGAATTCATTAGATGTTTAATCAACAATTTGTATTTATTGTGATATAGGATGAATTATTTATATCCTCTATTGAATAAAGAACCAAAAAAGTTATACACATGAATATATAAGTATTATACTAATAGGTTCAATAACCATATATTTTTATAAATCCAAAGTTATAAATAAATATAAGTATAGTTGATATCCATCTTTTATTCATTCTTACCTGTCCCAAAGCAAATAAATCAACTTTCAGGAAGGCGGGGAAAGTAAATATCAAATAACACAGTTAGAACCCAGAACATTAAAGAAATGCTGTATTTCATTTAGTTATCTCAAATCAACAAAACAACTTAGTTTACTTCAGTGAAAAATTCAAACAAATATATTTCTTTAACTAATCCATAAAAAATTCAAGTTTCCAAAAAAAATTAGGAATAATTTCATTAAAAAGTTTTTCCAAATTCCTACCGAAAGTAGTACTTTTCCTGTTAACAAAAATCAGTTGCTTGCGAATATCTCACAAGAAATGCTTTCTAGACATACATACTGTAACGTTTTCGGGTTCCAATAAACAACTCGTGCAATTATTTATTTAAAACAGTCTGTATATTTATGTAACTTAAAATTATTTAACAATATAAAAACATAAAACTAACTTAACACACTTAAACCACTACAATTTAATTATCACAGGTATTTATTTACTACTACTATTATTTATATCTCTGTCCGTATTTATTTATATCACACTATTTATATAAAACGGCACTACTATATTTATTTCTACGCTACCACTACGTAAGGACTTTCTTTATCCCGAATTACTCCGCCCGCAATGAATGAATCCCGTAATGAATTGAATCCCGGTGACTCAGTCGCCTTATATACCATGCATGAAATGTTCTCGAAGCGTTCTCGTAAACTCTGTCTCCCTCTAGAATATTTGTAGAATATTCCCAGACATTTGTCTCCGCTTCCGATACAGTACCATGCGTAAGTGTATGACTCACCGCTTTACGATGTTTACCAGCCGCGCCGAATATGATTTATTGCTCGCCCGGTCTGCCTCTTTTTTTGCGTGTGACAATTTCGTTTTTATCGCGCCGAGAGATCTGATTCTTTTATTTAATGTAAACACATTTCGTTACAATACTTTTCGAAATAAAAAAATTTAGAGCTCGATTTTGAATATCTATTTTATATGAAAATTTCAAAATTTTGACGAAAGTAACACTTTTACTCTTACCGAATAATAGCAACTTTTTGAAAATATTTCGTATATTTTGTATTCTATACAGATTTATCAGGACTAAAATAAAAAGTATTTATAGCTGGATTTAGAATATTTCTTATATAAAGGAAATTTTAAAATTCGAACCGGAAGTAACACTTTTACTGTTATCGAATACCACTATTTTGCAAATATGTCGCAAATTTAATTCGGAATAACGTTTGTACTTCATTTTTATACTTTTTTTGTTACTAGCTACAGTACCGATTTTATGAGGAAAACACAAAAATGTTCGAAAGGGTGTTTTAAGTTAAATTTTATAAAATAAGTGTAAGATTCTATTTTAATATGAAATATAAACAAAAATATGCCAGTTGCCATAGAGAACATGCACGGCAGAATCTACCTAAATCAAAAAATTCAGCTCTAAAGTATGTACGTAAATACATATAGATGCATATGTACGTGTAAAATATGCTCTTTGATACAACTACATAAGGAACGTAGGCTCTAAAAGGGTCTGAATTTTACAATATTTTACTTTAGAATTGATTAGAAAATGTGATCCCATCAGAAAAAAGAAATAAATGCACATTATTGGTTGAGAGGAGGTGAATAAATGGTCGTGTCGTGTACGCGACCCCAACCTTTCAATATTTATTGTATGCCTCTCTCCCTATTTCCTGTTTCGATTTGCCAGATTCCTCGTAAATACTAAAGCCTTTATCTGATCCTGGTTTCATTTCCTTTTTGGCGTTAAAACGTGAGATATCCGACACACACGTTTTACTTATATGTTTTCGCCTCATCGTCTGATATAAAAGCTTATTTTTCTAATCGAGAAGAGGAACTACAGGCGGAAAATTCAAGAGTGTAAAAAATATCGGTGCCATACACCAATCTGAAAGAAATCTGTTACACGAAGCCGAACGACGGATAAAATGCATTAGCGGTTTCGGTACGTCGAATACGTCAAGCTTTCAAGAAAGCAAGTATCCATCTATGAATGCGAACACGAAAGCATACTGTATCTTTTCTATTTTAGCTTGAAGGTAAACTTATTTTCTTATTTCTTTGTGTATATCGGGTAAGCTTAAAGAGAAATCTTGGCTTTCGTGCTCTGTGAATTTTGAGATTATAGGAATTGCTATAGGATATTGCATGGAGAATATTACATCTAGATATTGGAATAAATTCAATAAATAATCAGGAGAAAATTTATAGAAGAAACTTTCAAATTTGTCTATTTTTAATCTGCTATTACACATCTGTTTCAATAAAAACCATTGTACATCTTATACTCGCTAACATACGTAAATACAGATGATATAAAATAAAATTCAATGTTTATCCACCAGTGTTATCCTAAATATTTATGTATTTTACCGTTATTGCATAAAAAAACGCGAAGTTACTTGTAGAGAAAATGTTTATATAGACAGATTAAATTTAATTTTCGCTTTTGCATCTTTTTGACTATATATTGATTGTATATATATTGCCAAGATCACTTCGGTTTGTATAAATAGCCAAATTGAAAAATTAGAGGGAAGGTCTGGTTTCATTATCGGACTGATGAGCGGTGGCGAAACTAACAGTGTGTTCCATAACTTGGTGGCTGACCATAGTTATAGTTTTTTAAATGAAGGACCTTATATATTATTGTATTTTCGTATTTTCCGTATAATTTTTAGTCAAAAAGTAATAAGATAGTATAGGCCTAAAATCTAAATTTTTGACTTATTCCCATTTTTCTGAAAAATTCTATGTTAGTATAAAATTATATTTCTCGAAAACGACGTATTATATGGACACAATTTTTTACAGTATTGTTTACAATAATAGGTCCTAATAAAAGCATGTTTTATTTTATTACAGTTACTAACTGCATGTGCAGAAAACTGGATTAAAATTACATGACACGTTTTTGTATGAAAGTGCACTTTTCTAAATGGAACACCCTATATATCAGTTCATTTTTGAATTTCTTATTAAATTTCACATCAAAAACATGTAAGACGTTAATACTTTAAAAGTGACTATTACTGAGCTACTGTCGTTTTTTGATATGATTTTGTTAGTTTTTGTATAAATGTGTTATGCCAATTTTAAGACCGGGCTATGTTTGGAGGTCTATAGAAAAAAGAGGTGAGAACCTCAAGTTTCAAACTTTGTGAATTAATAATCCAACTGATTACATGTAAGCATACAATGTTTGAAATATTAGACTTTTACCTTTCTTTAAAAAAATATGCTTGAAAACGAAAATTTGAGAGAAATTATTAAATATTTGTTAAAGTCATTTCATATATTTGCATAAGATATATCTAAAACATTGTTAGGGAAAACTGTAGAACATTTCATGTACTCGTAGAATGATAATTCTAGTAGAAAAGAATTTACAAAATTTTGTGTAAACGGAAATTTTGGTTACAAACGCCATGCTGAGTCGAAATGGCCGCCAAGTGTCAATATATTGAAAATATTATATGCAAAATATTAAAAAAAAAATGTGAAGCAACAATCAACATTTAATTGACATAGACATATATTATTGTTATATAATAATTTCAAATATATTTTTATACAAGCTGTATTAAATTATTAGGGAATAAATCGACACAAAGTGAACAAACCCATTTTTCTAAGAAATTTAGAGCTGACACAAGTTTGTGTGCCTGATGTACGTTTCATTTTTGCATGCTGTAGACTAAAAGCCACTTTTACGTAATATTCTTCAGGTAAAGCTTTATAATGATCAGCCATCCGTTCATACGAAAGTAATAATCAAAAGAGATTTGCATATAGGCAAGAAAATTTTTACTTTATACATAAATTGGCATTTACTAGGAGGCTCGTACCGGTTTATATATTTTGGGAGTATTACATTTAAGATAAGGTATAACAATAAACATCACGGTTTTGTTATGAAAAAAACCCTGTGTCATACTTACCCCGCGTGTTATATCAAACGAGCGCAGTCAAGCCAATGATATATTTCTTTTGTTATCTACATTCGAGAAAATTGTTTGGTGAAAATTCTGCACACTTACCTAAGCAAACTAACTTTAAATACATCGTGGAAATCGATCATTCTCTGATAACAGTCCGCTTTTACTCGTAATCTAACAACAAAAATTTAAATAACAAAACAAAACATCCACCTAATGGTATTTTTTGTGTATTGTGATGTCTATAGAACATCACAATATGAATTAGTGGATTTATTAATATTTCAAATATAACTAAAGAAAACAAAATGCAGTTGAACAAAGTATTATGATTGGTTCTATCAAATATATAATGGTACACTAAACCTCAAAAGGACGCATAAATAGTAGAAGCCAAGATGAAATTGTTCCATTAAGCTTGCATCACACAGTGAATTTTAATTACTTTTGAAAAAGAGTGTAACCTTTCCAAATTAAATACTTCTCCGATAAAGCTCTATGATAAAAAGTCAAAAAATCTGAAGGACACAGTCAATAATATTTTATCCTCAAGGTTCAGTATTTGCTCTCTCTTGCATCCAGTCCCTCAAAGTACTTCAATTTCTTTACTCTCGGCCTGCACCGAAATGGTACGTATGTGGCATGGAAGTGGCGTGGTGACAACGTGGCACGTGGCAATTTTTAAACGAGTGAAATCAGATGCGACAGCGCGCATCGATATGGAGTGGCAGTGGTGAGATGTTATTGATGTGGCGTGGTACCACTCGGTCGCCACGGCTTACTGACATGTTTAATCTCGAGTGGCATGTGGCGTGTGGCGAGTGGCAGAATGTAGCAGACAGTATTTTTCCATTCCAGCTAAAGGGAATATAATGTCTCCACCAACGGAACAAGTATTTGATGTATTTACTGAGGATGTCTCCTCAGATGATGACTGCGTAGATGAAAAGGAAAAAGAAATTAGGAAAAATACAGTGCATTACGATGTAGAAGTATTATTTAACGAAGAAGACTCTCAACATGTATTCCAGGCAGATTTTACTAGTAAAGAGCCCAATTCATTGCAAGAAAATAATGAAAAACGACTGGGAAATAGTAGAAAAACGAATGTAATCCAGGATTTATTCGGTGATTGCAGAACAAAATAACATAAAACCATTCAAAATCCAATTACTTTAGATAATACAAATAAATCGGCTTTTGAATATTTTTCAAGAAAAAAACCAGGATTATACTGGGTGCCTAATGTCTTGATATACGAGGATGCTGATGCAGACTTATCCTTAAGTCTACTGCCAGAGTTAAAAGATGACAGACAGACAGAAACGATCTTATAAAATGAGAATTTTGACTGTCACTGGGCAAATCTTGAGTCTACAACTGATAGTAGTAGTAGTAGTCTTCAATATAGGAGATGAGTTTAAACCTTGCCAAGGAGTTATTTTCAAGCAAATACACATTCCACATGAGCAACCTTCTATAGGAAATGCACTAAATGTATTATATCGCGAGACCAAAAATTATATTGATAAAGGTTTGGCATGAAATGTAAAACGTCTGTCTTAAGTTATATCATTAAGTGTCATTCATACTGTCATTAATATGTGTTATTATATTATTGACAGTATGACACTTAATGATATAACTTAAGACAGACGTTTTACATTCCATGCCAAACCTTTGTTATACGTTTATTTCGTGTGTTTCGTTTCTTCTGTCTTATAGGGCCTACTTCTTCAAGTAATCTGCAGTGCTTTTTCATGCGTAAAAAAGTTCCCTCTCGTATGACGACATTACGACTGCATAATCAGAATAGTGGAATGGCGTGGTTACCACTTCGGTGCGCATTAAACCACTTTGCAATCATACTACCGCCATTCCACAGCCACACCACGTTCGTGCCACTCCTATATCATTTGCCATTCCAAATCCACGCCATCGCCACGCCATTTTGGTGCACGCCTTGACTAAGGTAGCCCGATACCATGATAGTTTTCTTCATCTGCGTAATTCATTATAACTATATTTGGCTATTTAAATTCTGATTTCTGTTTTATAATATTTGTGTTGCATTGCGCAAATGCAGTCGACTTATTTCTCCTGATCCGTGAAGATCATTTGTAAAAATCTAAGTGATCTACATAACATACTACTATTAGTAGTGATTCCAAAGAAATTAAATAGGGCATTCCACAGGGTTCTATTCTTGTTCCTTCCCCTTTTCTGTCTTTGTAAATTATCTAAATAAGGCTTTGAATAACTGTAAATTATATCAATATCAGATGATAGATAAGTTATCTTGACATGCAAGGCATATGAAGGATTTCACTGGGAAGCACAGAAATTATTCATGACATGATGACATGATGCAATGAAAATAATCTTTAACCAAAACCACCGCTCTTGTCTATAATCATTGTAAAAAGTCACTATACATAAAATATAATCATAATTCTCTGAACTGGTGCGATTATGTAAATGATATATTCAATAAATTAAGCGGACACGGGCCATCTCGGCACTTTTAATCCCCGGATTAATTTTTGGACCCAGTCGACTAGCCAACTCGTCACCGGAGGTAGAATCACGAGCGGTCATCTCGTCACCCGAGATTAGCCATCTCGGCACTTTTAAACCGCGGCTTAATTTTTGGACCCATCAGCGAACACATATACCTTCATAACCATAACAGATTTGACAAAGTAGTGTAGAAAAATAAAAAACCATAGTAGAATAAAAATTTTATTTTAATAGCTACTTTCTTTAAGCAACGTAAGATAATTAATTATGTTTCCTTTTGATGACTATATTATTCTACGTCAGTAGAAATGGAGTACGTAGATATTTTTGTTGAATTATGTTTCATTTTTATAATTTATTAAATAAATGTTTGTATATTATATTGTATTATTTTCTTTTTCTCGATATTACTAAACCCGACAAACCTGGAGAAAAATTTGAATAAATCATTTAGTAATATAAAATAAATGTTTGTTAGGCCGTATCCAAATATAGAATTTATTTCCCAATAAGTAGCTTACTTATTGACAAATAAATTGTTCTCCCGGTGTAACATTTGATTTTAACAGATCTCGCTGTTAAAAATAAAAATGTACAAACATGAAAAAAAATCAGTGCTTACCATCGGTATGACATTTTGCTCCATAACCCGAGGTAGCACAACTCCACAGAATTCTTGCGTTTTTTAAAACCTTCCTCTTTTTAAATTTGAAATCGTTTAACACCAGCATTTTCTGACCTCGTTGGCTATATATAAAATCGACAACTAGAGCTTCCATTACACGAGACACCAATGTAACAAGTTGTAGCAAACAAATGCAATCGTTTTACAAGAGAGTCAATTTATAGCAAATTTCAAAATATTTTACCCAAAGTTTCATGATAATAAAGATAATCCTATTAGTGGTTGCTAATAGCGATTTAAGTGAAAGTGACGAGATCACCGGTTTCAAAGGGGTGCCCTCAAAGTTACCTGACTTTCTTTGGTGACCAGTTGGCTAGTTTAAAAGGCTAGGGATTAAAAATAGTGACGAGTTCACCGGTGCCCAATTAAGCAACACGGTTTGTGGAATATATCATATGAGAAATAATATAAAGCTATTTACATTAAGGACCTTCTATTTTGCTTACGTTAAATCTGGCATAGGGTATGTAATACTGGCATGAGGTCGAAGTTCGCTTTCTCATAACGTTTTTATTACACAAAAGATTATCCGGTCTATGTTATTTTTGTCGTGTCGGGCTTCTAGACGTGACTATTTTAAGGAAGTGAAAATCCTATCTGTTTCATGCGTACGAATTATTGAAATTTCATAATAGAAATACTTCTGTGTTTTTCTACGAAAGCTGAAATTATTAGATCGAATAGCAACACGAGAAAAGCTAATGGTCTATCTATTTCACCTCATACAACTTTTCTATATGGTAGAGGACCATACTATGCAACAATTAAAGCTTTCAATTCCCTCTCAGATTACCAAAACACTCACGAGACAGAGCAAAACTTAGTAGTGATATAAAGGAATAGCTAATTAACAACTTATACTTTTGAAGAATTTAAAACTGGGATATTGTGCCACAAGAGGGAATATCATAGCCATTTTCTTTCAATGTGTTGTGTTATTGTCATTTACATAGTACTTTTTTTATAATAAACATAAGAACTCGGGCATGATTTATTGTATATCTATTTGACAATGTCAACACCTTGTACAGGTATATGACAATAATTATTATATTTCATTGTAAAAGATTGTTATTGCGCCTATCACCACAAACGAAATTGGTATAAATGATTTCAGCAGACGATTGGTTTTCTTCTAGTAGTTGATGGCGATGTGCAGCTTCAATGGTGGTATTGTCAATAGAACGTAATGCAAAGAGTGTATATTCTTGTTTTGCAAGCGTGTCGTATGCTTCGCCTTAAAAAATGGCATGAGGTTGTAGATATGTAACTAACTTGAAGGAATTTAAGTGAAACTAACTTTATGCCTTCAAGGTTTGAGCGCAACAGTACCAAAAAGTTTAAAATCAATAATGTTGATGTTATGACCAAAATTATTAAGACAAATAGTTTTCGTAGAACATATCATTAATATCGTTGTGATTTATTTTTCATATACCCTACACATGGATTATCGAGGAATTAAATTTATCGTAAGTTACGTCCTGTTCGGGAAAAAAAGACCATAAGAGACCATTAATCTGTTTAACATACAGCCCTTTTAGAGAAAATCTTTACAAAATTTATAGTCACATTTCAATATTGTAGGGAATATTGCGAGTCTGCTAGTCGTTTCCAGCACACATTCATTCCCATAAACGATATTAAAGTAGCCGTACATCTTGTAGATGCGTTCATTTCCATCGATATTTGAGAGGAGTATCTTGTGTTGACATGAAAAATAAATTTTCTCGGGAAGCTATTACGGTTCACTCTCGTCTACATCAAACGGTCATTCTTTAATATAACGAAAATATTTGCCCAACGTAACATCTAGAATGTAATAAATAATTTGAAAGTTTCAACAAGAAAGAAAAAAGTAGACATCATGAGCCAGTGTTATGTAGGTATATATGTAATGTGTACACTAGCGTTCACCGAATTATGAACAACTTCAAATTAATGGTCTTAACCGTCTCATTAAATTAATAGATGAAGGATCTTGGAGAGTCCGACAACAATTAAAATATAAAATGAAAATCTATTTTTTTTTATTTACACTATTTCGCACTTACAAAATTAGTGCTTCTTCAGGGTCAAAGATATGATTTCTTTGTGGAAAAAAAACTGCAATACATTCTTAATCAACTTTGTCATGCTATAAAAATTGTAATGTTAATATGAAAGTAAGCAGATCGCTATTACAATAGATTAAACTTCACTTTTCGTTTGAAAATCTTACTCTATCGAAACTATGCAGTAAGATAAAGGTATAACAACAACAATTAATGAATACATGTTGTTTGTTTGATGGTGATTGTGGAAGTAGCGATATTTATCGTATTCTTACTTTACAAAAAAGAATACTTTGCTATATGTTACGCCTAGGCCATAGGCAGACTTGTAGAAGACATTTTAAAAATAACAGTATTTTGCCTGTATTTGCTGTTTATATATCCGACTGTCTAGTTTTATTCGATCATTAATGCTCACGACTACAAGAGAAGGTATAGAAACAACTAAAATACCCACCGCTAAAAAACAAATTACAGTATCGAATATATTTACAATTATTAAGCTATTATTACATTTTTAATTACTGTGCATTCCTTCAGAATCTTTACTAATGTGTCGAAATTGTATTTCATTTTATTGTTTTATTATTACCTAGAAATTAATAATTATAATAATAATAATAATAATAATAATAATAATTAAT
Source organism: Amphimallon solstitiale (assembly GCA_963170755.1). Classification (NCBI taxonomy): domain Eukaryota; kingdom Metazoa; phylum Arthropoda; class Insecta; order Coleoptera; family Scarabaeidae; genus Amphimallon; species Amphimallon solstitiale. The sequence goes on along the minus strand of OY720681.1, from coordinate 86,702,160 downwards.
ACTGGTGCTTGTATCACATGGATTTTTCTTCAATTATTATGACTTTTGTCTCTGTACAAGTCGCAACAAAGATTTATTATTATTAGAAGAAGAAGAAGATTTATTAACATAATAAGTTGATTCATGTAAAAAATCTATGACGAAGTAGTTATACATTATGTTATTCAAAACCATAATATAAGGATTACTTCAGGAGACGCCGAAAGTTTTGAAATGTAACGTACATGTACAACTTTAATGAAAACAATAAAGAAATGAGTTTAAAAAGGGACTACTTTCAATCCAAACGGGTAACCCATGACAATATTCCAACAAAGACAATAGTCCACAAATGGTAATTTCGAAAGTAATGACGTCTTATGAAATGAGGCAAACTAACTTCTTCTACTGATTTATGTCATAAGGTTTGTTTTTGTTTCGCTAAGAACGATTCCAGAACAGTTCACGTCATGCGCAGAATTATGTTAAGTGTTCGGGTTTCCGGAACTGTTCTGGAACAGAAAACGTCGTGTTTTGGTTTGTGATTGGCAGTTCTGGAATCGTTCTAGAACTGCAGAACTAATTCTGGCTGAAGGCATCGAATCGTTACAGAATCGTTCGGAACCGTTCCGAACGGTGTACTATGACGCATCAGTTCTGCGCAGTAACAGAACTGTGTTAGAACCGTTCGTAATATTAAACACAAACAAACCTATTATCAACTAAAATCCTATAACTTAATTTTTTTAAATGACTGACCCAACCCTATATATTTTTGGATTTTCTTGTACTGCTTTAAATTGTCTGTTCAACTGTTTTTTCTTTTTCAAAATTAATCCAATAGTTGTTGAGTTATTAATTTTTATTGAAAATATTTGATCAAAACACGTGTTCAGAAAAAAATCATTTTCACATTGTTTTTAAAAGTAAAAACATTAACAAGTAAAAATTGAAATAAATTCAAATTGAGTTCAAAACAGTTTTATTCAATTTACTACAATTGTTTCACCCTACTAGGGCTTCATCAGGTGATGAATATTATAATACAAAATATTTGTAGACGTTGTTATTTATGTCTTTTCCTAAATGAAGAGGGGGGGGGGGAGTTTGTGACATTAGGTTAAGAGCGGGAGTTACTTATGTATTTAATGTAATATTTAATATATAAATAATTCTAAATTTTTCTTGACCTTATTCACATATTCATGTGCATATATATAATTAAATTTCTTGGACGATTTAGAGGTCAATACTAATTTCAAATTAATTTAAAATTAGTTTAATTGTTAATTAGGTAATTTTTAATCTTTAAAAATTACCCAGCGGTCCAGGAATCGAACCCGAAATCTCCTGATTACTAGTCAGGTGTGTTATCCACTACACTACCACGGGCTTTCGGTCTTGACTCCTTTAATTGTACTGATATACATATACATATACATATAGCAAGTAACAGATGGAAAGTATTGCTGGTATACCAGCGTATATAAGCACCGAAACGTCCATGTGCTGTATATGATAAATAATTCTAAATTTTTCTTGACCTTATTCACATATTCATGTGCATATATATACATAACAATATGATTAAGAATATTAAAATTTTTTTGAAAACTGATTGTTACCTGTTATTAAAAAATTAAACAATTTTTAAATATATATATAACTATAAGAATTATTAAGTTGATTTTAAATATTTAAATTTAACAACGGTCAATTATTCACTTCTAGTTGGTCTTTTAAAATAAGGTTTAATTTGTTTAATTTATTTATTTCTAGGCTTTCTAATAAATTTAATTTTTTACTCTTGTCTTGTATATGTAGTATGTTAAACTTATTATTGAATTTATGTTTTTGTTCAATACAGTGGTTTGCATATGTGGAATCTGTTTTTTGTAATTTATAACTTCTTTTATGTTCTTTTATGCGTGTGGAAAAGGATCTACCAGTTTGTCCGATATAAGCTTTTCCACACTCGCAATTTAACTTATAGACCCCAGATTTTAAATTTTTGTCAGTTTTATCTTTATTATTTTTAATGTGATTCTGTAGTTTGTTGTTTGTACGAAATGAAATTAATGTGTTTGTTGTTTTTTGTAAATATGTTTTTATTTTTATGGAAGGTGTACCTATATAGGTCACAGAGGCAAATTTTGATAAGTAAGTTTGGGGAACTATAGGATAAATTTTGGATATGATTTTTGTTTTTTGTTTTTTATGAAGGCGATTATTTATTAATTCTTTTGAATAACCATTATTCTGAGCTATGGTGTAAATTCTATCTAATTCTTTATCAAAATTAATCTTATTCATAGGAACATGGATTAATTTATATAACATTGAATGAAAAGCAGCAAGTTTATGACTAATCGGGTGAAAGAGTTAGAATGTATCGTAATATCTGTGTGGGTGGGTTTATGGTAAATAGCGAATTCGTGTGTATCAGTAATATGTGATATTTGAAGGTCTAGAAAATTAATGGTTTTATTTTCTTCTAATTCTATGGTGAATATAATATTATCATGCAAAGTGTTAATATGATTATGAAGTGCATTTAACTGTCTTTCCGTTCCTTTAAAACACACCAAAATATCATCTACATATCTCACCCAGTATATACAATTTTTAAATAACGAATGTTTACTAATAATGTCTTCAAGGTTGTCCATAAATATTTCCGATAATAAGGGACTTAGTGGATTTCCCATTGCAATATATATATTTAAAAATTGTTTAATTTTATAATAACAGGTAACAATCAGTTTTCAAAAAAAATTTAATATTCTTAATCATATTGTTATGTATATATATATTAAATATTACATTAAATACATAAGTAACTCCCGCTCTTAACCTAATCTCACAAACTCCCCCCCCCCTCTTCATTTAGGAAAAGACACAAATAAGAACGTCTACAAATATTTTGTATTATAATATTCATCACCTGATGAAGCCCTAGTAGGGTGAAACAATTGTAGTAAATGGAATAAAACTGTTTTAAACTCAATTTGAATTTATTTCAATTTTTACTTGTGAATTATGGAGTTTCAACACGTATCTCCGTCTTCAATCAATTATTTAAAAACATTAACTTTGGTGGTGCTTGTAGCCAAGAAAGTTCTGCATCATTCGGTAAAGTTGCACTCAACAATACCTCAAAAACCTTTGTTTTTTCAAAGCCTACTTCCTGAAATTTTCACATACCAAAAACTTATTTTTTTTTTAAACGGAACACCCAATATTTTATGGAGGCATTTTGTTCCTTTTTTTATTCTCTTTCATTTTTGTTAACAATATCCTATACCTATCTTTTGTAATGTTTGAGATAATCAATATAGGAGCAATTACCGATCAATTAAAGAACTACGGGCGCTGTTCTATGCACCCAAATATTCGTCCAATGAAGGCTGAAATGCGGCTGATTGCCTGAGTCATCTTTTAAAGAAAGTCGGTATACATTTATGTCAAACTTATAAAAGCATCGCCATTAGTTATCATCCAAATGAATTATTCTTACGAAGAGTTAATAGACATGATTGACGTTTTGGGTAAATCTGAAAGAAACTCTTTGCTAGCATCCAGACTTTATGCACAGCGATCCCTGGTAGAAGTCAACCGAAGCCAGAAACCTTCGAAAATATAATGTGGACGGTTTGAGTGAACAGAAAATATTGAATATGAAAAAAAGAGCGGAAAAAGCAATAACTGGTGAGGATAAGACGTTTATGGTACGAATGAAGTCGAACACTCCCATACTAGTACTACGAAAATTAGTCGTCAATTAGATGTAAGTGAAATTTGAGAATCCAGAATAATTAGAAAATATGAAATTCACCCGTAGCATATTCATACACAGGGTTAGATGAAAGAAATTTTCAGAATCGCTTACATTTCTGTCAATTGGCAGCAGATAAATTATCCTGGCTTTCTCAATTTTTTGTTGTTTACCAACGAAGCCACCTTCTATTAAAGCGAATACGTCCATCGTCACAATTTCCGTTATTATAACACATAACCCCCCCCCCACTCTATCTCACCTGTAAACTTTCAAAATCGTTGATCATTAAAACCGTGGGGAGGAATAGTGTGTATCTTTTTTATTTCGATGTTAACTAACAGTGTCAAAAATGAAATACTGCAACTGGACATTGCCGGAAATAAAAAAATGAAATGTGACGCTCTTTATTCTGTAAAATTATTACTTTTGGGATAGTTGGATATAACATTTACTTTGTTTGACAGTTGACTAAGGATGTAGGGCGCCATTCCTGCCTTCCATTGGTTGAACGAATATTTTGGTGCATAGAACAACAGCGCTCGCAGTTCTTTAATTGACCGCTAATTGCTACTATAGTGATTATCTCAGAAATCACAAAAATGAGAGAGAATAAAAAAAGGAACAAAATGCCTCAATAAAATACTGGGTGTTCCATTTAAAAAAATAAGTTCTTGGTATGTGAAAATTTCAGGAAGTAGGCTTTGAAAAAACAAAGTTTTTTGAGGTATTGTGGAGTGCAGCTTTACCAAATGAAGCAGAATTTTCTTGGCTTCAAGCACCACCAAAGTTAATGTTTTTCCTTTTAAAAACAATGTAAAAATGTTTTTTTTCTGAACACGTGTTTTGGTCAAATATTTTCAAAAAAAAATTAATAACTCAAAAACTTTTGGCTCAATTTTGACAAAGAAAAAACAGTTGAACAGACAATTTAAAGCAATACAAGAAAATCCAAAAATATATAGGGTGAGTCATTTAAAAAAATTAAAATTAAATTTATTTAAAACACAAGAGCAATCGAAGAAGCGGCTACTAATGACTCACCCTGTATATTTCAACAGACTGGTGATCGAAAACTTTACCGATACAAGAGAGTTGAGCAGAGAACAAATTTTCTAAATTAATAAATCTCATAGATATATGCGAAAACAACATAAACATTTTTTCTGAACTATAACTTGACCCACAAGATACCAATGCCAACATCAAAACTAATAAACCTTTTGTATTACCAAGTTTGTTCATTCGAAGATCTGTAACTCAAGTGCTTTGCTAACTTGTTAAAAATCTAAATAAACAGTTATTCCCCTTAAGGGCGACAAGTAAAAAAAAGACACAACTTGCACAATAGATGTTTCTAGTAATTCGTCATTAGTGTAAATATGAGAAAGCTGGTGCACCCCAAAAGTCAAGATCAAGGAGTGGGTGGTGAATCAGCTCCCTCATATACAGCATGGTTAAAAACATATTGAGGATATGTTGTTAATAATGAATACCCATAATAAAATACCTTTCTTGATTACCTTTGCTAAATGAGAAAACTTATTTTTTAAATAAAAGTAAAGATAAGTACCTATATAAGTTTGGGATTATCTACTGAACAAAATTTCCCTATTCTATTCGAATTGCCAAAGCTATACGTCAATGCGTATATTTAATGAGAACGACTGGTACAATTTTTTGGAAAATATTGCGATATTAATAAATTTGGTAAAAATAGTTTTGATAGTGAATATCGTATTGATATTATTAAAACTCAACAGTTTACTATATTTTATAAGAGAATCATACAGAATTTTGCGAATATGGAAGGGGATGTTTTGAAAAACATTGGAAAATTCATAAAACAATTTAAAATATCTGTAAATGCATATTGTGTTAAATAATTGTTATTTAGGTTGGATATTGAAAGTACCAGAACCAAGCAAAATTAAAAAAAGTGATGATGCAGTAATATGTGTACATTAATAAGCATAATCATATTGTCTGGTGAAGGAATTTAATACATATATAACTAACCTTTACTGGACACATTTCGTTTTTAGTTTTTCTCAGTGATGGTAATTCATAATCATAAGTTGTTATTTTCGAAAGCCTATATTTTTTGGTTTATTATTCTGTACTGTTTTTAAAAGCTTTAAACAAGATTATATAACATGAAAAAAGTTTTCGAAGCTACTCACGTGTTTAAAGCTATACTGTAATGTAGTTTAAAAATATAATATATAAAAACCAAATTGGAAATAAATAGGATAAAAACTAGCTCGGTACAAAAAAAAAACATTTATAATAAAATCATTTTTATATCCGAAATTCCCTAAAAGTATATTTTTATTAAATTGTCCAATATGTGTGCGTTTTTTATTTATACAAAATGAAACAAAAAATATTTCATTTTTATTCAGTAGATATTGGATATGTTTCCGCCGAGGGTGGAACAAATGTAATTTCAATATTTTATATTTAAATCCCGGCCAGTAATATAAAAAAGGGAAATCAATAAATCACTGGCGTATGAAGCGAAACAAAAAGGGACAGCAATTTTCCTACACTGGAATATACTTTGATTAAGATAATTGTTAGTTAAAGTTGATATGTGAATAAAGCATTTTTTTGGAAATAACTATTGGAAAAATTGTTTGTCCTAAAAGTGAATTCTTGCATAATCCCGCCATATAAGGGTATCATAAAATCTTGTATATAATCTTATATAATTTACCAACTCACTTTAAGATAAACCGAAACATTTTTTATATATATGACTATCAATATACCGTATGTGTCAATTATCATTAGCCATAGGCGATCAATCCATGCAATATGTTGCAACGTGGTATCCCTACTTTCCTTTCCAATGCCAGCGACGCGACAACCGACACATGCTCGCAAATACAAGTTAGCACTTAGCAATAACCATTGGACCACCGACCCGTGTGTTTCTAATGCGTTCAGAAATAATATTTACGAGTTGGAAGGATTTGTTTTTCTTTTTCCTTTCAGTAAATGCAGAGAATTATTAAGCTACGTTCACGCTGCATGACACAAACAAAAGCGTAATTCTAATAAAATTAAAAAATAACCCTAATAAAATAAATAAAAAAGAATTCCTCCCTGCACAGCAAGACATTACCCTAGGCGGTCGTAGAAATTTACTCTTACGTTTTCTAACATGTGAGCAGTTACTGAATTAGCAGCTTCAATTATTTTTTCTCTCAAGGCAACTATGTTTTCTGTTCTACTAGCTTCATGGGTATAAACAATATTTTTTAAATATCCCCACAAAAAAAAATTATTTGGAGAGAGATCAGTAGATCGTGGAGGCCATTTGATATTACCCGTTCCAGTAATAAGACGGCCAGGGACCACAACGTGTCCCCACCTAAACATTGAATGCAAAATCTGGGTCGGGATCGGAGAATATCGTTGTGATGTCGGTTGTTGTCGGCATTGGTGACGGACAGTAGGGGTAACACGTTGCCACGTATTATATTCATACGTATAGATCGCACGTAAACATTGAATCCCTATACCTAATGATATTTGACACATGCGGTATATGGTACGAATACATACTCACATATTGAAAACAATTCAATAAATGCAGCGGGGAATTTTTCCTAACAAAACTAGAAGTAGCAAGATTTCCGTCAGTATTTAAAGGAAGAGAAAATCAACTAAATAACTTACTATCGAGCAACGTCAATTTTACCGGCGATTGCTATGGTATTTGAAACTATTATCAAGGATCGCTTGGTGTAGTATTTTGATAAACATTGTTTATTCAACACTTCGCAACACGAATATATGAAGTCGAAACCTACAAAAACGACAATGGCGACGGTGTTGGAATATATATCCGAAGCACTGGATTCTGGCGAGGAGACTAATTTTACCTGTTGCAATCTTTTAGAAAGGCGTTGGACTCCGTTAACTATCATATTTATGTTGAAAACGTATGGTATACGAACAATTGCAAAAGAGTACTTATATTGTACTTAGAAGACAGAATAAAATTAGTAGAATGGAAAGGCAACGGTTCCCAAGCAGTTAGAAGCAAGAGCGGTGTGCCGCAAGGAGCAATACAAGGGCCCGTTCTCTTTCTTATCAACATAAATGATATGCCTTACAGGGTGACCAAAGAAAGTGTAGTAGTACAATATGCAAATGATATTACGACATTAGTAAGATTTAGTAATTGTGTTGCTTTTTCTGTAAGTGAAATAAATAGTATAATTAAAAACAAAAATAATATAATATTGAAATGTGAAACTTCTAACTTCCTTCAGAAGTATAAGTAATTGATAACCACAAATAAATTATCTTTTCTGATGATAACGATACAGTTCTGAAATTATTTTAATTCTACTACATATTAGGAATGAATTTAAAAGCACCTTATCAAGAAATAATTTTACTCCAACATATTTTGGTCTCACTCTAGCTATGTCATTAACATAATAAACTATCTTAAAAATTACAAACGGATTTGAAAATATCAAACTTTTGGCTGGACTGGGTTTAGATTAATAGTCTATGTACATTCCTTTAAATTTGACATACATTTAAATTCTGTAATAACAGTTATTACCAGCACTGTAAAGCTCACTCATATTCCTTCCAGTAAAAGTAAATGGTTTTAGTCACCTTTCAGTGATTTGGTGCAAGCTAAATTGTCTCAGATGCGCCAACGGAAAGCGCAATATTTAATATCATTAGAATGTCAGCTATTCCTACTTTTATGATTTAGTCACGTGTCATTTGTTTTACATATTTTTAAGGAGTATGTTGGTTTTTTCCTTTTACGCAATACTTTTGTAATTGTCAGTAGTATTACTCATGTTTGTCGTACTTTTTTTGCTTTTTATTTCATTAAAAATGTGTTATTTACAAAAAAAATCCTCAATTCACAATATAAATCCGCACAGTTTATTTAATAAAATGAAATTTCTAATTATACGAAATATAATCTTTAACAAAATATACTAATGTACCGTGTGCTTTCAAATACTTTCCTCATTAGAGACGGCCATGCTTCTTTTTCATATATATACATACTGAACTGGTGTCGATTATGTGACAACACCAGTCAAATACCCACAAACACATACAGTCACCCTTTAAAACCCCTTGAATACAGGCAACCATATATACATCGGCGATGCATTATGTTTGGACCCTTGTATAAGAGTACAGGTAAAAATTCCTGAAAATTAAGACAGATTTTACTAACAAATCTAGTAAATTCTGAGAACCCCATCAAATTGTAAATATTAGAAAGAAATTCACCCCCAAATTTAGAAAACCAAACCAATGACTACTCTTTTCAGGAACCCCAACTGAAACCCCCGTATTAAGCACTAAATATTAAAATAATTACCTGATTAGTTTAAAATACACATTAGTCTTATTTTTATACTTATATTTAGCAAATTTACACAATACAACAATAATTAGTTAAGTGATATATAGGCAAAGTATTAATATAAAATGAATCTGACAGCCATTACAAATGGACAATTTTATATTACAAATTTCAACATTTATTACCACACTATGAGCATTTAAATGAGTACCATTTTATAGTGTGATTTCTCAAGAGTAAATTGTCACAAAAAGTTACAGGTTCAAGGTTAAAACAAGGTTGATAGTTTCGAAAGCATCATCCCAAACTTTGGCAAAAGTATTGCACATACATGACAAATTGATATCTAAAAATGCATAGCATAAAACTAAAATAAACTAATGGTGAACACAAAAAACATTTAAACTATAAACTAGTTTACAAGTTACAAGCATGGTAACAAACAATAAAACTCTTAGTTGCGCACATTTAAGTTAAGCATCATTTTAATTTTCAAATTTCGACGCGCCATATTGACAGAGGCAAAATAAATTTCAAATATTTCCTATAAGTAATCAAAGTAATTACAAATTAACTCTAGCAGTTACAAAGTCTATCGAGACGCATTTACGATGTAATATTTTTCAATGTCATATTTACAAGTTGAAACCAGATATTTAAATAAGCATTTTGAATAATTTGACAGTTGTCAACAGAGGTAAAAGAAAAGTTTTATAATATAAATTACAAGCTATGTAGATAATTTAAAAAAGGTGGTATAGATTAAGAAAAGGTCATAGTTTCATGTTATAACAATAAATCGTAAATAAATTAAAAGACCATTTAGTTATTCCACTTCAAAAACTAACCACACTAATTTTTTGTATAAAGAAAGATTTTAAAAAGGATTAAAAGACGAAAAAATATTGTATGTATTTATAAGTTTAATTTGTAAAGGTAAAGTTCTACTAAAAAGGCATTTTAAGCCAAAATTCTGATATTTAAATTTATTTCATTAGCGTCATTGACGTCATCGAACAAATGAAAGTCGAAATGCCAATTTTGCCCTTTAATTTTTAAAAAAATGTGTTTTTCTAAAAGAAAACGAATTAAAGTAATTTTATTGTACCGATTGAAAGACGAATTAATTTAACTAAGATAAAACATGATTCCACAAATATACAAAAATAGACTTGCCCGTAAAAAGACTTTGTAAAATTTTACTGTATAAAATTGCCATGGTTACAAGAACCACAACAGAGATTGATATAAAAAGGCACGTCCGACGAGGATCGAGGATTATTATTCAAGATTCTTCATTGTTTCGTGAGCATTCATGGTAATGCAAGCGGATTATTCATCGATTGATTTGTTGTGTGAACCGTCATTAACGAGCCATTCATTTCGACTCATTTATTTTTTGTGTGATCATTCATTGAGTTGATCAACGCATCTACAATTATTACCAATCCATATTGACATCCAGCCACCGTCAAAGTTAATACACCGAAGGTCATCCATTGAAGAAGCCGACCTTAAACCGAGCCGAACTGGGTCAAGGACTCATCGAACACCGATACCACACAGCTGGGACGCGAGTTGCCTTCACATAGAAGCAACCCCATTGGAACAAGTACCTGGCCTTAAACAAGATAAGGAATTAATACACAGAAGGTACCAAGTCTAATATTCGTATATGTTTGTTTTTCTTGACACAAATGTGGGTCAAATCCAAATCTATGTCACATTTATGTAACGTCTTTTAATTCGATCATCTCTATCAATTAATAAAATTCAAATCTAGATACATAGCATATATAAACACTTAGAAAGTCAATTTAAAATTTCCAACAATTTAATGCTTATTTAAAAAAAGAATATCAGAATTTACTTACAGTTAAATTTAGTACTATCTCATTTGTCATGCAGCCCATTTTTATAGTTGATACATAAGGGCCAAGTTCGCATACTGTGCCTTGTTTTAAATATTTCAAAATCGTAGAACTTCTGCCTAAATAACTGTTGTTCTTGTACACAATAAAAGTGTATTGTTGATATCTAAATTGTGTGGACATTGTTGTATTGTAGTAAATATTCAGTGTTATGTTTTAAATAAATTCAGATTTGTTGTTTCCTTATATAAAGTGTTTGTTTTCGTCACTGTTGAAACTCAGTCTTCCACCATAAGAGGTACACATATTCTGTTGACGCTCCAGCATAAGAGCTGTCTGTCCAAATTGAATTTCCAGGTTAGATTCTTCAAGATCGTCAAACGACAGCTGGATAGCAAGGTATACGGACTAAGGTAAATCAAACTTTCGAACCTCAGTAACGCCCTGTAGAGAACACAATTAGAGTCACTTAAACAACACCCACTTAGTTAATCACATAACTTTTAAATTCCTTTCTTTTGATTACTTAATCTATCCACTCGTACACATTAAGTATAGCGTCTTCGCGCGAATTTTAGTGTTCGTTCCACCGCTTGGATAAAGTATATCTCGATCGTGCGCAGTCATACGTTAAATGCCGCGAAATTTTTGAATTAGTAATAACGGTAGTTATCTATTAGGAAAAATTGTGAGATACTAATTGATACATAAACTAAATAGATAATTTCTCTCCGTGTTCGTAGAATACAACCCCCCTTTAGCTAGCCGGCAGAATTAAAATTGAAAAGTTAATAGTTAAATAGATTATTGTGTTTAGTAGTTTTTGTTTTTAGGATAAAGTAAATTAAGCGCTCTAAGTCTCATTAGCTCTCCATTCATCATTACAACATAGGTCTTTATTAGAGTATATAACCCCCCATAGCATTATTGGCACCGCAACTTGGGGCTTTGTAAGGGTACCTACCCCCCTATACACGCACCCCCATACCCTAGTACATTTTTGGCGCACCAACGATTTGGGGCCGATTATTAAATTTTAGCCGGATACTTACTGTGTTTTTCAGCTACTCCAGAAGACTAGAAGATCACCAGAAGCAGAGGATTCTTATAAATTTAAAAAAAATAATTGTACAATAAAAATATAAAAAGCAACATGTGTTTTTAATTTTTTCTTTATTTATTACATATGTGTACTTCTATAAAGTGATGGTAAACAAACAAACACTGACAAAAGTAAAATCATTTATTTGTCTTTATTAAAAAATAGTAGAATCAAATACAGGTATTATTATTATTCAAATAGTAGGTACAATACGTTATACAAGGGTCTTATCATACAGTATTATCAAATTTTTATTATTATTGTGTGTATTTGTAAAAATATAAACCTGCAAAATGAATACAAGATCCAGAAGCGTTTCAACAGTCCGTCATGAATCAGCCAGCGGAAGAGAAGACGAATCGACTGCAGAACAAGGAATTAATCTGAGGCCAGAACAAAAGGAGTTCATCGAACAGATCAGATTGTTATTAGAGAACAGTATGAAAGTATTTTGGGGCGATACCAAGGAAGAAATAGAGACAAATAGAAAACGAGATAGTGAGGAAGACAAACAAGAAAACAAAATCTACATGGAAACAAAGGAGGAAAATAGAGAAGAAAATCATAGGGTAGAAAATATGGTGGAGAAAAAAGATAAAGATGAAGATATAACGGTACCAGAAGTACAAGAATCAGTCCATACATTACCTCCAGGAAATGATGTACAGGTTTTAACAAACAGAGACACAGATTCTCCATGTAAAATGGTAATAACAGATATAACACTAAAAAGGGAAATGGTACCAATTAGTGAAGAAACGATCCTAACGAAAAAAATGGATGAAGGCCCGGTGCAATTACAAACTGTACCAGAAGAAATAAAAACAGACGTGCAAAAATGCGAAGAGAAAGAAAATACGCAAGCTCAAGGGGATACAACCCGAATAAAAGAGAGTACTACCGAAAAGGACACCTCGGTGACTGCCAAAACAAATCCACCACTAGACAAACTCGATTCAATGTCAATACGTTGGCAAGAAATAAGACAGATATGGGATAGATTCCTAAACAAAAAGGACACAAGCGAAAATAAAACAGCTGAGGAACCAGTACAAATAGAAACAGCATCCGTAGAAATAATTAAAGAAAAGGTAAAGGAAGAAATAACAATAGTAGAAATACAAACGGGGGAAAACAACGAACAAGATTCGACCAAAGAAAAGACATTAGAAAATTTCGAGAAAGAAGTACAAGTGTTCGCAGAAGTCAAGGAAACCGCCGCAGTGATATATACACAAACAAAAACAAAATATATGGACTCTAGCAGGAGGATCTTGAGAACGCACTTTGACGCGCTTCTAACTGAAGAGGAAGAGGAGAGATATTTTTGGATCTACATCTCAAGGAAGACTACATATACGTTTACAGGTGCCGAAAAATATACAAGTTCTCGGAAACAGCAGGAACTTATCACACAAAGTGGTAAAATTAACAAGACATCCAAGGAAGTTATCACATTTAGGGGCATAGACCCAGACACATGGATAGACATGCAAAGTAAGTCAACTCACACGCACAAAACAAATTCAAACACACATACACAATATGTACAAGATTTAAACGTACACACACAAATGTTAATAACACTTATATCTTACACATGTGAAATTCACAAAAATCTTCAAACTCTAAAGGGAATTCAAATAGCAGCAATTTTGTATAAAAAGAATCAGGTAACACTTCGCCACTTCGCGTATACACACACACATTCAGGTAATCAACCAAATAGGAATCGTACAATACAAACCACTTACACCGAGGACATCCTTCGGGACCAAGAAAACATCATCGACTTTCGCCTCAAGATTTTAAACAAATAGACACACTTTAATAAATATAACGGAGCAAGGCGAAGGGATATACAGGCGACCTTCGATGGGAATAAAGCGACCCCACTCCTACCTGAGCAATACCAAGAATCATAGCCTAAATATAACGGAGCAAGGCGGAGAAATAGAAGGCGATCTCCGATGGGACTAAGGCGACCCCACTCCTACCCTAGCTATCACCAAGACTGACAGCCTCCTCAAGTAACGAAAGCCTAAATATAACGGAGCAAGGCGAAGGGATTTACAGGCGACCTTCGATGGGATAGCGACCCCACTCCTACCTGAGCAACACCATGAAACATAGCCTAAATACATCGGAGAGACCCCAAAGTACAAAGGCCTATCAACCCCACAGAACAATGTAGGGGCACCACGAGTCCCGACACCCCAGGAGTCATTTGGTCGAGCCCAAACCAAAAAGAGCCAGGAAGATAAACAAAATGCTCTACATCGGACGAACCCAACCCGATGATAGCGGAATCATCCCATAACCACAACAGACGAGTCCAATCTGTATATCCAAAGATGTAAATACACCCGGAATTCTATATTATAAGAGTTTACCTATAGAAGATAAGAAGTTCATCCATAAATAATTTTAAGACACATAGTAAATAATTGTTAGTTTTTCCCATTCCTATATCAAGCAAGTAGCAACGCATAAGGAGGTAATATAAGTTGAAAAATGTCTGGAACACTTCAGTAAGAAAATAAAGAAAATGTACAAATACACACAGCAAGAGGATGCAAACATGTTATGGAAGAGGAACAAGAAACACTAGGAAGAACAAATCTTTGAAAGAAAACTTACAACAAAGCGTATGGAACCACTACCATTAGAAGAAAGTAAAATTACTACTGCCTGTAAATAAAATACAAAAATAAGGTTACAAGTCAAAAACCAATCAAGAAACATATTCACCTACAGAACAAAAAGGATTCAAAAAGAATTGACCAAAATATGAAGGAAAATAAAATATTTAAATATGAAGAAAGGGCCTAAGAATTAAAATATACCATGGAGCGAAAATAACGCTTTTATAAATAAATAAAGAAATTGAACCCACGAAGAAACCCATGAAAAGATATGGTATCGTGGAAGAAAAATAGATATAATTAAAATTTACCTCATAAATAAAACCATGAGAAGATATGGTATTATGGGAAGACAAAAGGTGATGTACAACCTAAAATGGGTACATCAGCACGCAAAAGTGCAATAATAATTGAAAATATGTTCCGCAAATAGGAAGATGAATACATGACAAAAGGTCAAATATAATAGGTAACAAGAATAATTAGTTGAAGCAACAAAGTTAATTTAAGTGTAAGTACACTCGAGGTATATTAAAATAGGCCACTATTATCACAGTATAGAATTTGAATCCGAGACACTATAGGTAAAAGAAGCATAAAAACAAAAGAAGCATAATTGGTACATAATAAAACTTTATAAAGGCAACATCCATAGAAAAATTCAAGAAGGAAAACATACGCGCACATACAAAGAGGAACTAGTGTTCATATTTATCAATAAAAATATAGGTACACAAATACATAACATATACATAGCATCTTACACTAATACCCATATACAGGGACAAGTCATTAAATAAATATTGTTAAAAATTCAATTTTGTTAGGAAAATTTCCATACACACATACAACTTATATTACAGACATATGACAGAACTACAAATATAAAAACTCAGTTAATTAAGCCCTTAGCATAATACAAAATAAATATATCAGTTTGTTAAAGAAAAATTTTGTCACTTAAAATATATAAGTTAGTTAATTATTACAATTACATTATAAGGTTTATTTATAACGAACGAAATTTTTTATATACATAAAAAACTACCTTCGTTAAGGGGCAAGTTGAACTGGTGTCGATTATGTGACAACACCAGTCAAATACCCACAAACACATACAGTCACCCTTTAAAACCCCTTGAATACAGGCAACCATATATACATCGGCGATGCATTATGTTTGGACCCTTGTATAAGAGTACAGGTAAAAATTCCTGAAAATTAAGACAGATTTTACTAACAAATCTAGTAAATTCTGAGAACCCCATCAAATTGTAAATATTAGAAAGAAATTCACCCCCAAATTTAGAAAACCAAACCAATGACTACTCTTTTCAGGAACCCCAACTGAAACCCCCGTATTAAGCACTAAATATTAAAATAATTACCTGATTAGTTTAAAATACACATTAGTCTTATTTTTATACTTATATTTAGCAAATTTACACAATACAACAATAATTAGTTAAGTGATATATAGGCAAAGTATTAATATAAAATGAATCTGACAGCCATTACAAATGGACAATTTTATATTACAAATTTCAACATTTATTACCACACTATGAGCATTTAAATGAGTACCATTTTATAGTGTGATTTCTCAAGAGTAAATTGTCACAAAAAGTTACAGGTTCAAGGTTAAAACAAGGTTGATAGTTTCGAAAGCATCATCCCAAACTTTGGCAAAAGTATTGCACATACATGACAAATTGATATCTAAAAATGCATAGCATAAAACTAAAATAAACTAATGGTGAACACAAAAAACATTTAAACTATAAACTAGTTTACAAGTTACAAGCATGGTAACAAACAATAAAACTCTTAGTTGCGCACATTTAAGTTAAGCATCATTTTAATTTTCAAATTTCGACGCGCCATATTGACAGAGGCAAAATAAATTTCAAATATTTCCTATAAGTAATCAAAGTAATTACAAATTAACTCTAGCAGTTACAAAGTCTATCGAGACGCATTTACGATGTAATATTTTTCAATGTCATATTTACAAGTTGAAACCAGATATTTAAATAAGCATTTTGAATAATTTGACAGTTGTCAACAGAGGTAAAAGAAAAGTTTTATAATATAAATTACAAGCTATGTAGATAATTTAAAAAAGGTGGTATAGATTAAGAAAAGGTCATAGTTTCATGTTATAACAATAAATCGTAAATAAATTAAAAGACCATTTAGTTATTCCACTTCAAAAACTAACCACACTAATTTTTTGTATAAAGAAAGATTTTAAAAAGGATTAAAAGACGAAAAAATATTGTATGTATTTATAAGTTTAATTTGTAAAGGTAAAGTTCTACTAAAAAGGCATTTTAAGCCAAAATTCTGATATTTAAATTTATTTCATTAGCGTCATTGACGTCATCGAACAAATGAAAGTCGAAATGCCAATTTTGCCCTTTAATTTTTAAAAAATGTGTTTTTCTAAAAGAAAACGAATTAAAGTAATTTTATTGTACCGATTGAAAGACGAATTAATTTAACTAAGATAAAACATGATTCCACAAATATACAAAAATAGACTTGCCCGTAAAAAGACTTTGTAAAATTTTACTGTATAAAATTGCCATGGTTACAAGAACCACAACAGAGATTGATATAAAAAGGCACGTCCGACGAGGATCGAGGATTATTATTCAAGATTCTTCATTGTTTCGTGAGCATTCATGGTAATGCAAGCGGATTATTCATCGATTGATTTGTTGTGTGAACCGTCATTAACGAGCCATTCATTTCGACTCATTTATTTTTTGTGTGATCATTCATTGAGTTGATCAACGCATCTACAATTATTACCAATCCATATTGACATCCAGCCACCGTCAAAGTTAATACACCGAAGGTCATCCATTGAAGAAGCCGACCTTAAACCGAGCCGAACTGGGTCAAGGACTCATCGAACACCGATACCACACAGCTGGGACGCGAGTTGCCTTCACATAGAAGCAACCCCATTGGAACAAGTACCTGGCCTTAAACAAGATAAGGAATTAATACACAGAAGGTACCAAGTCTAATATTCGTATATGTTTGTTTTTCTTGACACAAATGTGGGTCAAATCCAAATCTATGTCACATTTATGTAACGTCTTTTAATTCGATCATCTCTATCAATTAATAAAATTCAAATCTAGATACATAGCATATATAAACACTTAGAAAGTCAATTTAAAATTTCCAACAATTTAATGCTTATTTAAAAAAAGAATATCAGAATTTACTTACAGTTAAATTTAGTACTATCTCATTTGTCATGCAGCCCATTTTTATAGTTGATACATAAGGGCCAAGTTCGCATACTGTGCCTTGTTTTAAATATTTCAAAATCGTAGAACTTCTGCCTAAATAACTGTTGTTCTTGTACACAATAAAAGTGTATTGTTGATATCTAAATTGTGTGGACATTGTTGTATTGTAGTAAATATTCAGTGTTATGTTTTAAATAAATTCAGATTTGTTGTTTCCTTATATAAAGTGTTTGTTTTCGTCACTGTTGAAACTCAGTCTTCCACCATAAGAGGTACACATATTCTGTTGACGCTCCAGCATAAGAGCTGTCTGTCCAAATTGAATTTCCAGGTTAGATTCTTCAAGATCGTCAAACGACAGCTGGATAGCAAGGTATACGGACTAAGGTAAATCAAACTTTCGAACCTCAGTAACGCCCTGTAGAGAACACAATTAGAGTCACTTAAACAACACCCACTTAGTTAATCACATAACTTTTAAATTCCTTTCTTTTGATTACTTAATCTATCCACTCGTACACATTAAGTATAGCGTCTTCGCGCGAATTTTAGTGTTCGTTCCACCGCTTGGATAAAGTATATCTCGATCGTGCGCAGTCATACGTTAAATGCCGCGAAATTTTTGAATTAGTAATAACGGTAGTTATCTATTAGGAAAAATTGTGAGATACTAATTGATACATAAACTAAATAGATAATTTCTCTCCGTGTTCGTAGAATACAACCCCCCTTTAGCTAGCCGGCAGAATTAAAATTGAAAAGTTAATAGTTAAATAGATTATTGTGTTTAGTAGTTTTTGTTTTTAGGATAAAGTAAATTAAGCGCTCTAAGTCTCATTAGCTCTCCATTCATCATTACAACATAGGTCTTTATTAGAGTATATAACCCCCCATAGCATTATTGGCACCGCAACTTGGGGCTTTGTAAGGGTACCTACCCCCCTATACACGCACCCCCATACCCTATTACAATACATAATAATAGGCGTCTATAATTTGAACTAGCTGTCCATCAATCTCTTCGAGCTTGAATCGCCTTTTCGCGTCCGCTTACAGCTGTCCGTCAATCTCTCTTAGCTTGAACCGCTTTTTTCGCGTCCGCTTACAGTTTCTTTACAGTTTCCTGTAAAAAGCAATCACTGTCATGGCCTTTTAGAATGTCCGATTTTATTAACTTTTGAAGCACCCCTGTATATACATATATCTAGTGAAGCCAATAGTATGTTTTATTTAAAATGCTTCTCGAACTGTTTTATTACACAAACCTGTACACACTCAAGAGCGAGAAAGGAAATTTAATGTTAAACATAGTTCATGTTAAAGTATTTAAAGAAACAATGAGCTGAAAGAGCACAACATTTTCATCGAGGCAGTTTACAATACTATTTTGATGTGATAGCCCTTTTGAAGCGCCTTTCTTGTAAAAAACGCTTTTTAGAATGTCCACTTTTATAAACTTTTGTAGCACCCCTGTATATACATATATTTTGTTAGGCCAATAGGATATTTTATTTAAAATTCTTCTCGAACTGTTTTTGACATAAATCCGTACATACTCAAGAGCGAGAAAGGTAATTTAATGTTAAACATAAGTCATGTTAAAGTATCGAAAGAAACAATGAGCTCAGAGAGCAACATTTCCATTAAGACAGTTTACAGTACTATTTTGATGTAACAGTGAAAAAGCATGTCAACCTTTTTGAATTCTACTATCGTTAATGAAGAAACACAAAAGAGTAATAAAAATGAACCTAAAATTCATTTTACTCAAAGATCCAAAAAAAACCCAAGTTTTAAATTTTAGACCTATTGAATGGCTTTTTTCGCGTTCCTTAACTTTTGAAGCACCCCGGTATATACATATATCTTGTGAAGCCAATAGTATATTTTATTTAAAATGCTTCTCGAACTGTTTTTTTACACAAACCTGTACGCACTCAAGAGCGAGAAAGGTAATTTAATGTTAAACATAGTTTATGTTAAAGTATTTAAAGAAACATGAGCTGAAAGAGCACAACATTTTTATCGAGGCAGTTTACAATACTATTTTGATGTGATAGTGGTAAAGCATGTCAACCTTTTCGAAGTCTACTCTCGTTAAGAAAAAAGCACAAAATAATAATAAAAGTCAAAAGGCCAAGTTTTAAATTTAAGCCCTATTGAAGCGCCTTTCCTGTAAAAAACGCTTTTTAGAATGTCGACTTTGATAAACTTTTGAAGCACCCCTATTAAACATATATTTTGTTAGGCCAATAGGATATTTTATTTAAAATTCTTCTCGAACTGTTTTTAACACAAACCTGTACACACTCAAGAGCGAGAAAGGTAATTTAATGTTAAACATGTCATATTAAAATATCCAGAGAGACAATGAGCTCTCAAAAAGCGCAACATTTTCATTAAGACAGTTTACAATACTATTTTGATGTGAAAGTGTAAAAGCCTGTCAATCTTTTCGAAGTCTACTCTTGTTAATAAAGGAGCACGAAATAATAATAAAAGTAAAAAGCCCAAATTTTAAATTAAAGCCCTATTAAAGCGCCTTTCCTGTAAAAAAACGCTTTTTAGAATGTCCACTTTTATAAACTTTTGAAGCACCCCTGTAGATACATATATTTTGTTAAGCCAATAGGATATTTTATTTAAAATTCTTCTCGAACTGTTTTTGACATAAACCGGTACACACTCAAGAGCGAGGAAGGTAATTTAATGGTAAACATAAGTCGTGTTAAAGTATCCAAAGACACATTGAGATCAAAAAGCGCAACATTTTTATTAAGACAGTGTACAATACTATGTTGATGTAAAGTGTGACCTTTTTGAAATCCACTATCGTTAATAAAGGAGCACAAAATAAAAGTAAAAGTAAAAAGCCGAAGTTTTAAATTGAAGCGCCTTTCCTGTAAAAAGCGAGTACTGGCATGACGCTTTTTAGAATGTCCGGTTTTATAAACTTTTAAAGCATCCCGGTATATACATATATTTTGTGAAGCCAATAGTATATTTTATTTAAAAATTTTCTCGAATTGTTTTTTACACAAACGGGTACACACTCAAGAGTGAGAAAGATAATTTAATGTTAAACATAAGTCATGTTAAAATATCCAAAGAAACAATGAGCTCTCAAAAAGCGCAACATTTTCATTAAGACAGTTTATAATACTATCTTGATGTGAACGTGTAGAAGCCTGTCAATCTTTTCGAAGTCTACTCTCGTTAAGAAAAAAGCACAAAATAATAATAAAAGTAAGAAGCACTCCTGTATATACATATATTTTGTTAAGCCAATAGGACGTTTTATTTAAAATTCTTCTCGAAGTGTTTTTAACACAAACAGGTACACACTCAAGAGCGAGAAAGGTAATTTAATTTAAACCATAAGTTATGTTAAGGTATCCAAAGACACAATGAGATCAAAAAGCCCAACTTGTCCATTAACGCAGTTTACAATACTATTTTGATGTGAAAGTGTAAAAGCCCGTCAACCTTTTCGAAATCCACTATCGTTAATAAAGGAGCAGGAAATAATAATAAAAGTAAAGAGCCCAAGTTTTAAATTTAAGCCCTATTAAAGCGCCTTTCCTGTAAAAGGCGATCACTGGAATGACGCTTTTTAGAATATCCACTTTTATAAACTTTTGAAACACCCCTGTATATACATATATTTTGTTAAGCCAATAGGATATTTTATTTAAAATTTTTCTCGAACTGTTCTTGACATAAATCTGTACACACTCAAGAGCGAAAAATGTAATTTAATAGTAATCATAATTCATGTTAAAGTATCCAAAGAAACAATGAGCTCAGAGCGCAACATTTCCATTAAGACAGTTTACAGTATTATTTTGATGTAACAGTGAAAAAATCATGTCAACGTTTTTGAATTCTACTATCATTAATGAAGAAACACAAAGGAATAATAAAAATGTACTTAAAATTCATTTTACTCAAAAATCCAAAAAAATGCCCAAGTTTTAAATTTTAGCCCTATTGAATGGCTTTTTTCGCGTCCGCTTACAGTTTCTTCACAGTTTCCTGCAAAAAGCAATCACTGTCATGGCTTTTTAGAATGTCCGTTTTTATTAACTTTGTTTTATTTAAAATGCTTCTCGAACAGTTTTTTACACAAATCTGTACACACTCAAGAGCGAGAAAGGTAATGTAATGTTAAACATAAGTCGTGTTAAAGTATGCAAATACACAATGAGTTCAGAAAGGGCAACATTTTTATTAAGACACTGTACAATACTATTTTGATGTGAAAGTGTAAAAGTCTGTCAACCTTTTTGAAGTCTACTCTCGTTAAGAAAAAAGCACAAAATAATAATAAAAGTAAAAAGCCCAAGTTTTAAATTTAAGTCCTATTGAAGCGCCTGTCCTGTAAAAAGCAATCACTGTCATGGCTTTTTAGAGTGTCCACCTTTATAAACTTTTGAATCACCCCTACATATATTTTGTTAAGCCAATAGTATATTTTATTATTATATTTAAAATTCTTCTCGAACTGCTTTTTAGACAAACTGGTATATAATCAAGAGCGAGAAAGGTAATTTAATGTTAAACATAAGTCATGTTAAAGTATTGAAAGAAACAGTGAGCTCAATGAGCGCAACATTTCCATTGAGACAGTGTACAATACGATTCTGATGTTTACGAATCTACTATCGTTAAGAAAAAATGAAGTATTAAATTTAAACCCTGCTCAATCACGTTTCGAAGAATCGCCAAATTGAAGACGTAATAAGCGACCACAAACAACCCCGTATCTAAAATTTCACATTCACACGTCAATTTTCAAAAAAATCTTCCGCCATTTTGTTTTTTTTTGACATTTTGACATTGGAATCGTGATCAGGGACCTCCAAAACCCCCGTATATAAAATTTCACTTTCATACGTCAATTTTCAAAAAAATCTCCCGCCATTTTGTTTTTTTTTGACATTTTGACTTTGGAATCGTGATCGGCGACCCCCAAAACCCCCGTATCTAAAATTTCACAATCATACGTCAATTTTCAAAAAAATCTTCCGCCATTTTATTTTTTTTGACATTTTGACTCTGGAATCGTGATCGGCGACCCCCAAAACCCCCGTATCTAAAATTTCACATTCATACGTTAATTTTCAAAAAAATCTCCCGCCATTTTGTTTTTTTTGACATTTTGACTTTGGAATCGTGATCGGCGACCCCCAAAACCCCCGTATCTAAAATTTCACGTTCATACGTCAATTTTCAAAAAATCTTCCGCCATTTTGTTTTTTTTGACATTTTGACTTTGGAATCGTGATCGGCGACCCCCAAAACCCCTGTATCTAAAATTTCACATTCATACGTTAATTTTCAAAAAATCTCCCGCCATTTTGTTTTTTTTTGACATTTTGATTATGGATTCGTGATCGGTGACCTAAGACATCCCCGTATCTAAAATTTCACATTTATACGTCAATTTTCAAAAAATCCTTCGGCCATTTTGTTTTTTTTTGGACATTTCGACTTTGGATACGTGATCAATGACACCACAAAAACTCCCAAGTGCCGAATTTTACTTTAATCGGAAGAGAGAAATTAATTTCAGCTAGCTCCGCCCACTCTGCATGTATGCGTAATCGATTAAATAAAATTATTACATAAGGGCACATCGATGTTAAAAGCAATCCTTTTCTCCATTAAGGAAACGGGGCATACGCGTTCTGGAATTAACGTATTTTAATTCAAATCATTATTAAAATACTAATCGACCCCTGTATATAGATAAAAATATTAAATTAAGCGGGACCGTTATGTATTGTGTGGAGATATGGAGATGCCGAACATTCACCGGACCGTAATACATTGATCGGCAGTGCACATGAGAATCTGATTATATTTTTCGCCCGTCCGAAATACATTGATATTACTGCACATTGAATCGGCCATTTTTCTGACCAAATGCTTCTGCAAAAGAATTTGAAAGTGCTCATGCCCTTGGTTGCGTGCCTCTGTCGACTCGAAATAAGCACGTAAAAGGTCCAGAGAAGGCCGTTCGTTAAGACCTCGGGTCTTGTTGGACCCTCGCGACCTTCAAAATTTCGTATTACACGCTTAAAAGTGAATCTGTGGACACAACTCAGTTTGATGTCAGTTTGACGTTTCCCGAGATTTTTATCGCTTGTCACGGGAATGGTCAAAACGTAAGCCATTTTTTCGTTACAAAATGGAATGCACGCTCCCCTTTAAAACCCCATATCTCTGCACACGCTCCACTTAGAAGGAAAAACTCGCCGGCGAGGAACCCTTTAGAGTCCACGTAACACGCACGCCAAAGGACAGCTTTCAATTCCGCGTATCCAGAGAGGAGTTCAACTTGGCGTTTTGTCGACTTTTTCTATTTTGATAGTTTCGAAAATGCTCGGTTAAGCTCTTTCAACTAAGGCGATTAACAACAGAGGTCTGTGCGCTATTATTATATATAACTAGCTCTAACGTCCGCTTACAGCGGGTCCTCCGCTTACAACGGGCCCTCCGCGTACAGCGGGTCCTCTGCTTACAGCGCGTCCGTCAATCTCTTTTAGTTGGAATCGGTTTTTTCGCGTCCGCTTACAGCCTTTTCATAGTTTCCTGTAAAAAGCAATCACTGTCATAACTCCTTTTAGAATGTCCGATTTTATTAACTTTTGACGCAGCCCTGTATATACATATATTTCCTGAAGCCAATAGTATATTTTCTTTAAAATTCTTCTCGAACGCTTTTTTACACAAACCGGTACACACTCAAGAGCGAGAAAGGTAAATTTGTGTTAAACATAAGTCATGTTAAAGTATCCAAAGACACAATAAGATCAAGAAGCCCAACATATTCATTAAGACAGTTTACAATACTATTTTGATGCGAAAGTGTAGAAGCCGGACAACCTTTTCGAAATCCACTATCGTTAACAAAAGAGCACAAAATAATAATAAAAGTAAAATGCCCAAGTTTTAAATTGAAACCCTATTGAAGCGCCTTGTCTGTAAAAGGCGATCACTGGCATGATGCTTTTTAGAATGTCCACTTTTATAAACTTTTGAAACACCCCTATACATACATAAATATTGTGAAGCCAATAGTATATTAAAATTCTTCTCGAACTATTTTTGACACAAACCGGTACACACTCAAGAGCGAGAAATGTAATTTAATGTTAAAGTATTCAAAGACACAATAAGATCAAAAAGGTCAACATTTGTATCAAGACAGTTTACAATACTATTTTGATGTGAAAGTGTAAAAGTCTGTCAATCTTTTCGAAGTCCACTATCGTTAATAACAGAGCACAAAACAATAATAAAAATAGAAAGCCAGAGTTCTAAATGTAAGCCCTATTAAAGGGCCTCTCCGGTAAAAGGCGATTACTGGCATGACGCTTTTTAGAATGTCTACTTTTATAAACTTTTGAAACACCCCTGTATATACATATATTTTGTTAAGACAATAATAGGATATTTTATTTAAAATTTTCCTAGAACTGTTTTTGACACAAACCGTTACACACTCAAGAGCGAGAATGGTAATTTAATGTTAAAGTATACAAAGACACAATAAGATCAAAAAGCGCAACATTTTTATTAAGACAGTGTACAATTCTATTTTGATGCGAAAGTGTAAAAGCTTTTCAACCTTTTCGAAATCCACTATCGTCAATAAAAGAGCACAAAATAATAATAAAAGTAGAAAGCCCAAGTTTTAAATCTAAAGCCCTATTGAAGCGCCTTTCCGGTTAAAATCGAGCACTGGCATGACGCTCTTTAGAATGTCAACTTTCATAAACTTTTGAAGCACCCCTGTACATACATAAATTTTGTGAAGCCAATAGTATATTTTATTTAAAATTCTTCTCGAATTGCTTTTTACACAAAGCGGTACCCACTCAAGAGCGAGAAAGATAATTTAATATTAAATATAAGAATGATGTTAAAGTATCTGAAGAAACAAAATGCTCAATAAGCGCATCATTTTCATTGAGACAATCGGGATAATACGCTCTTGTTATAACAGTGGAAAAATTTAGTATATTAACAAAAAGTATGTCAATTGCTCAGAAACAATTTAAAATAGGCACGCACAATATTAATAAAAAAGAACCTAAAAATCAGTTTTACTCAGATATTTTTCACCCCAATTATTTGAAGTGGAACAGCGCTTTCATTATGAAATTTTGGTCAGCAGATTTCAAATATTCGTCTGTCAAATACTCAAAATTAGTTCGCAAGTCAATCAAAAATGAAGGAGTTGTATTGCAGAACATTTTAAATTTTCACTGAATCACATTATTATTCGTACTGTTATCTCTCTAATGATAGAAAAGATATTATGTAGACTACTCGCCCGCTATCGCGGGCTCGTCATTTTAATGGACATGCTAAAATATATATGTATCTGTATAGTGTTTGAAATGTTTATAACAAATTTTGTTTGATAAATGGGCGTCGCTTTCAAACATTCTTATAGAATGCTAATGAATGCTGATGAACTTCAAACATATAGCTCGCAAACATATAAATGATTAGTTTTAATAAGGTGCTGTTAAAAGCAATTACAAAGAAGAAGAGAGCAAGCGCAGGCATAAATTTTCACAAATATCTAGGATTTTTAGCAACTCAGATAAAGTCCCAGAAATGTAACAGAATTAAAAGCTTCCAAAACACAAATATTTCCCTAGTAAGCTAAAAGTTACACATATTCTATATTATGTTTTTATGTTTAATTATACTGTAATTTCATGTATAGAAGAAGCAATACAATTACTAAAACACTAATAACAGTAATTATTAATTACAAATGCATAAGAAAACATAATCGCAGTCAATACTAATAAAAATCCAAATCTCCTAGGTTATGCGCATGTGTAAGTAATCGTAATTACTGTTTAATATTTTATCAGGTTTGGTAAAACAGCGGTTAAAATATCTTCATTTAATAACGTTCTTAATCAATGGTTAGCGCTAACCGGTGTTGGAAAAACATACTAACCGGTATTTTAATCAATGATTAGCGCCAACCGGTTTTTGCAAAAATGTAGTATCCCTCCCGTATTTTATCTAATGAATACGCTGATCGGCATTTTAATCGGAATTGGGAAAACCGGCCCTTAATACAATGCAATAATAAAAATAACTAAAAACACGTTTAAATTTGCCATTGTAGTTGTTAGGGCGTTTCAATGTTGAAGGTTACTTCAAATATTATGGCAACTTTAATGAAACATGCGCCAATAATTTAAGGACATTAAATTTGAGGTATTGCAAAATTTTACCTGTCAAGTATTCTACCTACACATGCCATTTCGAGACTTATAAATACACCTTTTGACATTAATCATAATAACCTTTTGAAGTTTGTCATCCAAGCAATAAAAATTTGTCTGCAATTACCATTTCCAGTAGAACGCGATCACTGTCATGACACGCTTTTTAGAAAGTCCGATTTTATAAACTTTTGAACCACTCCTGTATATACATAAATTTAGTGATGCCAATCGTATATATTATTTAGAACTTTTTTTACTTCTTTACACAAACCGTTACACTGAACACTGAAGAGCGAGAAAGATATTTAATGTTAAACATAAATCATGTTAAAGTTACGAAGAAAGGATGTGCTCAGATCCAAGCACTTTTCGGAGAACCTTTCCGCCATATTAGATTAGCCATGTTGTTTATTTGACATTTAGACTATGGACTCGTGATCGGTGACCTTAGACACCCCTGCATCCAAAATTTCACATTCATACGTCAATTTTCAAAAAACTCTTACGCCATTTTCTTTTTTTTTTGACATTGTGACTATGGATTCGCCATCGGCGACCCAAGGCACCTCCGTATCTAAAATTTCACATTCACACGTCGATTTTCAAAAAACACGTCGGCAATTTTTTTTTTACATTTTGACTATGGATTTGTGATCGGTGACCTAAGTCAAACCCGTATCTAAAATTTCACATTCATACGTGAATTTTCAAAACATTCTTCCGCCATTTCTTTTTTTTTAACATTTTAACATTGAATTTGTGATCGGCGGCCTCAACCACCCCTGTATCTAAAAGTTCGCATTTATACGTCAATTTTCAAAAAACTCTTCCGCCATTGTTTTTTTTTACATTTTGACTTTGGATTTATGATCGGCGTCCGCACACACCCCCGCATCGAAAATTTCACATTCATACGTCAATTTTCGAAAAACCCGTCCGCCATTTTGTTTTTTTTGACATTTTGACTTTGGATTTGTAATCGGCGTCCGCACACACCCCGGTATCTAAAATTTTAGATTCATACGTCAATTTTCAAAAAACCCGTCCGCCATTTTGTTTTTTTTTGACATTTTGACTATGGATTTGGAATCGGCGTCCGTACACACCCCCGTATCTAAAATTTCACGTTCATACGTCAATTTTCAAAAAACCCGTCCGCCATTTTCTTTTTTTTGACATTTTGACTATGGATTTGTAATCGGCGTCCGCACACACCCCCGTATCTAGAATTTCACATTCATACGTCAATTTGCAAAAAACCGTCCGCCATTTTGTTTTTTTTTGACATTTTGACTTTGGATCTGTAATCGGCGTCCGCACACACCCCCGTATCTCAAATTTCACGTTCATACGTCAATTTTCAAAAAACCCGTCCGCCATTTTCTTTTTTTTGACATTTTGACTATGGATTTGTAATCGGCGTCCGCACACACCCCCGTATCTAAAATTTCACGTTCATACGTCAATTTTCAAAAAACCGCCCGCCATTTTGTTTTTTTTGACATTTTGACTTTGGATTTGTGATTGGCGTCCGCACACACCCCCGTATCTAAAATTTCACGTTCATACATCAATTTTCAAATAACCCGTCCGCCATTTTGTTTTTTTTTGACATTTTGACTATGGATTTGGAATCGGCATCCGTACACACCCCCGTATCTAAAATTTCACGTTCATACGTCAATTTTCAAAAAACCCGTCCGTCATTTTCTTTTTTTGACATTTTGACTATGGATCTGTAATCGGCGTCCGCACACACCCCCGTATCTAAAATTTCACGTTCATACGTCAATTTTCAAAAAACCGTCCGCCATTTTGTTTTTTTTGACATTTTGACTTTGGATCTGTAATCGGCGTCCGCACACACCCCCGTATCTAAAATTTCACGTTCATACGTCAATTTTCAAAAAACCGTCCGCCATTTTGTTTTTTTTGACATTTTGACTTTGGATCTGTAATCGGCGTCCGCACACACCCCCGTATCTAAAATTTCACGTTCATACGTCAATTTTCAAAAAACCCGTCCGCCATTTTCTTTTTTTTGACATTTTGACTATGGATTTGTAATCGGCGTCCGCACACACCCCCGTATCTAAAATTTCACATTCATACGTCAATTTGCAAAAAACCGTCCACCATTTTGTTTTTTTTTTGACATTTTGACTTTGGATCTGTAATCGGCGTCCGCACACACCCCCGTATCTAAAATTTCACGTTCATACGTCAATTTTCAAAAAACCGTCCGCCATTTTGTTTTTTTTGACATTTTGACTTTGGATCTGTAATCGGCGTCCGCACACACCCCCGTATCTAAAATTTCACGTTCGTACGTCAATTTTCAAAAAACCCGTCCGCCATTTTGTTTTTTTTTGACATTTTGACTATGGATTTGTAATCAGCGTCCGCACACACCCCCGTATCTAAAATTTCACATTCATACGTCAATTTTCAAAAAACCGTCCGCCATTTTGTTTTTTTTGACATTTTGACTTTGGATCTGTAATCGGCGTCCGCACACACCCCCGTCTCTAATATTTCACGTTCATACGTCAATTTTCAAAAAACTTTTCGGCCATCTTATTTTTTTTGACTTTGGATTTGTGATCGGCCACATAAGACACTTCCGTATCCAAGATTTCACATTCGCACGTCAATTTTCAAAAAATCCTTCGGCCATTTTGTTTTCTTCTGACATTTGAATCAGTGATGGGCGACCGTAAAAACTCCCAAGTGCCTAATTTTACTTTTAATCAAAAGAGAGAGAAATTGATTTCAGCCAGCTCCGCCCACTGTGCACGTTTGCGTAATCGTTTAAATAAAATTGTGTCATAAGGGCATATAAATGTTAAAAGCAATCCTTTTCGCCATTATTAAGGAAACTGGGCGTACGCGTTCTGGAATTAACGTATTTTAATAATTCACATATATAATCATTAACCGAACAATCAACCTGTATATCTATAGAAATGTTAAGTCAAGCGGGGGCATTATGTCGAGATTGAGATGCCGAACTCGTCGGGCCGGATACATTAATCTGATATTTTTCGCCCGACCGTAGTACACTGAATCACATGCACATTGAATCTGTGACGTATTTCGGCCATTTTTCTTACCAAATCCACGTGCAAACGAATTTGAAAGTGCTCGTGCCCTTGGTTGCGTGCGTTTGTCGACTCGAAATAAGCACGTAATAGATTCCGAGAAGCTCGTTCTTTGAGACCTCGGGTCTTGTTGGACCCTCGCGACCTTCAAAATTTCGTATTTCACGCTTAAAAGTCACACCTGCAAAATTTCTCGATGTACCTGTCAGATTCGAGTAACGTCAATTTTTCGTGTTCACCAATATATTTGAATAACGTAAGCCATTTTTTCTGTTACACGATACTTGCACGCTCCTCTTTGACGGCGGATATCTCTCTTCACGCTCCGATAAAAAGAAAAAACTCTCCGACGAGGAACCCTTTAAAGGTGTCCGAAAGCGCACGCAAAGAGACAACTTTTAATTTCGCTTATCCAGAGACGAGTACTTTCTCGCGTTTTACGAATTTTCATCGATTTTGGCCTGCCGGTTAAGCCGTATTTTCACACGCCGAATAAAAGAAACGGCCGTGCGCTTTTAGTATGTATAATTTATGTATGACAACTGTCAGAATTTCCAAAGGCTTAGCATGTACACCAACATTGATTACTTAAAAAACTTAAAAAACACTCTACTCTAATGAGGAAAGTATTTGGAGACACGGTAGATCAAATGCACTAGCAAATATGTTACCAATTTTGTAAAATAAATGCTTAAACATTGTTTTTGCAATTAGTACCGTAATCATACCATTTATTTCACTAGTGCTGTAATAGGGTCTATTACAGCACTAGTTGCGTAATAGAAATGGAACATTTAAACAGATTTATTTTAAGTTGGTCACATTGCAACAGAAATGGAGATGTCAATATGACATTTTGAAAGCAAGTTTGAGGTTTTTATATTGAAATTCATTGTAAGATTTGATATTTTTAATTAATCTTTGAAATAGTACAACTATTATAAACATTTATATTAACGTTTGAATTATCTTTCGAAGTGATAGTGATAGCGTGTGCAGTAGAAACATTCTGTTGAAAATTATCAAAAATGTGTCAATTTTAAATTAACTTGTCAATTTAAATCTTGTGCCAAACCAAGGTGACAACCGCCACAAAATTTCCCTTGATTATCAAATTTTTCTCGTTTTGCTTTTACAAAAAGAGAAATTTTAAAACTAATTGCAAAAAATAGCATAAAAGACACGTTTCATTTGACATTAAAGCACTCATTCAGTTAAGAAACTCGTGGCTACGCCACTCGTTTCTTAAACTCTGAATTCGTACTTTGAAACGTCAAAATGAAACTTGTCCTTTAATATACTATTAGATATGCGGCTTATTTCTACGTACTGAAAAAACACCGTTTAGAGATAATCAATAATTAGTTATCTGAGAATTTTTATCGCAAATAGTTTATCTTAGAAGCATGCCGGCGAAATAAGCAAATATTATACATTACTGGAAACTTTGAACTTTGAAAATTATGGGCAAAGGCGACGTTTTGATAGGATTTTATCATTTACCTTTAAATAAATTAAACTTATTTGATATTAAATTTAAAATGAATCATGTTATAGCACATTTCAAGAAAGATAAATTGTGCAGATGAAGTATATGTATATAGATAAAGAAGTTCGTGAAACTAATCAACATTGACAAATTGGTCATGGCTGTGAAATATCTAGGTTATAATTTACAACTATATTTAGAATCCGCCTGCTAGAGCCATCCTTATTCGACATATTTGTTTATAGTTTAAATGAACGAGTAATTTTTATCCCTTGGGCATATTATACAGTAACATCTCAAAGCTAATTTATTTTCCTCAAATTACCACTACCCCTTCAAAATTTAGAACGTAAACAATTTTAATAGGAAATTTTAATATCAGCATTCTCCGCAATTAAATGTTCCCTCAGATTCGCAAAAAAAAAACATTGTTGGTAAGAGCTGCGTTCAATATACCTCGAGAGAATAATTAACTTGTTTACAGACTACTTATTAAACCTTTGCAACCTTCCAGCATTATATGAAATATACCTTTAAGTAAATTTATATTTTGAGCTACGTACGAAAAGCATAAATTAAAACAAAATAAACAAACGAAGTCGAGATTGTTCTCAAAACATATACGTATATACGAGGTACAATTGGAAAGATTTAAGGCAGGAGCTGCCATGGATCAATACGAAGAGTTGGCGTTTTCTCCACATGTGAAAAGAAAGCTTATATTGTCTTTGAAATGTTCTTGAAAAGTTTTAAACATATCATTTGCATAATGTTTGTTCAGTAGAGTGTCAGTCTGGTAAGTGAACTACGGGTTTTCTATTCTCGGTCGATTTATCGATATGAGAAAACGAAACCAAGAGTTTAAAAAAATGTTTTAAACCGGATAATCAGTTTCGGAGAGATATGTGCTATTAAAAAGAGTATTCCAAGATAAATTTTTGAACCGATTAAAAATTTGTATCTGGTTCAATAAATTTCAATACGGTAGTAAATCAGCCAATGATATCTTTGGTGATAAATGTCTGAGCCGATCAGAAACGTTTAGCTGCTTCAACATATTTAAAAAAAGGTCCCAAATCAGTTGATGACAACACTCCCTATCTAACAGAACTTCCACTATAAAAAAAATTAAGTTTTTTAACGGTTCAGTCAATTTTAACTGAAGATTTGACCATGCGTAGTGTGCCTGCGAATTTCAAGGCTCTCAAGAATTGCTTAATCGGGCCTTAAACGGACCAGATATTTTAAATAGTTTTTATAGGCAACGAATGATGGGTTTATGGCTATGGCTCAAACCAAAGGCACAATCATCACAGCGAAGATTCCAATTTTACAACGACCAAAGTAAGTAAGTAGTGCGCCAAAGTGGCTCCGGTGTGAAGATCAAGTTTTTGATTCCTTTTTAATTGTGAGGTTGTTGTGTATATAATACACTCAAACAGTTATAATATAATATAAGAGTGCCTTCAATGATTTGCGCGCAAATCTGCGAAAGAAATGACCTGCGCACTGGCGAGAAAAAAATTAAATTCTCTACTACGACAATGCTTGGGCCCATTATGCGTTGTCAACCAGGGAATTTTTTGCTAAATAAAAGATCCCTCCATTCTCCTTATTTAGTTTCTACCTTTTTCCTATAATGAAAATTTTGCTGATAGAAAAGACATCCAGGCAATAACGAAAAGATCTAAACAAACTTAAAAAAAGGACATAAGTGAAAACATCGTTGGAGTACCGATTCCAATGCACGTGTTCAGTCAGAAGAATCTTTGAAAACCCATCAGCCCAAATAAAATTAACAATTCATTGATTCGTGAGCAATAGCGAATCAACATTTTATGCAAAATTGATAATTTAAACTGAAAAAAGAAAGTAAATAAAATAATACAACAATAAAAAGAAAAAGCTACAATATAAAGTATTAAACATGTCGAACAGTATAATGTTCATCAGTGATTGCGACGTGAGAGATTCGATTTCTAGTTTTAATTGCGCGTTTTTGCAAAGCAATCACTGAAACCGACAACCTTACTTGAGTCTTCCCGTTGAACTATACCGTAACGTAACTGAAAATAATTGTTTAATAATACATACTCATCAGCACTTTTTGAATACAATAATACAGCATGATTATCAAAGCATAAAATAAGGTAGAAGTTCAGAGAAACTGTCTAGTTACTATTAAATGACAAACAATAGTCAAAAGTAATACAAGTATTATTTTAGAGTAGATCGACCAGCAATAAATCAATGTTGGTTTGACGAAATAAAGATACGAGTACTATGAAGAAGAGTGTGGTATAACACCTTTTCATACAATTTCGCAAAGTTGAAAATAATAGAGCTCTTTTTGAGACAATTCTTGTGATTTTCCATTATTCAGGGAAAATGTTCGAAGTATTTGGCATCCTAGTAGTACGTCTTTTTGCAGAAAGAAAACCCCAAAAGTTTGAAGGGTCAGTTCCAATAGCATCTTCTACTACTGATAGACACAAAATGTAATTTTCATTAATCCTTCTCTTAACTGAAGTCTAAAGACGCTTCAATTCATTATAGAATACAATATTGTTGGAATTAAACAATTTCCTGTAATAGTTGTCTTTGTTTTTAGTGTGGGATATTATGTCAGACGAAAATCAAGGTAGATTATTGACATAGGATTTCGATTTGCTAAGCACGTAGCGATTCAGAATCGAGTATAAATCATTGTAGAAAGCACCCAATGCGTCATTGACATCGGTGTAATCAACCAGAAAGGAGCAGTCGTAGTCAAGCAAGTAATTATATAATAAAATATAATCAGCTTTCTTAAAACTATATCGAAAAGTATCAGCCGATGGAAAACGTTTACACTACGAAGACCGTAAAACAGAGGTCATCATTTCAAGAGTGGGGTGATAAAGTTCCTCAACCACAGCAAGACATTCAGTCTGAAATTCAAAATTAAAATTAGAGAATAGTAGACCTAGTAGTCTGCCGTCACTATTGTAGATACTTAATGCTAAGAGTATCAACGTAGATGCTTAATGTTAAGAACATCAATAAAATTCTTTAAGATATTAGTCCTATTAGACGTTTGATGAGTTTGATAATATACATTTGGTAGACTAAAATCCCCACTTGATATAAAACATGTTTGTAGGTAATCAACAAAATTTCAAGAGTGAAGGTAGAAATCTCCAAGTCTTCCGTAGACACATCGGGCGGTATATACCATGTGCTTGCCGTCAAGCTGTGGATACAGTTTACTGTAACATAAAACGACGACACCGAAAGTTTGTATGAGTTAGTACGAGAGAGCAATATACAAACTGCAGTACAGTTGCTATCTATCCTTGTTGCCCTGATTAAACGAGAGTCACTCTAGCCCGTCTAGCCTCAGCGTAAATGTACTCGAATCCCCTCTTTTCCAGCACTACACTTGACCAAAAAGCAGTTTGTATATTACTTTCTCGTACTAACTCATACAAACTCTCGGTGTCGTCGTTTTTCTTACAGTAAACTGTACAGTAAACTGTATCCGCAGCTTGACGGCAAGCACATGGAGGGACCAGTCTATCAATATGGACTTTAACCAAATTATCAAACGAAATATCATGTCCCAGACTAGGCAGTCAAGACACTTCCACTCCTAGCTCGACCAACCGTAGAAAAGTCCCTATCTTTACGAATCACATTATAATAGTTGTTAAAGAGTTCATTATTAAATACCGAATCATTTGGCCATGTTTCAGTGATTAGTACTACATCACTAGAAAAGTTAATTATATTATTATAAAAATAATGTGTTTTTGAGTTCAATTGACTTTATTTTTGCAATGACTTAACACTTTCTTTTTTAATTTTTAATCAAACACAAAATTAACAATTTTATTCTTTCTTTTTTGTTAGTCACCTCATTATACTTATTAGTGAGTCTTGAATAAATCTATAGTTGTTATTCGAAATTTAAAGGTGTTCTACTTCTTTTGTGTTGTTTTCTTCTGACCATGCCTTCCTACATCATTTGTCATCCAGCTGTCTCAAACTCTTTACCTTCACAAACTTTAACAGTGGGAATGGTGCAAATTTATTTCACTTGTTTCTGAAGCCCTACCATCTCCAGCTGAGCCAGTGGCAATCCGCATGATAGGGAAACTACAGGTAGGTAGACCAGAAAAGATGCTTGAACATTTTCATTTTAATTTGAAGGTTTGGTTCTCTTATTTTTCTTAACTCATCTAAAAGCGTCATTTTCTGATGCTACTAGTGGCTCTAGCGTCTTAACCCATTATTGTCCGCCGTACTCACTTGAATACACCTTATTTT
Source organism: Amphimallon solstitiale (assembly GCA_963170755.1). Classification (NCBI taxonomy): domain Eukaryota; kingdom Metazoa; phylum Arthropoda; class Insecta; order Coleoptera; family Scarabaeidae; genus Amphimallon; species Amphimallon solstitiale. The sequence continues at coordinate 86,665,993 of OY720681.1, read as the reverse complement.
TAATACATTGTGCCATCAAGGAAGTCAATATGTAACTTCTTATTGTAGAAACCGTATGATACATTTACCTTTTTTCTAGTCTTCTGAGGGGTTAGAATTATTTTATATTGGTAACTATTATATGCTTCAGTAAACGTGCTGTGCTCGTTCATTTTCAAACAAAATGGGAGGTATGTGTTTTATTTATTCATTTATTTTTGTAGTTCTTAGATTTTATAGAATTTTATGCATGATTTGTCAAGCAATATACTAATAACTCCGATTACATGATTAGAAAGTTGTATAAATTGGTTTTAGTTGAAATATTGCCATGTATACTTTGTTGTACTCATTTGAGTACAGTGGGCACATGTAACCTATTTTTTATATATTTTTGCTTTAGATCCTGTTACGATCTCTACTTGTAGTTTTTGCGGTCGGAAACGTTTTGAGAATCTCGCCAGTGCTGCAGATTCAATTGAAGTAGCAAGCAGCAATAGCAAAATTGATGTCGTAATCATACCACCAAATCCTGACATACTAACGGATACAGAAGAATACGACGATGATGATTTAGGTTGTACAGAAATTCCTCAAGATATTCCTGGGGCAGTCGAGCTGTTTGTGTCAGAAAGCGACGACGGTTTTGCGTGGAACAGTAATGATGATGAAACCCTTCATGTGCTGCAGCAAAAACTACGCGGTGGCATTCAGAAGCAAGGAAAGACAAAAACATTGGATGTCAATAAGGAACAACCTGTTTGGCTAAAAAGTAACTGTATGTATTCAGATCTTGAATTTTTGAATATTACAAATGGTGTAGAGTTATGGCAAGAAATAGTTGCAAAGTATATAGAAAAATTAAATCCGAAAGAAATATTTGAAACGATGTTTGATAGTACTGTAATTCAACATGTAGTTGATCAAAGTATAATATATGCACAGCAAAGTAATAGACATGGTTTTCATACATCGTGTGATGAGATACGGGCATACATTGGTATACTGTTATTGACCGGTTATCATAAACTGCCTCGAGAAAGGATGTATTGGGGATTGGATGAGGATGTAAGAATCGATTGTATTTCGCGTTGTTTACCTAAAAATAGATTCGAGGAAATCAAGCGCAATTTGCATTTAGCTGACAATTCAAATGCAACATCTAGCCGTGACAAAATGTATTAAGTCAGGCCTCTAATGAATCTTCTAAACAGAAACTTTCAACAGTGGGGTGTCTTCCATAAAGATTTATCTATCGATGAGGCAATGATAAAATATTTTGGCCACCATCCAGCAAAGCAATTCGTCAGAGGAAAGCCCGTAAGATTTGGGTTCAAGGATTGGATGCTTTGCAGTAGTGCAGGCTATTGTTACAAATTCGATACATACTGCGGTAAAGATCAATCGTCCGATGTTGGAAAGCAGCCGCTTGGACCACAGTTTGTGCTTTCGCTTTTGCAAGTGGTTGATGTTCCAAGCGATCATGTAATATACTTGGACAATTACTTTACGAGTTATGAGTTACTAACAAAATTGCGACAACTAGGATACAAAGCCACTGGAACTGTTAGAGAGCAGAGATTGAGAAAGTGTCCACTACAGACTCACAAGGAAATGGCAAAGTTGGAGAGATCCAGTTACGATTATCAGTTCGATCAAAAAAACGAAATCCTTGCGGTTAGATGGAAAGACAACTGTATCTGTACAATGGCCACCAACTATGACACAATTGAACCGATGGCTAAAGTAAAACGGTAGTCTAAAAGTCAGAAGGGGAAGATTGATATGAATCAGCCCCATTTATTTCAGTCTTATAATAAGGGCATGGGTGGAGTAGATGTCGTTGATCAATCTGTCAGTACATATCGTATGGTGGTGGTGGCCGCTTTTTTACGCACATGATAAATTTGGATATGACCAACGCTTGGAGGCTGCATGTAATGTTTTGTGAACAAAAAAATAGATCAACTATCTTTCACTCGTTACGTAACACGACATTATCTTAGATTATCAAATAGAACTCAGCCATCAAGGAACAAACCATCTATACCATCAAGTATAGCGACAGACTGTTTGGGTCATTTTCCAAAAAAATTAGAAAATCAATTACGTTGTGTAATATGTCACGCTCGCATTCGTTGGTGCTGCAAAAAATGTCAAGTAACATTATGTATTGAAAGAGAGTGTTTTGAAAATTTTCATGTTCGTTGAGTCCATTGTACTCATTTCGTACACCTTTGTAGCTTTGGAAAAATAAACTTTGTTTTAAAAATAATCGATTTTTTTTGTTACTAAGGTTAATAAGAACAAAATATATAAAGTACAATAAATAAATATTAGAACTAGCCGGTTGGACACTAATGGGTTAAATGCTATTTCGAATATTATTGTGTTCTTTATAAATTTTAATAAAACCATCAGGAACAACAAACACCGAAAGAAACTGTTTCTTTCTAATCAAAGGTACCAAAACAGATATCTGTAAAAAATTCAATGTCAAAAATATTCATGATTACTGTACACTATTAGAGAAAGGAAATGCAATAAAATACATCTAACGAAGAACAGTTATAGCGAAGTGGCAAATTCAATCTCGTATAAAATAAATTAAATGTACCCTCTATAAAGTAACTAGACAAGATCAACTGTGCAGGATAAGCTAGCTAACACGTGTCAATTAAAGTTTAACGTACAAACGTTAATTAAAAACCTAGTGTCAAATATAGTAATAACGACTAAAAACACACCACAGAGTAGAAGGTAGCCCAAAAAAAACATAGTTAACGCTGTCAACTACGCGAACAATTTTAACTGGGTCAGTTTTGTCGGAAAATTCGTAAATGCAGACAGTAGTGAGTAACATAATACATGCTTATTGCGTGACTGTACAGTCTCTTCAGGTGAGAGAACAATAGACCTACACTCTATTCACATTTCATAACAACATAATTTGAACTTTTGTTCGAAGTTTCTCATGTTTAACACTAACGTGGAATCACTTGCATGAAGAGTTCCCATGATATCTCGACAGTTAGCAGGTTACAATACCTTGCACATTAACAATACGCTTGAATAAAAAAAAAAGAGTGAAATATTACGCCTAGACGGCATAATATAAAAAATTCCAACCATGTAAGGTTGGAATTTTTACGAAACCGATTTATTGTTAGATTTTTCTTCAACTATTTTTTTAAAACCAAGACAAGCAACAATGTGGACAATATTTATAACATCCTAAGGTAAAATCTTGATTTTTCTCAGTTTAGTTCACCACAGCAGAAAATGTTAATGTTTCTGTTCGCGATGTGGTTTCTAGTGCAAAATCCTCTCACTTCTAAGTTACAATGTTCATATTTAAATTTCAATAAAACCACGATTTATCAAATAATTATCAATTTATGAGTTACACATACTATGTTATTTCTAAACCAAATTTTGTTGTAGATAATAAATAGATAGATTAATATGGATTGCCCGATGATATAGTATATAGACAATATTTAGATTAAATATTTATTCTACCCGCGTGGTTACAACACCAGAAGATATTATTAAAATTAGTAACAGTAAAAAAAATACTTCTGTGTAGAAAATGCAATCGTCACGGCTACAGGTTTCTCAACCTGGCTTTAATACTTACTGCGACCTGCTAAACTGTGCAACCTTTTAAGGAAATTACACTGTTCAATGGTAAAAGCATATGTGACTTTATGAGTGATATCTTCCAGGAATCATGGAGTGAAGTGAACAATGAATGACCAAGTGTTGATGAGCATGGGTGACATCCGCACCGGATGTCACCAAGCTAGCTACGCCACTGATGATAGTATATATAAAGGAATATATAACTCGCTCGAATAATTTGGAGAAGTTAGATATTATAAAAGGGGTCTATAGTTAGATAGCGACGCACGATCAGCCTTTTTGTGAACTGACACAATACTGTTTTTCTTTCCAGGGCTTGGAAAATACTCAAGAAGATATCGATAAATTAATAATTAATTTAAGAGGGAAATATATCTGCAGTCACGAATCAAGAAACTGGGTATAAGATCATCACCAGCTGTTTGCTTATTTGGGAAGGTAACCATAAGTATAAGAATAAGGTAAGGGATAATAAACTGATTCAGGATACATTGTAGTCGAAGGCATTATATATGTGAATGAGAAAGATTCAGCAAAAACATTGACAATGTCAATGGGATCAGAAAAGTCCTCGCTTTTACTGTCACGAGGATTACCGGGTATCCTTATGGAGCGTCATTTTGTGCGAAGGAAGCTGCATAATTTGGAGGGTGCCACCTTCACTGATTCCTCACCTCCTGTGAGACAAGACAAGTATTTACCCTTTAACCAGACTCTGAAGACGTTTGATTTCAATATAGAATATTATGGCTGTAGTTTTGATCAAGTACTTTTAAAAGAATTGGAAGCTAACGGCACTAATGGCACAACTCTCTCCAAATTGCCTCATATTTGTGTGATCGTTTACAAAGAGTTAACTTGGATTATGACGGTACCTGAGTACGGGCTAACCCCGAAAAAATATATCTGGCTTTCCTCAAGATAGTATCGTTGAGAGGACCAACGACTCTACCTTGAGGAAATCCATTCATATTATATTTCAATGACACTTACGACGAAGTTAATATAAGCATTTGTCTTAATGATGAAGCCTTAATAGTCAATTATGGTGATGACTCGTCTCTTTTAATTTCGTCAAAGCTTTCCAATTTGTTGTGCACAATATCGTTTCCTCGATTAATGTTGTCGCTTAAGAAAAATCTTTCTAAAAATTAACTATAATATGTGATTTTATTTAAAACCAGACACAACGACAGTTTTCCCAACAATCTAACTCTAGCGATATTTATCGTATTTTTATTTTACAAACTTCGCTATATGTTATGCTTAATAGGTCTTGTAGAAGTCAGTTTAAAAATAATAATATCTTCACTGTGTTTGCCTTTATATGTTCGAATGTCTAGTTTTCATTTTTTAAAACAAATATCTTCTTTATTCGGACATTAGTGCTCAAGATTACACAACAAATTTTAGAAACTATGTTCTGTCCAAGCATCGACTAACGTCAACGGAAAAAGATTTGGTTTATACGGATTTAAAGCTGTTTACCAAACCCGCCATTTTCAAACAAATCGCTATTTTTGCACAATTCAGAATTATATTGCATTCATTCTGCAATATGAAACCGTCAAGTATCAATGATTATTACATTTATTAAGTTATAATTTTTTTAATTACATTGTTTATCTATTGAATCCCTACTTATGCATTATCTACTACATACTAACCTCTGTATCCGTTGGTTTTTGAGTCATATATTTGGTGTTTCTTTTATTATGTCTTTTGCCTCTGCTTGTGCAAGTCGCATTATTATTATTATTATTATTATTGAAAGATGTTTTGTAACTAAATCATACAAACTTACAAAATTATATTCAGAGTGAGTTATCTCCCCGGGGAAGGCAGACTGTGACTTTATGAGAAAAGATATTTCGAAGCAGTTTTTCCTTATGATAGCCACTCATTAGGAGTTTCTTTTAAATTTATATTGTATCATACAGAGTGTTCCACAACTTCTAACTGACCATAGTTATGGTTTTATAAATGAAACACCTGTATATTATTACATTTTGGTATGCCCCAAATAAATTTTGTCATAAAGTTGTAAAATAGTAAAGGACTAAAATTGAAATTTTTTGACTTACTACCATTGTTCTGAAAAATTCAATGCTTCCTAAAATTATATTTCTCGAAAACGACGTATTAGATGGACATAATTTTTGGCAGTGTTATGAACAATAAAAGGTCCTAATAAAAGTTTATTTTATTTTTCTTGAATTACTAACTTCGTGAGCAGAAAAGTGGATAAAAATTACATGACACGTTTTTCACAATTTTTTCAACCGGAACATCGGTATAATGAATGGTTCATTTTAGAATTGCTTATTATATTTCGCACCAACAACATGTAAAACCTATTGTCGTTTTTCGATATCATTGTGCCAACTTTTTGTTTTTTATTTGAATACATTATAATGAGTCATGATATTTGCCGCGAAATTGACAATTGAATGGAAGACATTTATTTAATACGTTGCGTCTCAGTTGATAAACATGATTTTATAATGAATAATTCTGAAAATGAGCTTAGAGATATGTTTTTGTATGTATTGGGACAATAACAAACAAATTAGATATATCTTATTCACAATACACTTCACACCATCAATATAATTCATAAAATTTGTAGAATATGACACAATAAACAAATTTAATATAAAACCAAACAAATTAATAACTTGATTTTAGTAGACGTAGAAACAGGAACCGTGAATGGATGAGTAATTAATTAGTGGAACAGAAATTATAAAATAATATATATGAACATTAAAATAGGTATATCAAAAAGTGTTCAAATTCGTTTTTAAACGTTTTTGAACATGCTTTCGAAAAATAAATAAAGATTAATAAGAAATTGAGTAGTTATATTTCCAAATGTTTGTCGAATATTTCCTGCGGGCTTCTTTTCTGGTTACAGATATGCTGTATGTTAGCTCTTTTACGGATCCCTATAAAAAAGAACAACTAATTTTGTGATGTCCATAGACCCAGCAGGATAGCAAATAGGGCCTCCACGAGATAGCCTCTTCCTTGGAAGTATTTCACTTAAAATATCTTGTGCCTGCAGCATAAAATGTGTGGCATCCACAAATCGTAAATTTCGCGGAACATCATCCACAAATCGTAAATTTAGCGGAACATCTTCCACTAATTCCCTATCATCCGATCACCAAGAATGCCTCCCTATATATTTATGCTCCACCTATGCTGATTATCTATTTATTCGTGAAGTAGGGGTTTTCATTTGAATAATATTGAAAATTTGTAACTATTCCATTACTATGAACAACAGCTTCAGCTTCAAACAACACATTCTCAAAAAGGGCATTACTTTTAATTATTGTACATTGGCAGACCGCTCTTCAAACTATAAAATGATGGGTGCTTAACTCAATATTTAATGTATACATTTCGGATGATATTTATTTTATTTTAAAGTTAATATTCAAAAAACGAGTTATTTTATGTGTGTGGATTTCGTGTTACTGTCATAAGAACTCTTAAATGATCTTCATCATTTGCCACATATTTAGCTCTCCTTGATTTTGAACAAGCAATACTATCAGTAGTAATGAACGTATCCATTATTCTTCTAAAGGCATCTGTTCTGGAACATCTTCTGTCAGGGTAACGCTGCTGGTAAACTCTTTAAGCTAATAAATAATTTCTTTCACATTACTTCAGTACAAAATTAGCGTATTCAAATAAAATATATAAGTTGGCAAAATTCTTTCAAAAAGCAATAGCTTAGTAATAAATAGTCACTTTTAAAATAATAACGTCATACAGGTTTTTGGTGAAAAATTTAGTAAATAATTCAAGAATGGACCAATAAAGAGGTGCTCCATTTGACAAAATTGACTTTTAGACAGTAACGTGTCACGTAATTTTAATCGACCTTTTTGTACAAGCAATTAGAAATTGAGAAAGAATAAAATATATTTGTATTAGGAAGTTTTATTATGAAATTGTCTGAATCTAATACGTCGTTTTCCAGAAATATAATTTTATAAAAACATTGAATTTTTCAGAAAAATGGAAATAAGTCCAAAATTTAGGCTTATACTATCTTATAATTCTTTGACTAAGTATTATACGGGGAATATAAAAATGTATTAATATTCAAGATATTCTAAATAAGAAAGCTATAACTATGGTCAGACACCATGTATAATACAAAATAAATTTAAAAGGTCTCTCAATAAGTGGTTATCATATGAAAAAAACCGCTTCGAAATATCTTTTCTCATAAAGTCACAATCTGGCCTTCCCTCGAAGATGACTCACCCTGTATATAATAGACTAATTACAATAATTTTCGTATTAGAAATTATGTTATATTTGTAGTGTCATTAAATCAATTGCATAATGGCAGGTAAATGCTGTATTTCAGAAAATATGTGTTTTAAGGTGCTATTGAATAGCTCGAAAAGTTGCAAATACATTAAATTTGCTTGGTCGATAAGAAGATTAGAAGAGTCCTTTTGTAAGTATATTTCCAGTAATTCTAAGATGTTTAGTTTTCGACCTCTGTCGCACAAACATAAAACCTTAATATTATTAACTACTCAGTAGACGTAATAAATTTAGAGTATGCGATATCTTTGGGGAAAGTTCTCATCGTACTCGCATTGTATTTTACTAAATTTGACAAAATCTGCATGTTTCTCAATTTAGCTAGACCCCAGCCATTTAAGCGATTTAATTGCCGTTTGATACACAAACAAAGAGGAACGCTATTTATATATTAAAGGAAAGGATGCGTTAGGTTTCGCCTACAAACTGATTAACTCTGTTTGCGGCTTAAAAGGAAAACCTAACCGCGTTTGAGCCTGCGAGAACTTCTCGAGGTCTGCAAGTAATCCGACATTTTTCGCACGCCATCAGGATATAGCCGGTGAGGGAACAGCTCCGTATAAGCAGTATATAGACACATACATAGACAGCATCAATCGAATCCAACTATGGGATGGTTGGTTTTAATTAAACGACGTTGCATGTCTTTTATCTACATATGTCAAGGTAAAATGAAAACGGTAGGGATAAGCGCATAAGAGCATGAATTGAAATCCCATTTTCATTTTCAAGTAATCGCAAACTATAGGTATTACAATTAACTGATCAAATGCTTGATAGTACATAAACCAATAGCAAGAGCACACATAGATATATTAATACAGATTGATATTTACATTTGTTAACCGACCTGTAATAAACAAATATGTCTGTTCCTGAATTGGTTTTAACCAATATTGATGGCCTGTTTTCCCTGACTGCGTCATTGTGCGTCGAGAACCAATTTGAGGCTAAAATGCAAAATTATTATAGTTCCACTATGTAATATTAAAATATATTTTGAATTAGTATATATTCGTATGTGTATTGCTTTTAGGATTATATTAAATACATTTTTATGATGTCATATGCATTTGTGGTTTTATTTAACAAAATTACATACACACTTAGACTATCAGGCCGAGTTTACCTATACAGCTTAAAACTTATTTTCACCGCGGGGGATCAAAATATCTAAGGCGGCCGAGTTTACCCAGTATACATAATCACACATAGCTACAATTAATGTCAGCTTCTACTTAAAATCGACACTTAGTCTAGTGCCACTTAAGTTTGATGTGTACCTTAAATTAATTCCTTTTGCACGAACTACACTTAGAGGCATCTGCTGGCAGTTCAAGAAAATGTAAGTTACAAACAGAAATATAATGATTAATAAGTAAAAAACACAAATTTTAGTTTCAAAAATATTTAATGTAGACACAACATATGTTTCACCACACTGTGGCTTCATCAGGTGATGAAAATATACAAATTCAATTTCTGTTGCAATGTCACAGAAATTGAATTTGTATATTTTCATCACCTGATGAAGCCACAGTGTGGTGAAACATATGTAGTGTCTACATTAAATATTTTTGAAACTAAAATTTGTGTTTTTTACTTATTAATTATTAAAATGAAGTTTCAACAAGTAACTCTCCAATCAATCAGTTATTTAGAAATATAATGCTTAAACGCTCCATTTATTTTCCTCGTAATAGGAAATTTAAGCCACAAATGAAGAAAATCAATAGAATTTTTTTTTTAATTTCCACCATTAAAAATTTTTATTTTAAATTTTCAGAATATTTTTTTAACTATAATTTAGTTAAATACATATATTTGACGTCGCCTTTCTCTGTAATATTGACATTAACTTGTTTTAAAATTAACATCTAAAACATAAATACAATGAAGAAATTCGCATTTAAGTAAATACAAAAAAAAAATTGAACACATTACATAACAATAATAATAGCGGCAATTACTTATTTGATGTTTAAAATTCATATATGATTATAGAACATTATCAATATTATAAAATAATATGTGGTGTTTTTAGTAAAAATGTCTACAGACGAATACAGAAGACGTTTCAAAAATCTTACGTACGTAAAAGGTTTTGATTTGCCACTGCAAAAACAATTACAACGATGGTGAATCTGTAAATCAGTCTGCAGCATCTAAGGGTGCAGTGAGAAGCTCCTTAGAGCTGTTGCCGGTTCTAAGTCCGGATGAAAGAGAAAGGTTCCTGGGTAAGGCTAGCAACCTACCCGAGGCAAAAAAATCTTAAAGGCTCACAGAACTAATGGCCCAGCCTCGGAACCAGAACTGAAAGTAACGACAACAAACCATGCACAAGAACAGAAGAGAATAGGGAAGAATAAAAAATAAAAGAAATTATTCCAGAGATGACAAAACACCACATCGATATATGTGCTTTATCTGAGGCAGGGCTCCCTGAAATATGCAAACTATGTGCTAGTATACAGCGGCAAATCGAAAAAGGATAGAACACACTCGTAGGGATCCTGCTATACGGAAAATATGAGGACAGCATTAAAGAGATAAATTATATCAATGACAGAATTCTTATCTTTGTCTTAAATTACAACACTGACAAATTACACATAATAAGCACCTACGCTCCCAACACATCAAGACCAAAAGAAGAAGCCGGCAAATTTTACATAGAACTTTAGAATGCGATAAAGAAAATAGATAAAAGACAAAAATACTGTGATGGGAGCGCTAAACGCAAGCATAAGAGACTCTGAAATTCCCGAGAATTACAACGAAACAGCTTGCAATGAAAACTGAGAATTGCTCATAGACCTGTGTGCCAGAAATGAATAAAGCATAAACAATACATTCTTCCCACAAAAAGAACAGCATAAATTCAACAACACTAGAGGCCAAAAATCAATCATAGATTATATAATAACAAATCGGACAATTCAGCCAGCCCAAATCCTGACGTTATAAACTTTGCGAACCTCGGTACAGACCACAATCTGGTACTGGATACACTCAGAATAAAACAACTGTTAGCATAAAGAAACCAACAGGAGTAGAAAATCTGCAAACACTGGACACCGACGATAATGACATTGGAAAAAAATGCTTAATGATACAAAAAGCAATGGAAAACGCACCAACAGACGCCACTGGTACCAGAAGCGTTAACGTTAGCACTAAAAGACCAACGCAGCCGTGGTTTGTACCAGAGGTTAAACAGATGGCTAAACAAAAACGGAAAGTGTACCTACAATACAAAAGTAATCCATCACAAGAGAACTAAAGAACATATGTCGAAACACGAAATAAAGTGAATGCAGAAATAGAAAATGACGTGTGGCCACCACACGACTTTCTTATAAGTATGAGCGTTTCAAATTATAGAACTTTTTTATACAAAAATTATTCAACATCTTATTATAAATACTTCTATTCTCTTAATAATGTATTCTATAGAACGCAGACTTTGCAAGATATTCGAAAAAAAGTGCTATTCGATAGGAGTAAAAGCATTAAATGTTACTTCCGGTCCGAATTTTGAAATTTCATGTATACAAAGGAGATTGCAAATCCAGTTCTAACTACTTTTATACTCTTAATAAATATATATAGAATAATTTACGATATATTTGCAAAAAATCGCTATTTGATAAAAGTAAAAGTGTTACTTCCGGTTCGAATTTTGAAATTTTTTTATAATAATACAAAAGATATTTAAAATTATGTTTTAAATACATACTTTTATACTCGTAATGTACCTGCCTAGAAAGCATGACTTGCGAGATATTCGCAAAAAACTGATTTTCAATAAGAGTAAAAGACCTACTTCCGGTAGGAATTTCGAAAAACGTTTTTAATACAATTTTTCTCAAATTTAATTTTGAGTACATTTGAATTCTTTATAAATTTGTTTAAACTTAGTAATTGACGAAATATTTGCAAAATTCGATTTTTTCACTGAAGTAAACTACTACTTCCGGTAGACCGATTTTACTGAAAAACTAATCAAATCTCAAGAGGGATATTATATACGTAAATACAAAATTTGGAGTAGATATCTACAGCGGTTTGACAGCTATCGTGGTCACACACAGACAGACACACAGAAACAGACATTTTTTAAAAACCACTTTTTTGGTATCAGGGAACTTCAAAACGTAGACATCTGCAAAAATCTCGAGGTCGAAAATTTCCGTCATCACAATACTTCCTTATACTACCAATAAGAAAGTAATAGTGCAATTTTATTAAAAAAATAAATTTCCTTTAGATGAAGAATTTTATTTGAATACACATTATATTTCCCGAAAAAGTTCACGAAATTCTTAAAAATCGAGATTCGTTAAGAACCATAGCCATAGTAAAGTAGAAATACACATTAATTAATATTTTTATATGTTACGTTATAGATTTTATTTAATAGATATATACCAACTTTCCTAAAATATAAATATTTGTAATTGTTTGTATTTTGCAGTATTAATAGGTAAACTAAAATTTAAAATAATAGGTATAAAATGTAATAAAATACTCGCGTACTCGTTCAACCATAACAGCAATCGAGTAATTTAATAAATGTTATTTTACATCGACAATTACAAACATATCATCAGTATAATAGAATTTTACAGTTAATTTTTATGGACTAGGAAATTTTTATAATAACTGAACATAAAAACAATGTCAAAATTGTAATGTTTAGAATCTAATTTTCACACGCATTCAATGTGTGTCGTCAATTTATTAAACTCCATTTACATTCAATTTCCTGGAGCAAATTTGCTTATTGTCTTAAATTCGAAGAAGAAAGCAAGCAACTTTGTTAAAAGATCTGCAAGGTATTAACACGTAGTACATGGCATTAGGGGTAACTTACACAAGGAAAACTTTAGACTGTTTTATAGCCACAACAACCCTTGCGCTAAGTTGTTTAATTGTCGTTTAGAGAAAGAACAGAATTAGTTTAGAAATTAAATTTAAACCCTGAAACAGTTTACTTCAAAGAAATAACTTGTCAATGATAATAAACAAACTTCATTTGCGTGCGATAATACATATTTTATGAGAGGAATTGTTGGCTAGAGTTTCTTTGAATTATGAAATTTTACTCCAACAAAACTTCAAAAATTGACAAATCGTATGTGAAACAATAGTATGACACAATATACATAATTAGTTCTTTTGATATGTAATTAGTATGTAATATAAGTTCTCAAATACCTCTTTTCTTAAACAATATTTAAAACTTAATACATTTACAGACTTGAAAATGATTTAACTTGAATATAAAAGAAAAACATCCTGGCAATTATAAATTGTTTTGAAAAATACCTCAATTTATTTGGGGTTATATAATTCCTTTCAAATTCGAAGTGTCAGCCGGATGTTCGGTTGTAGATCTGAAGAATCCCGAAGTGGCAGGAAAAAACGCCGCTTTTCTTGTATGTAAAAATATTTTAAATTGATATTACACTACTTAATCATGATTTTCTTCTTTATAGCTTCAAAATTTCCGTAAACTTTATAAAAAACTGAACTTCTTCTATTTTATGTAAAGATACTTGTCGTAAATTTGCGCTTATTTCTTTTATAATATACATACTTATAATTTTGAGGTGCAATTTCCGCTTTAAGTAAGTCCATTGAAGGACGCGACTTTTTTTTTTACTAAAGCACCCAAGCATCTCTTATTTGAAAAAATCAACTTCTGAACTTTTTTAACAAACAATAGGCGATATTATTTTTTTTATACATATACGTAGATTGATACTTCATACTTAATTAATATGCATGGTTCAGTACATTTGAGTTAAATCTTCATACTTTAAATTTATAGATAATTAATCATTCCTTAACATTATTACTTGTTTTTAATAAATATATGTTACCTAACAATAATTACTTAAGTAATAAATTTTATTAACTTTAATTTTACTGACTACTTTTCCTAAGTTAATTTATGAACACCGATGTTACTAAAAGTATTTATCTGTCAGATAAATTCAAATTTTTCCATTTATTTCCAATTTTTATAGGTTGTATTACATAATAATTGAACACTTCTCCAGTATTGTAACAACACATATATATTCTTTTATCTATTATAAATACTTTTCTGTCTTAAGGAACTGTGAAAATAAAGAAACTTTGAATGTATGGAAGGATCAGAAAACGATCCAATTATGCATACGCGAAGATATTAAAATCTAAAATACTAAATAGAAATTTAAAGTTGAAAATATATTATACCACTATCAGACCTATTGTAATATATGGCTGATGGACACTAACAAAACAAAATGAGCAGAATAATTAAACGTAAAATACTGAGGAAAATATTTGGCCCAGTACAAAACTGATATGGAACATACGAACAAAATGAATCATGAACTCAACAATAAAAATCCCCCATATTATAAGATTTATAAAAAGCCGGATATTGGAATGGCTGGGCCAAATGATGAGTATAAATGGTCAAAGAATTACCAAGCAAGCTCTAGAATAAAAGCCGGTTGGAAGAAGGATTAGAGGTAGACCGAGAAAAAGATGGATAGATAATGCTCAGCAGGATTTTCAAGATATGGGACGAGTGGCTGGAAAGAGTAGTTAACCTAGTACCTAGTTGAGGAGAAAACAGAATCAAGAGATATTGCTGAAACGGTTAAAACCCACAATGAATTGTAAAGCCATCAGAAGATGAAAGACTTTTTTTTTACTAGAATTAATATAAATATACATTCACCTATATTTGTAATGTTCAGAATTATGAAATATATACGTACTATGTCTTTGAATGGCGTTAGAAAAGTAACATAATTAATTACTAGAATTTAATATGCGCTTTAGTAAGTCATGAACGTAGAAGTATAAATTCAAGTCTTGGTTAGATATATTGATGAAACAAGACATGGTAACCCAACAGATAATTCATATTCGATGAACATGTTCGTCTTCGGCCAGTTGACTTCGGTTAATACAAACCAAAATTAAAACAAACAAATATTCATACTTATAATCATACAAATGTCCGCAGTATTCACCAACAGAAGTTAGTAATGTATTCTGTACTGAATGAACGCCATACATTAAGCCACGTATATTAGCAAAAACACTAAATTATTCCTAGTTAATATATAAAGGAAATGTATAAAATTAATATAAACTGCCATCTTGACATAGATAAACTAATAACAAAATAACAAATAGGAAAGCAAACGGTCATTTTTAGCTTATGTTAGAAGATCTTCAATATTATAAACATTAGGGCAGGAACCAACTTCACCTCATCGTAAGTAATCAGTCAGGCATGACAGTAAAACATAAAATTATCGTGGTTAATATATTAGAGAAGCGAATGAAATTAATCTAAAATGGCATGTACGTATATAATAGACGATACATTACCAAACAGTCAGTGAGCATTCTGGACATGGATAGACTTTTTGAAGTTTGGGATTCTTAAGAGCAAGGCTTTATACTACACATGATGTTCAATCAACACACTTTCTCAGTTGTGTCGTACTGATGAAGACTATCAAGTCTTCATAAAACGTGTCCTCAACGCACTACATCCCGAGGTTTCCAATTACGCATTTTTAATTTGGCACATTATATTGTAAAAACTTTCTATCAAATAATTTAAAATTCCTTTACTATTTATTTTCGTTCATAGAAGCGTACTTATTAACACCATTAATAACATATTTCTTTAAACAAAATATTTGCTTTATTGTAAACCAAATTTTTTGTTGTTATTCAAAAAGATATCTTAATCAAATTCAAAAAATTGCAACTTTACACATATAAATTTCTTTTAATTAAGAAGACTATATCTTGTTAGAAACTTGAATGCATAAACCATAACCTCACTAAGTTGTTCCTGTTAAAGGAAATAAAATGCCAAACTTCGAAATAACTTAAGAGAGTACATTTATTAGTGCGTAACTGCATACCAATTACTTCAAGTTAATTTAGTTTTAAACAAATTTCGGTATATGTACATATACGCCTGTTTGAACACATACAGTTTTAGAAATTGAATTTATGACGTCTTTCAGTCAAATTTGACCCTTAAGTTAAGATAACCACCTTTCTTAAATAAATTGTACAGTATCATAACATAATTAATAATTTGTTTATTTTAAAAGTAATTTTCCTGATATTTTTATTAATAATAATAAGCGTTTATGTTATAACTAGGGAGCGGAATCGAGCGAGTCATGACTCATCGCCTATGGGCGCGCTATTGAAATGTTGTATTTTTAAAGAGGTTTTAATTTTATTTATATAATTGAATAACAAGTGGCTGGTGATTATAAAATACAAAATATCCTACTATTTGTTCATTTTCTCTTATGTAAGACTTGCTCTCTTTGAATTAAGTACATCCTTGTAGATAGCAAACGTCTTTTCTACATCTCAACTGGTTATATTTAGGTAATGGAAATATTCTTTTATTTCAGCGTATTTAGCATACACAATTGCCGCAATGTTATTAAACCTGGATTTCTATTAAAAACTGCGTCTAAGTCACTTGGAATTATTAATAGCCACATCTAATGTGGTTAATCCATTTTTACTTTCTTATACGTAGTATAAGGAAGTAATGTGAAATTTTCGACTTCGAGATTTTTGCAGATGTCCACGTTTTGAAGTCCCCTGATACCGAAAAAGATGTTTTTAAAAAATTTCTGTGTGTCTCTATGTGACCACGATAACCGCTGTAGATATCAATTCCAAATTTTGTATTTACGTGTCTAATCTCCCTCTTGAGATCTGAGTAGTTTTTCAGTAAAATCGGTAGACCGGAAGTAGCAGTTTACTTCAGTGAAAAAATTAAATTTTGCCAATATTTCGTCAACTCTTAAATTTAATCAAATTTATAAAGAATTCATATGTACTTGAAATTAAAATTGAGAACAATTTTATTTAAAATGTTTTTGAAGCTGCTACCGGAAGTAGGTCTTTTATTCCTATCGAAAATCAGTTTTTTGGGAATATTTCGCATGTCATGCTTTTTAGACAGGTACGTTACGGATATAAAAGTATTTAAAACGTAATTTTCAATATCTTTTGCATAAAAACAATTTCAAAATTCAGACCGGAATTACCACTTTTACTCTTATCGAATAGCGATTTTTTGCGAATATGTCGTAAATTATGCATTCTATATGTATTTATCAAGAATACAAAAGTATTTAGTGCTAGATTTGCAATATTTTTTTAATATATGAAATTTCAAAATTTGGACCGGAAGTAACACTTTTACTCTTAGGGAGTAGTCCTTTTTTCGAATATCTTGCTAAGTATGCATTCTATAGCGATTTATTAAGAGACCAGAAGTACTTAGAATAGGATTTTGAATAATTTTTGTGTAAAAAAAATATAGTATAGTTTGAAACGCTCATACGTATAAGAAAGTCGTGTGTCATTTTTTAATTTGAGATTCGATTTTCAAAATATGTCATTAGTTTAGGCAAATTTCCAAAGTGTTCCTGAAGGAATAACAACTGATTTTTTAAATTTGGGATTTGTGTTAGTTCCTTGTACTCAGAACTGCTTCGAGCATCGTCATTTAAACATGTAACGATATTTTGTAAACTATCGAAATTCTCTGCATGAAAACTATTTCTGTGTATCTTTTAGCAAAGCTAAGTGACGATATTTTACAGACTTTGTAATAAATTTCGGAATCACTGACAATTAATTTTTATCTCAGAAAAAGTAACATAAACAACGTTCTAGATCTAAATAAATGATAACTAAAAATGTACGCGTATGTTATTGAAACATACATATTATATTGCGAAATATAAGGTAAATATAATAAATTTTAAGAACTCGTCACCCTTGTACCTACGCCGATGAAGAAAGGATTTTATTCATAAAATTCCTTATTTTATGGCAGTTTTTTCTCTGATTCTCTGGAGTAAACAGATGTTACAGTTCGCCCTATGAATTAGTGCTATTCAGATATAATGTAAACAACACGCAGTTGTTTACATTATTTCTTTTCACGGTTGTGGCTCCGTGGTAGTTTAGCTCGCTCGATTCCGCTCCTTAGTCATAACATCTCCAAATAGCTTAACGTCAATTACAGAAGTGTTGGCTATCGTAAGTCACTATTAGGGTAGCGCCCGTTCTGTCACTTATGGTGATGGTTCTGTGCATTCGCAAAAGAGTGTAACAATTACTCGCAGACACTATGAAGTCGAACAAGTGTGCAAAACAGCAACAGTAGAGCTTTAGTAGCACGACGCTACATAATAATAAAGCTATAGTAACACTTTTATTAATGTTAATTACTATTCAACAACTTTGTGCGTCATTCAACTAAAGCAAAACTTTTAGTTTCTTTCAGATGCAATAAAGCATGTGACCAGATAATGCTTCTTCTCAAAACCTATTTAATATAAAATCGAATATTAAATTGGCAGAAGCACAATATGAGCTAAACAAACCCATTGTTACTATGATCATTAAAAAGTTTGAATGTTTAATTAGAAAGTTTTGCATTTTTATCAATAGATCACATATACATTCCGCGCTTTGCATATACAGTGTGCACGCGGTCTACCTGCGGATGAATATACTAGACAAGCTGGTCGACTATAAGTGGGAGAATAAGGGGGAAGCCTCTGTTACTAACATTAGAGCTACGTTAAAGTCGACACCGCATAAATCGTTACTGCGTTAGTCCGCGAAAATTGCTACTGTTACTGTTAATAACAAATTCTTTAACCAAGAATAAAGTCATTTACTGTACTGCTTTAGAGAAGATGGAAATAATATTAATCAATAAAAAATCATTACATGGATAATTTATAAGTAGAAACTTGTTGAAGCGTCAAATAATCGCAGTAAACAATTTTAGTAACGGATTTCATCACAGCTTCCCAAATTGTATGAGTAAATAAAAGAAATGATAATCAATTCTAAAAACTTAAAAATAATAGTTTTTTTCTTAAAATATCAAAGATAAGAAATATAGCTGATATAAAAAACGAAAACGTAACAATAGCAAAACTCTTATTAAGATAAAAAGTAAAGAATTCCGTAGTATAGGAAAATAGAAAAGAAAACAAACTAAAATTCTGAAAGAAGACAATAAATTTGTATGAAACTAAACAAAATGTTTTCAGTAAGATAAACTATAAACGCAGAATCAATGAATTTAATTGGAAGTTAAGAATGAAATTATTAAAGAAAAATTAATTTCTACAAGTACTTAATTATTTATTAAATGCTCAAATAAGCCTCCCTCTTGAGCTAAGCAGTAACCAAGCTGATTATACAAATTTCGTCGGCCATTTGTTAACATTTCCGGGGTAACATGATTCGAAACCTCAATAATTTTGAAGCGTAATTGTTCTAAATTAGATGGACGAAACGCGATTTTAAAATGTGCTTGCTAGTCGACTAAACACCGACCGTTAACAAAATTGAAATGAAATGCGCATGTATGTACAGCTGCTATCCTAAACGCCCGTCCATCTATCCTCACTACACTCGACCAATAGAACAGTTTGTATATTGCTTCCTCGTAACAACTCATACAAACTCTCGGTGTCGTCGTTTTATCACATAGTAAATGCCATCCGCAGCATAGTAATGCAATGAGCGTTGTAGTTATATCATTTATAAGTTTTATTTATAGTGACCCAAATAAATAAAGTAAAAGTTAATTATTTGTATTTTATACGTTTTATTACGGTTTGAGATGAAAGAAAGGTCTATCTATATATACATAAACGTTGTATGTATGATGCGTGAATTCAAGGGAACTGTAAATTCGACATTCAATACCAATCATAAAATATAAAAGCGTCTATCGAAACACATTGAGAAAGTTTTTATGAAAGGCGAACCGACATTTGGGGAAGGTGAGATAGATTTTACAAGTATAAATAAAAAGCAATAAAGTACATATGTAGAGGAAAAAAGAATTCCTTAGGTAACAGTCACACACCATAAAACTTCCGGTCTAAACTTTATAGGTATGAGCCAGCAAAAGCGGGTGTTTTAGCTTGAAAGTGGAGGGTAAGAACGTTCTCCAAGGACGTATAAAGCTCTCAAATATATACATTCAATTTCGAAATGCTTCTTAAAATTGCGGTATTTCAAAACTTTCAGAAGTGTCAAGGACATCACACGAGCCAGAAATGTTGCCGAGATGAATTGAATAGAAAGCTATAATTAGCTAGATTATATGAATATGGCACATATCGAATAATGGTTAATATATAATTATTCCTCAAATTAGCAGGAATTCTAATGGAGGTCAGGCATAATTAATGGCATTGAACGAATATATATTGAAATTATTTTCTTTAATAAGCCAAATATATACAACAGAGCGAAACATGTTCCCATGAGGTAAAAGGAGGAGGTATATAGGATACTAAAAACTGTATTTTCAAATATCAATAACGATTTTAAAACATTATATAGCTTATAGAATATGGCGCAATGATAATAATAATTATTTATTAGTTGAAAATTAAAGCAATTACAGGATTTCTATAAAATATACTCAGCGTATAAAAGCTGACTCTTTTAAGAAGGGCGTTGAAAAAAAATCAGTTTACCATCAGGAATTTGAACCTTAGCATAGGGCGGTAATGAACAATTTCGATTCTAAGTAAATATTTTCAACATTGTGCATTTTCAGAAATACCCAGAAATTGAGGTCATCTTTTATATTTTAAATAGCACTCTACTTCTTTTATTTTATTTTTGAATTTACCGCTCGATTTTGTGTAGAAGGAACGTAGATTGTTAATATTTATGTCATAATTTTTGACATATCAAAATTTTTGTTAAAAAATATGGAAATGCAAAGGTTCATTAGAAAACTAACAACTCTCAGACAATTTAAGGTAAAAATAATCTTTCTTTGGTGTTTCCTAATAGTACAGGGAAGCTTATGAAGCTAATCTGATGTGACAATTAAGTCTCCATAGCTGACTGCGATTTTATGAATATGTCAAATAAAAAATACCATTATTTATATTTTAACCAAAAATTAAACTTGATATTAATGACAACTGCAGAACTGTTCGATATGTGCACCGTTTTTATTTAAACACTAATGTTTATAAAATCGCAGCAAGCCATGGAAACTTAACTAACATATCAGGTTAGCTACATAAGCTTCCATGAACTATCGGGAATCCTCCATAAAAGATTATTTTCAATCGTAAATTATTTGAGAGTTATTAATTTTCTACTGAACACTTGCATTTCCAACTTTATTTGACAAAAATTAGCATATGTCAAAATTATGATAGGTACATTTTGACAGCATTGGTATTTTATATTCATAATAAAGTAAATTCAAAAACAAAATAAAAATGTAAAGTGCCATTTAGAATTACCTTCCGGTATTTCCAGAAATACTGCATGCTGAAAAAAAAATTTTTGAAAGCGAAATAGTGGATTATAGCTTTATGCCAAGTTTCAAATTCTTACTTGATACCAAATTGAAAATTTTCTAAAACTCGTCTTAAAAGATTCACTTGTATATTATGAAGAAACTAGCGGGACCCGGCGCGCGTTGCTATGCCCAAAAAAAACATTTTTTATCGGCACAATCACAAGAACACTCTCCAGATTATCTGAAAATTTCATCAAAATCGGTTCAGCGGTTTCGAAGTCTATAGAGAAGATACACACACCCACACACATACATCCAGTTTTATATATAAGAAGATGATATAAATTAATAAAAACTTAATAACAAATAAATATTTTAAAATTTCATCATTCAAAAAAGGTCTAGTATATTCAATATATGAAATATTTATCTAGAATAAGCAGTCTAATTTAATTACACAATTCGATGACAAGCTAACAAATTCTTTAATTAAAATCTTTAAATATTATTATAAAGTTCTTGCGATATAAAAAGTACAATAGTTTTGGCCTTGGGGATAATGGACATAAAAGCATCATCAACAAATTATTGCAATTTACTTCGTCACCAACATCCATATATTGTGTAATATCGCTGCTCTTTATGTTGATGGGACGTATTCCCCAAAGTCTTTTATGGAAATGTTTGTCATATAATGCTTCGAAAACGGTCATTATATACCGTTAATTTTTTATTTACTATCGAATAAGAGACAAATATAAAGTGATTTTTGCACCAAAGAGAGTTGTATCTGAATATTCATCATGTTGTAATAAAAGCAATTTCACCCAATACCAATCGGCTATAGATTTAATCTGAGGAAAATGCAACGGTTGAGATTAGGTAATTTAAAACTGATTCCGATAATATTATATTTTGCTGGAAAAACTCAAAACTTTCAAATTGACACATACATAAGAATGCAAAATTTGAAAATAAGGGCTAAAATATACAGTAAAGTTAAACGCCGTTAATTCATTAACAATATGATATTAAAATTAGGACAGACATTGTTCCGCCCTTTCCGGTAGGTGGCGCGCAGAATATGATTTAATGTTGATATTATGTTAAGTTGATGAACGCAATAACAGAGACCAATAATGGTTGTATGTTGAAATCTAAAAAGAAATGATGTTCATACGTCAAAATTTAATTCTACCAAAAAAATAGCGCCATCTATCGGACGGCAGGATATACCAAGTACAATTTTGTTGAGCACGCACACATATTGCCCACATATAAATCATGTCGGTTTATAAATACAAAATTTATTAATAACTCGACCATATCGGATCCAGATTTTGTAATTTTCTCTTTCGGCACCAAACTAACAGATATTCTGAATATGAGTCATTGTTGTCCATAAATATAAAATTTATTAATAACTTGACTACAGCGCTATCTACCGAATGTTTCGATAGCTCATTTTACGCACATTGACGATATAAATGTGGTTTGAGAATATCAAGACGATTGGTTGAGTCTTTACAAAGTTATTGAGTAACTTACGGACGCACCACCAATTACAAAGATTTAACTGATATTATTACTTTATTCTCTTATCTTAAATTTTGTAATTACATGTACCTATAAAATTACAATAAGAGCATTAGTTTTTAATTAATTCATGTTTAGAGTGCAATTTGACAGTTAGATTAAACAAGTAACAAAAGAAAAACGAAGTACAAAATACTTATAAGATTTCGCTCAATATTTAGCTTGCAATTTACGTATAGCCGACATTATCGTATAATCATAAAAATAATTCGATGATACAATATAGATTACAGAATTATATTAAATAATATACATTATATAACATATTAAGAAGAATATTTCGAATAACAATAATAATTATAAGTTATAATCAAGTTTTCATTTAATTTTTAATTAAATTAAATTAATAATAATTAAATTTAATGAGTTTATTTCGAATTAGCCAAAAAAATTCAATATTTGAAACATATCTATTATTTAATATTAAAATGTTATAGTTTGAAAACTAGAGTCTCTTTTTTCAATTACATATTTAGTAGGTATTGTAAATTAACGTTTGCAGGGAGTCATTTTAATACATATACAATATACAGTGTATGGATGTGTATATGTAATAAATGTCTACTGAAATTACAACCATGTTTATCACATATTATGAAAACTTACATAAAGATAGTATCAGAAATGCACTTACATTGTTACATAACTAACATATTTTTTAAACATCTACTATTACAAAAGCGCATACACTTGATAATTAGAATAGTACCAGAATATGTTTGGATATTAAATGATTTTAACTGCGGCATTAAGAAACAATTCATTGGAAACCAAACTAAAGTATGTAATTATCTTTATTATAGACGATTCGAGGTTCATAAATACATCACAATCTTTAGTAAATTTCATTATACTATTATAATACTAATATATAATGTATGTATTTTGTCGAAACGACTAACCGAGATCGACAAGAACAGAATTATCTTTAGTTTCGATTTTCTTCAATAATAATACATTTTATTATGTATGAGTAAAATTCCAAAGAAGACAAAATAGAACAAGAAATACAATACAATAACAAGAAAGTTGTAAATTAAAATATTAAATATGAATAAAATATTTCTAAAATAGTTACATAAACTGCATTATTGGCATTGCAAGTAAATGCATATATCTCACTAGCGAATATGTCGTCGTAAATCCTCATCATGTAGTAAAGTGGAAATTAAATTAAAAGACAGGACTTACAAAATTAAACGATGCAACATGTCGAACTGATATTCTGGCAATATTAAACCCCACTTTTAAAAATAAAGAATAGCAATAGATCGTATTGATTATGAGCTTGTGTATCACTATGCACAACTTGTAATGGTACAGACCATTTCAGTTATTAATTTTATAATTTTACTTTTTTAGGATTTAATTAAGTATATTCTGTTATTAATATCTTGAAGAGAAATAATATTTAAAATCAATGAATATGTTATGGTATTATTACGTAAATATTAGTCATAAGCTTAGTGTGTATTTAGTTCTAAGAACCGTGTCGCCGAATGTTTACAACAGTGAAATAAACGCTACAGTTGTGATAAACATTCGCCTACGTAAAAAAGTGTGTATGGGAAACTTAAGTGGAAATAACCGAACTATATAGAAGAAAGGGGAACCACAGATACTTTTATATAAAATAGAAACACGCGCTAAAAACAAAGGAGTCAACCGCTAGACTTGATTCGAGTCGGAAAGAACTCCAAAGTCGGAGGGATTTGACTGGCTGGCTTCGTAAAGAAGTCGTCAAACCCCGACTAGCAGAAATTCAAGTAATAGGTATACATTAAATGTTCTATAAAAAGGAGAACCTAAAACTCCTATAATAAATTCGATAACAATCATAAGAATTGTTATTTGAAAAATAGTGATTAAAGTAGCACATAAAGAGTAAATGTGCACAGTGTTAAAAGTTTATAAAAAAATATATTGTGCTCCAGTAAGCAGAGCAAGGAGATTCGTCACGTCAGGATCGTGACTACTAAGGAAATTCCGTTGATGACAACGCCAAGCAAAGAAGAGTTTGCTGAGGATAGAAATCGCCGAAGAGCGAAGAAAGAAGCTTTATTATTATAAGGTATTTTTAAAAGATTATTGTAAATGAAAATATTGTAGATAATGAAGAGTTAAAGGTTATGAAATAATTATGAAATAAATTTTAAATTGAGATTAACATAATAAAGTTGATGAATACATATCATCTCCGTTCTATGAAGGAGAATGTAATTTGATCTGTATTAACATTGTTGTGTATTTATATAATAGTACACAAAACCAGCTTACGTAGTAAATGCTAGCATTCGTTGTTTTGTTTGACTACATGAAAAAATATACATAAAGATTTGTATCCGATTAATTATTTGTAAAAATGTATTAAAATTGTCTTTAAATATATTTTATTTCTTTTGTTATATGTAAAAAATAGTTATATATAATTCATTGGTTTTTAATATACGAATTGATTAAAGTTTTACAATGGTATTTTTTTAATTAAATATAATTAATGTTTAGGAACACCGTTTACTTAATCATTTCTTATTAATCCAAATCGCCCTGAGAGAATCTGATTTGAGTTTAGCCGGCAAAACAAGTTATTTAAATTTTATGTTAGATTTAAACTCTACAATTTTATTAAATTAAATATAAGGCTGTTCCTTTACATTAGGTCGCCCCACTTTGGGGCAAGTTTATTCATTTTAATTGTATTGTAATGCTTGTACCATTACAAACTCGACGATCAGCAAGGAAATGTATATTTTGTTTCTCTAACAGCCTATTGTACAGAGTGTTACGGTCCGGATAAAAGACAAGTACTTTAGAAAACGGGATTGATCACTCTCTAGATATAAAGTTTGTGTTGAATTGTATATGTGGATATCATATTACGGATGCGTATTTTAATTTAGAGTTTACTAATAAACGCAAAAGAAGCTGAGTTGACATTCTGAAGTTCTTGACTTTTTATGGAATAAGTAGTTCGTTATGATATACTTCGAAGTGTAATTGTCGTGACATTGTATTTGTCAATATATAAAGTGTACACAAAATATCATTTATAGGTATATTAAAAAATTAATGGGCCAAAATTTTATCCTTATGGGACCCCGGCCTCGTGCAATAAACTTAATAGACGTGGAGATCGTTGTAAAAAACATAATTCAGTCTGAGTGTGAGGTAGGACTTCATCATAATACATAAAGTAGGAGCAAAATCGAAGAAACCTAGCTTCTGTAACAAGATCTGATGAATAATCTTGTCAACCGCAAGCCAAGAATCACTAAAGACGTCAACCTGTGCCTTGCTATAGATTCGCTCACTATAAAATTGAGTTACGACATCAATATTAGATGGTGGAGCGCCCAGACATAAAGCA
Organism: Amphimallon solstitiale; assembly: GCA_963170755.1. NCBI lineage: Eukaryota > Metazoa > Arthropoda > Insecta > Coleoptera > Scarabaeidae > Amphimallon > Amphimallon solstitiale. Next base: position 86,639,675 of record OY720681.1, on the reverse strand, counting down.
GTATTGTTACTGAGAGATTAACGAACGAATACTATACTTGAAATGCTTGAGTAAAATAATTTTGACAAAATTATAAATTATTGGAATGGACCGAATACTAGAAGTTTAATAGTTGTCACCTACATTAAAAATTAACATGACTTGTAAACGTTTTCTTATGTCTCACAGTAGTCCCAATCGTCAAAAAAGCGGGGCAAAATCAAAAATGTTATAGATTTTGTTGTCGCACCTAATATTGAGTTGCCTCTCTTGTATGTCACACAAAGTCGCAGCTTGTAAAACAGTTGTATTTGCCTCTTCCACTGTAACCAACCAATATTAGTTGCAAAAACATGATCGTGAGTGAAAACATTCATCTCATGATCTATAGGGCAAGCTCTTTCTAGTTAAGTTAATCACGCATATCGATACCGAACTAAAAAATAACAGTGGTTTTCACATACATACAGTGATCCTTCCAAATGCATTTCAAAAATTAGGTGTACTTTCTATACATATTTTCGTGTCGAGCTACATTGTACGTCCATAGTGAGCGAGCCATCTGTGCCCAAGCCCACCTAAAACCGGTCTATCGTCTCAAACACCGCTAAGAAAAGTTAAGGATACAAGATATATTCAAACGAATTTATTCCTAGAAGCCAACATAGCATACAAAAGTACACTATAATCGATGCTGCTACTTTACCAATCAAGCAACTATCTGATGACGCCCGAAATAAAGACATCAATAGCTCTCGCCAAAATTTTGAACGAAAATATTCCTATGTGCGAACGATGGTAGATGGTTTTAAAGGGCTGTTGGTATATCTTCGGATCCATTAATATCAACATTACAAAAAAAATGCAAATCAAAAAGGTGACCCACTTAATCCAAAATTTTGTATCCTCTAATTTCGTTCTTCACATGATCAACAAATATTGATATCGATGCAGACAGTGTCTGAATGTTCGGATGCACAAATGTAGGATAAGCAAGTTAATGTAAAGACAAACGCGTATCAATTATAATAGGTACTGCAAATGTTATAAATTAGACTCCTCCCAATGTTTACATATAGATTCAGATTCGTTGTTCTCGAAAAATAGCATATTTTTTTTACAAATTCGGTATAACTATTTTGAGTCAGCCATACAGTTTCTGAAAACTTTGACACCGTATTTAGATTTGTTAACACAAAAACAACAAAATTGCACAACTTTTGACGAAGTTGGTCGACCATGTTGGTGTTAAAAATTTTAACAATGACTTTGACAAAGAAAAGCCTTAGGAATTATAGGGTAACATCGGAATTCATTAGAGGAACAAACCCTTACAAAAGATGACGCGGGGTCATTGACAATGCCGCCAGGTGAATTATACCAGGTTCATCATAATACACATGTCCAGGAATACGAGTACTTCCCTGTCTTCTTCGGGCAAATGACCACAATTTCAGAATTTCAGAATGTCAGATTTTTGACGTAATCTGTGCAGGCTGTCGATATTTACAATTTATTTATGCTTACCAATACTTTGAATTCACTAAAGAATATCTGATTTTGTATTGATTTCTGTGTCATTCAGGCAAAACAATGAAAGGCCATTTTATAACCACGCAAGACCTGCCTGGTTGGGCATAACGGGTTCAATTCGAACTCCAAATGCAGCCATGCAGCCTCTTGGGCCTCCCACCTCTTCACTTTGTGATACAGGTGGAGGCCAGAATGGGCTGCAGCTAAATAGCACCAGTATCAAAAGAAAAGCGAAAAACACAGCAATTGCAGACATGGTAAAGTGGAGATGTTTTAAACATACTGCATGGTAAAGCGATTTAGCCTCAACAGATCATTGAGGTAAACTTTTCATAAAGATTTAAATAGGAAAATTACATGCAGGTATCAAAGGAAGGGACCAGTCCTGATACACAGATGGATTGGTCTCCAATGTGCTATAAAAAACAATAAAAATGCCGTCGTCCACAAGTGGATTCAAGTATTATCTGACAGTCAAGTGGAACTGAAGATGATATCAAGCCAAGAGGAGTCGTCAAGATTGGTTTGGGAATGGCTGAAATAACTACAATTAATCTAGGTACCAGGACATATGTGGATTGAGGGCAACGAAAAAGCTGACAAACTCGCTAGGAGAGGATCAGAAACAGAAACTTATAGACCAATAATCAGCTTTGGGGGCACCAAAAGTATAATCACATCAAAGCATAAGCACTACTGGGCAACAAATCCCGGGCAAAATCGTGGTAAGGAATTATTGGCCAACCTGCAACAAAAGGGCTGTAGAAAAAATACATATGAATTGGGACGGGCTGCGACTAACAACTGGTCTTTTGACTGGATATGCAGCCGTTAAAGTGCATCTCATCAAGATATACCTGTATGACAGACTAGTAAACTGCGAGACAAAGGATCACAACAGGCAACGCATTTTTGGCCAACCGAATGAAAACCCGGAGATGCTGAAGGAACACTCAGTAAAGGACCTGTACAACCTTGTACAAGGCACAAACATACTGGAATGGATAACATTTTGAAATTTATTCACGAAAGAAATTGCTTGAAACCAAGCTTTAAATGCAGATATATTGACAAAAGTCAATATATCTGTACAGACATCATAACGTGCGATATACTTGCAAAAAACTGCTTTTCGAGGAGACTAAAATACCCTACTTCCAGTAGGAATTTCTTCAAAATACTTTTTTTTATAATTTTCTTCTCAAATTCACTGTTGTGTATTCTCTAGAAATTTATCTAAAGTTAGTAGTTGACGAAATATTTATAAACTTTTACACACACACAAGCTCGCGTGCGCGGATATCAAAAAGTGGACCATGCTAAAATTTCGAGATCGAAAATGTTTGCCATCACAATACGTCTTCATATGACTTATAAGACAGTAAAAATAGAAAGATTATAGGACCAGGTATCGGTCCCTATACGATACTAGTAATGACGTGTAAGTGCAAGAAATAGGTATTCTTAATTATGTTGCTATTAGGCTTGCAACACATGCCAAGAAATAGAATCTGTCAGTAAATACGAGTAAAATAGATCAAGTTCCGGAATAAAAATGCCATCATCAAAGTACGAGACATTTATCCATCAAGTAGATAATTTTCTTTATAAAATAATAAATATAAGTTATAGTATACGTTATCTCACTATAAGTCCATCTTGATTACTGATAATTTTCAGTAATCACTCACGATTCAACAATATGGATATAATAATATGGATAATAAAAGCTTTCACATAGATAACATTAAAACAATTTTTTACAATAAAGTGACAGTGTACTCGTATTAAAGGTATATACGAACAATAAACTACTTCATTAACAAAATTCTTCACTGTTACGCTCTGAAATACTTTAGATATCCTTCAAAATATTTATAGACAAGAAATGAAAGCTATTAAATGTGGAATATAACATCAAGTACCAAAAGAAACAGCATTTAAAGAACTATGTATGTATGTGGGATGTTAAAGTATGCGCGTTAATATAGTAACAGAGTTACGGTTCAATTTATGTTCACAAAGGACTGCTATTCAGACTGAAAAGTATCTGGCACTTTCCGGAGTTTTCTCGCGGTCCTGAAACATATTTTTATTGCGTATTATCTTTTGTGTCCTTACTTCGGTATTTGAAATTCTCGTCCTGTAATTTATTTTATATAAAATTTACGGTCTATATACTATTGTTATGTAAAATTCGAAATTCATAAAATCATGTGAAAGTACACAGAAAGTTAATTGATATTGCGGAGAAATAGCGTTATATAGTTCCCAGAGGTATATTAAGCAGATTGATTGTAACTTTATATAATAACTCTCCGTTTGCCTACACATATTAGTGCTTGCTGTTTGTTTGATATATAAAAAATACTTTCCGTACGTAAAAGCAAAAATAATACAAATAATCTTTTAAATTGAATTTACATGAACTCATGTTATACATTTGACAGCTTTCATCACATTAGACTAACACATCGATTGTGATTGTTAATGTTTTTAATATAAAAAAATATCTACGTCTATATTACGTCAATTATCACAAATAAATTATATATCGTTGTAAAACTCAATTGTATTTCTACATTAAAAAGGCGGTGGATTTCGAACAAATTTATGATTCATTGAAAAAATAAAAATATGTGGCATTAAAGATGCAGTAAAAGCTTTACATTTTAAATGGTTCGAGATATATACTCAAAAACTTGTAGATTTAAATTATAATTTATTTCTTATATTTTAGATTAAAAAGAAAACTAATTTTGATAAGAAATTTCCACATGTGCGCCATTTTGCTTTCTTATTAATAGATAGACATAGATCATAGTATGATGATGTTAAAATATCAATAATTTGGCTTTCAAACAGCTTTAAATATGTACAGAGTTAAATAAGAATAAAATGCAGAACAGTAAGAAATATTTTGCTGTACGTTTGGGCGGCTTATGTGAACTACTATAAGTACCAATAAAACGTTAAAAATATGTATTTTTGGAACTATCAAGAAAAGTATGAATTATTCACTTTTCTGACTAAAAATATTACTTCTTCTAATTGGGGCTATACCAAAAACGAACGGATGATGGTCAAGAGACGTGCAAGGAAAAATTAGACAAAGAAAGAGACAGGGAAGAAATATGACAACACAAAAATGCGGAAGACAAAATGGAGTACGCTACAATAAAAAAAAGGTCAATCTAGGAATGTAGAAGGCAAAGAAAAAAGCTGGAAAAAAACTGGAGACGAACTAAATGACAATTATGAAGATGACTCGAAGAAATCTATACAAACTACTGTATGCTTACTAATTTCATATTTTCATTTTTAAAACTCTGATTGCAACTTGAGATTCTTTCTCTTAATACTAATTTTTCACAGTTTAGTAATTCACATATTTATTATTTGCCATTTTATCTAACAAGACAATATTTATTATGATAAAAATAAACTATTTTCATGGAATTTATGGGAAGTGTATTGATATACAATAATAATGAGGGCAAAGGAGAGAAAATAAAAATACAAAATAATTTTTCTTTTTCAATATACCTACCAATTAACATGCAACCCTAATACTTTTTTCAGATCATTCAATTAGCTTGTGCGTGCCTTCTCAAAAAATGTTTTATCTTTCCGAAAAATAGGCAGAAACTGCGTTCTTTACTTCGTCATCCTTCGTAAATTTCTTCTCATGCAGCACCTTTTTCATTTTAGCACACAGGTAAAAATCGCTAGGAGCCAAATCTGGACTATAGTGACTCAGTGCAGCCAACACAACATGACTCTTGAAAGCGGAAGCATTTGCGTGCTGGAGTAGGACGACACCTTTTGTCACTTTCCCCTTTCTTTTTTGTTTAATGACTTCTTTTAACCCTTCCAGGATTGAAGCATAGTATTCTCCAGGTATATAAACACAATTGTCTTTGTAATCAATTAACAGGATTTCATCTACGTCACAAAAAACCGTAGCAATGATTTTTCCGGCCGACTGTGACACTTTAAATTTCTTGGGTGGTGGAATGTCTTTTTTTATGTCACTGCACCTCTTGTTTCAAGAATTGCGGCTGAGAGACCACAATGACAGGTATACAGAAGACGCCTGTTTTGACTTTTTGAGGAGGTGTAAGTATTTTAATTATAATGGACACAAGGAGTTAAATGACAAAACAAAACTCTTTTATATTTTTTCCTACTCTTCTTTACTATCTTCATCAAAAACGATAACCTATAATGTCAAAAATAGTTAAAACGATAAATTTAAATGACGTAGCATGCAAGCTACTAATTCAGTATTAAAAGTCGCGACTAGTGATGGATTTGGTTACATTTCAGTACTTGTAACTACCCGTTACTTTTTATTCGTTACCGAGTACTCGTTCAAATGTGCGGTGCGGGAATATGTATAGTTAATATATGGTAGAGACAAAATGTTCACTTATATAGTAATTATAATATATATTACGGTGAATAAATAAAATTCGTTAAAAGGATCACACAAAATATTCCAACTCAAAATCAAAAGTAAAATGCCAAAGCCTAAAGTATTTTTTAAGGAGTCCCCATTTTATTTACGATAGGAGAGATATTCTATCATAAAACCATATAAATCCCCGACTCCCATATTAAATCACACAAATAAAATTAATGTAGAATGTAGTACATTGTACAAAATTTATTTTATATTGCATCAATACAATAAGTACAAACAAAACTTTTATAGTGAAATCGATCTACGCAAGTATAAGTAATACTAATAATTGGTTAAATTCAAATATTATTAGTTATTTACTCTAAATTATCTTTTTTAATAAAATATTTCAGACAAGAATGTGTTCTGAAAGTTATATATTATGAGAGTAACTGTTTGACAAAGTACTCATTTCATATACACACTTGGGCGTAACATCCAAACCATCAATCAGTTAAATCTATATAAATAAAAAACAAATACTGTTCGTTGGTAAGCCCATCACATGAGGACGTCTGGACCTATTTTTTTTATGTTTGTGATAGTAAGGTTTTTGGGGAAATTAGAAAAGTTGCCCGGAAAATTGAAAAATTCGGGAAAAACAAAGTGCATTTTTCATTAGGATTTTTGTATGAACTGAAGACCATAATTCCGAACGAAGGATAAGCTAATTCTTTTTATGTTTTGTTCATTATGATCATGGAAAAGTTTTCAGAAAAAAAATCGGGTCAATTACAAAGAAAGTCGGACAATTCAGACAAAGTACAAAAATCATAATTATTCTCTAATCTATCTAAAAAAAATCGTCACACACGCATGCACGTACTCACGCACACGCACACGCACACAGTGGCAGAGTTGTTATATAGTCAGTGTAAAACTAATAAAATCGGGGTAGAATTTGTTTAGTTTGATGATAGAAGTTATTTAACTTTTTTAATAAAAACTGGTTCATAAACGGTTAAATACAGTTAAAAATTTTTCGTTGTAATTTGACAGTTGCCATATGATTTTTAGCGCTGTGAATTAAATTGATACCTCAATTCAGCAGTTGCAACAATGACTTTTCTCATCAAATTTACATTATAACAGAAACACTAAAAAAAAACATCTTTACCATACTGAAGCACTGGAACTAGATACGTATTTTGACAACTATGTTGTCATCATCAGTAGCACTGATTAATAAAACCCGCGTTGTAATAATAATAATAATGAAATCCTGTCGATTATTCATTGTATTATGTGATAAAGATATATTATCGGTATATATAATTAAAAGAGAATGACCTTGGTCATTTAATTTGGTAGTTAGAAAACGATCGGGATAGCTATCGCACAAAAAATAATAACAAAACAAATTAATTAGGAGTAAGACTATAAAACACAACAAAGCCAATATAAATTCAAAAGAAATCTCAAATATCTTTCGAGAGGATATCTCTCTTAAATAAAAGCCTTTAATAAAGTTTGTATACATTGCCAATACAACTACTTTAACAAAAGTAAATCATCTAATTGAAACTTTGTACCGGCATATTTAAATGGAATACTAATACAATTTTAATGACAGTTGTTTTCCGCTTTTAAACTTTTGAAAAACTTTTTGTCTGTATATAATGAGTCCATCATTAAAAAAGTACTAATGGAAGTAGTTTCTTCGAATAAGGATTTTCTACAAAATGCATTTAAAAGCCAACCTTTCTAATGTCAACAGCATAATTAAATTATTCCTTTAGTAAACGAAGAAACTTTCAATATTACAGAATTTAATTGTATGGAAATTGAAAATATTTTTCTTATAAAGTGGGAAAAATAGAGTATCTGCAAAATTTATTAGAAAATATCTAAATAAACATTGTAATGTAAAACATTGAATACAACAGCAAATTGTTTAATTTATATTTAAATTTCAAAACTTAAAATACTTAGATAGTGACAGTGTTCATGAATATTCCTTACAATAAAAACAAAATAAAAGCAAGAAACATTTAGAATAACAAAACTAAAAACTCCCATAAGTTAGTAGAATCAATAAAGGTGAGAAGAAATTTTATTGAATTAAATTTCATTAAAGTTTTTGTTTTGTATTTTCCCCTTTTTACATACAATCTGCCCTATATTTTGAAATAGAAAGATTAAGTATTTTTCTAGGTTTTCATTGAACATGGGAGGAAGCAATTCCAAAGAATTTTTCCCTATTTAACAACTAAACAAATTATCCGATATGTATAATGAGACATTTTTCATAATCCATTTTTTCGGTATCAGAGGATATGCAAAAATCTCGAGGTGGAAAATATTCGTCATCATACTACGTATAAGAAAGTAAGAACATATTGTCTTGTCGGCTGCAGAAAGTATTTGAAAACATCGAATTTTGGGTTTTACAGTTTGTTTTGCTTTACGCTAAATTTCGGCAAAAAGTGTCTATACTGACTATTGGAAGTTTCCTTTCTTCTAATACTCAATAGATAATTGGATAACTAACAGTTATTAAAATTGGTAGAATCTGAAATAGTCCACATTTTGTTTAAATTCATTGCAAATACGTGAAAACCTTTAAAACATACTCCTGTAAAATTAGCAGAATATAATACTAAGCGATATTGATCTCAAAATTAAGGACGTTACGTGGCGTGGCCAGTATAGAAGATATATGGAAAGCATCATGTCAACTAATTGGCATATGAGAAGTCTTGTTTGCTTATAGTTAGTAGCTACTCTCTCAGACTGAGCTCAACGAGTGTATTCACTACTAATAATTCATTAGTAACAAAGACGGACAAATACATGGCCTTCAGTGTTACCTTAGAAAATAGCATGTCGAATGTAAACTGCAGTAAGCAAGAAAGAGCAGCGTGACACCACATTAAATCAGGGTGGCAGAAATTCTGTTAAATGAAATAACCGGACAGATATGAGACGAGAATAAACTTGTAATTTCCTAACGTTAACCAGTTAGAAACTCACGGTATTATTTGTTATACTTGTGTATTTTAATTAAGCCACTGTGTTTGCAATTTATATTAAGCTTCTGGGAAATATATGTATTATTTATACAAGCAATGAATTGACAAATAAAATGTATACAAATTACATTAACGCAATTGTACATAAAGCGGGACAGTTAAGCTTTATCAGTGTAAAGTAGGTTTTTTGATGTAAAGGGATCTTCGTATCCAAGGTTATCCATTACTAATAAACGTCAAACGGCCGTATAAAAATGTGAATTACCATGAAAATTAAAAACTGCTAAAAAGTACGTACCAACTTACAATACCAAAATAACAAAGCATTTGAATATAAGATATGTCCTGCTTTATAATCCCGCAACTGTACCATAAAAAATATATTCATCAAAAATACTAATATAAAATTCACGGCAAGAATAATATTTTATTTGTACAGCTTTTTAGTTTAATTACGTACATATTTCTATATCCCTAGCTGTTTGCCATGCATTGCGTATTGAACTATTCGCTGGTACATAAGACGCAATGCACCAGGTTGGACAGATATCCCCGCATGTGATGGGTTTTGCAGCGGTTTACATTTATCTACCTCTTTATCCACTCAGGTGATTATTTTGTGATGTTTTGGCCCGATCTCTTACTCTCTTATGCGTTATATACTTTCTCAATCAATTAGAATTAAAAATAATGTACAAAGAATAACAATAATATTTACATCCAAGTTCCTATGATTTTTGTTACAGAGTAACTTTTAAAATTTGATAAACAAGAAAATATGCAAATGATACAATTAGCATATATATTTTAGTAAATTAACATACAATAGCTTTGGCCGTGGTATTACTCTAGTTATTCAAGTCATTCATACGACATGAATGACCGTCTTATCCCTGATTCAAGCTCACTAGTAAATCAGACGCCTACTCTACTGGACTCTTTTGTGAATCCAGTAACCACGAATTTTTCACTTGCCAAAGCTAGATGAAAATGCGTAATTATTTACGTGTCCTGGAATTGATAACATAAAACAGAGTTATTGATTGCACAAGTGCTCATTCTATATATCATCAATCGATTCATTAAAAAGTGCTTGCCCAAAGCAATTATGTGTAAATAGTTTTTAAAATGAGAATAAATATCTCCTAATGTTGATAAAAACTTTCAAAAATTAAATTGTTTAGTGATCATGCTAATTACCCTATGTTATTAATTTTAAAGAAACAAATACCTTAACTCATCAAACTCTTGTTTATCCATATCGTACAGTTAATCCTTATTAATTAAATAAGACTAATGCGAATAGAGTGTATTGTACACAATAAAAGTTATATGCACATTAAAGAAATAAATTCGATGTGGCTATATAAAAACTTTTTGTACTCACCGCCTGTAAAGTGACATTTGGCGCGACCAGGAAAGAGTATTTCCCGGTTGAGGCGACTGTAAAAATTGAAAAAAACACTGGCTCTTTGGGACATTTAAAAAAAAATCTAACTTGATATTAATAAAATTTAGTCTATAAAATACTACTTCACTTGTATATTCTTCACTAAAAGTTGGGGAAATAGGAGTAAAAATTAAAAATTCCAAAAAAATTGTGGCGGCATCTATTTGACGACATTTTAAGCGACATCTTAAGCCAAGGCCAACTGTATCTGATGATTTTGATTTTTGTTATCTCAAAATATTGATCCTTACCCGGCGACTTCTAGAAGTACCCAAAATAAATAATTTCTGAATTTTTATTGAAATAAACTTTAAAATAACACTTTAAACATTAATTTTACAATGGATAATTAATATTAATATTTTTAAAATAATTAAAAAGGTGTTGCTGATAATAAAGTTGTTGGGTAGTGTCAAGAATTACGATTTTACTTACATTTATATTTTTTTATAACAATTCAAAGGGAAACACTAATTAGGGTTTAATTACGTTGTAAAGTGTTTCTTTAACGTAATCGCCGCTTTTAACTGTATTGGAAGATTTTGAAGTTTTAATATTCCACATGGCAATATTTATTGCCTTATAAAATATTCAGCCACTCTGGCATCGGTAGTATAATTTGCACCTCCTTTAAACCTAACATGTGTCTACAGAATCGCAACTATAAATGATCTTAAATAATTGATTGAAGACGGAGATACGTGTTGAAACTCCATAATTTACAAGTAAAAATTGAAATAAATTCAAATTGAGTTCAAAACAGTTTTATTCAATCATCACCTGATGAAGCCCTAGTAGGGTGAAACAATTGTTGTAAATTGAATAAAACTGTTTTGAACTCAATTTGAATTTATTTCAATTTTTACTTATAAATGATCTTGTTAAGACAAAATAACTTTGTTGTACAGTATAGTCAAATATTACATTAAAGTGATATACATGCATGTACACTTATTAAAAGGAATATAGAATATTTCCAAATGACACTGGTTAAAAAGGTAATATTCAGCAAACTCTTTTTTCTGTGCATTTCGGTACATATTTGATGTACTTTTTTCCATTTTGGCACTATTACAATTTGTTAATTTAGTTACTTACAGTGATGCACTCTTGGTGCTACCTATACCAAATCCGTTAGTATTTCTATGCACATATTTCAAGACAGACCAAAATTTGCTTATAACACTAATCAGTTTCTTGTTGGCACTTCTCAACCTTACGATGATAACAAGGAGCATTATTGGTAATAATTAGAGCATTCTAAATTACTATAGCATCTTTATTTATTCAACAGGCGCAAGTCTAATTACAGAACAAAAATTGATAATGTTCAAATATTCATAACAAATCCACTTGTATCCTTCTTAAAATTGTTCTAAATCAGTCTTCAAATACCTTAGAGTTCACATATTCAGACTTAGGGCCAGTTGTTCAAAGCTAGTTTAAACCAGGTTTTAATTTGAACTCGGTTTACGAGAAATGTTGTGTTGTACCAGGGAGGCTTTACGTTAAACCTTGGTTTAAGTGTGAGTTTTATAAAGCGGCCGTGATCGACCGTTTAATGGGTTAAACCCGGTTTGGAACCGAAACGTGCAAACATAACCTCACAACTTCATAAAAGTGTTTGTGTTTAGCCATTCACGATTAAATGGAAAATTATAACGATTTGACGGATGACGAAGACTTTCGTGAGTTGATAGAACATGTGGTGGTTCCTAGAGCGCCGAGGCAGTACCAGCAACGTCCTGACCATTTTGAAATATTAACTGAAAACCAATTTATTGCACGATTTCGTTTATCTAAAGCAGTCGTTATTTTAATAACCGAGGAAATTGAACCTGAAATACGAAATACTTCCGACAGGTATTCATGCTTAATTATTAATATCAATTTAGAATTTCACAGCACATTCTGTTGCTTTTATTGTAGGAATCACGCTTTGGCTCCTGTAGAAATGGTACTAGTTACATTGAGGTGTCTGGCAACTGGCAGTTTCCTACAAGTAGTTGGCGATTGTACTGGTATTGAGAAATCAACAGCAAGTCGTATGGTCAATAAAGTAATAAGAGCAATAGCCAGCCTACGACCCCACTTTGTTCGACTGCCTTCAACCCCAATGGAAATTGCACGTGTGAAGCAGGAATTTTATTCCATTGCTAGATTTCCTAATTGTATTGGTGCGGTAGACTGTACCCACGTCAAAATTCAAAGTCCAGGGGGTGAACAAGCTGAACTGTTTCGCAACCGAAAGCACTATTTCTCTTATAACGTACAAGCAGTGTGTGATGCTTCATTGAAATTTTTAGATGTTGTTTGTAGATGGCCAGGTTCGGCTCATGATGCCAATATTTTTGCAAATTCAAGAATTAGAGCGAAGTTAGAAACCCATGATTTTGGAAATAACAGTGTTATAGTTGGTGACAGTGGCTATGGTATAAAACCTTACTTGATAACACCATTAAGAAATCCAGAAACCCAGGCCGAAAACCTTTTTAACGAAAGCCAAATCAGAACACGAAATCCCATTGAAAGATCTTTTGGGGTATTAAAACGACGCTTTCCAATACTTGCTCTAGGTATTAGATTAGACCATCGCAAAGTGGAAGCGGTTGTAATAGCATGTACCGTGTTACATAACATTGCAATAGAAATGGGGGAAAACATGGAATTTGAGTATGATGAAGAAGTGGAAGCAGAATTAGACTTTGCTGCGGACATAAATGCTGATCTTGTGGAAGACAACAGAGAAATCAATGCAAATAATGTTGTTCGTCATAGATTAATAGCAGAACATTTTGCAGACCTATTATAGAAATAATCAAATCACCTCTAGTTGTATTGCCTTTAATTTGAATATAAATTACATATACATGTGCATTTCATTTGTTTCCTTTCATTTCCAGAATTTTCAGTTCATGTTCTACTCGCATTTGCCGAAGTCTCTCTTGCTGCAACTCCTCAGCATGTCTCATTTCTTGTTCATGTTTTTGTTTTTTATGTGCCATAGTTAATTCATGCTCTCTTTTGAAGCATTCTTCTTGTGTGTTGACAAAGAGCTGCTTTGTTGCTGCCCACTGTCCTAGTTTTGTTTTCAGATCAGTCTTTTGACAATTGCCTGGAAAAAGATTAATCAATTACAAAATTACATACATCTAAAACACAGTAAAATTTACCAACTGTAACTTTGTTGCCTTTAGGACCAGATTTTAAGGCCTCATGTTTCGGGTTCTTCAACATTTCTGGTGTATATTTCCCCCATCCACTGGGAAGCATATTAGTTTTGAGTGTTTGATTTTGGACATTTATTGTTTTCAATGCCTTACTATTATTATCACTTTCAGAAGAATTTTCCTCTACAACTGCTTCAGTTATGATATTAGGTTCATTAATTTGGTTACAATATTCAGGGATTGTAGGCGGTACAGTTATTAATATCGGAGACTGAATTCTCTTGTTAAGGTTGTTTACTGGTTCTTCATCGATTACAATCTCTTGAGTATTACTCATGACCTCTATAACAAATATAAAAAATAAGAAGACATTGATAAAATATTTACGGGTTACAATACCATCTATGACATCACCATCAAATTCTGAAGTGAAGCCGTCCACTTGAGTTGAAATAATGCTTGAAATAAGGTTATCCTCATCAGTTGTTATTAGAGTAGCTGACTGTGAGCAGCTAGGGCCACCACCAGTTTTATAAAAACTCATCTTTTCAATGGCATGTTTTCTTTTAGTAATTTTCTTAACGTTTTCGTATTTTTTTCTTAAAGCAACTGGATCACGAAATTGGCCGTTTCCTAAACTATTAAATTCCTTTGCAATAGTCTCCCATGCCTGTTTTCTTATTTTATTGGTATCAGTATCACTTCTTTTACACTCAACTTGTTTGGCATATTTGGACACCAGCTGTAATACCAATTGTTCCTCAGTTTTGCTAAAATTGGGGCAACGTTTTCCTTTCTTATCCATATCACAGTCCATTATATCCAACACATACGCTTCACAAAACCGTCGTAAAAAAGTATCAGCCTATCAGCTGTTTTCAATTGACATATGACATCAGTCTCAAAACGATGAAGTATGCAACACAACTCATTTTCAGTGCTACCAATATAAACTAAATCACTTTAAACTTGGTTTAGTTAAGCGAGCTTCATTCCGTGCACCGAACAACAGAACAATAATTAAGCCTGGTTTAATTTATAAACTTGGTTTTCTAAAGCCCACGTTTAAGCTGATTATGAACAACTGGCTCTTAATGTTAATATTAATGACCAAATAACGTCTGCTTCACTTCAGCCCGGCAATTTTTCCATTAGAATTTTATACAGCTACAAATATTAAGATATAAATTTAACCTTCCTGTGGTCGCTCGTGCTTTCAAAGTGGGCTCATGCGGGAAAATAGTCTTCCCGCACTTGGTTCGTAAATAACTATTTCGAGTGGTCCCAGTATATGAGCTATTACTATTAGTGAATGATTATTTAAAACCTCATACACCTTTTTTCAGTTTTAAGTTTTAATTTGCTAGATTGCTATGACCAAAGTCCTCTAATTCTGTCTGCACAGACTTTATAGATAAAAATTTAATGTCCGTCCCATAACGGAAGTGCGCAAGCACACACGCGCGCACGCAATATCCACCAGACATAATTACTAAATGAGTGCTATGGGAATATCGAGTCTTAAGTCTGTTGCAATAAAACCCCATTATTCATTACTCAATGTTTCGTCATAAGTCATGACTTTATCAGGAATATGCTACAATATTAAAAAACACACCAGGTGAAAAATAATGTAATAATGAATTAGACAACAGAATTGCATTATAGTTGTGGTCTGTTTTTGGATTTGTCAAGGGCGTTTTATTGAGAGCTTAAAATACTACTTTAGATTGCAAGAATGGTTTTTATAAAATAAGCTTATTTTGAATCAAGGGAAAACTGAATGTATAAAGTTTAGATTTTCTAACGGTATGCCAATCTCGTCAGATATGGTTTCGAATGATTTGAACATTAAGTTGTCCGCTTACACAAAGGTCTTAGGAGTCTGGATGAATAAACACTTAAAGTGGAGTGTGGTTATAGATTAACGCAACATCGTTTAGTGGTGTCTAAGAGGAACGTTATCTAGGCTCGTCTATTATTTTTTTACAAATGGCCAAATGATATGAAAACTATGGACAACATTCAGGAATTTAAAATAAATGTTGATTCATAGGAGTCAGTTGGGGTTTCGTAGTAACCAGAATATTATTATGAAATTTATGCCTTGTTTTGGCTGATGTATTTCGATATGGTTTTTAAATAGTGCCTTTTTTTCCCTTATTACGTTTCCCTGTTATTCTGAAATTTTGGGTGTAATTTCGACGTTCGCAGAAAAACACTCCGTATTTTTATTAGGAAATTTTAACAAATCGTAGATATATAAACATAGAAGAGTTAAGACTTTCACTTCTTAATAGCCCATGATAAGCATTTTGCACATTTGTAATAAGTAAATATGAAAGGAGCATAACAAAGGAGCAGTTGTATTAAATGAACTACAAAAAAAATCCTGGGTTTAAAATATTTACTATAAAAGAAATATACTGTCAAATTTTTACGACATTTAAGTGTGTGAAGGTTTCAATTTCAAGGTTATTATGGAGTACACGCATAATTTTACATTCTAGTGTATTATAAAGTAGTAAAATACTAGTGGAAGGATTTTATATTTATGTACATTTAAAACAGAAACGGATGATAAAACCAACCCCGTTCAGAAACACATTTGCGGAATGCACAAGTAGCTATCCAATGCCACTTATCTCACTTGTAGTGTGTGCAAAATTGAAAAGCCCAAACTTTTGTATACCTTCCACGATTTAATTCAACGATAAAAGATTCTATTCATGTGTAAATACAGTAAAGCTGAAGTTCTTCTCTCACTCCCACTTCTTTTTTTAGTATCTTTTAAAGTTGGTTCGTCTTAAAAGCACAAAGAACCGTGATATGCACATAATAGTTAAGCGATTAGTTTATAAAGAGCTTCATAAACTTTAACGAATTGCGCTAAGGCAAAAGTTCCGCGTGCATTACCACGCCCGCACTGGTCCATTAAATTCAGGCCACGTCGTTTTATTGTGTAATACTATTTCATTTACAAAAGTAGCTTCAGCGTTGTTTATGCAAATTCTCGTACATTAAGTCTTCAAATATTCTTGTATATATATGAAAACGTTCATGTAAATATTTTCTGAGGCAACACGTTATTTCAAGATATCCCTATAAAGTAATTAAAACAACTTAAGTGTTATTTCAACAAAGTTGGTAGTATATTATACATATTGCCGTGATCTTTATAGTTTAAGAATTATGAAAATTGTTAAATAGTTAAGCTTTAGAATAAGAACATTAATCTTTAGTTTTAAATATAGTTTAAGATAGAATAATCACAAAGTCACAGATTTAGTAGGTGAGTAATGAAATTGCATAACCTTTAAGGGGCAATGTCATTATGAAAATATAGATATAATAATTTAAATTTAAATATATTAAGAATTAAGAAATAAAAATAAACACAAAATAAATCTATGCATTCTATATTTTATAGAAAAGACAAGCACAAGGTATGGTTTGAATATACAAAAACAAAACCAAACTTCTCGCAAAGTGTTAGAAGAGCATTAAACAATTTAAGAAATGAACCACTGTTCAAAAATAAAAATGTATTAAAAGTAAATAACTGAGAGAGAGTGATGTTGAGAGATTGAACAATAAAAAGGGTGAATCATTTAAATGCCATAAAATTGTACGAGCAAGATGCAAGATGCAGAGATAGATGAAGCCGATCTTTTGAATTAATAAGACGTAAAAATTTTGAGATCGTTTGCGAATAATAGTAGGGGTTTTTGAAACACTACGTTAAATTTATATTAGTTCTGAATGTTTTAGTTCATTTTGAATTCAAGTGTTATTTTAATTTTGTTATTGTTAATTATTTGCTGCATTTAATAATTTCATTTTCTTACTGTTTCACAATATTACATATATCAAAATGGAACACATGAATAAAAAAGAATTTCATAATTTATATGAGTAACATAAGTAAGTTTTTGAATAAATATACAGTTTTGAATAATTGATGATGTAAGACGTACTCCAAGAGTACCTACTATGTGAAAATATTGACTTTTGGCAAGGCGTTGAACATCATTAATTTTAAAATAAATATTGTTTTGCTAAACTGCATTGATTTTATTGTAATTCTGAGAAGATTGTTAATGGTGTTGAGGGCACTTGAGGTACTATGTGCAAATATTTGCTTCCTGTGTATCACTGAGCATTAACGATTGTTGTGGTCAAATTTAATTAAAATTTCAAGCAGAAAATACGAATAGACAGGAATATTCTTGATGGACAAGCGCCAATCTGTTGGGTGTACTATATGCGAATAGGGGATTGGTATAGGTCATTTTCAAGATATTTTCTTCGTTGCAAAGTTTTACATCATCAAAGGCACTATGTGTGAATGTATGTCTTTGTTGAAATAAAAATTAGCTTCGTATGGGAAAATTTATTTTTTTGGAATCTATAAATAGTATTATATTAAAGGATAAAAATAGAAAAATAATATTTTTCTTGAATCGTAATAGAAAAAAAAAGGAATTATGATTTTCTATGTATTATAATAGTCAAGAAACATTCTTGACACAGCCACATGTTGTTAAATAAAAAAATTTGATGTTGTTTACTACAATAAAGATGAGTATAAATGTTTTATGGCGATTATAAATTTTTCTTCAAAATACGTTGGAACAATTTTGAACAAGCCTCGAACAACTTTCAACAGATGCCCAGCATTTTGATTTTTGAAAAATGAGAACTAACTTCTCACTTTTGGATTTCGTCTTTTTTTGCAATATATCTCGATATTATGAGATATAAGATTTAATGTTTTATAACAATGTTTAAAACAAACCTAGAACAGCCTGAAGCAACCCTCAAAATTTTAATTTTTGAAAAAAAAGTTCGTACTTCACCCTTTTCTCTTCTGTTTTTCTCCATTTTTTCGACTGATCATAATTTTTTCTTTGAAATACTTTGGAATAAGTTAGAACAAACTTCAAACAACATAGAACAATCAAATTTTGATTTTTAAAAGAAGAGGGACCGAGAAAAACTTGTTTTGTGTTAATGCATTCGTATAAAAAAATATTAAAATACACAAATATTTAATTATAAATAACAAGGCGCTAGGTGCTTCTTAACTTGGTTCAGTTGTACATGATAAAATGGGTTAATGAAATAATGAAACTCAAATTGTTAAAAACACGTGTATAAAAATTGTTTCTGCCGCATTTAAAGAGCGAAATTGAAAAGTGCAATAGGTTAACAAGTTATGGATCATTATTTCCGTGAGCGATGACTAGTTAGATTAACTATTCACCCGAGGGCTTTGCGAAATCTGACATTTCAGCAAATATCCGAGGGATGATCGTGATAAGGGACCGATGGTTGTTAAATTCAAGTTTTAATTTAAATTTTGGCAAACATTCCTAAAGTCAAGCAGAGTCGAGAGAGGCATATGAAGTATTAGCAAATAAGTATTATAAAACATATATTCATTTTGAATAATAAAGAAAATATATTGTAAAATGCATAAAGCAAAGAGCAGAAGATATACATAGTAGTAGTTTATAATTTGTAGAGTGAGGACGTATTTCTACCGGCTTTGCAAAAGTGCAGTGTCGAAAAAATATTGTAGGTTGTTAAACATGAAATTATGATGATGAAACTATTAGCAAATTTCATCGATGGACAAAATTAATGATTAATCATTTGCGTAGGTCAACATATATAAAGTAACAAAAAATATGTCATGCAATAAGTGTTATGTATGCCAATTGGAATTCAGAAGGGCGGAAAGAACTGTGAAGTGTTTCATACATGAGGAAGAGAGACATGGTAAATGCGCGAAAGTAAGCGACGAAACAGCTAAAAAATTAAGTGAAACCGATATAATTACATATGTGTGCGATATTTGTCGTAAACTAAGTTGGCCAAAATTAAATGAAATAGATAAAAAAACTTAATGATTACATTCAAACAATTTCCGATCAAAACATATTGATTCATGAAATTTTAAAGTCTATTTTGATTGCTGGAAATAAAAGGGAAAAAAGAACTTCATACAGCGATACTGTAAAGAAAAAATATTGATAAAATTACTATAAAACCAAAAAATGAAACAGAAAAGCCAGGAAACAAACACAGAATTGAGAAGTAATATTGACCCTACTAAATTGTCTATAAGTGTAGATCCAATTAAAAATAAAAGCAAAGTTGGTATTTTGGTTAGTTGCAGTGACACGACTTCCAAAGAAAAACTGAAAAATCAAATGAAAAGAGATTGACAAATAAATATATGTGTTAGATCCTAAGCTTAGATATTTATAGGTTTTTATAGTAGGAATGGAAAAAGAATAAATTGACATGCAGCCAGAGGATATTATGTGCGTAATTGTTAACCAGAATGACATAAAAATACTAGGAAGTGATATAGAGAAAAAAGTAAAGATAAATCGGAATTATCTCAGTAAACGCAAAATGAACTATAGTAACATTTGATGTAAAATCGGATGTATTTGGAAAAATGCTACAGAAAGAAAAATATTGGATGGAAGAAATGCGATATATATGCTTATATAAATACAATAAGGTGTGTTATAACTGTGCAGGTTATAATCATGTTGCGAGTGAACACTGTACAATTGATTGTGTTAATGGTGTTAGTGAGGACGAGAAGTGTGCAAATTGTATGAGGATGGAAGTAAAATTAAAAGTCGATTTGGATGTTAATCATATAGCATTTGACAGAAACTGTCCCAGTTATCATCAAATTCTAGAAACTCAAAAGTCTAAAATTACAAGACTCATAATTATGATACATTCTAGTAAAATAAGTAATTTTTTTTATATATAAATGTGTACAAACATCAAGAAACGTTATAAGTTACCTATAGACATTAGAAATTGTATATACGAGGGAGGATCAATAGGTAACGCACAACATCTATTTCCTATTAGAGTATAGTGACCTAGGTCGCGAAACTTGCACGGAACTTACTTTGAAGTTACCTCCGTAGTTGACAATTGTGCGTGAGCAGGAATACCTCTAACGGCAGAAGAGCAAACTATGGAGCAAAGATGGCGCACGTGTTACGTTCGTCCACGTGACTGGTGTCGTTTTATTTCTTTCACAGAATATAAAAGAACAATATACAAATAATAATTTATATGTAGATATATATATATAAAGTTTATTTTATTTTACTTTAAAATTTAGTTTCATATTCATGACTATTTTACATTCCGAAATTTTACATTCATAATATATTTTTCCCCAATTTATTATATAATTTAATTAACTAACCTTACTGTGTGAATTTTGGTGTGTTATGTATGCGAAATTATTATTCTTATATCCTCTTATTTCCTTTCAATTAGTAATGTGCCTTCCCTTCTTAAAACTGTTTCTTCAATGATCCTCTGCTTACTGTATTTAATTTAACGTGTTTTACATTCCAAATACTTATTCTTCTATCCTTTTTCGAACTGTCGTGATTATGTTTTATACAACTGTTAATTCATTGTTACTCTTCAACCTGTGACAGCTATTACTGCTACTCTCCTTTCACCCTCTTTATATGATATTCATAACTAATACAATAGTTTTATTCACGTTTTAAAATTCCCTTGATATTTTTTTCTTTTTTCAAAATCAATAATAATCTGTTCTGGTTTCCAAAGCGATTGATCCAACATATTTGACATATTATTTTCTTTGGAGTAGGCGCATCTTATTACAGTTTAAATATGTGTTCCGGAACACAAGCGCTGGTACTGGTGGAATTTCTTAAACGCGGAGCTACTGTTTATACTGTGTCGTATGGACAAACATTGGGCAAGTTGCTCTAACGCTGGAAATGTCAAACTCCTTCATGACAATGCACGTCCCATGTGACTGTTCCTGTTCGTGCTAAACTAGAGCAGCTTGGGTGGGAGATGCTTCAGCATCCACCGTATAGTCCGGATCTGGCACGGTCAGATTATCATCTCTTCGGCCCGATGAAGATATTATTGGCCGGCAAACACTTTACTTCTGAAGACGAAGTCAAATCGACTGTCCACAGAACTTTACTCACAAAAGACTGACTTCTATGCAAAAGGTATTTGCAACCTTGTGCCACGATGGCAGAAATGTGTTGCGAGACTTGGCAACTATGTGGAAAAATAGTATAAAGATGTGCCTGTATTTTGTATGTATCCTTAGGGTGTTATCTATTACACTTTCTTCTAAAAAAAATGTTGTGCATTACTTATCGATCCCCCTCGTATATAATTTAAAGTAGGTTAGTTAGTTAGTAAACGTTGCACAGTTGGTATTTGCATTGAATTTATTGTATGTATTAATAGACAAATGCCTGACATTGTATAATTTATGTAATGTAAGTATATTAGTCCATAATTCTGTTTACTCTTACTTTTTCTATTAGGTTAAATTATCTAATGTAAACAACAAACTATTGTTATGTCAGAAAATGTAAAATGATAGCAATTGCTAAATGAACGTAAAACACAAATATAATTTTGGATTAAAATACAAAACACGTATCGCAACCCTCATGAAACATGGTGAGAAGTGAAAATTAGCGCAGATAGAGTCAATCAAATATATCAAATTAACAAGTCTTTTTCACTTCTGGCCGGGCCCAGATAATCTTAGATATTGCCTTAAATAAAATGCTTTTCAGGCTATTCCTTACCTTATTACTCGAAACTGAACACAATAAACGTTTGTGGAGAACTTAGTTCAAAATTATATACTTTCATAGTTGTGATTCGTTTTTTTTAAATTTCATTTGAACACATTTTGCGTCGAAAATCGTTTGATGTTGCTAAATTAAAATACTCGGCGTTTAAATAATGAGTGTTCACTTACCGTCCGCAATTAGACTATTAAATGACACTGTGAGGCAACATATGAAATTGCGCGAGTCTAGTAAAATAAAACACAGCAAATTCTTCATTATAATTTAGACTTTGATGTCGTACAACATGAACATTCCCTCGTTTAAAAACCAAATGAGATTGGGTTTACCACAGAAGTGCATTAAGAGAAATTTAGTAAAAGTATTCATGAAATACATGCAAATATAACTCAACGAAATTCGTTTCAAATAAAAGTCTTAATATCTAACCATTAAAGTTAAAATATGTTTGTGCATTTTGAAATAGGATTTTATCGTGGGACCATATTATATTATAATACTTCAGGCTTGAAGTTTGGCGCTGATCTAGATAAAATTCCTTTGTATGTCACACTAAATCAAAAGGCCAAGATATATGAATGTTGAACAGACTCTTGCAAACATAAACTACAGTGCAATCGACGATTCATGACAATCACACACTAATAAATGTCTAATCTTTCAAATGCAATCATTAATTATTTCATGTCTGTTAGACGTGAATAAAGATAGGATACCAAAACTTTTGTTGTTTGTGCAACTGAGACACCAAATAGGGGGGTTTATTTTAGGGAAGGCTAAACTTCAAAGTCAACTATCTTCAAAAATGGATATACATGGTGCCCCAGCGAAAACAAAACAGATTGAATATCTCGAAGGAGAAATCCTTTGTGGAGAAACGCAAAAAGAGGTAGATTTTTAATACAAGAGGGACACCCTTCTATCATCCTCAATTGTGATACGTCATTCCCCTCCCCTCCATCACTCTAATCATTACAATTTAAATAGGGAAAGTACCTTAGTATGATTAGTATGATACATCATTGAAAACGTATTTTTGTGGAGAATTAAGCAACGTGATTGCTGTTTGCGCTACTTTTGATTTTAGCCCCTCTAGCGGGATAATTAACGGTTACGTATTCCAAAATGTGACACATCATTGGAAAGCTAATTTTATTAGCAACTAAATACGTAATATTTTTGACATTGAATCGTCATCATTGTCATATTGTCAGTATAATTATTACATAGTTTAATAAATAAAATATATCACATTACACTGTTCAGGAGTGAGTAAAAATAGTAACACTGTATTTTAAAAACATGAATGTGCCAACAGAGCCACTGAAGCATTCAATGAACAACACCCTAACAAACATTTAAATCGTCAGTATGTTTCGGAACTAATTTCTAAATTTCGGGAAACAGGGTCCGTACAAAATAAAAAACGCAACATATAAAACCCAGTAAGAAACGAAGCGACAGAAGTAGTCGTTGGGAATCCAACTCTAAGTACAAGAAAGCTAGCCGAATCATCTGGAATAAGTCGAAGTAGCATTGATCGAATTATGAAAAAATACAAATTCCATCCTCATAAAATTCATTTGGTTCAGGAAATTAATGAAGACGATTTTGACCGTATTACAGTTGAGGATATGATAGAAGGGTGTCCCCCTTGTATTAAAAATCGACCAGTTTTTGCATTTTTTTCACAAAGGATTTCTCCTTCGAGATATTCAATCTGTTTCGTTTTCGGTGGCGCACCCTGTATAGAAGATAGGTAGATGTTATTCAACCTCTCTCTTTAATTCTATAAGACAAACCGCTTATGTTAATTAAGTATACCTACTATGAAAAAAAACTTTGAACGATCCTCGTCAATGCGAAGGAGAAAATTGTTCTAAACTTTTATGTTTAAATAAATATTAAAACAATAGTTTCAGACACGCGTCAGAACTATTTTTTACCCTTTCTCTTGGCAATTATATTATTTATATAATATAGTTTCATATTTTCTTTTATAGCACCAGTATATGATGTGTCATCTATTGCCGAAACCTATAGTATCACAGTATACCATACATAAAGTATATTTATAAATTAAAGCGATTGTATCAATCGGATTTTTTGTTAAATACGTTTTTTATTCTTCTGAAACACATGTATACAAACCAACCCTTTTAAGTAAGGTAAATTTTTCACCCAGAGCGACAAAATCTGTTTGATATTCATAGAAAACCATTCAACTCGTCGATCTGGTAAATCAAGGAAAACCGAGAATTATTTAGGTGTGTTCGTTCGGCCCTTTTTACATAATAGGTGAGCTATTCTGCAAGATCTTGCGTTTTCTCTGAATTTACGAGACCATCTATTTCACTGTTCAATTTAGTATATTTCCCAACTGTGTTCTTACTCACGACTAAAGAGTGCTAAATTAAAATATGCCTCCTTTTATAGAGGGTAACGTAAAATATCTATACATATTCATCGAACGAATGCATAGCAAATTCAAAATGTCTACATTCTACAAAAGTAGGATACTAATATGTTGGTAAAGTGCCATGCATACAGAGAAATGCATACTGAAGATAACAGAAAATTTCGGAGATATATGCAACTAAATTAGCTAAACCAAAAATGATGTGTGGGTACCACACTACTTTCTTATACGTAGGTGCGGTCCTAATTTTTTATACGGAACCAAGTCAATATTAAATTCTAAATACTTTTGTCTTCTTAAGAAAATAAACCTGTGAGTAAACGTGGTACTTCCGGTGGAAATTCTTAATTTTTTTAATAAAAAAACAGAGAGCCTATTGCACACCTAGTGATTTGCACATGTCTCTAATTTGTTTGGTGCGAAATGTAGAATTTCATCCGTTGTCTAGGTATATTTCAGATTTATTCAACACTTTCGAACTGATACTTCTCACGACACCACTTTTGAGATAAAGGTGAATTACATCTTCTCGGGGAAAAAGATGGAGAAGAAAGTCCTTGTGATGGAACCTTTAGTTTTAATATTGATTGTTATAATATATCATGACATTACGTCAAATTCAGTATAACTGGTCTACTCATTTCTAGTTGAAATGGTATTTCTTTTGATTGTAACCAGTTCTGCATGTTCTTCTTTTTAGATGATGTACTTTTCAACTTTGCGAGAATGGTAGGGAGCGTTATCCATACTAATAATGGCATCATCTGGTAATTTTTCTAAAACAGCATTAAACCAATTTTCAAATACAACAGAATCCATATCCTAGTAGTAGTCGCCAATTCTTTCGCTTTGGAAAACTAACAATCCACCTTCAACAAATCCATCTACAGATCCTATATGCACAATAATAAGTCTTTTGCTTTTTCCTGTCGGATTTTTCAAACCTGTCGAGACACAATCTATAAATGCTTGCCTGCGGTTATGTACATTAACATCAACCCAAATTTTTGATTGTATATGCCCTTGATTTAAACATGTTTCATCTAAGTAGAATACCTCTTTTTTGGCACTATATGATCTAATAGCTCTTAAATATGTCCAAATTCTTATCTCACTAAGCTCTATCAATAAACTCTTCCTGCTTCGCTTCATGTACCATAATAATATCTTCTATACCTACTCATCTTAAATAAATATATTTTGCTTGAAATTAGTCTTATTCATTAGTAGGTATAATGATGAATGCCTCATTTGAGGTATATTGGAATGGTTTTGAATTTTGTTAAAATTTTTATTAAGTGTAGGGGCTTCATTGTTATAAAATAGCTGTGTATTACTTGTCTTATAACATTTTTTACATTTTCGTCAAAGGTATTGACTAATGAGCGTTTCCCAGATCTTTGCTCGGGCTGAGTAAGCGTTCTCTTTGACTTGTAGTCCTTTATAACTTTAAAACCCGTACTTTTTGCAAAACCTACAATAATAGAATATGGATAACTTCAGAACATAGTTTAAGAAAATACAATATTTCCTCTTATGGATAATATATGCGATGCTGTATCCCTTGTACTTTTCTTTTGTATTTTTTATTCTCACCTTCTTGTATTAAGTATAGTATTAAGTCTTGGATTGAGTTGGTCTTTACTTGATGTAAATCCATTTTCAATGTGAAAATAAAACAAACAAATGTTTAAGATTTACACTTGTATTATTGTATATGTTAACCTGACGAAGCTACAGTGTAGCGAAACAGCTGTCGTTATTATTAAATACAGTGTAAATCTTAAACATTTGTTTGTTTTATTTTCACATATAGTATTAAGAATTATTTCCTTTTCAATAAGGGACATGTTACTAAAACGGCCGTGTTTTCTCGGTGAAAACACGGGGAGGTTTCTACTTGTACTCGGCATGGGTCCATGATATATTAAGCTAGACACTAAATAAACGGTCTTAGAGTTCTAACATTTTTTTGTATAAATACAAGAACAGAGAAAAGGAAGTAGAAAAAAGCTTGGAAAATATGCAAAATACAATTGTCAAATAACTAAAAATGACTGTCAATTAAATTAAGTGAGTGTAATTCGGGCACGAAAATAACCAATCGAATTGCCTACTTTTAGCGTTAAAATTTAAAGGTGGTACGCGGAATTAAAAAACAGAATATAGTGCACATATATGTATATAATAGTAATACTGACTATACACTATACCCCGCTTAATTGTGAATTGTAGCCGCTGGTGACATGACTGGTTTTCTGGCGATAGCTAGTTGCCCTTCATTTTCTTCTGGTACCATCCGCTGGTATTACAAGCTCTTTTGATTGCAAGTTTGAACAGATGGTAAACATTAACAGATGGTTTTCTTGAACGTAAGCCAAACTTAATAGGTTATTTTCTGCTGCTCAATTACTTCATTTGCGATAAGAGATACCACTTATAAACAATTCCGTAGTTCGTCCGCTTACGACGAAGTTATTCTTTTATTTATTTCACCTTGCATATTTTATACTCATCTGTCCGCTAAAGCTGTCAGCCTAGCGTCCTTAATTTATTTTTATATTTGCTACGTTTTGTGTTAGATCACATACGATTAATTTATTTATTTTATGATTTTTACAATTCACATTACACTCGCTCTTCACTTTAAATGAAGTTAAACTGCGAATTTGAGATCGAAAACATTGTTTGTTAATATCTTTAGCGCGTTTCCTCTTTTTAAACAAATTATTCCGACAAAAAAAGTGGAGACTTATATCACACCAAACCACTACACAAACCCGGTTCCACTTTTCCATTTTTAACTATGATTTTTTCCTCTCAATTCATGTTCGACATCTTTCTTTTTCTTAAGTGAAGTATATTGTGACTGATATAATTCAGATTTTATAAATATTATACTTCGACTTTCAATTGAGCTTATGATCTTGAATTTTTTTCTTGTTGCTCCGGGCTTAGTTTGCACTCATAATTATTTCTCTTATTTGATAATTAAGAGTATTCTTTTGCAGTTGGACAGTAGTTAAAGTTACGCACTACTTCACATTACCAGTTTTGAGTTATCAAGAAGCTTGACCATGCCTTTATTTATCCTACTTATCTTTTGTTTTGTCTTAGATTTTTCGTAGACCAATTAAAAGATATTATATTTATTTAGATAAAAATAGGAAAAAGAATATCGGGTTAATCCGCTGTAGTGCAACCGCAGACACGTGTTTCAGACTCGTTGGTCATCGTCAGTACGGTGTAGCCAAGGAATAAGTGGTCTGTCTTCCCAATGGTCTTCCTTTTGTTTCTATCTCCAAGGATATCCACCTTATTCCTTGGCTACACCGTACTGACGATGACCAACGAGTCTGAAACACGTGTCTGCGGTTGCACTACAGCGGATTAACCCGATATTCTTTTCCCTATTTTTATTATGTATCCGTGATATTTTCTTTATTGATTTATTTAGATATATATTTATTAATTATTTCGTGGAGAAATTCTTAAAGATGTGGAAATACAAAATGTGATATATGCTATTGTAAATTTACCATGATCACAGAAGTTGAATTCTTTTTTAATTATTCATTATACATTTTCCATATTCTCCTTAAATCTTAATTAACTAATGGTGATATTATACAGTGCGAGTGTAAAGTAAGGAATAAAATTCGTGAAGTATGTATAGGTATCCCTACTTTATGACAATTTTTCTTGGGCAGATCAACTTTTATATTTAAATCCCCATCTTTTGGCATGAAGTATACTTCGCTATCCCAACCAGTGGCTGGGAAAGGTGGGGTGGGGGGCAATTTAAGAATCTTAGATGGCAGGGGGTCAAATGTTACTTTTTCGGAAATATCGTTCCATCCTCTATTTAGCATTGAATCTTTTCAAAATCGATGCATTAAAATAAGAAAAAAATTGTTTTTAATGTTGCAACGCTATAATACGCGCTTCTTCCTGCTGGTAAAATAATAAGTGATGTAGCAAGTCTGGATCTACTAAATTTGGGTCTAATTGAGCTAATGCGGGAACTAACTCGCCTGTCAAAATTATTATGTCATTTCTTCTCGTAGATTACCTACCAAAAAATGTTGACCCAAAATGTTGCCTTCCACTATTCCCGCCCAAACTTTGACTTTCCGTTGATTGTGCGTATTATGTCGCATACAGGGGGGAGTTTTGGGGGCACAGATTCGTAAATTTTGACGATTAATTTCTCCATTAAGGGAAAGGTTGCTTCATCCCAAAAAAAATTCAGGCCACTAAACCGTGGTTTTGAATTACACCATTCTATTATTGATTTTTTCGCAGAACTCTAAATGGTGACCTGGATTATCTTTACTTAATTGGTGGACCGGCCTAAGCTGACATGGATGCTATTTTCCAATTTTTAAATATTCCGTTGTCTAAAGCTAGTTCTTGGGATATTTTTATCACGATATTTATTATTAAATAAAACGCAGACTTCCTTCTGAGAACGGCGTTTATCACCATAACCGAGCATAATTAAGATTTCAATCCTTTCTTTTTCAGTTAAATTACCCATTTTGTTTTTAACCCAACTTAGAACTTAATAAATCGAAAGAAATAAGGCAGTTCAAAATTTGACTCACCAAGCTGAGTAACCCCAATTACAACTAGCTGACAGACGATATTGCGATAAACAAAATTCTAAACGTCACACCAAAAAAAAGTCATACAGAGATAGTCATGGAATACTGAAAGTGGTTTCATTCTTGATTAAATCAACCGATTTAAAAAATTCTTTCACTGCTAGGTAGGTGATGAAAAGATTCTTTTTTTCCGTATATGTAATATTTGACTCCCGTTGCCATTCAAAATGTGTGCTCTAGGTATAATTTGTACCATTTGGTGGGGATTTAAAAATTAAAATTAACCTGCTCGAGAAAAATTGCCAACAGGTAGGGATATAAATTTAACGAATTTTAAGCCTTATTTTACACTCTCACTGTATAAGCGTCATCATTGATTTTATTTACTCTAACTGTCTTAATATTCCAAAATAGCATGAGGAAAGGTAGAGGTCGAGATTATAATGTAAGCTTTAACTCAATAAAAAAAAAAATACGAGAGTCTAAGAGCTGCTTGTTACCAAGAAGTACCATTAGAAAAGAACCTAGATTTTCAGTCTTTCAGCAAATATACTATTCTTAGTTTAAATATTGATCTTTCAACATACATTGTAAGAAAGTTTTGTTTTTAAATCTTTGAAAGCCATGTTAAAAATTATCTGCTAAAAAAGAACAGCTGCTTAGTATAACAGCTAGAACTATTTATTATTTCAGAAAATATAGTATTTTTAGTTACAATATTAATCTTTCAATATACATTTTAAGAAAGATTTGTTTTTAAACCTTTGAAAACTATGTTAAATATTAGCTGCTAAAACAGAACAGCTGCTTAGTATAACAGCGAGAACTTCATCTCATATAGTTTAAATGGTAATCAAGAGCAAAGTAAACCAACAACAGAAAATAAAGTGGTAAATACATGCAATGAACACAAATAACTATGTGTAGACAACTACATGTTTCGAAGGATGATTGATAGTTTCAAGTCTAGTCAAAGCGAATCGTTTACCTGAACCCTCGCGGGTTCCTCTAATCATACAACGTCATGCTGAGCTTCAAAGTAGTTTACCAAGCGGAATATAAACGAGGATTATATCATGGCCAGTGTAGATCGAATATTTGTACTTTAGAAACCGAATACACAATCAAGTGCTAAGATTACTAACAGAGAACCGTGCAATCCCTATTTTATCTATTTAATCACAATAAATCTTAGAAGTAAAGCACTTGAGTCGTAGCCGACCCTTCTCGATGCGAATCCCTATTTTTGATAACTGAATATCTGGTTTTTCCACCTCTGGTAGTATATCGTTATAAACATGCCTAATTAAAGTGATAATTTCAAATAAATGTTACAGAGTCTACATACTTCTCACAATTTAGACGCGCGCCAATATTCAGACAGGTTTATTGAAGAATAATCGTAATTATGTATAATTAGAGGAATTTGTCAATGCAATGCAATTATCTTGCATTGCAGTGACAGAAATAATAATATAATAGAAAATGTATAACTACGAGATAAAATTTACATCAGGTTCTTTCTTAAGTTTAAAGCAAATATAAAGATTTATTCACGCGACCACGTTTTAACGTTCGTTGTGCAACGTTTAGCATTAAATTTAGCTGAGGTCATTTATTGTTTAGCGTTATCGTTTGTTCATTTAATGTATTCGTTTAGCATGTCTAAATTATTAACCAATCGTTTGTGTATAATATTTATTTCCCTACGTTTAACTTATAACGTTTACAGCTCAACGTTATCGTCTGATCATTTAACGTTTTGACGTTAATCGTTTAACGTTATCAATTAACATGTAGTAGTCTAACGTCTAAATTAACTATTATCCTTCAACGTTTAGCATCAAACTTTAATCGTCTCATTTTACTGTTTGTGCATTTAACGCTATATATTAACATTTACTATCCAAGATATTGTATTGACGTTCATCGTGTTTTGTTAAGCATTTACCGCTTATCCAATAATGTTATCGTTTAAAGTTTGGCGTCTTAGGTTATGTCATAACGCTTGTCATTTAACCTTATCGTTTCTTTGGGCGATATTATAGTTATAAGTGTATTATCCAAAAAGATTTATCTTATATATTGCATGTACCACATGAATACCGCTGATATACAGCCCTGCTATTCCTTTCCCATTGATGAATGAATGAATGTTTGCATACAAAAATTGTATATGTTATAACGTATGAGAGATAGAAAGAACTGTGAAATATTGAAAGACATGGAGTCTAAGCAGATTATTTTTAAAAATAAGCAAAAGGGACGGAGAACTTTTGGATATTATTTATATCAACAGGGTATATATATGGGTTAATATATTGTATCTGGTGTTCCACAGTAAGGTGTGGTAGGCCTTCTTTTAATAATTGTCTTTAGTTACTGCATGTACCATATGAATACTGTTGACACGCAGCTTTGCTATTGCTTTTCCTTTGCTTATTTATAATGTTGATAATATCGACTGTAATTTAAGTTCTCTTATTGCTGAATCAGCCCTTGTCATCTATTAACATTAACAAGTATCGGTTTTTAGTACTTTATCGAAAATTCATTATAGACCAACTGTTTTGAATTACACTAAAATTTAGTCCGGGTTTACTAATCATTAATTCCGAAAGAGCTTTGTATGTAACCTTAAGGTTATGTACAGCTAAAAAGGATATATGAATGTCTAACTGCGAAAAATACCGTGTGAATCATTTGTGGTAACGCACTTCAGTTGTTGCATTATTGTTGGGATAACATTGAAAATCTACGTTTACAGTTTGTTCAAAACCGATACTTACGTTTCGTGTTATGTATTTGGACCGGATCATGTTTCGCACTTTTTATAATATCTCGAATCTTCCGAGTAAGTTATAACACCGCCTATTCAGAATCAAGAAATATTCTCTTGCAACATCTTCAGACTTTCTAAGGACATCCATGTTTGATTCTGAGCACTATCTCCTTCTTTGCTATAGTTAATCCATTGCAAATGTACTTTCTTGACGACCCCAGTTTTTCTTTCTTTGCTAAGTTAGTGCATATTTGCTGTTTGATATTGCACATTCATATATTTTTTAAATTTGTTCCTTGATTGACGATTTATGAACACAGCAGCTTTTTTCGAAAATGACCGACCTTAAGAGATTTCGCTGCAATTTGCTTTGCGTTTTTATTACTGCTTAAACAAATAGCTAAGATCAAATTCAATAATATATTAAATATTGGAATGAGTAAAATATAGAAGGCGTCAGAATGATTACAAGAAGTTGAATAGGATATAAGTAATAATATTTTATTCATCCCAGGTTCGACATGAACATTGACATCATCAGTACATAATATGACAAATATTATTTTATGTGAAAAAATGAAATGTGGGCACCACACGACTTTCTTATACATATGAGCGTTTCAAATCATGCACAAGTTGTTCAAAATTGTTTTAAATACTTTTATCTTCTTAGGAAAATAAATATGTGTGTAAGTGTGTTTCTTCAAGTCCAAATTTTAAGATTTTTTTTACAAAAACTATTCATGATCCTATTCTAAGTACTTTTATTCTCTTAATAAATCCCTGTAGAATACAACTATTCGAAAAAAGTGCTACTCGCTGAAAGTAAAAGTGTTACTTCCGGTCCGAATTTTGAAATTTCATTTATACAAAAAATATTGCAAATCTAGTTCTAAATACTTTTGTATCCTTGATGAATATATGTAGAATGCATATTATACGGAATATTTGCAAAAAATGGCTATTCGAAAAGAGTAAAAGTGTTTCTTCCGGTCCAAATTTTGAATTTATTTTTACACACAGACAGGCACACAGACAGAGAGAGAGAGATTTTTTTGATGCAAATAAGTAATTGTTTCCATTTCAGGAGTGGCGGAGATGTGTTTCAGTGTGTAAATTACTAAAATAGTCGTTGTCATGATGTTATACAAATGCCACACACATTAGCACATAAATTCCCCTTAAGGTAAGTATGCTACTGTTTACAAATGTGTGTGTGCATGAGTCGCGACTGCTTAATTTGCGTAATTGTCTAATGCACCTCATCTGTGTACAAATTGAGGTCCAACATCCATAGAGTTTCCCGAAAAAATGATACAAAGTGCTAAGCGAAAACCGACATATCCGTAATAGAAATACAGCGCTGTGTGCATATTTACTGTTTCACATATTACCTTCAAAGCATATCAGAAACTCCCCAACCGATTGAGTAAGAATTGAATGCGTTAGTTCCAGTCCAACTTGTCATACACAATCAATTCAAGAAACATGATATCTTCAGATGGAGTATGTATGTATTCGTTGTAATTAACAATAAATCTTTAGACAGTTTATAGAAGAACATTACAATATTAGATTTGTCCTCATTACACATGAGATTCTTCTCTTCGAACTTTATAGCTTATACCTCATTCCATGCTTTTTGGGTAGTAGTTTTCTAGTTATTTGTTGTTGGTGTCTTAAGCACAATCGAAGTATCATCCGTAAATAGCGAATTATTATAATCATGTCTCTTCGGAAGATCATTTATATATACCAGAAACAGTATAGGACCCGTTATGGATTCCTGTGGCATTCCTTGTCTAATAGCTTTCCATCACAAAGTAAGTTTTCTATCATCTGCAGTGACTGTAACACATTGGTTCCTGTCATGCAAGTAGCGTGTTAATCAATCGTATGCCCTTCCCCGGAAACCCTGTATTTATAACTTCATAAGTGGAATTTGATGCTCAACACTATCAAAAACTTTTAAGAGATCCATGAACAAACAAAATTATTAATTCCGTTTAAGATGTAATTCTAACTTGGTAAAGAGTTGTGTTAGTGGATATATTCTTCCTATAAATAACTGGAAACAAACGGAATGCTATAGAACATAACTAGGAAGTAAGCAAATTTAAAGGTAACGGAGACTGTCCTAGAAAATAAACCGAGGGGGCTTCATTTGTAGAGACTTAATATGTCAAAGGATATACACGACCATGTATTATGTGCATACAACATATGTGTTTAATTGTAAAACGCGCAATATATAATACTATAATTATAAAGAAAATCAAAATTCTTACCAACTAATCATGAAACACCGGTCGAGCTAAATCCGTCACAAAGTTATCCTGAAAGAAAAACAATGATAAGTACAAATACTACAATATTTAGTAGTAATAGGGTGTTTATCCATAGCTCAAACTTTTCCTGTACCTTTAATACATATATTTTGCCTATATCACTTGTAATTTACTAAAATATTTTAAATAATTGAAGTTCTAATATTAGTTAATGATTTCATTCACATTTATTAAAAATATCTTGAAAAATACCTTCTCAATTCTTTTATAAAAATGAAAGGTCTCACAGTTTCAATGTAATACAAATTAACAAACAGAAACAAGAAGTTAGTAGTTGAGGGTATGCCGAAATAATTAAATTTCCTTCTTTGTACTTGTTAATATTAAACAGCACCTCTTATCGTAAAATTCCAGCGCTCTGCTTTCAAACTTGCAAATGTCTGTAAATATTTACCAACTTAGTTAATTGTTTTTTCTGTCTTAAAGTAGGAATTATTTTCCTTGTCACAAACTTTAGCGACATCGTCAACAACTAAACATAATGAGATGAATTTCACATTATCAAACATTAATACCAAATTTTAATTAAAATTATACAAAAAAAGGACCAAGTACTCGAAAGCAAGTGTTCGGCAAACAAAAACAAAATACCTCGGTGATAGCAGGTCTGGAATGTAGCACCATCAATTACGCCGAAATAATTAGAGACAATCATCTAAGAAGGAGTGTTCTGCTACTTCTCCGAAATATTCAAGATCGTATATAGCGTTAACGCATTGAAACTTTTACGCTCATCTTTCTATTAGAATGTATAGAAACGAAATTCCAATTAAAAGTTATTCACGTCAGAAAATTTACCAACTTCAAGTTTACAATATAGTCAGACAACAAATAAATAAAATCTCCGTCATTTTTATTTTGTATAGTATATATCTATTAGACGGTAAACGAGAAGATAAATAATCTTAATTTACATAGTTTGAAGGACCATCATTATATCAGCATTTTTTAAAGAAACAACCAGGGAGATTTCAGGATTATTCCCAAAGTTTTTAAAATAGATTATTTTAGAAAGGAGTAGTAAGTGTATGTACATGCCGAGCCTTCAAATACTTTCCTCATTAGAATAGGCCGTTTTTCATTTTTTTTTTTAAGTAATCAATGTTGGTGTTCGTGCAAAGCATTTGAAAATTTCAAATTTTAACAGTTGCCATACTTAAATTCAAATTACAGACGCTTGTTACTATTTACATGACATAACCAAACTATCAAAATTAAGCACTGTCACCAACCATTAAAAAAAAAGCATGGCCGTCTCTAATGAGGAAAGTATTTGAAGGCACGGTATATATCGATCATTGTTATAGTTGTACAGAAATGTCATTGTGAAACCCAGAGAGGGAGGACTGCTGACCCGTTACATATGGGAACGCACATGTTTCCATTAATTTCTGGCAAACCAAAGCCCCTGCGAAGCCAACACCAAATGGGACAACTGGACCGAAGTTTAGGACTATTCACCCCTTCGCAGGATTCATGTTTGGAAGATTCCACCTCCACCGTTTGATGAGTAACAGGTCGTGATCACTTTAGTTTCATATTGCTTAAGTCCGTGCCATTACCCAATGTGATATATCAGAAATGGGAGAGTTTTACACTAATTCTGGATTTGAGAACTATATACGCGACTTTTCCTTCGTTACTGTTAACTCTGTTACTCTCTGCAAGCGTATTAGTAAATTTATAAATAACACTAGCGAAATAGATGATTTTTCTTTAAACCTGCTGCAACTTTGTTGTCCTTTCATTCTGTCGTATATTACTAATATCATCAATTAATGTATTCTATCCAACACGCTTCCTGCTTCTTGGAAACATGCGATACTTTCTCCTTTTCATAAAAAATCTAATGCTCAACAATTTTCATATCTGAGTTCTTCGTGGCTAAAGTGTTGGGATGTATTATTGTTTCTAGCTGTAAACGCATCTGGACTTGCACATTATTATAACCGAGTCACAGTCTGAATTTAGATCCAAACATAGCTACACCTTTCCACTTTCCTGCTGAATGTCACCAACGATGCAATTTCTGCTCGCGATAGTGGTATAACTTTTGTTCCGTTTTACTCGACTTAATCAATTCTCTTGACATTTTAGAGCACAATATCACGTAGGGCTAGAGTTATCCGTAGATGGAATTCAATTTCTAATAGTTATCTATCTAATAGATTACAGCACGTCAGTACATCAAAAGGTGCCTCTCATACCATCACAGTAATGCGTCACGTTCCACAGGAATCCAAGTGGCAGCAACCTGTAAGATCGACATGTATCTTGATGATGTCCAGCTTTACCATACATTTAATATTTCTGATAGGGAACAGGCATTGAGCAATATGGTGATCGATTTGAATGCTATCTTTGCAACTGGTTTGCGACATTCGCTAATCTTAAACCCAACGAAGTCAACTGACTAGGTGCGCTGATAATAATTGTGATCAACTACTTTCGGCTTCCATCAACTTATCTGTTAATGGTATACCGATACATTTATTTGCAGCAAATAATTTGGGTTTGGTTATAGAGCAGAATTTCAGTTTCAATACTCAGGTCTTGAAGTAAGTTGAAAGTACTGGCTGTGTCTTAAGATTGATTTATTCCCATCGTTACAGCAGGGAGATGCTGTGTAGAGTGCAGCTTTTAAAATGATATATTCGGTTAATATTTGAGTAACGAAAATATGATCACATGTCCTATAAATTGATTGCTGTGAACTGGCTGAGCGTGGGTAATCATTAGATACTATTGCAAGAAGGAATGGCTTCTTTAAATTATGTTTGTACAAAAAACTCAGGTTTGGCGAGATTGTCCATCACCTAGGCCTTCGACACATCTATTGACAACTCCTGTTCATAGAACGTCTCTACCTCAACGATCTTTTTCACACATCACTAAATGTTATAACAATCTACCTCTCGAGATTATGAGCTATTCCTTCTCCCGATTTAGGACATGGATGCTGGAGTACGTGGTGGCAGATCAGCGGTAGACTTCGTTCCGTTTTAATTGGGTAAATGGTTTACTTCTCAGGGTGCCATATGTCTTATGCTTTCTTCAGAATATACATTTATAAATTTACTTTTTATATTTGGGCGGAATTTAGTTCTTCACTTACCTTCGATTTTTATTATTTGTAGAGGCTATACGGAGGCTACACTTACTTTGTTGTGTTCTCAGTAGATTGTTTTGTTTTTCACACCTTTGTTATACATTTAATTTGCTACATATTCTTGTTGTATTGTAGAAAATATATGGTCTATCAGAAAGTAATATTTTTAGTTACGATGTTTATCTACTTCTGCCAAACTTTAGTTTTCAGTCAAAGACTAGTCCCAAGGTCTCCCTTTTGCATCTTATCTCTCACACCGCTTTCCATATAGTCCTCCTTGTTTTTACCTAAGTTAGACATTCTTCATAAGAGTCAGTTTGTGTTCTTCCTCATTATATTACTTAAGACGTCCATTTCATTGATGCCTACATCAAGTACGTTGCTTCTAATCAGCTTTTAGTAAAATTGGAGAAACTGTACTCCTATCTTCGTCTTCTTCAGTAAATCCGTTTTTCTCCTAAAATTCTTTTGTATACAACATGGTTTTGTCATCTTTTTATAATTTGAAATCTACCATGGCTTTTATATATTTTTGCAAACATTCACCAAGTTATCACCAACATTAGAGCTTCAGGTGTGCTGGTTAGTTATTGCTTGATTTTATATGTTGTTCGTTATTATTACTTTGATCTGGCTTATATTGATACCCTTTTTGAATTCCTCTGTTTCATTTGTCCAGATATCGACTATTTGTTATGTTTATTCGTGTCTTGGCAATTAATACTACATCAACTCCATATAACAAATTTTCAATGCCTGTAAGGGCTTTACCTCCATATCCAATGAGAAGAAGTAAAGGAAAGTTGATGTCAGCAATAATAATGATAATAACTTAAATATTTTTATTTAAGAAAAAGCAGTAAATCTACACATATCCAACATACGCAGATGCATTTCGCCATAGACACACATTCCACAGGTATAACGTAGGAAACATTGTGCATAAGATTTTTATTTCAAGAAACCTCAGGCACAAGTCATATTGCAATATAGACATACACGTACTAGTAACTGCTACCTGAATCCATTATTAAATAAGTTGGACGTATTTGACATTATTTTATCGTATTATTTCATTCGGAAATATTTTTATTAAAATATTTCTCAAACAGTATATGTTACCTAAAAATTTCATGTTAATTTTATTATTTCTGGTCAAGTGAATCATTATCTTTTAATTTACATTTTAGTAAATAAATTCCAGCCAAATTATGTTGAAGGTTTAATGAACAAGCAATATATA
This sequence comes from Amphimallon solstitiale, assembly GCA_963170755.1. Taxonomy (NCBI): domain Eukaryota; kingdom Metazoa; phylum Arthropoda; class Insecta; order Coleoptera; family Scarabaeidae; genus Amphimallon; species Amphimallon solstitiale. The sequence continues at coordinate 86,600,947 of OY720681.1, read as the reverse complement.
TGACTGTATACGTATGCATATTTTCAGAATTCAATTAAAATTTTACTGCAAACGTAACTTTTTTTTTCGACATAACCTCTTTTCGGCTTTTAATTCGAATATATCCATCTCTCTTGACACGGTTCTTCCATTTGCAAAATCAACATTCATTGGTACGCCTCGCGAAAGTACGTAGGATTGCTCCAACTTTTTAGTGTTAATTTCTAGGTGAATATTAAGCATAGCTTATACGCTCATATAATGAAAATTTTCTCTTAATTAACAAGAACTCACGGTTCTTGCTTCCCAAATGGAATATTCAAATAACGTTTGTACATGTTAAATGGCAAAAAATGGATTAAGCAATCATTTATAAATACGTAAATATACTTGCAGAAGCAGTGCTTCAATTAATACAGCTGGAAGAAATTTACATTTGTCTTAACTGAAGTCTCTCTAGTTTGTTATAGCAATAGAGAATATCAAGAAGGATCGGAAAAAAATATATTTGTAAAAAATACTATAATATAAGAAACGAATAATAATAAATATTTTTTTCATTTTTCCCCCAACTGTCTATAATGCCTCTTCACTTCTAATTTGAAACATAAAATACATTTAGAGTACCCACTAGAACAAACCCGACCACAAATTACAAATGGTATAAACAGAACTGAATGAGAACATTCTCTGTCAACAATGTTTTACATTAACGCAAACAGTGTAATGAATAATAATTACTAAAAGCGAGTCACTAGAAAGAAAAAGAGAATAACAAAGATATTGATTAGAAAACATTTTTCATATAATTTTTAATATGATCATATGTTTTAATAAATTAAAAAATACACTCAATGATTAATAGTTATTTATTGTACAAGGGAAAAAAGTATTAGATTTTAGCTCGAGGTAAGGTTTATCTCACGACGCGAAGCGGAGTGAGATAAATTACCGAGAGCTAAAATCTAATTTTTTTCCCGTGTATAATACACTATTTTTTTCTGTGATGGGAAAAACGATGATTTAACCCTGGAACGCTTAGTGGGGTTGCTGGTAACCCCAATAGAATTTAGAAACTTTGTAACTTTTTTGCGGTGCGGTTTGCATCACTGCGGAACTAGCTATGTTTATTTGAGCTTAAATTATTTTCCACATTTAAGCAATTTGTTTTGAATTTAGATGGCAGTGAAACCAGGTGATCCTAATTTTGAAGAAACCGTTTTACGGTGGTTTGATGAAGCTGATTCAGAGTATGATTCTGATGGTAGTGACCAAGAATTTGAGGACCATATATCTCAGCAGTCAGAAGTTGAAAGTGAGATTTCAGTTTCGGACGATGAAGATAAGAATCGAGGGTAAAAATGGACATCGGTGGTGCTCTGATCCTCCTCCTCGTACTCGGACACCTAAGCGAAATTTAGTTGTACGCATTCCAGGTCCAAAAGGCGAGGCAAAAACTATTTCTACTGAATTGGAAGGTTGGAAGTTGCTAGTTTCTGATGAAATAATAAACAAAATAGTTTTGCACACTAATTCGGAAATTATAAGAAAAAAAAGTAACTATACTGAAAATTGTGGCTATGTTGGCGAAACGGATACAACGGAAATACTTGCTCTTTTTGGTCTCCTTTATATATCAGGATGCAGAAAAGATAATCACCTTACAACTGTCGAAATGTGGTCCAAGTATGGACCTGAAATATATTGTGCTATTATGAGTGAAACACGTTTTCGCTTTTTGTTATCATGTATAAGATTAGATGATAAAACTGTCAGAAATTGTGAAGATAAATTTTCGCCCATTCGGGAGATATGGGAGGAGTTTGAATCAAACTGTACTAAATATTATACTCCTCACGAATATGTTACTATCGATGAGCAGCTTTTGGGTTTTCGCGGAAATTGTCCTTTTAGAGTATATATTGCATCGAAGCCAGACAAATATGGATTGAAAATAGTAACAATGTGCGATTCACGGACTTTTTACATGGTAAGTGCCATCCCATATACTGGGAAAGAAATTAGACCAAATTCAGAGCCTCTACCAAGTTATTATGTAAAAAAGCTGTGTAAATCCATCCACGGAACAGGACGCAATATAACTATGGATAACTGGTTTACCAGCATTCCATTGGCAGATACCATGGTAAATCAATTCAATCTAACCATTGTCGGAACCCTCCGTAAAAATAAGAGAGAAGTTCCTCCATCATTCCTGCCAAATAAAACTAAAGAAGCACTAACTTCACAATTTGCTTTCGACCAAAAAAAGACGTTAGTGTCATTTACACCAAAAAAGTCGAAATGTGTGTTATTGCTATCTACAATGCACAATACAAAAAATATAGATACAAATAATAAACCGGAAATAATTATTTTTTATAATTCAACAAAAGGAGGTGTCGACACATTTGACCAAATGGTTCATACATATTCAGTCACGCGGAAGACCAGAAGATGGCCTTTGCGATGTTTTTACGGAATTCTGGATCAAGCTGGTGTAAACTCCGGAATATTGTTTCAAATGGTAAAGGGTGAGAGACAAAAATGCATTCACCGACATTATTTGTTTGAGCTCGGAATTCAACTTGCAAGACCGCACATGGAACGGCGTTTAACAAAAAAATCTGCCAAAAGAATTGTCTTTATCAATAACAAATATTCTAGGGATAGAGGAAAAAAATATAGATGCGGTTCCACCTCCAACAAAACTTACAAAACAAACCCGGTGTGGAATCTGCCCAAGAACTAAAGACAAGAAAACTAAAACAGCTTGTACAAAATGTTATAAACCTGTTTGTAATGCGCATCGTGTTGACATATGCCTAAAATGTAGTAAATAAAGTTTTTAATGTTTAGTTTTGCGTTTTTGATTTGCTTAAAATTGTTTTTATTGAATGGGGTTATGAGTAACCCCACCTAAGCAACTATGAGTGCACCTTTTACCTAAGCAGTCCAGAGTTAATATTGAAAAAATCACGTAAATACTATATATTGAAGTCAGAAAATCAATCGATGTGACATTTCAAGTGACATTACACCTGCGTTGCTAATGGAAACCTGTAAAATAATCAAATATCTGTCAATTTAAGCGGGCAAAAAGTGAGCACTTTTTTCCCCAGGAAAAAAGTGAGTACTTTTTTCCCTGGTTGATAAAATGACATTTTATTACCTGTCAAGAAGGATAAAATGTCAGCTTTTTTTCCCGTCACAGAAAAAAAATATTTTTTCTACACCCATATTTAAAATGCCATTTTTCGCATACGTTATCATTACGCCAAGTGACCTTTTGAAGACACTTCGACAAGCCATGACTTCGTGCACTTTAGTCACGGGCTGAACTTAGCAATGGGCACTTTAGTCACAGACAGAAGTTAGGTCTAGATTTTTTAAATGCAAAAATCAATTGAAACACAACCAAGATGGTCGACGCTTGTCATCGATCTGTCAAAGTATAAAGATATAAACAAAACGCCATTTTGAAATGTGCGCTTGTTCGATTTTGCGCACAAATATCGGAATTATGCAAGTGAGACTTTTGTCACTTCTGTTATTCTGTGATATTATACAGCTTGAGCGCGCGGGGTATGATCACCCGATGCTAGTCGATATTCTTCGGACGTATATTCGGCAAATGATCTCCGCTAGCTGTGTTCGCCAGATATAGATATATAGATTTATTTTTCCAGAGTTGTTATTTCGTTATATTTACTGGAGAGAATCTCTAATTTTAATTTCTATTTCAAGGGTCGTTTTTATGTTATTTTATGGTATTCCTGTTATACTTATTTATAGTTTTTTTTTACCATGAAATTTCTATTTATTTATTTTTCTCTAGACATCTTAGTTTATTCTGCAGATGTTTCAGGCGGGTTGTTTTTATTTCATTCTAAAACTCAGTTGTACTGCTGTAACTTTGTACACAACTACATTATTATTTAATTTCATTAGGATAATCATAATTACGTTATAAGTATTACAATCTTCGCGTTATTATCGACTTAGTTATCTAAGCAATCGTCATCACTTAAAGAGAAAATTTAATTTGTTCTTTTTGTCAATCTGCAAAAAAATAATCAGATCACTATGAGTTCGAATATGAGCAGGCAATGCTAGTATGTTGTGCCGTTACTCTAATATGTATTATCGGACCACGTTTAGATGCGAGTTTACGTATACCATCGGGTGATCATACCTCGCGCCCTCTTGCTGTATACTATACTCCATTCAGTCTAAGAATGGAGTAGATGGCGCTACAATATGAGCACAGTTTACACACGATGAACTTTGTATTTTGAAAACAAGTAAAACATATGTTTACTGTCAGATGGATAGCAGGGATATACATATCTGATATCATTATATTTTGACATTTACGTACATTTTTGTACAAGTTGGTAACTCATTCCTCAAGAAAAAGGAATGCACATGTCGTCTAATTGTACTTTTTTGTGCTTCATCCAATTTATTGTAAGTATGACGATAATTTCTTTTTCTTGGAGGAGAAATTGGAACTCCATATAATTCCATTTCTTTAATAATGCAGTACATTGTATTCCTATTAATACCCACTTTCTCTGCTGTTTGATTGACTGCAGCTGTTTTAGACATATTGTCTTTATGCTTAATGTACACATTATAAGCCATTTGCCTTTGTCCAGATCTTATGTGTTTCCCTTTACGATTTTTTGAAGGACCTGGTAAAACTGCTTCCGCCGTACTATAGAATATTAGCGATTACGAAAAGAAAGTTAACGAAATTGATAAAATACCTTAACAAATGAATATTTCACTTGCGAGTTCTAAGAAGAACTATTTTTTAAGAATATTAACAACAAATAACTATGTAAAATACGGAAATCGACAAAATCTTTGAACAAAACTGTCAGTAAACAAATTTTTGACAAAACGAGCTAAATGCGATTATTTTGCCGGTGTAAATGCACACTCGATTTCAACCAATCACAAACGTTTATTTTAAGCCCTATCTTTCCCAATGCTTTATTCTTAGACTGAATGGAGTATAGTATGAAACTCGTTTTATAAACGTCAACCAAAACGATGTATATAAACCTTGATGCATAATATAATATACTATTATTGATAAACTGTTACATAAAATTTGAGATGATTACATTTTAATCAGAATTTAGAATGTGTTGTCTTTAATAAATGAAATGTGCAGTTTGCTCTACAAAAAGTTTTAAAAATATAATATGTGCTCGAAATGGTATCCGTCATCTTCTAAGTATGTATTAACACGAGCTTTCAAAAAATTGAAACATCTTTTTGACAAGCATTTCTTTTGTAATTCCATTAATTTAAGAAGCCAAAGAGAAAAATCGCAAAGGGTTCAAGTGAAGGCGTCTTGTTGGAAGTATTTAAATTCTGTTTTATTTATTAGTAAATAAAGGGTTCCAAACTAAGATTTTTACGATATTCTTCATTAATTGTATCGTGAATGAAAATTGGGTCGATGATTAGTGATGGGCAAGATAGGGCAATACGAGTATGTTTTCATTGCGACTGGGTATACTGGCGTTGTGTCGGCTTTAGGGCAACACCATATTTGCCTACCAGTCAAGGGTGACCAAACGCGAATCTGTCTCATTGTAAATGTACTCGTATTCCCCTAACTTACCCGTCACTACCTATTTCTTCTACGTGACATTGTACACCAACACCAACTTTAACTCAGTGCATATTAGTTTTGACATAAACATGTGGGTTTACAGGTAACCAGTGTCGATAAGGGGCAACATTATTATTGTTCAAGATATTATCGTCAGTGAGCTTACTGTTAAGTAGTATTTCCAGTAGTACAGACACTTTATATGAGTATAAATGTAGCTTTGATATCATTACGACATGTTCCACAATATAGTCCTATTTAAACAGACAATAGCAATAAATAATATTCAATACATTAAACAAAATGCATAACTTGACGTCTTTGTTTATTAGAATTTTCATCCAATCGATCTTTAATATCTTCTTGAACTGAACGAAAATGTGCTTCTAATTGTTGATATTAATGCAACCCTAAAATTATTCAAAAATATAAATGGTATTTGTGTGTAATTAAACAGCAGAAAATTAATTTACATTTGCAATGTAGGTAATTTTCGTCTTGAGGTAGAGAGCTTTTATATTTAATTAAATACATGAAAACAAATGTAATAAAGAACATAAAACCAATGCAAATTGACTAATGGCACGGCAATTTTGACACGCCTCTTAATAAAATAATGCAAACTACAATTAATAATGCCAAGCAAAATCCTAGTAAGGTTGATATATCTATCGGTAATGAGAAACGGCCAATGTTATTTGTTCTCACTGTACATACGGGTACCATTATACTTTTTATGAAATTTTGTATAAGATTAAGAGTAATGTGTCCTAGCTTGCTCCTATTTATATGTGCATTACACTTAGTTTTATGTATATTTTATAAATAATAAAAAATAAATTTATCATTACGCATCTCCCTATTGAAAACAATTCTTCGTTGCCGCTTTAGTGCTTTGTTATCACGTTTAGTCGAGAAATACAAAAACCACCACTCATAAGTTAATTCTATTTATATTTATCACAACTCTTTAGCGAAATAATTGCCCCTAAGATATAAAGAGAGAACCACGAAACTTCAGTAAAAATTGGTCAAAAAAAGATTCTCTATTTATTGATCGCCAAGAAGTGATAGCGATTGAACATTAAAAACAGACCTATTTATATTTTATTGATCAGGAGAAGACGTTCTACCAAGCGTAAATGCATTAATATACTGTAAGAAACACAAGAAAAGAGAAAAAATAAGAAAATCCAAACCATAATCGAAGACATAAATACAAACCCTAAAACAAAGATACGAGTGAATGACGTTGTCTCAGGCAAAGCAATAAGTGTCAAAGACATCAGGCAGGGAAATTTACTGGCACATCACTGATTAATTCCATAGCGGACAAAATAGTAGCTATTTCTATTATTATGCGTTATATAAATTAGATATTCGGATTGGACCACTAAAAACAATAAAATTAATTTATAATTTTACTGCTTTTAATTTTTATATATCTACTTTTTTGACTATATTAACTGAATAAAAACAAGTATTTTGAATAATAAGACGACAGTGTATTGCATTAATAAATATTTTTAATTGCACAGGTGCACTATATGATTATCGGTGTGTGATTTATAGTAATACGAAAACAAATTATTATCTTAGAGATTCAAGTACAATAATAATATGCAATCAAAATAATAATATTTATTGCCCAATATTTGCTCTTGCTGTAGTTAAGGAAAATATATCAGTTGATTCACCAGTGTGAAGTTAGCAACGAATGGCAGCAACAACCTTTAGTGCGATCTCTATATCATACAAGTTGTTCCAAAACCAAACTTCCACGCTTAGGCTAGCTTATGACTAATTAAATATCAAAATATGACAGCAAAAAAATTGCTAGTTTTCGAGGTATTGGCACTAGCGACTTTTTCTACAATTGACAACTTCGTTCAGTTTTTCGAATGCCACATTTAAAAAAATCCATATTTTGTTATTCTAATTCTTGTTACGCAACCCTGAATAGCCATGCTATTAAGCACAGCTTAAAATAAAGTTAAAAAAAATATGTTTGTCTGATTCATTCTTGTTTTATTATCTATCTAAAACTGTTCATTGTGTAAAAAAAATTATCACTCAGGATACAAGTAATTTTAAAAAATTGCTAATTTAGTGTGGTTTATAAAAATCTGTAATATACTTTAGAGAACAAGATATTGCTGTTTTACTACAAAAAAAGCGCAGTGTAATTTTTTTTCTATGATTAGGAATTTGAATGGAAAACACTTATTAAATTAAACTGACATGAATTTATTAAAAACTAAACAAAACCCAAGTAATAATCAAAGAATTACTTCAAATTGTCTATCAGCAATACAAATATGCATCTTTTTGAAAAATATCTTGCTGTCCGTCTTCCATTGCAATAGAAATTTGTTGCTTGCGTGTAACTAGAGGGACACAACTTCAGCTGCACCATTTTGGGCATGCGCGGTTCATCACCCCCAAATCTTTTCGAAGATGTTTATGTTACGCTATTGAATTTCAATAATACTCTTTAAATCGTACCAATATACTTCCTAGCAATACGTCAACATACATCTCAGTTACTGGGAATGCAAAGAAAATGGTGTTGCGGCAGCTAATCTGTATCTTAAAAGATACCCGAATGTTTCGACACATCCTGATCATTGAGTGTTCATAAATGATAATAGGGCATCTGCAGAAAGCAGAATGTTTCACAATCGCGCTAGGATAGGAAGATCACGTGTGGATTACAACGAAGTCTTACAAGAGATCGAAAATGATACAGCAGTTCGGTGCGAGCAATTTAAAGCCGTACAGGCATACCGAAATCCAATGTAAATAGTATTATACGATGTATCAGTACCACCCGTATCACACGCCACGTGAGCTAATGTTGCGCTCTAATGACTACGAAAAATGTGTCCAATTTTGCCAAAGAATGCTACAGAAACATAGATAAGACCCAAAATTCATAGATAAAATTTTTGTGGACAGATGAAAACATATTCATATTTAATGCAAGTTAAGTAATTGGCCACTTTAAATTACGTGAAATCTAAACGGGAAACATTTCTTACATCTTTAGAAGGTCAACTCCCAAATCTTTTGGAAGATGTAAGCGCAAGGCATTGTGGTTATAAAATAATAGTTGCCCATCTCATTACGCAGAGGAGTATGACATTATTTGGACCAAAGTTCTGTTGGCCCCACTTTGTGGCCTCCCCGGTCTCAGTGCCCGTGTGATCCTATTCTTTTTCGGGGAGTGTGAGACTCTTACCCACTAAAACCCCTCATGTCAGCGGCCAGATGCTACCACATTCTCGGCACTTCTCTTACAACATACCATCCATCTTGGTCTAGCAACATTATCGGTACCATGTTTTCAGCAGTCAGTTTATCGCCGAGTCGGAGCTCCAGCAACTTTCTTATCTCCGCTCATCTTATGCATTCCATAAGGGTGTGCTTTGGAGTATCGATTTCTCCACAGTACACGAATTTATCTTCTTCTTGTAGTTTAATTATATGTAGATAAGCGTCCAAACACCCGTGGTCGGTCAACACCTGTGTCAAGAAGTAGTCCACCTCCCCATGTCCATAGAAGATGAGTCGTTTTGCCCACAGTGACTCAGCGACCTCGTCGTTCCATTCTACATGCCAGTTGCTGAGTGAATCCTAACTGCTCTCCTCTTTCCTCTTCCTTGTATTGTCGTCATATTCCCTCTCCAACACAAGTAGGTGTATGGACATGTTCGCCACCACTTGTATGGCCCTAGTTGCTACCGTGCGATATGCACACGCTACCCTTATTGCTGCATTACTCTATACTTCCTCTAGCATGGTCCTACATCTGCCTACCACCGCACCATACAGGCGCACCGTAGAGCAGTATTGAGGGCGCCACCCCGATGAGAACTTTTATTCTCTTCTCACCTGGTTCACCGTTCTGTCAGCCTTCTACACCGCTCTTGAGATTACATAAAGGAGAAGGTCTGTGCAATACCAATAAATAATGTAAATACATTGAGTCTCCGTATTAATGAAGCTGTACAACAAGCAAATGTTGCAGGAAGTTCAAGACGGATAGAATATCTGTTTTAAGAAGATGCCGCGCTTTCATTCGAGTTGATAATTGGTAATTTGAAAACATTCTTTGATTTTCATTTGTGTTCTCTTTAGTTCATAATAAATACCTTTCACTTTAGTTAATGCTTTAATTCAATTTCCTAATTATTCAAATAATTTCACAGTGATCTCCATTTGCAGTAAAACAGCAATATATTTTGTTCTATAGTAAAACAGAAAATATTACCATTTTCAACACTTTTCTTTTAAAATTTTAAAGTTATAAGTATACATAAACTAGCTGCAGAAATTACTATAATTCACTGGATCTAATGAGTTACTTACACTTTCACTATTTCCTACACAAATAACAAATGGTTCTAGGATATCATCCATTAATCCATACCAAATTATTTCTTCCAAGTAGGTTGTCTTTTCACTCTACGTGAAAGATATGATGTACTATCCATAACGATTACAGCATTATCTGACAATTTATGTAATACTTGTTTAAACAATTCTTCAAAAATATTTAAATTAAATTAAATTAGTTTTATTATGGTATTCAGCTGATTTTATACTTTCGAAAAGGTTCATTAAAAAAAAACTGCACACTATCTATCGTATAATATTTTTGACATATTCACCAAATGGTAGTTTTAAATGCTTGTCCACTCTTTCTTTAGGAAAACTTAGTTCACCTGTTCCCATTCATTAATGCAAAATACAATTGATTATTTTGTCAGTCCTGCAAGAGATACATATTTATAATATATTGGAATTGCAGTAATATCTATATCTTACTTAGTGTGTTGGAGATGTTCATTAAAATTATTATTGTTCTCAGTCTTTGGAGCCTGTAGTGTTAATATTTTGTACACATTTAAAATTATGTTTCGTTGTCTTAAGGGTATCAATCGTTGACGCTGTTTGTGCGATAAATTTAACAGTTTGCTTGGCCCTGTCAAGCAAACGTAACATACTTAAGCGTATAGATTGTATTCAATAATACAATAAAGTATATATACCAAATTACAAATGTAAGAGAATGTTACAGGTTTTGGCTTTGTTATGATATAAAATATAGTGTATATTGCCTACTCATTTCGTCATATTAAATTAATAAAAACTTGACGCGATATTTAAATCACTCGTTCATATTAAGAAGTGATTCTGAGACAAGGTGTAGTAAGCACGTCTCTGAGTCAACAGATTTAACTGCATTATTTTATAAAAAAAATAATAAATTACAGAAATATAAATCTCTTAAAAGAATAAAATAAAATTGCACAATAAGTGCAAAATCTAATGCAATTGGGTAAATAATGGATAGCTATATACAACCTCACACAATTCATTCATTTGATCAAATTACATCACATTCTCTATCTCTCTCTATTAAGTAAATTAGCCACAATATCTTTTAAGAAGAATAAAATAAAATTGCACAATAACTGCAAAATCTAATGCAATTGGGTAAATAATGGATAGCTATATACAACTTCACACAATTCATTCATTTGATCAAATTACATCACATTCTCTATCTCTCTCTATTAAGTAAATTAGCCACAATATCTTTTACGTTAGTGGTATATTCTATAACTGTATGTAAATATAGGAAATAGTTTGATGTTTATTACGAACAGATGACCGAGTTTGTATGTATAAAATAGATCATTGTTTATATTAAGGTCAACTAGATGTGAAATTCGTGTAAATATATTTCCTGGTTACTTATTGCAGCTCCCATGAGAAATTGTCGAAACGTGAGCAGAAACTTTCAATTTATCAATTCCCTTATATTCCAGTGAACAAACTGTACATGCATGAGAGCTTCTTTTGTAAATAAATAATTTATATTTATCGGGATAATTTAAAGTGACTTAGACTAAAGTATTTTATCCCTGAACTTTGGCAAAATAAATGTAGCTACCTTGCAAGTAATTAAAATGTCTTTATAAACGTACAAACGTCCATTAACTTCTAACAAACATGTTTGCTATAGGGCAAACTTTTTAGTGAACTTTCTCAAAGAAAAACCGTGTTAACAGCATTATAAAAAGAGACACTTTCCCTACACTTTATAGAAACTTTATTTACAGAAAAAGAGTTTCATCACAAGATAATCAATTTTAATGTATACCGAATTATTACATAAACATTGCAGCGATTCCTGCTGTAACTACAGACAAACGAAAATCGTAATCGAAATGTTGTATTGTAAAAAATAATATGTATTATTAAAGGTAATTCAAACAAATTATAATCAGTATTTTTAATTCTAAAAGAAACGTTCTGGTACTTGATCTTCTCATACAATATAATAGTAATAGTACCTAATGATTCCCCAAGGAAAGTTATTTCAAAAGAAAGAATACTCACATAAAGTAAACCATTACAATATGTATGAATGCATATAATATGTACTCCAAAATGAATCATCTCTATTCAAACATATTTAGAAAACTTATTCCTGCACACATATAGAAATATTTAACAATTACAGGAGTTTGAGGCGCATCGCATATTATATACCTGTATGTATTACATACATATACGATACAGATACTCTCGTTGAAATACAATATACCGCCGTTGAAGGAAGCTAAACAATGAATAATTGAATCGTCGTATTTACCTAAGTTACAGTTTGTTAGAACTGAAATGCGGCAAACAACCGTCTTCGTCGTTCTACAAATAGAATAGATCAGGAAACGAGAAGGCCAAGACCTCCGGTTAGTGACCTGATTAATTCACGAAATGTATGTATGTAACAGTTTTCAATAGCACCTCCATTAAGGCCAATATACTTTACAGTAACAATTAATCATGAAGGAGAACTTCTTTATAAAAACATATAGGCAACAAGAGGATTCTAGGTATGATGGCGCGTTTTTAAGTTCGCGTGATGGGTGGAAAGGAAAGAAAATAAAAATACAAAATTATTTTTCATTTTCAATATATTCACGTGCAACCATGATACATTCTTCAGAAATAGCTTTTGTATGCCTTCATAAAAAAATGTTTGGTGATTCAAAATAGCGAAGTCCACTTTTGCAGATCAGCCAGCGCAAGATGACTCCTGTGGATTGTCGTTCAGAGACAGAGCAACTTTCCTCAATTTTTCCATTCTTTTTTCTTTAAAGACCTCTTTTAACCACTTCAGGATTGAAGGTAGTATTCTCCAGTTATGGAAACTTTTATTTTGTAATGAATAAACAGCATTCCCTCTGACTTCCAAAAAACAGTACCTATGAGTTTTCCAGCCGACTGTGACACCTTAAACTTCTTGATTGTTGGTGTGCCTTTTTCATGCCACTGCATGGAGTCTTGCTTAAAGTAAGGCTCCTAATGATAAACCTAAGTTTCATTGCCAGTAAAAATTCGTCTCAATACACCATCCTTGCCTTCATTACCGAGGCTCAAAAATGCACGGAACCATTCAACGAAATGTGTTTGCGGCGGAGTTAGCATTCACGGCACCCATCTTACGCTGATCTTAATCATACAAAGATGATAATGAAGAATTTTAAAAATGAGCGAATTTCAGCAAGCAAGAATTATATCAATGCTATATTTAATTGTTTTCATGGAAATTGAAATGACTTGACGGAACACAAAATATTTTTATTAAACAGCTTGATATGTTAAGTCATGTAGTACGTACAGCCTGTGAGGGTAAGGGAAGGTAACAGTCAAACAAAGACCCGAACATGGAAGTTAAATGAGAATATATCTCCGAAGAATATATGTACCAATCTCAGCGCAGCCTATTAACATACTTTTCGATAATCACAAAGAAATTATTATTACATGCCCTTTTAACACCACACGTAGGCATAATACCTAGGCCAAAGCCAACAAACAAAAGGATGAGATATATATTTAGAAAATGTCTTTCACATCAATCAGAGACTTGAAGAAAAAATCAACAACGAATATTGTAAGAGATACAAGAAATAGAAAGTTACGTCCAAAGGAATAATTAAAAAAAATAAAGAAAATATAAAAAGCCATAGAATTCAATCTTATTTCGGGGAAAATAAAAAAAACAAATATCCAGAAAAGGCATTGTAAAATTAGCACACGTATGTAATCTAGCACTTAGACGAGAACATATACAAATTTTATGAAATACTACACAAGTTTTAATGATTTCAAAAGCAGGAAAACCTATAAATTAAATAAAATCGTATAGAACAACTTCACTGTTGTCAAAGTGGCCTAAATTATTTGAAAAATTATATTTGAGCCATCTGAAGAAAATAATTGAAGAACATCTGGTTCCTGACACCAGTTTGGATCCAGAAACAAACATATTACGGTTCATGAAGTCTACCGATTAAGAGATAAAAAAGTATTTTGAAAAAAATATTTTTTCTTGATGTAGGCATTCGATAACATATGATAATGAGGATTTAATCATGAAATTAAAAAAAAATGTTCGCCGCTACATCATGTCCAGCTCTTGATATTATACATAGCCCAACGGACCTTTTAGATGTAAGTAACAGGAGGAATACTCACAACTTAAATCTATATAAATACATGGTTATCGTGTGACATTTCATTTGCGGATGTCAGATTAGCAAGGAGAAACTGGCAATCTGCAATGCCTAAAAACGATATTACCCACTTTAGTGTAGTGTGCATAATTTACTAGAAACTAGAATAGGTCGTTGAAAAACGTCAACGACCTATTCGATCAGCAAGGTAGTAGTTTCTACGACAATAATCAAAGGTAATATAACGAGAGCTTGACAAATAGTCGACTATTTCATTGTGATCAATTTTTCGAGTGTGCGCTACGGTCAATTTGACGAGACCAAAATTGGCATTAATAATTTGACTAGAGCACGAGAGCTTTAGCTCGAGGGCTTTAGTCTTTAATTATTAATGCCAATTTTGGTTAAGTCAAATTAGGAGGCACACGAGAAAAATTGAAACAATGTAATAGTCGACTACTTATCAAGCTCGAGCTATATTTGTTAAGATTATTTCCTAAACCAAGTGTCATAGTAAAAAATGAGCAAAATAAGCATATTTTATTATGTGTTAAGAAAAGAGAACTATAAATTATTTTGAACCAAAATTGAACACACAATTATTGTATGTTATATTTGTCTTTACTTCTCTTTGTATTTATTGGAGTTGTCAAATCGATGTGATTATCAATAATTTCATCCGAAACATCGCTAAATCTCTTTTTGTTGGACATTTTCATCTATTTGACACGTTTGCCACTTAATGAAAAAATACATACTTGATTTGTTACCTACATTTGAATAGTCGATTTGTAATAGTCGCTGATATCAAGAACCGGTACCGTTCATTGGTTAATTTCAACTTCAGTTTTGATTGTGATTTGACAAAATTTAAATTTGACGGGTGAAGGAAATAATCATAAATATTCTAAAAGCAGTAATTTCCTATATATTGCGTCTATTTCCTAAAATAAGAGCATTGTGAGTTATTGAATTGTCATCTAGCACATTTATTAATAATATAGAAATAATTTGGAGACAATGGATCTTTGTAAAATCTGTATTCATTGCCAGTATAATATATGTATGTACGAGGTAGACGCCATAAAGTCTCGGCCTGATATACAAAAAAGAATTTTTATTTTTCAATGTAATTTCCCCTAACTTCTATACATTTATTACAACAATTAATTAACAATTCTATATCCTTGTAAAATAATCTAAAGTTTTTCCGTCAAAATGTTCTATAACAGCTGCTTGCAACTCACTGTCGTCCTTAAAACTACGTCCCCTAAGGTCTTCTTTTAAATTAGAAAACAAACAAAAAAGGAGCCATATCCAGATTATATGGTGGATGTTCCATTTCATGAAAACCGCATTCGCGGGAGTTTGTGAAATGGCGGCAGTATGGACGGGAGCATTGTCGTGCAATAATCGCACACCTTTTATCAATTTTCCATAACGTTTTTCAAGAATACTGTCCCTTAATTTATGCAATAAAGACGCATAATATCACAGTTGCATTGCGCTCTTTAAAGTCAATTAGCAAAATCTCAGAATATTGTGGCCATCACCTTTTTCGTTGATTGAATGACTTTTGCCTTTCTGGGACGAGGTTCATCAGATCGCCGCCATTCCATGGACTCCTTTTTCTATAGAGATCGTAAAACAGAACCATTGTTTCATCCCCAGTGTCAATGGACTCCAAAATCGGTTTTGGGTCGTATCCACATATGTTTAAAAACGACTGCGCACATTCGACTCGACGTTTACGGTGGAGAGCAGAAAGAAGTCGCGGTACCTATCTATCACTAATTTTATTCATACCCAAATGGTCATGGAGAATTTGGCGAACACTTGTTTCGGAAATGTTTGTTATCACTGCTAATTCCTTTACTTAGAAACGGCGATCTTCTAGCACTAAATGTTCAATAATCAAAATTTCATGAGGCGTTATCACTTCAATTGGTCGACCCGACCGATCAGCATCTTCCAGGGAATCTTGTCCCAAACGAAAACATTTTGCCGACATTGTTACGGTTGAATACGAAGGAGATGAATCACCGTAAACGCTGTCTAAACGTTGTTTAATGTGATAAGGTGTACGCCCTTCTTTTGTTAAAAACGAAATGACCGCGCGGCACTCAATTTTTGTTACTTCAAACATTTTCGTGCGCTAGTCACGTTGGTTGGGTGGTTACTAAAAACTAATAGGGTTCGAACCGTCATATTTATAGTGTACACCTCGCGTATGTGCATGCATGACGTGACAGAGTTTGAACACGTTTGAACCTGTATAAGCTTGTCATGCCGAGAATTTATGGCGCCTACCTATGTACATACTTCGACAATTAATTTGTCACAATCCGAGTAATCCTGATGCTAACGTACTTATGAGTATACGAAAATTGCGTTTCTTTGATTTTCATTTATTTTCACTACTACATTATTGTTTTGAATTGGTGAAAACCTATAATAGTGAACACAGAAAACCGTAACTACAACTAAATAAAAATCTATTTTGTTTTTACGCAACTACGTCATGTATTCCAAGCAAGTATTTGTTAATTAGCTAAAGAAACTGATTTATAGAAAAAGAAATAACGATGTGCATATTGGAAGAATGTATCCTCATTATAAATAATTATTCGTATCGAAACTAAATGTGAGTTGGGAATACAGCGACTCCAAACAATTTCTGCAAAAAGAAGTGTAATATTGGAGATACCGTATTTGTTATTAGAGAAATATGTTCCAAAACTTCTATGTACTTTAAATGCGCCCTTTTAAAAGCAAGTTCCGGAGGAGAAAGAGTTACCGTTACTTGATTTTTAAATCAGCAATTTGCTAGAGTTATTATTCATCAGGGATACATTCTATAATTCACCAGCAACATCTGAACTCTTATTTGTATATATTACACGTAAAAAAGTTGTCTCGTGAAACGAGATTATACGACATCAATGTGAAAAGGCTTTCACCGTAGAATGGCTAATTCGAAAACTTTTTCCTGGGGACAGAATCTTCGAAACAACCTTCCCGTTTTTTAAATATTTAAGTTCACATAGAATACCACACGGTCGAAAAACTTTTACCGGTCTCTCTTATTTAAAGACCGTAGCTGGGATATTATTAAAAACTACTTCTTTAGGATCTCGGACGAGTTCGAACTAATAAAGTTTAATATAAAACCATTATTAGTTTGTAAGTACCACTGACGAAACTTCCACCGCTAGTTTTATAAAAGTACTTAAGGATATTTTTGCATTAGAGTTTAGTTTGTACGAACAGAATATTGAAAGAGACGTGAATTATGAGACTGATAAATAAATTATACATATCTTCCGAAAAGTACGTACATATAAGTTGAATTATACTGCCTAACAAATGTACCAACAGAAAGTTTTTGATAATTGTAAGCTAAGTAGAGGTGATGCAATAAGTATATTTTGATAAATAAAGACTTAGACATAGTCGGCAGTTCTTATTCAACAGATCACAATAATAGTATATTACATATTAAGGTTGAGAAAATGTCAATTATTGCCCGAGTGGCGAGATTACATTCCGAGGCGCGCAGCGCCGAGGAATTTAAGCCACAGCGGCAATAATATTTTTCTCAACCGTAGTATCTATACTATTTTTTGTACCAGTAGTCTAATTGGATCTTGAAACCTTAGTAATTATGAATAAGTTTATTCATATATTTAAGAATGCCCTTGTAATAAAACTTCATATAAACAAATAAGTAGGTTATATTTTGATGTTGACAAATAAGTTTTGATATAAATGCTGAAACTAAAAGCCAAGTATTTATTAGATTATTTTTCATTCCATTTATAATGTCTGAAGGGTTAAGATGTACACCACCTGAAATGCGCGAGATTGCAGAAACTTGCTTCCACATAAATCTAAACACCTATACATGAAAACATATACAGAATTTAAAAATGGTGTAAGTCCAAAAATACAGTAGTGATTTCTGAAAACGTACTTCTAGGTTATTTTCAAGAATATTCAAAAATGAAAAAACCTCGACTTTATGGGCGCATTATTAAATGTTGAAAGCTACATTTGGCCTAAAGGAGCATATTAACATATCAAAATATTTTAAAATAGTTGCCTTTTTAAGAAGAAAAAATGAAAATTATAAGCCCAAAAAATTATTAGTATTTACTCAAGAGAAAATTATAAAATTCGTTACTGAGGCACCCGACACATGTTACATTGCAACTAAGGTAGTATATAAACATACTACCTTAGTTGCAATTAATACTTTGAAATTATTGACAATTTATAACCCTGTCGACTGCTCTTGTAATTGGTGTTGATGGTGCATGCTGAAGTGTGAGCTGTATAATTTATTAATTTCTGATGTCATCATGAAAGATGATTTAATTATTATTCACATCCGCAATAGCAAAAATGGTTCGTCTCGAAAGTTTGTAATAATGGAGCCACTTTAGATCAAAATAATTAAAAGCTATTTAAAAATTAGAACAATTCCAGATATAGCAAATTCTTTATTAGTGTACGTAATGGTAAATGTACTAGACAAAACACTGGACATAAAACAATAGGACAGATCCCAAAAAAAATACCGGAGTGAAGTTAGCAACGAATGCCAGCAACGAATTTTAGTGCGGTTCGCTATATCATGAAGGCGGCAAATCGTTCGAGCCATGTGTGTTTATCATCGATTCTTCAGTTGTAAAAGTATTGTATGGTACACCAATGTTCACTATAGGTTGCTAATGACCACATGAGAGTCCTCGAAGCAGAAAAAAAATCAGGGGTCTAAATATTGAAAAAGAAATATTTTCGTTTTTATAGGTATACACCCACGACACGTCCGTTATTAACTTTTGTGCCACGATGAAACTTTTACAGCGGGTTTCTATCGACAAAAGGAACATATCCACAGAAAGAAATTTTCAAAAATCAGAGGCCTTGGGGATGAAAAAAAATATTTTCGTTGTTATAACATATACACCCCCGATATCTCCGTTATTAGCTTTTGTGTCGTGATGACACTTTTACAGCGGGTTTCTATCGACAAAAGGAACATATCCACAGAACGAAATTTTCAAAAATCAGAGGCCTTGGGGATGAAAAAAAATATTTTCGTTGTTATAACATATACACCCCCGATATCTCCGTTATTAGCTTTTGTGTCGTGATGACACTTTTACAGCGGGTTTCTATCGACAAAAGGAACATATCCACAGAAAGAAATTTTCAAAAATCAGAGGCCTTGGGGATGAAAAAAAATATTTTCGTTGTTATAACATATACACCCCCGATATCTCCGTTATTAGCTTTTGTGTCGTGATGACACTTTTACAGCGGGTTTCTATCGACAAAAGGAACATATCCACAGAACGAAATTTTCAAAAATCAGAGGCCTTGGGGATGAAAAAAAATATTTTCGTTGTTATAACATATACACCCCCGATATCTCCGTTATTAGCTTTTGTGCCGCGATGAAACTTTTACAGCGGTGTGTCTATCGACAAAAGGAACATATCCACAGAAAGAAATTTTCAAAAATCAGAGGCCTTGGGGATGAAAAAAAATGTTTTCGTTGTTATAACATATACACCCCCGATATCTCCGTTATTAGTTTTTGTGCCGCGATGAAACTTTTACAGCGGGTTTCTATCGACAAAAGGAACAACTCCACAGAAAGAAATTTTCAAAAATCAGAGGCCTTGGGGATGAAAAAAAATATTTTCGTTGTTATAACATATACACCCCCGATATCTCCGTTATTAGCTTTTGTGCCGCGATGAAACTTTTACAGCGGGTTTCTATCGACAAAAGGAACATATCCACAGAAAGAAATTTTCAAAAATCAAAGGCCTTGGGGATGAAAAAAAATATTTTCGTTGTTATAACATATACACCCCCGATATCTCCGTTATTAGCTTTTGTGTCGCGATGAAACTTTTACAGCGGGTTTGTATCGACAAAAGGAACATATCCACAGAAAGAAATTTTCAAAAATCAGAGGCCTTGGGGATGAGAAAAAATGTTTTCGTTGTTATAACATATACACCCCCGATATCTCCGTTATTAGCTTTTGTGCCGCGATGAAACTTTTACAGTGGGTTTCTATCGACAAAAGGAACATATCCACAGAAAGAAATTTTCAAAAATCAGAGGCCTTGGGGATGAAAAAAAATGTTTTCGTTGTTATAACATATACACCCCCGATATCTCCGTTATTAGCTTTTGTGCCGCGATGAAACTTTTACAGCGGGTTTCTATCGACAAAAGGAACACATCCACAGAAAGAAATTTTCAAAAATCAAAGGCCTTGGGGATGAAAAAAAATATTTTCGTTGTTATAACATATACACCCCCGATATCTCCGTTATTAGCTTTTGTGCCGCGATGAAACTTTTACAGCGGGTTTGTATCGACAAAAGGAACATATCCACAGAAAGAAATTTTCAAAAATCAGAGGCCTTGGGGATGAGAAAAAATGTTTTCGTTGTTATAACATATACACCCCCGATATCTCCGTTATTAGCTTTTGTGCCGCGATGAAACTTTTACAGTGGGTTTATATCGACAAAAGGAACATATCCACAGAAAGAAATTTTCAAAAATCAGAGGCCTTGGGGATGAAAAAAAATATTTTCGTTGTTATAACATATACACCCCCGATATCTCCGTTATTAGCTTTTATGCCGCGATGAAACTTTTACAGCGGGTTTCTATCGACAAAAGGAACATATCCACAGAAAGAAATTTTCAAAAATCAGAGGCCTTGGGGATGAAAAAAAATATTTAGTTGTTATAACATATACACCCCCGATATCTCCGTTATTAGCTTTTGTGCCGCGATGAAACTTTTACAGCGGGTTTCTATCGACAAAGGGAACATATTCACAGACAGAAATTTTCAAAAATCAGAGGCCTTGGGGATGAAGAAAAATGTTTTCGTTGTTATAACATATACACCCCCGATATCTCCGTTATTAGTTTTTGTGCCGCGATGAAACTTTTACAGCGGGTTTCTATCGACAAAAGGAACAACTCCACAGAAAGAAATTTTCAAAAATCAGAGGCGTTGGGGATGAAAAAAAATATTTTCGTTGTTATAACATATACACCCCCGATATCTCCGTTATTAGCTTTTGTGCCGCGATGAAACTTTTACAGCGGGTTTCTATCGAAAAAAAGAACATATCCACAGAAAGAAATTTTCAAAAATCAGAGGCCTTGGGGATGAAAAAAAATATTTTCGTTGTTATAACATATACACCCCCGATATCTCCGTTATTAGCTTTTGTGCCGCGATGAAACTTTTACAGCGGTGTGTCTATCGACAAAAGGAACATATCCACAGAAAGAAATTTTCAAAAATCAGAGGCCTTGGGGATGAAAAGAAATGTTTTCGTTGTTATAACATATACACCCCCGATATCTCCGTTATTAGTTTTTGTGCCGCGATGAAACTTTTACAGCGGGTTTCTATCGACAAAAGGAACAACTCCACAGAAAGAAATTTTCAAAAATCAGAGGCCTTGGGGATGAAAAAAAATATTTTCGTTGTTATAACATATACACCCCCGATATCTCCGTTATTAGCTTTTGTGCCGCGATGAAACTTTTACAGCGGGTTTCTATCGACAAAAGGAACATATCCACAGAAAGAAATTTTCAAAAATCAAAGGCCTTGGGGATGAAAAAAAATATTTTCGTTGTTATAACATATACACCCCCGATATCTCCGTTATTAGCTTTTGTGCCGCGATGAAACTTTTACAGCGGGTTTGTATCGACAAAAGGAACATATCCACAGAAAGAAATTTTCAAAAATCAGAGGCCTTGGGGATGAGAAAAAATGTTTTCGTTGTTATAACATATACACCCCCGATATCTCCGTTATTAGCTTTTGTGCCGCGATGAAACTTTTACAGTGGGTTTCTATCGACAAAAGGAACATATCCACAGAAAGAAATTTTCAAAAATCAGAGGCCTTGGGGATGAAAAAAAATGTTTTCGTTGTTATAACATATACACCCCCGATATCTCCGTTATTAGCTTTTGTGCCGCGATGAAACTTTTACAGCGGGTTTCTATCGACAAAAGGAACACATCCACAGAAAGAAATTTTCAAAAATCAAAGGCCTTGGGGATGAAAAAAAATATTTTCGTTGTTATAACATATACACCCCCGATATCTCCGTTATTAGCTTTTGTGCCGCGATGAAACTTTTACAGCGGGTTTGTATCGACAAAAGGAACATATCCACAGAAAGAAATTTTCAAAAATCAGAGGCCTTGGGGATGAGAAAAAATGTTTTCGTTGTTATAACATATACACCCCCGATATCTCCGTTATTAGTTTTTGGGCCGCGATGAAACTTTTACAGCGGGTTTCTATCGACAAAAGGAACAACTCCACAGAAAGAAATTTTCAAAAATCAGAGGCCTTGGGGATGAAAAAAAATATTTTCGTTGTTATAACATATACACCCCCGATATCTCCGTTATTAGCTTTTGTGCCGCGATGAAACTTTTACAGCGGGTTTCTATCGAAAAAAAGAACATATCCACAGAAAGAAATTTTCAAAAATCAGAGGTCTTGGGGATGAAAAAAAATATTTTCGTTGTTATAACATATACACCCCCGATATCTCCGTTATTAGCTTTTGTGCCGCGATGAAACTTTTACAGCGGGTTTCTATCCACAAAGGGAACATATTCACAGACAGAAATTTTCAAAAATCAGAGGCCTTGGGGATGAAAAAAAATGTTTTCGTTGCTATAACATATACACCCCCGATATCTCCGTTATTAGTTTTTGTGCCGCGATGAAACTTTTACAGCGGGTTTCTATCGACAAAAGGAACAACTCCACAGAAAGAAATTTTCAAAAATCAGAGGCCTTGGGGATGAAAAAAAATATTTTCGTTGTTATAACATATACACCCCCGATATCTCCGTTATTAGCTTTTGTGCCGCGATGAAACTTTTACAACGGGTTTCTATCGACAAAAGGAACATATCCACACAAAGAAATTTTCAAAAATCAGAGGCCTTGGGGATGAAAAAAAATATTTTCGTTGTTATAACATATACACCCCCGATATCTCCGTTATTAGCTTTTGTGCCGCAATGAAACTTTTACAGTGGGTTTCTATCGACAAAAGGAACATCTCCACAGAAAGAAATTTTCAAAAATCAGAGGCCTTGGGGATGAAAGAAAATATTTTCGTTGTTATAACATATACACCCCCAATATCTCCGTTCTTACCGTTTGTGCCACTATGAAATTTTCACAGTAGATTTCTGTCAACCAAAGGAACATATCTGCAGAAAGAAATCTTCAAAAATCAAAGGCCTTCGGAATTAAAATAACAATTTTCATTAATTAAAAATTTATTATTGTATATCAGGAAATCTATAAATATAGCAGTAAAACTATATGTATAAGCTACACATATGATACATAATAAAATACATATTAACAATCGAGGGAATCCCAATGAAAGTAAATTTAATAAATAATAATAGTAGTGAGCATAAAGGACGGTAGGAAAGGAAAGTACAGTGAATGTTTAGAGATTAGATGTATAATCGTAATAAAGTACAAAATAAATTTCCATCTTTTCATGAGATAAAGATTTAATTGACTGTTCTATGCTAGAGAATATTAATTTGAAAACTTATTTATGAATTCCATGTAGCAAGTATTGCGATATATAAAAGTTAATATAATGACAAATTAAGTTAATCTATATTAAATATGGAATTTCGGTATGTATGTACACTAGTACATGCCGCTATTCTTTAAAATATGAATGAGTCTTGTCTTCTGCTATACATGTTTACACTATTTAGTACATATATAACAAAAAATGACTTATGTGTATGAGCAAGGAAACAGAGGAAATGGTTAACAATAATACAATTTCTTTACACTAATATACAATACACAAAAATACCAAAGACAACAGAATACAGTTTAAATAATAATAATTAAATAACAAAGTGAACAGTAAGACGTACTTTTAGCGGACTTTATTTTGTGACAATTTTGAATTGTCGACACAATTCACAAGTGTAAGTAGTATGTTCAGATACAATGTTACCAGAAAAGCACTGCGTGCAGAATATTCTGTGACACGATGAACATGCAATAAAATGTATTCTCTTGGACAATCCGCAATAAAGACAAACATCTTTCATACTATCTGAATTGTGAATAATCATTTCCAGTAGAGCTAGTCTGTACTCATTGGGAGTAGATGGCAAAAAATTCTCTTTTGCAACTATCCTATGCAGTATTTGTATAATAATGACTCCACAATTATGAGAATCTCTCTGAGGTGGGAAATCATTATCCATTTTAACTGTCCAGTTTGTTAGTTTCAAGCAGGTTCCCTGATATGTATTGTATTTTTTCAGGAATGACAGGAATTTTATCTTATATTGTTCAGAAATTTCTGGTGTTGCATGCCGTGGATCGTAAAACTTAAATTCTAATGTTGAAAGATTTGCAACTGCCATTACCCAATGATTACCAGATATAAGAAATGGAACTACAAGGTTTGTTTGTAATCTTGGTAGGACTTTGATTTTGTTTTTTAAAATTTCGTCATAATTATCGATATTGTTAAAAGCAGGTATTTTCTCTGATTCAAACACAATAAATGATCCTTCATCACAAGATAAAAGTGTCGTTTCCTGTACGTTAAAATTTCGTAATATAATTTCCATACATACATCAATTAGCCAATTTGAAAGCCATTTATCTGCCGTTATGCCAACGATTCCTTTCAATCTTAAAAATTCATCAATGTCTATTTCATTAACAACTGCTCTTAAAGAAGAAAATTTGGCAATTACATAATTTTTGTCCTTGTTTGAACTTATTTTGTTATAATAATTAATGTCATTTACTAAACCGTTATTTAAAATTGCAGGAAAATTATCGTTTTTGTGTCGCAAGGGTAATTTGTCTTTTAAATACTTAATTTGAATTCCTTGAAAATAATTAAAAGTAGGTTTGGATTTCTTCTGCCACACTTCCTCTGAAGATAGTCCAACATTATTGTCATTTTCTGTTGTACTTTTAATTTTCAAATTTTTCTTTGCCAAACTGCGACTACCCATACCTAATTTAAATTCTTTGTAAATAAACAAAACATGTTTTCGGGAACTAAGAATTACGTGGGACGGTTTAACATTACGTTTCCCTTTCAGAAGTGTGTGTTTCAAAATATTGTTCCAATTTTCTACAGTCGCATTACTATATCGAGTTATATGATTAGACAATTCTGTTGACATCAGCCCTGACCACAAAGGCAAATATGCTATGTATTTTTTTAAAACTAAGTTTGGATAATCGGAATTGAAATAAATATTTGGTTTGCTGCCTTTATCTGATCTACTTATTAATGACAAAATATCTTTAAATTCTATGTAAAATGGGCTTTTCTTGTATAAGATTTTCTCACTTATTACTTCGCTTTTATCAACACCTTTGTCATAAATAATATTTTCTTGTGCGGCCATTTCTTCAGTAGACAGCAATAATAAATTTTCTAACGCTTTTACACATTGACTACATTGATACTTGCAAAGCATGAGAGTGGCTAAGTTTTCGTACCAGTATCTAATATCTTTTATTTTTGTTAAATGAAAAGCAATAGCCCGAGAATAGCCATAATTTCTTTTAAAACTCTTTTGCTTTTAATATTATTGAAATGCTTATCGATGTCCGTTGAAATAATTTTTAAAAAATGTGAACAGCAAATACGTAATAATACAACATGTTTTATAGTCTCTTCTTGTTGGGTTAAACAGTACTGATATGTTATATTTAAATAGTCTATTACGGACATGCTATTCCAAAAGTATGTGATGGCATTTATAAAAGCTAAACTAAAATCAATAACTACTAATTGAAAAGGAGGCCAGTGAATTCCGAAAGATTCAGCAAAATGTTTGAAATTAGCTAAAAATATGCCTATTGCTGTATGCAACAGCTCATTACATGATGCACATGTAATGAGCTACCTCTCTCAAATAACGGAACAACCCTCCCTGATATTAATTTTATTACTCCACAATAGTAATAAAGCCGCCTTTTTACATGGTTCTCTTGTCTAAAGATACCACCAGTAGCATCGAAGTATAAAATTGGTAACTGTTTCTCATTTTTTATAAATAATTTTAATATTTCTATTTGTTGTGAACTATAAATTTCAAAATCGTACGGTTCTGACACCTTCTGTATATATCGGTGGTTTTCATGTTCCCGTCTCATCAATATAAGGTCTATAATGTCATCTTTATTTCGGTCTAGTGCATGCAAAGTTTCACAGCGGGCTTTTCTGATAACTGCATCAGATTTCTTTTTTTGGTAATTATAGTGCCTAAGAATATTACTGTTAATTTTACTAGTTATTCTAGAAATATATGACAGTGGCTTCTCAGATTTTAATTCTCTCTGTGTAAGTTCTCTGTCTAGTCCTCGTAAATGACTAGAAAGATTTTGTAAATGATTAAAATCTAAGAAGCTGCTGTATACTTTACAACATTTTTGTACTCTACTACTCGATGTATATAAAATTTGAATTTTAAACAGTTTACACTTTGGGTGGGCGCAATCTGCGTAGATGACCCAATTATTTTTATTATTTCTAAAATTGACGATATTTAAAATACAAATATTGTTAACATATATTTCAACTTTTTTTATTAAAATATAGTTTCTAATTTTTTCTGATTTTGGTATTGACATCGCTTGCCATTCGTCAAAATCGATATAAAATATTCCCTCTAAAATAATACAATTTTTAAAACTTTTTTTTAAAGATTCTTCACTAAATAAATTTTTAGAATTAACTGGTATAACGCTTTTGCCTCTTATTTCATTTTCGTATTTTAAATGTAATTTTAACGCACAATGTTCGATTTGAATGTCTTCGGGAGTGATATTAAAAGAAGA
Organism: Amphimallon solstitiale; assembly: GCA_963170755.1. Lineage (NCBI taxonomy): Eukaryota > Metazoa > Arthropoda > Insecta > Coleoptera > Scarabaeidae > Amphimallon > Amphimallon solstitiale. The sequence continues at coordinate 86,573,850 of OY720681.1, read as the reverse complement.
CTGCATTGAACTATAAGATTTAATTCGTTCATTGTTTTTACCTTCGCTGTCATCCTTATGTTGACTTTCCATTGGACTCGCCTGCAATTTCTCACTGTACTTTCTTGATACATGAACATCTACTTCTTGATTGTTACAAACATATTGAGTTTCAACAGGACGTAGGTCACCTTCCCGAACATCAGATTTGACTGTATTCTTGAACTCAATATTATTGTTACCCACTATCGGACTTACCGATAGACTCGCCACAGTCGTTGATTCGTAATTTTTTTCGGGTGTAGAAGTGTTGTATCTGAACTTCTTCCAAGTTAAATTTCTTCTATGAAACATGTAAATCTTCTTTCTATTCAAAAACGTATTTCTAATTGTCAGCATTACACATAACTTTCCAAATATAGCACATTTATCTCGATAGGAATCGCTTTGCAAATTACGACTGCATAAAGTGGGATATATTTCACAAAACTTAGCTTTCCAATTACTAGGATAATTAATCGGCATGGTAGCGAAAAAATTCAGTACACACTGACTAAAACGAATAGAGAATGAAACTAACCAACATATCGGTTTGAATAAGCGAGTCGATAGAAAAATATTTGGATTCGTTGTTTATTTTATCACCCTCTTGGACAAAAAATAAGATGAAGCATAAAGTACTTGAAGAAACAGATACTTAACGATTCGACTATAGAATAAATAAACACAATTGATAACTAATATCGCTGGAATCCTAATGAAATGTGTCTTAAGTTGAAAAACTCTAAATATGCGTTCTTCCTTTATGTAAATTATAAAAAGAATTTGCCGTAAATACAGTGGTAGTACCTACTAGATTCCGTTTCGATAAATAAGATGTGTGGCCACCACACGACTTTCTTATACGTATGAGCGTTTCAAATTATAGAATTTTAAGAATTTTTTTATACAAAAATTATTCAAAATCTTATTCTAAGTACTTCTATTCTCTTAATAAATCTCTATAGAATGCATACTTTGCAAGATATTATCAAAAAAGTGCTACTCGCTAAGAGTAAAAGTGCTACTTCCGGTCCGAATTTTGAAATTTCATATATACAAAATATATTGCAAATCCAGTTCTAAATACTTTTGTACTCTTGATAAATATACAGTGTGACCAGTGAAGTCCGCATCATATGGGATTTTTTTTTATTAATAGATTTATTCTAAATTTGAGTTTGGCATCAATTTCTGCTTCGATCAAGATGAAAATTAACCAAAAAAATAATAGTCACGTGATTCGCATTATCTGTCAAATTTAAATTTTTTCCAAAAAAAATTCAATAGTGGGGTTATTTCTCAAAATATCGAAAAAAGTTATTAGAAAAAGTTTTTCTAAAAACAATTTTTAGCCCATATGCAAAATTTCAGCTGCGTAAGATAATTTAGAATTTTTGCCAATTTTTTTGTAAATTGCACCACTGTTGCGAAATAAGACAACGCAACCTACATAAAACTTCTTAGTTTTAACAATGCTTTATTCCAGACACATTTTCTTTAAGGCTGCGCCATATTCAATGTGTGTTTTTCTTCAAAATCCAAATAGGGCTATTAAAATTTGGTCACATGTGATGCAAAGTTTATTTGTTTTTGACACTTAACTTCATAAAATAACTATTTTTGAAAATGTAGTTTGTGTCTAAATGACACATTAATATTAAGAAAATAGTTTAATTGAAAAGTCAAATTTTCTAATAAAATAATCATAATACATTATAAAAATGAAACGCATTTTAAATTCCACCTTTTCAATTAATAACAATATGTATTTTTGGTATTTGAATATTAAATTAAACATAATTTGAAAAACCTAAAAATTAAAATTACATTTCTGTGTGCCTCCCATTGCGTTCAATACAAACAATTGTTCTTCTTGATACATCTTTAATGGAGTTTCTGATACTAAGGGGCCTTATTTCTAAAATACAGTTTCGAATCATCGTTTTCAAATGATCAACATTACGGAAAGGTTTTTCTTTGTAAACTTTTTGTTTTAGGTAACCCCACAAGAAAAAATTGTTTTTAGAAAAACTTTTTCTAATAACTTTTTTCGATATTTTGAGAAATAACCCCACTTTTGAATTTTTTTTGGAAAAAAATTTAAATTTGACAGATAATGCGAATCACGTGACTATTATTTTTTTGGTTAATTTTCATCTTGATCGAAGCAGAAATTGATGCCAACCTCAAATTTAGAATAAATCTATTAAAAAAAAATCCCATATGATGCGGACTTCACTGGTCACACTGTATATAGAATGCATAACTTACGACATATTTGCAAAAAATCGCTATTCGATAAGAGTAAAAGTGGTACTTCCGGTCAGAATTTAGAAATTTTTTTATACTCGTAACGTACTTGTCTAAAAAGCAAGTAAGTGTTCCTCGCAGCAGTCCATCTTTTACTGGGGGTCGAAATTATACAATAACCTGCCGCCGAGCTTTAAGGGCCTCCCAATCAGCTTGTTTAAGAGAAAAGTGAAGAACCACTTGATTAATGGAGAATACTACACAATAGAAGAATTCCTTAGACACTAGTCATTCCTCTTCTATATACAAATGATCTTATTTGATTTATTATTTGATTTTATTATTTTGTGTTTTTTTTTCTGTCTTCTTTGTTATTTGTTAAGAGTGTTGTTAGTATTAGTATACACTACACTATTTAATTATACTTATCATGATCTGACAATTGTAATGCATTACAAGTTTGAAAATATTGACAATTTTATGTAACAGAGGTCTTACAAATATATAGTCTATTATTATTATAACAACGAAAATATTTTTTTTCATCCCCAAGGCCTCTGATTTTTGAAAATTTCTTTCTGTGGATATGTTCTTTTTTTCGATAGAAACCCGCTGTAAAAGTTTCATCGCGGCACAAAAGCTAATAACGGAGATATCGGGGGTGTATATGTTATAACAACGAAAATATTTTTTTTCATCCCCAAGGCCTCTGATTTTTGAAAATGTCTTTCTGTGGATATGTTCTTTTTTTCGATAGAAACCCGCTGTAAAAGTTTCATCGCGGCACAAAAGCTAATAACGGAGATATCGGGGGTGTATATGTTATAACAACGAAAATATTTTTTTTCATCCCCAAGGCCTCTGATTTTTGAAAATGTCTTTCCGTGGATATGTTCCTTTTGTCGATAGAAACCCGCTGTAAAAGTTTCATCGCGGCACAAAAGCTAATAACGGAGATATCGGGGGTGTATATGTTATAACAACGAAAATATTTTTTTTCATCTCCAAGGCCTCTGATTTTTGAAAATTTCTTTCTGTGGATATGTTCCTTTTGTCGATAGAAACCCGCTGTAAAAGGTTCATCGCGACACAAAAGCTAATAACGGAGATATCGGGGGTGTATATGTTATAACAACGAAAATATTTTGTTTCATCCCCAAGGCCTCCGATTTTTGAAAATTTCTGTCTGTGGATATGTTCCTTTTGTCGATAGAAACCCGCTGTAAAAGTTTCATCGCGGCACAAAAGCTAATAACGGAGATATCGGGGGTGTATATGTTATAACAACGAAAATATTTTTTTTCATCCCCAAGGCCTCTGATTTTTGAAAATTTCTTTCTGTGGATAAGTTCCTTTTGTCGATAGAAACCCGCTGTAAAAGTTTCATCGCGGCACAAACGCTAATAACGGAGATATCGGGGGTGTATATGTTATAACAACTAAATATTTTTTTTCATCCCCAAGGCCTCTGATTTTTGAAAATGTCTTTCTGTGGATATGTTCCTTTTGTCGATAGAAACCCGCTGTAAAAGTTTCATCGCGGCATAAAAGCTAATAACGGAGATATCGGGGGTGTATAGTTATAACAACGAAAATATTTTTTTTCATCCCCAAGGCCTCTGATTTTTGAAAATTTCTTTCTGTGGATATGTTCCTTTTGTCGATAGAAACCCGTTGTAAAAGTTTCATCGCGGCACAAAAGCTAATAACTGAGATATCGGGGGTGTATATGTTATAACAACGAAAATATTTTTTTTCATCCCCACGGCCTCTGATTTTTGAAAATTTCTTTCTGTGGATATGTTCCTTTTGTCGATAGAAACCCGCTGTAAAAGTTTCATCGCGGCACAAAAGCTAATAACGGAGATATCGGGGGTGTATATGTTATAACAACGAAAACATTTTTTTTTCATCCCCAAGGCCTCTGATTTTTGAAAATTTCTTTCTGTGGATATGTTCCTTTTGTCGATAGACACACCGCTGTAAAAGTTTCATCGCGGCACAAAAGCTAATAACGGAGATATCGGGGGTGTATATGTTATAACAACGAAAATATTTTTTTTCATCCCCAAGGCCTCTGATTTTTGAAAATTTCTTTCTGTGGATATGTTCCTTTTGTCGATAGAAACCCGCTGTAAAAGTTTCATCGCGGCACAAACGCTAATAACGGAGATATCGGGGGTGTATATGTTATAACAACTAAATTTTTTTTTTCATCCCCAAGGCCTCTGATTTTTGAAAATGTCTTTCTGTGGATATGTTCCTTTTGTCGATAGAAACCCGCTGTAAAAGTTTCATCGCGGCATAAAAGCTAATAACGGAGATATCGGGGGTGTATAGTTATAACAACGAAAATATTTTTTTTCATCCCCAAGGCCTCTGATTTTTGAAAATTTCTTTCTGTGGATATGTTCCTTTTGTCGATAGAAACCCGTTGTAAAAGTTTCATCGCGGCACAAAAGCTAATAACTGAGATATCGGGGGTGTATATGTTATAACAACGAAAATATTTTTTTTCATCCCCACGGCCTCTGATTTTTGAAAATTTCTTTCTGTGGATATGTTCCTTTTGTCGATAGAAACCCGCTGTAAAAGTTTCATCGTGGCACAAAAGTTAATAACGGACGTGTCGTGGGTGTATACCTATAAAAACGAAAATATTTCTTTTTCAATATTTAGACCCCTGATTTTTTTTTTCTGCTTCGAGGACTCTCATGTGGTCATTAGCAACCTATAGTGAACATTGCTGTACCATACAATACTTTTACAACTGAAGAATCGATGATAAACACACATTGCTCGAACGATTTGCCGCCTTCATGATATAGCGAACCGCACTAAAATTCGTTGCTGGCATTCGTTGCTAACTTCACTCCGGTAAAAAAAATCCCTTTACTTAAATTTACAAAATACACAGTTATATACTGGTCATAGTTTTCATAGAACCTCGGCTATCCTTTTAGCAGTCAATGGTGGTAATATCCTTCAGTTAAAACAACATGGTGGTTGGAAATCTTCTAGTGTAGCTGAAGGTTATATCGAAGATTCCCTAGTAAATAAAAAAATATAGCATGTATGTTACGAGGTTTACCTACATCTACTTACGCAACCACATCTGCAATAAATACTGGAATTTTCGAGATGAATCAAATTCCATCAAAATCAGCAGTACAATCAGGATCTATTTCGACTGAAGATATCGTAAATACTTATGGAATTAACTCAATTAATAATGCTGTCATTAATGTGCCTACAGATCTGCACAATCCTGGTTTTTCAAATAGATTTGAACCATCAATAAATTTGACATGCCATAATTTCAAAATCAATTTTTATAAATAAGTTAAATATATAAATAATTCTTTACATCTGTAATAGTTACGTGTTATATTGTTTCCATATTAGGCCTGATGATGATTAGAAAAAAAACTTTATATAATCATATTAGTGTTTGAAAATGAGTGAAATAGATATCTCTTACATTTTGATTAAATCAATTGTATGAAATTATTTCCGCTTTTTCTTTGCATATAAGCCTCTTGCCATATTACGGTGCCGTTAGAAATGATGTCTAAATCTACTTCTTCCACCCATTTCTGTCTCTTATTACAGCTGTTAATTGGCTGGATGTTTTCTCACTTACTTTGACTTATTCTTTTACCGACTATTCCATATTCTTGCCTGGTCTTCCTACACATCCGTGGGGGGCTTTAGCAGAGGTGCCGAGTAACTACTGTGAGGAAGGACTTAAATTTGCTAGTTTTCTGGTAAATTAGCAGATGACATTCTCCCCATATGCGCCTACCGTTTTAACTCTTTTTCCTCTATTTTTTGGTCGTGGTTTTTGCTGTATGCTCTCTATGACATTATTTCTGCATGTACCCAACCCAACCCTAATCCCATTCAAAGTAGGCCCCTTGCGCTTCCACAAACTTAGCCCATCGATCTTCCACGAAAAAAAAACACTTCTATTAGGCTTATTTTGGAATAGTGTTCGTCTTTGCTGTTGCATTCTGCATTATCTGATTCCTATTTTCAAAGCGAGATAATTTCAATGGCGTCTTCAATTTTAGAAAGAACCGTAAGTCTCAAGGAGACACGTATGGAGAGTAGGAAGGTTAGTGAATGACGGAAATTCCGTATTTCGCGAAGAAAGTCTAGATCAGGTGCGATGAATGAGCTAAAGCATTGTTTGGTTACATCTGGCGCCATCTAGAGACCCGGTTCTTTACGCGGAACTGCATTACGCAATCGGCCGAGATCTTATTGATAGGACTCTTTCATCACTGTTTTCTTCTGGTGCGTATTCGTTATGCGCAATTGCACAAATATCAAAGGGCACAATTAGCATCACTTATCATGATGTTTTCAGTTTTGAAGAGTTGGCGTACTTCCATTGTAAGGACTGCGCTTTAGTTTCAAATTGTACCTGTAAACCCATGAATGATCTCCAGTTAACATGATGTTCAGGAAGTCAGGATTAGCAGATTCTATGCCAACTCAAGACGGAGTTTTTCTGTTCGCCGACAGCAGCTTGGACACAAATTTCGCAGCCAGCCTACGTACGCAAAATTGCATGTGCGGAATCTATACTGATCGCAACTTCTTTGGCAATACCTTGTAAGGTCAAACGGAGATCTCCCTTTACCAGATATTCTACCCGTTGAACAAAAGCTGCAATTTCAAGCAATTTGATGCCTCTCGGAAGGCTGTTCACCGATATGCTGGAATTTTTGAATCAGCTAAACCACTCCTTAATCTGTGTTAAACACCTGCTGAATCTTACGCAGGCACATTCATTTCGCATAGTACTTTTTCATGTGTTTCCGTATCTCTGAGTGTATTTTAACTGTTTTTAATCACTTTAATAAGCTTTGTTTTTACTTGGTGTTGTCAGCATCTCCACATATTTTCTCTAGAGACAGAAGCAAGAACGACTTTCAAATCCACAAATATTAAATACTGTTCTTCCTTTTTGCCTTTTCTATAACTTTCCAAACAATACTTATATAATCTTGAGTTTGTACCCCTTTGAGAAAGGGGGAGTGTTTCACTTCTTTCTTGTTTCGTTTCTTCAGTCTTCTTCTCAGACCAATGTACAAAACGCAATAGCAATTCATATACTATACGTATATATAGAAAGTGCTTATTGCGTTGTGTGCATGAGATAGATGTTCTCTTATTTGAAAAATCGGAATTTGCTCATATTGTTGTCAACTAAAAGCTACTATGTGTGCAAGTATTTTTCAAGTTAGATAATATACCATACACGCAACGCTACTAACACTTGATATATATAGGATAGTACATATGTTACAGTGAAAGCAGGGAACCAGTGATTGCCAGCAATTAGTAGTCGAAGTTAGCTTTTACTGATTTACCTGTTTTTAGTCAGGAAACGTTGTACAGTGAACATTTAAACTCAATTTTTTCTCACAAGCAGCGAATGTCTGATATTCTGTGTCCATTGGCCATGGAGGACGAGATCGGATGATAAAGGAGTTGAAAAGGAAGTACAATATTACATACGAGGGACACTATTTATGTATTGAGAATTGGCAACACTGGTATTGCCAGGTGAAATTTGAAATTGTCATCGTAAAGTTTGACATTTTTGACGTTATAGGTAGTCAGAAAGTTTTGACGTGCGAGCAATATTTGTGTTTTTTGCAGTGTTTAAAATTTCATCTCAGCCAAAATATGGAATTAACTCGCGAAAATTTTCGAGCTATGATTTATTATGACTTTCGACGCGGTCTAACTCAAGAACAATACATCAATCAACTGAATTCAACTTTTGGTGATGAAGCGCCATCCACGCCCACTGTATATCGCTGGTACATTGAATTCAAACGTGGACGTAGTTCGCTCACGGACGAAGTTAAAGAAGGTCGTCCAAAATCGGTCGTTGTGCCGGAAAATATCGATGCTGTGCGAAAACTAATTGAAGAAGATCGTCATGTGACATATCAAGAAATCGAGAGATATTTAAGCATTAGTATGACCAGCATACATAAGATTTTGCACGAACATTTGTGTGTTCGGAAGCTGTGTGCGCGTTGGATTCCACATTTGTTGAAAAATGCTCAAAAAAATGCTCGTGTCGATTGGTGCCGTAAAATGATTTCAAAATAAAACTGTGGTGCATCCAAAGCGGTATACAACATCGTCACAGATGACGAGTCGTGGATTTATTCTTATGAGCCAGAAAGAAAAGGCTAGTCGGCAGTTAGGGTGTTTCAATGTGAAGCAAAGCCAACAAAAGTTGTTCGTTCTCGCAGCGTTAGGAAGGAAATGGTGGCGTTTTTCTTCAAGAAAACTGGTCCTGTGGCAACTGTGGCTCTCGAAAATCAAAAGACCGTTAATTCAGCGTGGTATACGACCATTTGTTTGCCTGAAGTTTTCGGTAAATTGAGAGAAACCAACCCAAAACGACGAATCATTTTTCATCATGACAATGCGAGCTCACACACATCACATGCAACAAACGAGTATTTGGACACACAAAAGATCGAATTGATGGGTCATCCGCCTTACAGCCCCGACTTGGCACCCAATGACTTCTTCTCGTTTCCAGTAATTAAAGATAAACTGCGTGGACAACGATTTTCATCGCCCGAGGAAGCGGTTGAGGCCTTCAAAACGCATGTTTTAGAGCTACCATCTTCTGACTGGACAAAGTGCTTTGAAGGGTGGTTCAATCGCATGCAAAAGTGTATAGATCTTAAAGGCGATTATTTTGAAAAGCAATAAAGGTATTTTTCATCAAATTCATTTGTTTATTCTTTCTATTCTCAATACATAAATAGTGTCCCTCGTATAAGGAAGTACAATATTACATATAAGGATGTAAACATTGTTTTATCACTTTGTGAACCTTGTTTGCAAAAACAAAAAAGAGAACGTAAGGGAATTGTGGTAAACCCTTTGTTATTTAAATATCTCAATTCTCGATGCCGAGTCGATCTAATTAATTACCAATCACATGAAGACAATAGCTATAACTTCATGTGTAAAAGTTATTTACTACCTTGAAAGTATTCTTGCTGCACATTTACTGGTGGCAATCAGTGAATGTACTTTTACTAGTGATTGTGAGCCTTTACTAGTAAATGCTGTTGTATAATCACATTTACTAGTAGAAGAAGTGTAAGCAAGCTTTTACTAGTGATTGCTAGCATTTCCTGAATTTCCTGCTTTCACTGTAACACATATATTATATGAACTGTTATTCCGTGTTGTATATCAGTCCTAAGAGCGTCAAATAGCGCCAAATTATTCACTGATACCTATGAGGTAGGAAAATATCCTTCGTGTTAATTTCACGGCGAACTATTTTCGATATTTTTGCAAATAAATTATTACTTCGTAATTTGTACATAGCTGTAGTGGCATATAGTACCATTTGGAGAGAAACTGCGTATGTAAGAAAAGTTAGAGAATATTCATGCATACAAAGTTATTAATTATTAGTTTTTGTAGTTAGAAAATCCTATCATTTCTTAGACTTTCTTTTATGTAATGGTATAATACATTTATTTACCAATTATGATATTACTATGTACGTATATTATATATAAATAACAAATACACAACTTCCTGTGAAACTTTCGCTTTTGATTTCTATTACTTTTACTACCTACATACTTTTTAAAAAATTTGTGGTTAGTAATTGTCCGTTGAGCATAATAATTGCCCGAAATTTTTCATAACTCTCAATGATTTATAAATTAACTTATTAAACTGTGTTATAAGTTAATTTTATTATTGTTTGAAATAGATATAAACCACAACTGAAAGCATGATTAAGGAAAGTATGATTAAGGTCGTATCTGTGTCAACGCCGATTCCATATCTGCTGATTTTAGTATATGATTCTTGAACAGGTGACATTAGTGAAAGAGAATATTTCTCTTTAGTTATCACTAGTGTACTGATCCGAATCTTATACGTTATAAATAGTTAAAAAAATGAGGTGTGGCCACCACACGACTTTCTTATACGTATGAGTGTTCCTTCCGGTCCGAATTTTGAAATTTCATTTATACAAAAAATATTCCAAATCCAACTCTAAATACTTTTGTACTCTTCATAAATATATATAGAATGCATAATTTACGACATATTTGCAAAAAATGGTTATTCGGTAAGACTAAAAGTGATACTTCCGGTCCGAATTTTGAAATTTTTTTTATATAAAAGATATTGGAAATTAAGTTCTAAATACTTATGAATTCTTTATCAATTAGCCTAAACTTAGTAATTGACGAAATATTTGCCAATTTCGATTTTTTCACTGAAGTAAACTACTACTTTCGGTCTGCCGATTTTGCTCAAAATCTAATCAGTTCTCAAGAAGGAGATTATATTCGTAAATACAAAATTTGGAATTGATATCTCCAGCGGTTTGACCGCTATCGTGGTCACAGACACACAGACAGACACACAGACATTTTTTTTAAAACCACTTTTTCGGTATCAGGGGACTTCAAAACGTGGACATCTGCAAAAATCTCGAGGTCGAAAATTTTCATCATCACAATACTTCCTTATACTACGTATAAGAAAGTAATATATCGTTGACATCATTTGAAGCGTGTATTTCAATATACTGACTATCATCTATGTGTGCCTATAAAAAATTAGAAGTTCATACTATATCTGAAAAAGGTATAAGCTTGTTGGAATAATCAGTATTAGTATACAAAACTATTAATCTCAACTTTTTCCTATAATATTTCTTCTACCTGGACCTGTATGAGTATAAGTTTGCTTAGAACTTTTCCACGTGCATGTACAGACGATATAAAATTGATTGATATAGCTTAGAAGGGCACATGTTAATTACTCTCATCCCTTTATGCAATCAAGCGGCAGTTATGGAAATTATGTCGCAACCATAGTAATTAGTTTGCAGTTATGGTAGTTAGAACAAAATTATATTAATTATATGGAAGTCATATGGCAATTATATGGTATTGTCGCAATCGTGTGATCATAGTTTGGTTATGTACAACTATGTAAAGTAACAGACTACATAAGCAGAGAAGTCTTCAGTGCGTGTAGCATTCTGTTCAATTTATACCCATTGGATATGCTGAACAATTGTAACAACAATTGCAGCACTGGTGTTCCGATAACAATCTCACCCTTAATGCCGACAAGACTGGTCTTATTACTTTTTCTAAAAATGCAGCCAGGTCAAACTCACTACTTGTTTGACTTAATGGTAAATCCATACCTTCCATTAACAACACAAAATTTCTAGGTATCCATCTGGATCCCACTCTGAGTTGGGAGCATCATGTGGAGACGCTTGGAGTAAGGCTAAGCAGTATAGGTGATGTTGTCCGTAGGCTTCGTGATCTTATTACCATGGAGACTAGAGACTTTTTTTATTTCGGACAGATTCAGTCTGTACTGGCTTATGGAATTTGCTTCTGGGGCTCTTCAAAAAAGGCCTCGTCATTTTTTAGGATTCAAAAGCGCATATTGAGATGCATTTTTCGGCTTTACCCGAGAGCTTCATGTAGGCCATAGTTTATTGAGTTTGCAGTGCTCAGAGTTAATTTATTTTAAATCCCTAGTGATGTTCGTCAAAAGGAATCCTCCCCTCTTTCCAAAGAATATGCAACTTTACACCGATAATATGACCATGACTACTAGGGGGGAACTGATTTGAGGGTACCGCTGAATGGCACCACTTTCTACGAAAGGGGTCCTTACTACAAGGTGATTAAGGCCTTTAATATACTGCCTGGGGAAGTCAGGCGGATTGGGTTCTTGAACTGCTTTAAGAGGCATGTTAATATATGGCTTCTTGATAGGAGCTTTTACTCTTTCAATTTTAATTATTAATGTAAATTGTATCAATTTTTTAACTTTTAACTGCCTGTATTAGTTTAATTAATTAAAAACCCTCTCAATTGCTTTTCGTCTCTACATGTGCCTTTTTATGTATTTTATATTTATATTGTGTTAATAATTTGTATTTAAAAATATTACTGGTGTTCAACACCAGTACGGATGGGAATTCATTTAGCGGTGTCATTTAAATACTGTTATTGGTAATTTATATTATTATATATGTGCACATTTTACTATTTAAACTTTCATGACATTTTCTTATTTGAATCTCTTGAGTTTAATTATTGTAGCTGTAAATTCCTACTTCTCTATTCATGCATCGACTAGCAGCTAGAGACGCGTTGTTTTTGATTTTCGCTTTAGAAGTTAAACGAGTTCAAGTGCATTTTCACCTAATTGGAATACAGGTGTAGTTACAATCCAAAGAATAGACAAGGACTCAAAAGTAAACTGGCTTACATAATTTTCAGAAAAAAAATCAACACTCAGTACATATTTACTTAGTATATATTTAGTGAGAGTATAAAAATGTTTAGAATGTTAATTAGAAGAACTTTTATAGAAAAATGTACCCTTTTACTTTTATCGAAATACAGTTTATTGCAAATATCTCTCAAAGGACTACGTACACCGCTTATGTGTTTTCAAAGACCTCTAAAATGTGTTTCTCACTAGTATAAAGTAAACGGAACATTTGAATTTTCAATTACAAATTATCGCTTTATTTGTTAAGTAAGCGTTTTGGCGCAGTGATATCGAATAATCCACATTTCAAGACGCTTCAATGGAAAACATTCAAATTTGAGTTGTCTTTGGAAACACATAAGCGACGTATGTAGTTCTTTAGATTAGGGATTAATTGAAGGTATGAAAGTTTGAAAATTTTACCGGAAATAACATTAACACTCTTATCAAGAAAACAGCTCTTACACATATTTTGCTAAAAATGCATTTCACAAATTTTTGGAGGTGATAAACGTGTTAAAACTTAATTTAGAATAACTTTTGTACAATTTTATAAAAATTAAGACGGTATATACATATAAGAAGGTCGTGTGATGACCTACTTTTTAAATACTATTTAATTACCTATCCAATAATGGGTAGAGACTGTGGCTAAAAATTTGAAATAAAATGCAAAAGGAAAAATCCCTTACCACAAAAAATATATAAGAAAAATCTATATACGTATTTCGGCAACTAAGTTGCCATCTTCAGTAGAAATCTGTATAAAACAAAAAAGTGTTAAACGTAGTATTTTTGGCTATGGTGTAACATTAGAAGATATGCTCTTCACCAATCACCAGTGGGATGACACTGATTTCTTAACAAACGACATCCCTATATATACCACCTAAATCTAACGGGACCATAACGGGACCGTAAAGCATGACAGACTAATCACGTAAAATTACAATAACCCGTACAAACTGGACTTGGATATCGGTTCATTGTCAGAATTCATTAACTTGCATCTATTTCTATGTATATAAATACCTTCGTAGAATAAATAGGGATGTCGTTTGTTAAGAAATAAGTGTTATTCCACTGGTGATTGATGAAGAGCATATCTTCTAAGGATACATCTTAGCCAAAAACACCACGTTTAACACTCTTTTTTGTTTTATACAGATTTCTACTGACGATGGCAGGTTAGTTGCTGAAATACGTATACAGATTTTTTATATATTTTTTGTGGCAAGGGATTTTTTCTTTTGCATTTTATTACTATTTAATTATTTATTATATTCATTTTTAAGATAATATGTAGTTTGTAAATATTTAGTTCTTAAATTATACCTTTATTCTAAAACAGTTACAAAATTTCACAATACGGAATAAAAGAACAGAAATCTCAAGCATACTACAAAAACTCTTTAATATGCCGAGCTTACAATGTAAAGAAGCATTTAAGAAAAGTAATTGCATAATAGGAATGATGTCAGAATAACGTCTTGCGCTTAAGTATTTTAATGATTTCATTATGACAAAGTTTCCCAAACTTTCCTTAAGTTTTCTCTCAGAATAGATCCATTAGTGATATTTTGCAAAGTGGTTAAATGAAGTAATTTAATAAAGAATGCATGAAACCATCTACTTATTTCATATATTGATTTCAGTTACTTCATTATTATTCAAATTTATATTTATGTGCACATTCTGGCACATTATCTAGTAACTGTCTAAAATAAATACATTACATAATTATGCCTCACCTAACATTCTTATAGTTTCCTTATATATGTATATCTTGTCCTTGTTAGTCATAATAAACATATTCAAATGGACAGAGATAAATTATAACACATTGCTCGAAAACAGCGCTTTTAATCATCGGTGCATTAAATGAATAAAAAGAAATTAAAACTTGAGTTCAATGTTGTAAAGTATTATGTAATTTCAAATTTTCTCGGAATATTCATTAATAAAGTTTAAATTAGGTTATAACCAAACTGTAATTAAATTAGTATTAAGTAAAACGAGGCAAGGCATGAAATAATTTTCCAATTTTCATAAGTAGGAATTAGATGTGTGTTATCACAATATCTAATAATTTTGTAGGATGTAGATACTCACGATCTTAATGGATTATGACTTTGTTCGTTAATTACCCATATATTAATCTACGTTAACTGTAAATAAAGTAAAACAAAAAATTAAGGTTTTTGCAAGCATGTTAGGCGTAAAAATTTTTGAACCGATACAGATTATGTTCTAAATACATATGATTAATTATATTATAAAACACATTTGACTACCTTAGTAGATGTATTTGTGTTGTGAGGAAATGGGTATTTTACTATCACATAATAGCTTAAATTAATATTCATTATTAATGCTGCCTTTAAAAGCATTTAATCACTTTTATATGGCATTTCCGTATGTAGGTAAATTGAAAAAAGTAGATTAATTTCAAAATATAAAAGTATACCAGTTAGAATTTAGAATTCGTGTGTTTAAGGAAATCTAGTTGTGTAGGAAATTAGTAGCATTAACTATATACACTAATTACAGCAGATATGCAGCTCTCCCATATTAGGATCAATTAGAATAAATAGGAATGCCTTTTGCATGTTTGAAATGTTTATTTATTTTCAAAGATTCAAATACTTCATGCTGTCATTCAAAGTGAAACACAAATGGCAATATTAATACTTATTTATTGTATATTAATACTCCTTTAGTTAATAAATACATATACAAAAAAAGAGTAAAAATCTGTTTTATCAATTGAGAGAGCGTAATTTTTATCGTAAACTGTGCAAAAACTTTAACTTTATCTTAATATTTCTGTACCGAATGCAAACTTTGCGAGATATTCGTAAAAAATGGTATTAAATAAGAGGAGTAGTAATACTTACGGTCCAAATTTTAAAATTTTATTTATACAAAAATTGTTCCAACTCGCTCTAAATACTTTTGTATTCGAGATTAATCTGTAAAGGAGGCATAATTTACAAAATCTTTGCAAGAAACTCTTTTACTAAGACAAGATACCTACTTCCGGTAGGAATTTCGAATAACTTTTTTTTATAAAATCTAAAATGCATGTTTTAGTACTTTTGTATTCTCTAGAGAATTGTCCAAACTTCGTAATTGAGATATTAGTAATTTTTGATTTTTTTACTGAAGTAAGAGACTACATACTTACTGTCTACCTTATAAATAAACTTTGATATAGGTAACTGTAGCCATTTGGCCGCTATCGTGGTTACACACAGAGATAGATAGAGAGATATGTTACTTTTTCAGTATCAGGTGACTTAAAAACGTAGACATCTGCAAAAATCTCGAGGTCGAAAATTTTCGTCATCACAACAATTCCACATAAAACGTATAGGTAAAAACTCAAAAAGATATTTTAATTAATCCTAAATTGAATCCTTATGTGCCCAATAAAGTTAGACCAATGACTTTAATTTCTTCAATCATCAATACTCTCAATTATACAAACATATTTTAATACTATAGCGTTTCTTTTGTCTCCTTTGAATTCAACCATAATAAACTTTCCTTGTGAGAGTTCAGAAATATCACTTAATTTTTTAATATCGATATTTTCATTTTCCATTTCATCCCAAAGACTATCAAGATTTTTACGCCGACTTAAGTCACATTCGCCTTCAAACGTTCTTGGTTTAGTGTTCTTGATTTCTTTAGATATCATTCTAATTTTATGGTATTAATTTGCAGCTTTGGTTTTCTTTGTTTTGGTTTTATTGTCTTTGTTCGTAGTCAATACTTCCGCATTTGTTAGCTGTTTTAATCCGGAAGAAGCTAGTGTTTGCGATTTATTGATTTTGATCTGGAAGGTTATGACTTGGGCTATAAAACTACTTTTACAGTTTAATTTCAAGAGTAAGATGAGGTTGTTTTAGCTGTTTGGAGTGGAAATTATAATTTTTCATTTAAAGTATCAGCTGTTAAGCAGTGTGTCGTAGTTAAAGCATTTACTTTTACAGGCACTCTTCGGTCGAATCTTTTCAAGAAGCTCTATAATTTGCAAACCCGTCTAGCCTAAATTCATTCCAAATTATTAGTAAATTTACAGGATATAGTGTTTACAAAACATGATATTATGTATTTTGACAGTATTTCCATATGATGCCAATGTATTTACATTTACCCCATGTGAGAAATGTAAAGGCTAACTAAATAATTTACTTAAAAAAATTTTTCTTTATCTACGCGTACTATCCTTGAAAATACAATATACCAATTTATATCCTACTGCTATATGTTATTTATAGTGCCTTTACACTCACCCCTGTTCACATTTAAAACAACTAACTTCTTAACGGTCAGAAGACTAGTATATTACAATTCAAGTTATTGCATGACGTACCTTGTAGCCTCTATGTTCCATTTCGGGGGCAATCTATACCTGAGTGTAGCCAGGTGGGGTCCTTGGGACCAGTGGCGGCCCGTAATTTTGTGGGAAGGGGAGGGCACCGGCGGGGGGGGTCTGAGTATTTAATATCAAAAATTACAGTACAGACAAAAAAATAAACTCAATATATTATTTATTTAACTTGTTTGACAATAAAATCCATCCGCCGTTCCTTACGATCAGCAAAACGATTTAACTAATTCATTGATGTTTAGTGTTGATGTCAGTAATTGCTGTTACACATGTCCGTAGTATCAGGAAAGCAGAAAAGCGAGGAGGTATATCAAATGTATTAGGAGTAGATACTACTGTGAATATAGAATTCTATATTCACGATATAGTGTGGCTACTACTTTGAAGACGGCGCCACATTTATTGTATTTTACTCCTAATACATTTGATTACCTCCCCGCTTTTCTGCTACCCTGATACTACGGACGAAATTTCAAATGAATGTGCATTGAGTGGTTCGGTTTCAGTTACTTGAAATATTCTTTCTTGACAGAGTAAAAAAGTCTGTCTAGACATAATTTAAGACATTATCTGACGCCCCGATTCCGTTTATAATTTAAAATTACCTTGAATTCAGAGAAACATTTTTTTTAAATTTAATTCTTTTAAATTTATCTGGCTAAGTCTACATTTGAAATTTCTTCCGTAGTATCAGGGAAGCAGAAAAGCGAGGAGGTATATCAAATGTATCAGGAGTAAAATAATAGTTATTTAGGAACCAAGTGCGGGAAGACTGTTTTCCCGCATGAGCGCACATTGTAAGCACGAGCGACCGCAGGAAGCAAGTGCTTTTAATTGCGCGAATGCGTGGAAGATGTCTTCACGCAAGTGGTTTGTACAATATTTTTTGTACGAACATTAAATTAAAGAAATATTATTGATTAATGTCATCAGTATCATACCTAACCTAAAACAGATTACCTAATTAATTTAAGCATTTCATGTACGTAACTATTACTCACCTTTCCCTAAAATTAAGTTAATATATTCTTACACATGGCAAACATGAGATATTTATTCTTATATTTATAAATCTTAGTACATTTATTGCGTTAATTGGTTTAAATACATACAATTCCGAACTGCCAATATGAATGTCGATGTGGTTCAAATAGATAACGCTTGAATCTTGCTTAAGATGTCGCTTAAAATCTCGTCAAATAGATGGCGCCACAATTTTTTTGGAAGAATTTTTAATTATTAATCCTATTTCCCCAACTTTTAGTGAAGAATAGTGGAGGGAGGTAGTATTTTATAGACTAAATTTTATTACTACCAAGTTAGATTTTTTTTTAAATGTCCCAAAGTGCCAGTGTTTTTTTCAATTTTTACAGTCGCCTCGACCAGGAAAACGTATTTTCCAGTCGAGCTACACATGCGCCAAATATGACTTTACAGGCGGTGAGTACAAAAAATATATTAACTGTTGGCTCCTCTGCTTTCCTTGATAATACGGACGAAATTTCATATGTGCAGTTTTGCTAATTGGTCATGCTTAATGACCATTCTTATAATTATAAAGAGTTAATTATATATATACGTTTTATCAGTGCTTCATTTAATCCCAATACAACTATAAATTACTATGACTATTTTCATAAATTACGCTTTCTTAAAAGAATGTGAATTTGAAAAATAATTATGCTCGACATTTAAAGTAATTTTAAATTATAAACTGAATCGCCAGTGATATGTCTTAATTCTGTGTAGACAGACATTTTTTAATCTGTCAAGATAAAAATGCAAGCGGACATCCTTTATATGTGAAATTTCGTCCGCAGTACCAGGGCAGCAGAAAAGCGAAGAGGTTTATCAAATATATCAGGAGTAAAATTAAATATATTGGCGGCATCTGCACAATCGTAGCTGGACTATATCCTAAATATAGCTACTATTGTGAATATAGAATTCTATATTGTTTTACTCCTAATACATGAGACTATAAAATTCTATATTCACGATATAGTGTGGCTACTACTTTGAAGATGGCGGCACATATATTTTGTTTTACTCCTAATACATTTGATATACCTTAGGTAGCTTTTCTGCTACCCTGATACTACGGACGAAATTTCAAATGAATGTGCAGTGTTTCGGTTTCAGTTACTTGAAATATTCTTTCTTGACAGACTAAAAAAAAGTCTGTCTAGACAGAATTTAAGACATTATCTGCCGCCCGGATTCCATTTATAATTTAAAATGGCCTTAAACGCAGAGAATATTTTTTTTTTAATTTAATTCTTTTAAGAGAGTGTAATTTACGAAAATACTCTCAGTTAATACTTTAACAATATATGTATAATTGTAATAAAAATAAAAATATTTTAAAGTTACTATAACCACCTAGTGTGATATCTCAGCATTTAACAGGTGAAATTTCGTCCCTAGTATCAGCTAAGCTGAAAAACGAGGTGGTATACCAAATGTATCAGGGGTAAAATAAAATATATTATCTCCTCGCTCTTTTTCTTGCTAAATAACGTCTGTCTAAACCTAATTAAGGAAGGCATTATAAGCCGCGATTCCGTTCATAATTAAAAATTACCTTAAGTGCAGAGATTAATTATTTCTCAAATATTTCTTTTATGAAACTATAAATTTACGAAATTTATCTCGATAATTAGTCTACATTTGAAATTTCGTCGGTAGTATCAGGGAAACAGAAAAGCGAGGAGGTATATCAAATGTATCAGGAGTAAAATAAAATATATTATTCCTGGCTCCTCTGCTTTCCTTGATAATACGGACGAAATTTCATATGTGCAGTTTTGCTAATTGGCAGTGCTTAAGACCATTATTATAATAATAAAGAGTTAATTATATATACGTTTTATCAGTGCTTCATTAAATCCAATACAATTATAAATTACTATGACTATTTTCATAAATAACGCTTTCTTAAAAGAATATGAATTTAAAAAATAATTATGCTCGACATTGAAAGTAATTTTAAATTATAAACTGAATCGCCAGCGATAATATGTCTTAATTCTGTGTGGACAGACATTTTTTAATATGTCAAGATAAAAATGCAAGCGAACATCATATTTGAAATTTCGTCCGTGGTATCAGGGCAGCAGAAAAGCGAGGAGGTATATCAAATATATCAGGAGTAAAATTGAATATATTGCGCCATCTGCACAATAGTAGCTGGACTATATCCTAAATATAGCCACTATTGTGAATATAGAATTCTATATTGTTTTACTCCTAATGCATGTGAATATAGAATTCCATATTCACGATATAGTGTGGCTACTACTTTGAAGATGTCGCCACATTTATTTTGTTTTACTCCTAATACATTTGATATACCTCTTCGCTTTTCTGCTACCCTGATACTACGGACGAAATTTCAAATGAATGTGCAGTGTTTCGGCTTCAGTTACTTGAAATATTCTTTCTTGACAGACTAAGAAAAGTCCGTCTAAACAAAATTTAGACATTATCTGTCGCCCCGATTCCGTTTATAATTAAAATTACCTTAAACGCAGAGAATATTTTTTTTTAAATTAAATTCTTTTATGAGAGTGTAATTTACGAAAATACTCTCAGTTAATACTTTAACAATATATGTATAATTGTAATAAAAATAAAAATATTTTAAAGTTACTATACCACCTGGTATGATATCTCAGCATTTAACAGGTGAAATTTCGTCCCTAGTATCAGGTAAGCTGAAAACAAGGTGGTATATCAAATGTATCAGGGGTAAAATAAAATATATTATCTCCTGGCTCTTTTTCTTGCTAAATAAAGTCTGTCTAAACCTAATTAAGGTAGGCATTATCAGCCGAGAGAATAATTATTCTTCAAATTTAAATTCTTTTACGAAACTGTAATTTACGAAATTTATCTCGGTAATTAGTCTACATTTGAAATTTCGTCCGTAACATCAGGGCAGCAGAAAAGCGAGGAGGTATATCAAATATATCGGGAGTAAAATTAAATATATTGGCGCCATCTGCACAATAGTAGCTGGACTATATCCTAAATATAACTACTATTGTGAATATAGAATTCTATATTGTTTTACTCCTAATACATATGAATCTAGAATTCTATATTCACGATATAGTGTGGCTACTACTTTGAAGATGTCGCCACATTTATTTTGTTTTACTCCTAATACATTTGATATACCTCCTCGCTTTTCTGCTACCCTGATACTATGGACGAAATTTCAAATGAATGTGCACTGTTTCGGCTTCAGTTACTTAAAATATTCTTTCTTGACAGACTACAATATAAGTCTGTCTAGACAAAATTTAGACATTATCTGCCGTCCCGATTCCGTGGCTATATGGAATGGATTTTTAAGAGTTCTAGAACCATTAGAAATACAAAATAAGATAATCCATATATAGGGTATATAGTTTACTAATTTATTCAAGAATAACTTACAAGATTTTTTTTGCCTATATGTATTAAAATGTATCACATAAATATTTTATATATATTTAATAGGTAAATCATCAATAAAAGATAACGAAGAAAGTTGGGATAATATTTAAGATTACATATACATATATGTAATTACTCTACTTCTGTTTTTCCATTTTTCCAAATTGTAAATTGTGACCCGGAAAGAGTGTGTGCGACGTTCGCATGTAAGTCTACAAGAAGGGACGCAAAAGTCAGAAGTTTGACAACCGCTGTTCTAATAAGATGAATGGATCTCCGTAAAGGTGAGTCTATGCAACGCATAGCGTTATAAGTTCATTGCAAAATAAAGAATCTTACCAAGCCCTTGACCAATTATACACCGGCTCCATAGAACGTGGGTGATAGCTCTAGTGACACAGCAGACCAATTGAAAACATTTTTGATTGAGTCTCTAGCAAAAATAGAATGTAACGTCTACAACATAAGAACGAGCATGGTTTTGCCTATGACGCTTTGATCGAAATTGCAAGCAGTACTGAACATGCTCTTTGAAACAGTAAACAAAGGAATCTAACATTTATTTTTATTGTGGTTCTGCTAAAAAGATAGAAGTTTAATATTATTTGTTAATTAAGTAAATTAATTATATTTGCCTGAAATTAATGCAACTCACTTTGAATGCAAACAATACAAAATTTGTATTACTTATTAATTTGCAAACTGTTTTGAATAAAATTTAATATATTACTCGCTATTATTAGGGATAATATTTAAAAGGTAAATAAAATGGCCATCATATAGTTTTAAACAGCATTTTTGTAATTACAATTTCTATTATATCTATACATATAAATATGAATGTGTACCTATAAATGTAAATATCCATTGTTTAATTCATAATAGATTAAGAATAAAATTTATGCATGCAATTATTATAGTTTTAGGAATTGAGAAATATTTTATTATATACGTAGTATACCTATAATAATTTAATTTACGAATATCTACAATATAAATTCGAGTATGTTATACTCTTGATGCACTTAAATTAGATTATTTTATTTAAATTTCAAATATAATACTATAATATAATTATTTTATTGAAAACATTCAAATTTTACTATATTACGGAATAAATCCATCCTAAGTGAAGTTCTAACTCATATATTTCGAATGTTAAACAATTTACTTTACTTTATATACAAATTAATGATAATGTGTATGTGATAGTGTTCATAGAAATCATTAATATTTATTTTTAATAATTCACATTTTTGAGTCAGTTTCTCTAAGATACAGAATTTTTGATATTTAACACCAATGGTGCTGGTATAATATAAATAAGACTAAACAAAAAATAAGATGTGGCCACCACACGACTTTATTATACGTATGAGTGTTCCAAATTATACAATTTTAAGAATTCTTTTATAAAAAAATTATTCAAAATCATGTTATAAGTACTTCTATTATCTTAATAAATCTGTATAAAATGCATACTTTGCGAGATATTCGAAAAAAGTGCTACTCGCTAACATTAAAAGTGTTTCTTCCGGTCCAAATTTTGAAATTTCCTTTATACAAAAAATATTCAAAATCCAGCTCTAAATACTTTTGTACTCTTGACAAGTATATATAGAATGCATAATTTACGACATATTTGCAAGAAATCGCTATTCGATTAGCGTAAAAGTGTTACTTCCGGTTCGAATTTTGAATTTTTTTTTATACAAGAAGTATTGAAAATTAAGTTCTAAATACTTTTATACTAAAAAGCATGAATTACGAAATATTTGCAAAAAACTGATTTTCGATAAGGGTAAAAGACCTACTTCCGGTAGAAATTTAGGAAAACTTTTGTAATAAAATTGTTGTCAAATTTAATTCTCAGTACATATCAATTCTTTATATATTTGTCTAAACTTAGTAGTTGACGAAATATTGGCAAAATTCGATTTTTTCACTGAAGCAAAATACTACTTCTGTTATGATAGCTGTAGCGGTTTGACCGCTATCGTGGTCACACACACACACGCGCGCACTTCTTCGGTGTCATGGGACTTCAAAACTTGAACATGTGCAAAAATCTCGAGGTCGAAAGCTTTCGTCATCACAATACTTCCTTCTACTACGTATAAGAATGTAATACATTAAATAAGCAGCATAATGTTCAAGGCGTACTGCTTTGAACAAACTATGTAAACAATGTTTTGGAAAGTGTGCATTGTATATATTCTGGAGATACGTACTTTTTCAAGTTGGTTGATAATTTTTTCTACATTTTTGTGTGGTTAATTATTTACGTCGATAAATTTAAATATAGCAAATGGCGAAAAAGTTGAATAGTTCATGTTCAACATTCACGCTGGAGTATCAGAATGATTAATGTTTTGTGATTAGTGAGCTGGAGTATAGTATAGTATAGCAGTATAGTAGCAGTATAGTATGCAATATTGTTTATGCATGTCATTCCTTTTAGCTTGAGAAAGCACATAGTAATTTTTTGGAATATGTTTCTTTCAATTTATGCTAAGCGAGGTATATCACAAGCAGCCACAGTGTAATGCCTTAGCTTAGAGGAAGCTGCTGCACAGCGCATAATTTTTGTATAAATTATTAAACAATAGATGGTAATAATTCTATATGTAACGCAGCCTTCATGCTATATACTCGTATGTGACATATTCTAAATAAACTAATGAAAATTTTGAACATTTGTAAGAAATATTGGCGCCTACCACCCACATTACAAATAATAAGGCATATTTAAAGTTATTTATGCATAACATAAATTATTATTTAAACCTCCTTTAGAAGAGTGTAGAATAATGTGATATCTTTAAATTAGATTGTGTTCAGTGAATACTTTAAAAGCAGACCACAGTTTGATGATCTTGTCTAAATTAACTTTTATTATATTCTAGATTAGGTGCATGTAATCCAATTAAAATATTATTAACTTTCATAAATTGGTATTATAAACAAAATTAACATACGAATGGACATACCAGCCAGTATACACTGAGTTTCAAAAGGAAGGCATATGATTTATAAAACCTTTTAAGAAATACAAAACAAGTTAGTTAGTAATTTCAATTTATTTATTTATTTATTTATACTTATGATAGGACATCTATATAATACAGAAAAAAATGATATACCATATAAATATGAGCAAACGCGACGTTTTTTGTGGTAAGTCTATTAGCTTAGCTGCAGGACTATAGTAATGGGTGGTCATCGTGGTTATGACTATTAGCCATTCTCATATTGTTAATAATGCATATTTTAAACATTTTCTGTGCTTTCAAAATACGATATTATTTCTTTCATATATACATACATGAACTTATTTCTGAAGAAGCTATCGATCGAGATACGATATTTTTAGTGATCGGCAGATATTGTTTTCTATTATTATAACAAAGATATCAAGCAGAACAAAATATATTTCCCAACTTGCTATTTGCAAAGATGAATTGAATGTGAAAGATAAAATAAAGTACTTGTTAGGTAGTTGCATTATTACTGCGTCACACAAAATGATATTCCATGACTAACCGAAACAATCAGATATATTCAGCATACCATGAGTAGGTGAATATTGAGGATTCCTGTCTTATTTCTCGATGCTTTACGGCAAAGTCTCATCTTGTGTATTGGGTTTCATGAAGTGTGATGCAAATATGGCAGACAGAAGTTCATTTTTCTGAAAGTTGACTTCAGCTACGGATTTTTAGAGAACAAGCATAACCATCTATGCAGCCGATTAATATAAAATGTAAATGAAGATAAAAATACAAAAGGAAAAACGTACTTACATCGTAAAGAAGATGAATAAAGTGAAATTAGTGTCTACCAAAAGTTTAGTAGAAAAAGAAAACTGGTTACATTTATTAATAATGGGCAAATATCAGTTCTGAAACACAGTTTGTTTGAGATATTTGTAGGGAAGTTTCACACTAATTCTTTATAATATTGCATGTCTATGACTTTATGAATATCCTTTGCATAAACAATAAAATTATAACGACAAAATGTTCTGGGAAGGAATCCAAAGCTCCAAAAGCTCAGCAATTAACGAACAAGATGAAATAATTCTATCAAAAATTTCCAAATGAAGATTATTATATTTTCTCTTTAACCAACTCGTCTACTACATTAATTATTAACAGAAAATAAATCTATTTCTAGAAATTTCAGTAAAAATTATGTTAGTAATTTAAAAAGTAATTTCTAGAAATTTCAGTAAAAATGATGTAACTCAACTAGGCAACAAGAAAAATGATATAACCAACTTTTCAGTTTAAAAATTTTCAATTATATTAAACAGTTTCTTGATTTTTTTGTCATCATTCAAAGACTAGGTATAGGAATTTTTCTCAAAACTGTAATTTTTTAATTACCAAGTTTTTCTTGGCGGTTTCAAAATATAGATTAGCCTATTAAAAAAACAATATCGAATATGTCATAAGCTCGTATAAAACGTTCAATAAACTTTAAAAACTAGACCACAACTTAAGATTTAAATTAACTGGGGCGAAATAGTTTTACGATAAAGTGTATAAACAAGCAATAAATATAAACAATAAACATTAATTGTATTTCTATTCCCTTAAATACCTATAGGCACTTTGAATTTATTTGTTGATAGTTTTCAAGATATTTACGATTTCGGAAAGAAACTGTGTGTGATGCTTTCTGTATATAGTAAATTGTGGATTCGGTGTTTGATGTCACCTGTATACTGGTGTATACCCACTATACATCTAAATTGCTGCTACCAATCGGATGAGGTAATTTCCAAAATTGCATTGTCAATAAAAAAAATTAATACTAATATACAAATGCGAGCACGTGTTCTTTGTAAGCAGTCAGCGGATTTGTTGCACTTTCTACATAGCGAAATAGAAAGAATAAAAATACATTTCAAGGAAAAGCAAGTCCTGGTGTGACGCAAACGTAATGACATTGATTTTGAAATTTAAATTTAAAAAAATCTCATTTCAGTTAACATAAAATAAGTATGCATAACTCTCACAGAGTAATGTGGAGTATATTAATAAGTAATGAAATAAGTATTGCAGTATCTAACTAACGTAAACTAATTATTCATAGTTTTTTTTTTTAGAAGAACGTGCTAATTTGGAAAATATGTAACCTACATGATAAAACATATTCTCCTGTATATTGTACGTTCACTTCGTGACTGTTGACTGTATACTAGAAAGGTCACGACAAGTGGCGAGGTGGGGTAAAGGCCGTAGCGAATAACCTGTTAGGGGACCCGCATTCAACGGAATGCTGCGAAATTCTCTAGGTGAAGACGAAATACTTTACTTATAAACAGGGAAAAGTGATTTTTGCAAGTTCTAATACAAAACAATATTAATCTCCGAGCAAAATCTAACTTCATATTCAATTATCGATTACCGTTACCTTTTATAAATCCTATTCCGTGATAATACTTGGAGGTTGTTATAATCCGTGCTATCAACAAACCAAAGAAAAACACTGAACAAATAAAAACTTCACTGCTAAAAACAACACAAACAAAAAAAAACACTCGCGGGGCTTAATACGGCACACTGAAAAGTTTCCAGACGTATTTCTAGAGAAAGTCGCGTTTTTTCCGTAACTATTGGCCAAGAACTAACTTTACGTACATATGTCACTAAATACCGGATTGTCGAGTATTTTTTCTATCACTTCCTTAGCACATTTAAAAGTCGGCGAACTTACAATTACGCGGATGACTACGGTCGGTGTAGTGGAAAAGACAGTGTGGCATGGGTTGTGAAGGAGGGGACTGCTTGAATTGCCCGAGGAAAAAACAACACAATGCACCAAGGTTTTAGAATTCAAGTAGGCTAACGTACCTACCACTACTTCACTTAAACGTTAGGAACTCGTGCAATGTGCAAAACGTTGATTTAAATATTGTTTGCTTAGATTAAGTGCTAATAATTATAGTGATATATATATAATTTACTTTACTCTAATAATATAAATTACAAAATTAATTAGAACAATAATTCCATGTCTTACTTTTGACTGGGAAAATGTTGGACTAAATTAAACAAGAAGAATGAGTGTGCTTAAAACCACACGGCAGAAGTGAAAACTTCATCAAGGCGAGGTTAATAATACGAAATACACGCGTATAATATTCAGTAGCGTATTAAATAAAAGGTAAACCTCAACCATCCCCGTATCTAAAATTTCACATTCATACGTCAATTTTCAAAAAATTCTTTCGCCATTTTTTTTTGACATTTTGACTTTGGATTCGTGATCGGCGATCTAAGACACCACCGTATCTAAAGTTTCACATTCTTACGTCAATTTTCAAAAAACTCGTTCGACATTTTGTTTTTTTTTGACATTTTGACTTTAGATTCGTGATCGGCGACCTAAGACACCCCCGTATCTAAAATTTAAAATTCATACGTCAATTTTCAAAAAATTCTTCCGCCATTTGTTTTTTTGACATTTCCACTTTGGAATTGTGATCGGCGACTCCCAAAACCCCCGTATCTAAAATTTCACATCCATACGTCATTTTCAAAAAACTCGTCCTCCATTTTGTTTTTTTCTTGACATTTTGACTTTGAAATCGTGATCGGCGACCTAAGACACCCCCGTATGTAAACTTTCACATTCATACGTCAATTTTCAAAAAAAATCTTCCGCCATTTTGTTTTTTTTGATATTTTGACTTTGGAATCGTGATCGGCGACCTCCAAAACCCCCGTATCTAAAATTTCACATCCACACGTCAATTTTCAAAACACTCGTCCGCCATTTTGTTTTTTTTGACATTTTGACTTTGGATTTGTGATCGGCGATCTAAGACACCCCCGTATTTAAAATTTCACTTTCAGACGTCAATTTTCAATAATACGAAATACACGCGTATAATATTCAGTAACGTATTACATAAAACATATTCGCACATTTATTGCATTTACGCGAGTGGCCATTTCGTTTGGTTGGTTCGGACGTATGTGTATATATAAATAGACGATATAAATACTCGCTTACGGTCCGGCGCTTGGTCTGATGGTAACGTGTCGTCTTCATACCCGTGCGGCTCGGGATCGAATCTGTTCTGGAATATGAATTTATTTGAAATTAAATACCTCTATATGATATATTTATATATCTTGTTCCCTTAACCGACTTTACCCGAACGAGCATTACATATCCGAGCGTTGCAGTCAGTCCTGTTCAGTGAAACATGATAAAATTGGTTGTTACTTGTTGGAATTCGAATTTAATATGAGGCACAACTCATTCAAAATATTGATATATAAATTACTAAATTGTAAATTGCATAGTCCGAACTTGGAGATCTTTTAAAACAAATCAAGGAATTAAGTTAGTGTCAAAACAGCAAAGCATATTTGTTATACGCAAAATATTTGATTAAATATAAACAGAAATTTAAGTCCCCAAATTCAAAAGTAGCAACTTTATAGTAAACAACCAATTAGAACTGGACTGAGGTTTCTATTATCCCTACTAATTCTACCGGCACAAAGACTAAACATGAAATGCACCTATACTCCTTATTTTATACACCCAAATTTTTGTCAGCTTATTGTGAGCTTCATGACAAAACTATCAAAGAACACTAACTTAAATTACATAAGAACACTGGAGATTAAAAAAACTTATTTTTTAAATCAAAAAGCAAATCAACGAACATTATTTCAAATTACTAACATAATAGAATTAATTCATAAGCGTGGATTAATTCAATGAAAATTTTAGATTCTATTTCAAAAAAGCAGTATTGCCTACACGTTTTTACATTACACTGTATTGTGATAACGAACATTTTTGACTTCGAGATTTTTGCAGTTACTAAGTTTAGACAAATTTCTAAGGAATACATAAGTACTGAAATGTGAATTTGGGAATTCCTCTATAAAAATTCTATCGGGCTTTTACTTTTTTAGAAGAACAACTGTAAACGTATGAATTAATACTCTGACATATCATAGTTATAACTCTAAAATATATTTATAAAACTATTTATACATTTTCAAATTTGATTTAAAGGGTTTTAGAATTGCTCAATGTTGGTTGTTGGAGTGTATGAGGTTAGCTCCCCTTTTCTCAAAAATCTGACGGTTGTTCCAGATTGTTCTAGGTTTGTTCGAAATTGTTGCAAAATATTTCAAAACAGAAATTAAAATTGGCCG
The DNA here is from genome assembly GCA_963170755.1 of Amphimallon solstitiale. Classification (NCBI taxonomy): domain Eukaryota; kingdom Metazoa; phylum Arthropoda; class Insecta; order Coleoptera; family Scarabaeidae; genus Amphimallon; species Amphimallon solstitiale. The sequence continues at coordinate 86,544,213 of OY720681.1, read as the reverse complement.
AGATAATTAAAAGAACGATCTTTTCACTACGCTCCTTCTTCAAAAATTAAAATTCTGAAGGTTTTTCCAGGTTTTTCTAGTTTTTCTGATCATTGTTCCATAAAATCTCGGAAAAAAATAAAATTCAACGAGATAATGGCAAAAGAAAGATTTTTCTAGTCACCTTTTTTTTTGAAAATCGTAATTCTGACAATTCTTCTATGCTGTTCTAAGTTTATTCTAAATTGTTCCAAAGTATTTCGAAGAACAAATCAAAATCAATAGAGGAAAACGAAAGCCAAAAGTATACCGTCAGACCTCGTTTTTGCATAAATAAAATTTGAATTAAAATTTTGACGGTTGGTCCAGGTTGCTCTAGGTTCGTTTTAATACAGAAAAACCGTATTTCTTATATATCAAAAAATAATGAGGAAAAGAAAGAAATCCAAAGATAGAAAGTTAAAAGCAAAATTATAACGATTGTTCTAGGTTTGTTATAGTGTTCCCAATTATTTCAAAGAAAAAAATATAATTGGCTGAGATAGAGGATAAGAAAAACGATTCACCAGACCATATTCCATTTTTTGTCATTCCAATCAAAACAACAAATTTTTATCTCAAAACTCAATGTTTTTTTGTTTATATTTCTTTTCCATCGTTTTATACACATATACCGGTGGTCCTGCGAGGCGACAAAGTCTATTAAAAGTTCTAATAATATGTAAAAGAAATATCACAAAAGTTGTAGATAATCATGAGTTCAATCTAACAACATTTTCATTTATATAGTGTTCGACAACGATGAGTATGAATTACATTACATTTTACGACAAATCTTTAAGAAGCAATTAAATTAACATAATTTGTAATTGTTTTAGTGATGTAGTGATTCTTGTACTGTATAAGAAAATCATGTAATAACGGTTAACGTTAAGAGAACTGATATATGCTTAATTAGGCGCCACCTTCCCTAATTAAAATGACAGGCCCCTGACTTGATACCGATCGGGAGGTACTAAGGATAGTAAAACAGAAGGTGAAACTTACAGAAAAGACACTCATACAGCGGTCAACAGGTTTATTATCAAACAATTTTAAGAAATTAGTAATAACAATAAATAATTGAATTAACTGTATGTAATACATATTTAAGTATAATATCGATTGTTCCTATTAAATAGAAGTAAAATTAAAAGGAATTTAAGAACAGAAGCTGCAGTTTAAAAAAATAAGTAAACCTAAGTTAGGTTAAGTAATAATTATAAAAAACGCATTTTGGCAGGCGTTATGATTATTATGGTGACGTATGAGGTCTCGTATGTCACACATAGATTTACTATTTATTTATACAAGTGAGTCAACCCAGGAGTGGTGACATTCACCCAATGGGGTCCAAATAACGTGCCAAAATTAGTCTAATAACTACAAGAAACTTGACCTAATTATATAAGACAGCAGCAAAATACACTAATGGTAATCCTAGTATTTATAACTAAACAACAAAGTGAAGCAAAATAATTAACAAAGTTCATTTAGTACCGTTACAAGTTGGAAATAAAGACAAGATACGTTGAAGTTACACCAACCATTGCTTTAAAAGGTTATTGGGCAACATATCTTTAATTAAACTTCAAATTATCAAAAGAAAATTCGTTATTTCCAAGGCACCATATGACATGAAATTTGTACTTTTTAAATTAATACACCTACATTTTATTATTTAAATTTCAAATTTAGCTTTAAACATTATATTATATAAAATTTACAATTTACATCAAACAAAATATGTTGATTAACCCATCAACGTGACACTGACCTAATGTTTACTAGTTTACTAGTGGCTCATGGCGAAGATATGTGCACAAACACAGGCGGAGTTAAAAAAGGAACCCATACTTTGGCACTACACAAGTAATATACATATACTGTCGTAGATTGATAGCTTTGGTTAATTCTATTGCGTGCCGAAACAACACACAACAGGAAGTGTCGTTGAAATGGCGGTAACCACGTGGTTCCAAACACCTCAAAATGAAAGTGATATAGGCGATAGCCATGAACGCTTACTCTATACTAAAATCTTCGATTGTCTGCTATAATAATTAGCAAAATCGATTAATTCCTCATTCAATCCGACAAAATAAGTGAGAGTCACTGTAAAGATGCCTGGGTTGACTACAGCTGTGGCGCTTCCAAGCTACACCATTAGCACGGCAAAGCTTGCGTGTGACTTTATTTCTTTTTTAGAGTTCAAGATGTCTTTGTCATTTGAAGAAAATTAATTGTGCTTGCGTCTCTTACTGAAAAGGAGGAAACGCAGACAGAATGGGACGCTTAAAGGAAGGCCCTCGAAAGGTGTTTTTCATACTCTGTATAACGATTTAATCGAAATCTTTTTTGGATACTTCCGCATGTCAAAACGATCGTTTGATGAACTTTTAGAAAACATAGAAGAATACATCAGAAACCCCTACACAAACTACAGGAACGAAATTTAGGAGAGATGGGCACTTACTTTTTATATTTCGAAGAGTCCCAAATTGCTGGTTCTAACTCAATGTAACAGATAAAATCTGTTACATTGAAATTGCCAAGAAGAATCCATGTTCCACTGAGGAATATTATTACCTTTGGGCATTTGGAAAGCCTATTTATAGCCTACAACCAGCTTAAAAAGCAACTAGTGCGATAGATGCGACTCTAGCCACAGCTGTGGCTCAGTATAAAAAGCTCCATGTGATTGTATTTATCGGTTAGAGTGGCTTATCTAGGCATATGAAGTGGTGGCGTGCGTTCGCCACTGGAGTGGCTCCGTATAATAAGGCTCTAAGCCTACAAAATTGATTATATCATGTCAAACAACAAAACTACTTAAATTTTACACAGGTTAAGACTTGCAAAATATAATTTTACTCACTGAGACACTTGATTTGTCAACTGTCGTAGGCAAGTCAAGAAGAAAAAACAAGGCGCTCGCAATCCGAAAACGAGAATACCGGGGGGGGGGGATTCTCGTTTTCGTCAATATAGAGGAGAGGGCCCCGCTATACGATGAGTTAGGTTCCAAAAAAAAACGTAATAGATGCAAGAATAATGATATTCAAGGAAAAAAGAAAATTAGGAAGAGAACCGGATTCAAAAACACCGACTAAATAAACACACGTTAATTAAGAGAGAATCATAATTGCAAAAAGGGAAGAAAAAAGTTACACCTATTGATAATATCGCGAATAAGATGCAGTTTGAATCAAATGTTTCAAAAATAAAATAAATAACCAAATTATAACTCAACACGATAGAAACCCGTATACAGGCTCAACCAAATATAACGAATTGACAAATTAAATATAGCCGAAATATAAAGATTTCTGTTGCGTATGGCACTTAAATAAATTAAATATATTCCAGGCGAGATGAATTATAAAATGTAGCAATATTTGAAGTTGAGTTTCAAATTACTTTCAATAATTTGCTACAATTTATAGATTAATAATATGAACTGTATGTATCTGTAAATTCTTTGTGCCAGAAAACCTAGTACATATTTATTAATTCTAAATGTAAATACATCATTTTTTGTAGTAAAGTAAATGCAGTAATGAAAATTTTCGCTTCCAACTAACGTTAAAAATATAAGTTTTACGTCAATATTTTTTTTCAGTAGAAACCAACTGCAATGTTTCCAGGTAGGTATGCTACATAAAATGCAAGTTATGGCATTTTATATATTTAAATTAACAGGTTTTAATCGAATTTATCCACACATACTTTTCTATAACTGCTTCAACGTTGTTCGCACAAAGAGAGAGATATTTTAAAATAGTTTATTTTTAACTCTTTTCACTAGCACGCAAATATACAGAGTGTTTCATTTACTTTTTTTTAGCATTTATTCAGTTCATTTAAAGAACACGCTTTGAAATTTTGAAACCATCGCTTGTAATCAAAAAAATTCAAATATTGGACAGTTTACCACAAAAATCTTGCTGAGAAACACATCCGCTGTCTATATTACCAGATACAAGTAATACACTATGTTGCTTCACCAGAAAACCGGTATATAACAATTCTAAAAAATAGGAAAGACTCTGATAACATTCGGATTACTGAGTAGCGGTAAGTCAATAAGAAAAGTGCAAGTGATTTATCTAAGGGTTTGAGAAAATTGTTTGGAAATTATAAGAATGTTGTGTTAACATTTATATGTAACATATTTGCAGGTATCTTTACTGTTTAAGAGATAGGTTGCTTGATAATTGTGCAGTTTTCCTTTCTTGGTGTATATCTCGTTTTCTATAATAAATAATAAAATTCAAAATACACATAAGGTGGAATATTTAACTCCCATGAGGATAGGAGTAACTTATTTCAAAATATGTACAAACTCATATCGTTCAAATTAATTGATAATTTTGATGCATCGCGCCTAATTTTATTAACTACGCGGACCACAAACGCGTAACATCTTTACTTTCTTTTATTCTAACTTTATAGAGACCTCGGCATCTTTTATTATTAAGTAAGAATTGTATGTGAACTAGAATTGTCTATAAATCAAATGGTTAATTATTATAACGTTATAAATATTCCATTATGTTTCCCACATATAAACGTAAGTATATAACTAATCTTGCATTTTTATGATTATGTATTCGGTTTAAAAGGTGTGTAGTCCACAAGAATGCCGACCTAACTCATGATACAACCTCTGTAAAGAGACATTGGTTGCTTTAGTTAAGTAATTGTCGGAATTATACGATATTTGCCGAGGTAGTCTTACACCGGAGTCCAACGCAATCTCTACGAGTAGGATATTGGATTCGAACGTGCTTGTAGTACGTTGGGATAGGATTACCACGCACAGTGAGTCAATATCGTTAGTTAAATATTGACACAGGGCATTAGTAGCAAAAGCCTCGCCAATTAACTCTAAATTGTTGATAGGCGTTTGCTAAATTAAATTTTGATTGATAAAAAGCGTGTTATAGATAATGTATTTGTTTATAAATGACCATTGTGTAGGACTTTTTCAAGAAATGTATATATTATACCTTAATGTAACACATGTTGCCATTTCAGATACATTTTATACTGGACTAATAAACGTATCTTCATAAGGCAAGATTTTAATAATTTTTATCAGTATGTTATTTGCAAAACTCATCTTTAACATATTGAATTTAATACTGCCTGCTTTAAAATATAGACATATTTATTATTCCTTCTTTTATCATTTGATGTCGCTGGTTGCTCTTTGTTTCATTCCTTGAATAGATTATCCAAGAGATGTCTGTGGGCATAACACGACTTTCTTAGAACGCCATGGAGTTGCCCCACCAGGAGAAGTATTAATCCGGTCAGCCCCTAAACAGGGATTAAAAGTCGGATTAAGAATTACCACCGCTAGACATAATGCCTATGCTGCATTAGGTACTGACCTATAATTACTGCAGTACTTACCTGGTACGTGAGATAACGAAAATGAATTATTTATGACTGGCCAAGTGAAACTTTCTAATCATTCCCATTTTCTAAAATACAAGGTGTTCCAGAAATAAAAGACAGATAAAAAGACAGAGTATCAGGTATGTAAAGTCCGAACAGAAACAGACCCAAATATACCGCAATAACGAAGAAAAGTTTAATTTTCTATGTTGTTTTTTAGATAAAAAAATTACATTACGGACCTGGCACAGAATGTATGTTTATAAATACACGTAAGAATGCTCATTTGTAAATAGAAACGAACAGAGATTCATAGAAAAATACGCTTTTATTTGTATAAAACGGGAAAAAACGTTAAATCGTACTCATTCTTATAAAACATATTTTTTCCCGATGCGTCTACATAACGCAGCTATGTAGTCGGTTGTTGACCCAGATGCAGGCAATAAAAGATTGTTTTTATTTTTAAAATAGGAAGGTTGTTGCTCTTTAATGTGTTTGTAGTGGGAAACAGCTGATTATTATTATTTTAGAATATTCAATAAATCGCATGTCGTGGTTAGAGAGAGAGAAAGAAAGAGAGTGAGAGTGTCTTAAAAACGTCGACATCTGCAAAAATTTTCGTCATCACAATAATTTGCTAGATATTCGCAAAAAACTGGTATTCGACTAAAGTTAAAGCCCGAATTTTGAAAATTTTATATAGAAAAATTGTTCCATTTCGAACTATAAACACATTTGTATTACAGATAAATCTGTATAGAATGCATAATTTACGAGATATTTATCAAAAACCGTTTCTCGATAAGACAAACTGATCAAATACAAAATCTTTCTAAAATTCACTTCTTAATACATTTGTATTCTTCAGAAATTTGTCTAAACTTAGTTGTTGACGAGATATTAGTAAGTTTTGATTTTCTTACTGAAGTAAACTACTACTTCTGGTCTACCGATTTTTCTGAAAATCTGATCATATCTGAAGAGGAAAATTATACCCATAAATATAAAGTTTGGTATTGATACCTGTAGCCAGAGAGAGAGAGAGAGAGAGAGAGAGAGAGAGAGAAAGAGAGAGAAAAAGATGTTTGCAAAAACCACTTTTTCGGTATCAGGGGACTTCAAAACGTGGACATCCTCAAAAATCTCGAGGTTGAAAATTTTCATCATCACAATACTTTCTTATACTAGGTATTAGAAAATAAAAGCAAATTAACAAAACGGAAAACATTTGTCAACATTCAGTGTCTGTTCATGTAGATTAATATTCCCGGTTGAATGAAATAAATGCATATTTTGTTATTTCTCATGCTTTATTTTATTGAAATACTTTAATAGTATATTAAAATACAAGTTTCATAAGACACGATTTTTGCGCACGCGTTCAAGTGCGCAAAATGTCTTATGAAACGTGTATTATATACTATTTTTTCTATTTCGGTTATTAAAAGTTCATAAAAGCTTAAAATAAGAGACATGTTTTGTTCGAATATTTCAGAAATTTTGCTTTTTTGAAGTTGGTTACTCTGATTTTTAAGTAGAACGTTTTAAATATTTGAATATCGGTGGTGCTATATGTAATTGTGTTTAAAATTCAGACTGATTTATACAATAAATTATTTCAAATTATCAACAAAAAGGACGAAATAAATAACTGTACGCCCCCCAGAGATTCGCAAAATAACAGAAGACAATTTACAAAATCTTTCGTCCACAAACTCTCTACATATTTATCAAAACAAACTTTTATAACAGTTGTACTATTCAACATGGTAAGTAAATGTCAATAGTAGCATCTGAAAACGTATCATACAACTCTGCCTAACAATTTATATTGCTAATTAGTAAGTGAAATGTTAGCATGTGTGCTTTTTATTCTTTGTACAATTTTATTGCACATTTTTGTTACTTTAAAGGCTTATATTTTGACATTTAAATACGATTTGGTTCCATTTTTTTTGTTACCAACTTCAAAAAAATAAAATTAGCGTGCGATAAAGTAATACTTTATGCAACCAAAACGGGTGTCGTAAAGTGAACTTTATAGCACCGGAATAGAAAAAATAAATGACAGTGTTTATTAGGCTCTCTTTAGTATAATACTAAGAATTTACAATAGGCAATAATTTGAATTTAGCGCTAACATAGCGGAAGCACTTGCGTGTCTTCACTCTTTATTAAAGCTATTTAGTATTAAATAGATTGACATGCTCGGCATGCTCAAGCTCCATTCTAAGCACTCAAGGAATGTCATTGTCAAGCACTGCAGCCGCTCTTTATTAGTTTGGTGTACTCAGAATGTGGAATTTTGCACTTCATCATCATGCATCAGTATACAAGTTAAGATATGTAAAGGTAGCTCTTGTTAATTTTCGTTTCGAAGAAACTGAATATTGGCTTATAGTTCGTAGTTTTCATATCTTTCATTTTTGTGATGGTTTGCAATATGTTATGACATTTGATCTAATTAAAAATTTGAAGTTATCGCGATTTTTATATTTATACTTAAATATAATATAAAATGAGTGCAAAACTTTCATCTAGACCACCTGATATTATAGAATATGCTAAAAATGCCGTAAATAATTTACTTCCCACTAAATCTTGTAGCAATTATGAGAAACAGTAGGTACATGAAATTTGAAAACTGGTGTAAAAAACGAACTTCATGTTATATCAGAAAATATTTTGATTGCCTATTTTCAATTATAACATACTAAATATAAGCCATCTACTTTTAACTATATATAAGGATGTAGATATATCGCAGTATAAGAAATTACAGGCTTTCCTGAATCGTTTGTCTCAAGGTTACCTACCAAAAAAATTTAAAATCATGGAAGAAATAGATTTTATTAAATTTATACCAGAAGCAGATAATAAAATATATTTAGCAATGAAAGTATAAGTACAAGTTTCACATCTATTGCAACATAATATAGTTGTAAAATATTTTACTTAGTTTTATTTTTATACATATTTTACACATCGTACATTGAAAATATAGATTTCATTTTGTTTTTTTGACATTAGAATTACAAATTACAAGTAGCCACCCTCGAAAAACTAAATTGAACTGGATAATCTATAAACGCTAACTGCGTGTTTATAAGTTATAAACGCATCATTTTCGATGCGTTAATAGCATTATTATGGGAGATTAGAGAAAACTATTTAAAACTAAAGTTGGACCAACTATGCTATCAAAAATTCGAAATGCGCAGACGTATAATACACTGATTCTTCTAATTTTTTTCATAAAGTATATGTTCACATAATTAAGAAAAAGCAATGTCAAAATGAGTTAATGTCAAATCAACATTTTACGTCTTCAAATCACAAAAACTTATTATAAATACTTTTCAGGTAATCCCGAAATAATGAAATATAAAAATTGTGTCTCGTTTATTTTATTTTCTCCATTGTTTGCTACAACTCTCACTCTCTAAATAAATTTACTTCAAGTACGTGAAAAAAATTGGGTCTTTGGAAACAATTTGTGTCACATGTATACAAAAAAAGAGTCACTAACATAGCCGTGCCACCGGTTTTTCGGCAGCAATATTTCAGACATGGTCCTGAAATTCATACGTCAGCTATTCCCCAGAGTGAAACCACTCGCAAAATGAAGTACTTTGTTTTGCCATTCTCTCTTTCCTTCTTTTTTTAAGGCAATTTAATATGCGAGCAAAATTAAAATAAACTTTTTTCTTACTTCATTCGAATTTTCGCCAAACTGAACAATCTAGACTTATATTATGTATTCCTATACATATTTCCTTCCCGTATATAAATTTTACAAAATTGATATTGTATGATTGTCATAAAAAACATATTATTATTTCTCTTTTTTTCTATAAGAAACCGTTTGAACACAAAAATTACTGAAAACATGCTAAAACAATAAGGAATACTATTATTGCAAAATTTGGTTGATTTATAAATAATTGTACACATCAATTGATTTGAATGATATACATATCATTGATATGCCATTTGGAGAAAAAAATGACGGGTCTGAAAAAAGGATTGGAAAATAATCTTCAGCAATTCTACTATCGCCAGTAATCAAAACTAGTCCTAAATATCACGTAGAACAAAGAATTGTGTATGTTGGGGTGCAATTAAATGGCTGATATTATTTAGGAAGGTTGTATTTTAATGATGAAAGCGTGAATGCCCAAAAATATTAAGCATATGTTTGATAATTATATTTTGCTTAAAAATTTATCACCTCAAGATCAATACAATGTAACAGTAGGTACGCCACCTTGGCGTGTTCATTGAATGCACGTATATCTACAGTTGCCTGATTAGTAGTTGTACTACGAAGGGCAACATTACCTTGCGATGTCGCACTTGGGTAACAAATGCCGCTGAGAATCTCTCATGGCGTTTGGTACGTAAGTTGACAATATCAGGTTTTCTAAGCTTTTGAGGCATTGTGAACAAACACGTTCGTGCACTGATGAAACCAATGTATGTCGAAACAGCTGTCTGCACGTTGTTTGTTCGCAATGCCGGCTTAGGGTAGATGTCCATTCATACATTTATTCATATACGAAAAAAAATGTTTCGTATATGTATGCTTACCTCAAGATCATATCATTTTTCGGAAAAATGGATTATAATGCTGTCAAAAATCGGTATTTAGGTAACTTGTGCAATTGTCATAAATGTCTTTATATTATCACAATTGTCTATAGAGTTACGGAAAATAGTTTAGGAGAAAACTAATATTGCTTTCCATATACTTCCTCAAAAGTCCAGGATACTCTATATGCTGTATGAGAACGCATTAATAAAAAAACAAAGAAGCTTACCTTTGAAATTTTTATTTAACGAATTAAAAAAACAAAGACAATTAGATACAAGTCGATTGAACATTAAACGATTTAAATTAAATGCAAAGTGTATCGAATCACACGATTTATACATAGCGTGTGTGAATGCATACAGATTAACGTATATTGGCAGTTGCTTATCGGGATTGAAACAATAGCAAGCACTAAATAAAGGAATCACAAAACGAATCGCGTTATAACTGCGACAGTAGTGGGGTGATGTGAGCGCACAGAGTAATAAAGAGGTAGTGAGTGTCCAGTAAAAGATTTCCTAAAAAATCTGAGCTTTTTTTTATAGAAGTCTGAGAGATAAGAGGGTAGACGGTAAGTGTGTTGGCCAATGGGAGAAATGAGCGGAAAATAAATAAAAATATTAAATATTTACGAATGGAAGTATTATTATAAAACTAGAAGTGTGTGTGAATCGTTTGCTTGCATACAGAGTGGTTGGATTTTCATTGTACACTCAATATTTTCATTGAGCATATTTAAAAAAAATCAAAACGTGTCTGATACTATTTTTTGCCCTCTTTCTAATCCTGTGAAATAGGATAATGTCGTTTGAAAAACAAAAGATAATGTAATTTTTTTTAAAATTGAATATCCTGTATATTATTGGATATTTTGATAGCTTATTCAATTCTGAATATAATATCATTTATTTATTTTTTTTCGTTGGGCAATGAATAACGCCATAATAACAAAAAATAAAAAAGAAAAAGTATGCTTTGAAAATATGGCCGGTTAAAAAACAAAATATTATTTAAATGTCAGTTCCCATACCAGTTGATGAGGTGACACAGTTTAGTGATTAGTGAATCATTAGTGATAGTTTCTCTAGATTATTTATTAAAAATGGAATTTACTAATGCAGAGAAAGCAGATATGCTACGATGCTTTTATTTATCAAATGATAACTGCCGTCAAGCTGCAAGTATCTATGTTAATCAATATCCTGGTCGAAGGCAACCGCATTGGAATACATTTCTAAATTTACACACTTCATTAGTGAGGTACGGAAGTTTTAAAAAAATAAGAAATGTAAGAAATAGAAATATAAATCAAAACGATGCAGAAGGAGATGATGAAGTAAATATTTTGGCGTATTTTAGAGCATACTCCACTTCTTCAACTAGAATTGCTGTACAAGAGCTTGGCATCAACAGGTATAAAATCATGAGAGTCCTTAAAAAACACAAAATGAAACCCTATAAAATTCGTTTAGTGCAAAATTTACAACCGCTTGATCTGCAAAAACGGATGAATTTTTGTAATTAGGTATTAAATGCTGAAGGCAGTACTTGTCACACATTTTATGGACGGACGAGGCAAATTTCCATAGGAATGGTGTGTTTAATAAACACAATTGTCATTTTTGGGATGACGTGAATCCTCGTAGGATTCAGCAAACTCGATGCCAAATACGATTTTCTACAAATGTCTGGGTAGGTGTGATAGAGGATCAGTTATTAGGACCCTATTTTTACAACGGCACACTTACTCAGAATCGATATTTAAACTTTCTTGAAACTGAATTTCAAGAATATTTAGACAATCTGCCTTTAGCTATCCGGACACAAATGTGGTTCCAACATGACGGCGCACCACAGCATAACGCACAATCAGTGATGAATTTTCTACAATTAGAATTTGAAAATAGGTAGATTGGGAATAAAGGGCCACATTTATGGCCTCCGAGATTACTTGACCTCTCAATATTAGATTTTTTTGTCTGGAGATTTATAAAAAATAAGGTATATTGCACTCTGTCGAATACCCTAGAAGAACTGAAAAATAAAATACAATTGGCAGCACAGGAAATTACCCCGGATATGTTAAAAAAATCCAAAAATAATTTATTGCACCGAGCTCAGATATGTATCAACCAAAATGGTGGCCATTTTGACAATTTCTTCAATAGGATATTTGCTTTTTTGTGTTATTTTTTTCCATTGTTTTTTTTAACCAATACATAATGTGTCTTTTTATTTTTTGTTATTATGGCGTTATTCATTGCCCGACGCAAAAAAAATAAATGATAGATATTATATTTAAAAAAAAAACAAATAAATTAGATTATCTTTCGTTTTTCAAACGACATTATCCTATTTCACAGGATTAGAAAGAGGGCAAAAAATAGTATCAGACACATTTTGTTTTTTTTTAAATATTATACCCTCAATGAAAATATTGAGTGTACAATGAAAATCCAACTTTCTCTTTGGTTTTTACTATAGTATTAACAAAAAAAAAGTAATTTTTAAAACCGCTTATTGTATATTGTGATAATGCCATACAAATGGACATAATTGAACTATCAAAACAACTTCTTCTAACCATAAATTACATTTATTTATAATTTACATTTTGAAGACAAAAATAAACAAACTTTTACTTACTTACGTCTTTCATTGAATGCACAACACTACTTCTCATTCTAGTCATAGAGTCGTCTTTTGTAAGAGTATTTTTAGAATATCTTCAGTCATGAGCAATATTTTTTTTATATCAGTAACATTGGAAATTACTTTCAATGCTGTTATCCCTGTTTCCTCAATCATTATGTAAAAAAATATCATAAAAGAAACTAATGTACAAATATTTTTATAAAAATTTACTTCCATTTTCATCAGTGTAAGAATATTGCTGTGAGCCGTGCAATTTAATTATTCAAGAAATTTATTAAAGGTAAATATTCTTTAAAATGAAATATATGAAGGTTCACGCATATATCTCAAAAATTAGCCTTTGCTTATTTAAGATTTTATCACTTCTGCAAAAATGTGGGTTAGGCAATGTCTGACTTCACTAGCCCAGATAATAGGATCACTAATAAGACCTCACCTCAGGGGTAAAAATATTCTTTCTTCAAAGGATTTTACTCTTTAGCTTTTCGATAGGTCAGATATATTAAATAAAATACAGAAATATTTTACAAAAATCATTTATTATACACACTAAAAAAATTAACAAAGAGGAACAAATAAATCTAAAATTGCTTATTCGTATACAACTTGAAACTAAGCATACATTATATGTAATAAGAAAAATGTATATAGGTATAACGTACACGCGCGTGTTGAATTTAATGTTTCAAATACAAAATAAAATCAAGAAATTTATTACAGGTGATGACTTATACCAGATATTGTTATGCTGAGCAAAAGAAAAAAAATATTATAATGTACACATTAGAATATAGACGCTGCTTTGATATTAATCCTGTCCAAACGCATTTTCTCACTTCTGGATAATATTCCCAAAGCAAATTCACGGTAATGAGTCAATCAAGGCTCTATCCTATGAATTTATGCTTCAAAACTTATTAAATGCACCCTTGATTCACGTCACAACGTGTCCAGTTTCTAATGTTCAAAAGAATATATGAAAATTTATTCTGAAATTAAATTAAATTTTTTTACAAAAAGTGTTCATATATGCATTAAAACGCCGCGTCTGTGCTGATATTAATCTCATTCAAATGCATTATCTCACATCTGAATGACATTCTGAACTCAGATTCATGTCAGAGAATCAATTAGGGCTCTATTCTATGTTTATTATTGCAAACTTATCTAACACATCCCCGATTCAAAAAAACTCAACATGTCTAATTTCAATGCATAAGCACAAAATTAAATGAAAATAATTATAAACTCTAAATAAAAATACTAACCTTGTTAACTATCTATATAAATCACCACACAACAAAACACTGTGTAATCATCGTACGAGACGCTTCGTACAACACCTCAAAACATTCCATTTCGTTTGTATTTACAACACTTTTAAACTACAATGCATTATAAGATAATAAAATTATATTAAATTGTATAACTAAATAAGAAAAAAGCATAATGTGCCTATATCCTTGTTTAAATTGGTTATAAATTGTAAAATGAAACGTTCTTATTTTAAATTATTACAAACTCCGGAATCTTTACCATAATATGTCGCTTATAGCAATCTTGTCTCAAAATAAAATCTTCCGGCCCTTGATTAAAATAATGAAATCTCCTAAACCTAAATCAAATGTATTTATTTGCATTTTAAAATATTCTAACTTTTGAAAAATTGTATCTTAAAAATTATTCAAAGTCCAACAACATATTAGTTGTAAAATTATTGTAAGTTCCTTTTTGAAATTTTATTTCATTTTTATAAGTCCCTTATAAAAATATTAATTGAGAAATTATTCTAAGTCCCGTAAATTTTTATTTAATTTTAATGCAGACACCGAATGTTTATTTGTATTCTAAAGCGATTTTCACCTGATAAAGAATTCCCCGAAAAATACCGTGCAGTGCCTTGCATAAATAATTTTCTTAATAAAAAATATATTTGGACATGCCCGGTGAAACTATTATTCCCTTTCTTAAAATACATATTACCAACATCATGTTGACAAAATCACCACTAGCGTCGTGAAAATACATTACTGCTTTACTGCTTCAGAACGTAAACAACGAGAAAATATTTAGTTTTTTTAAATATGTACAAAATATGTTCAAAATGCTCTCCTTTAACTTCTTGACAGTAAAAAATGCGTTGAACAACATTCTGCAAGGGGTCAATAAAAGTATCAGGAGAAATCATGGCAAGCTCATTTCTTATACATTCTTGCAAATCTGCAATATTTAATGGTCTATTTAAATAAACTCGATTTTTTAAATGACCTCAAAGGAAAAAATCAAGTGGCGTTAAATCAGGTGACCTTTCTGGCCATTCAATTGCTTGCCTTAGTCGTTTGACTTACATATTCGCGTACTACACTACCAAAGTGAGCGGTGCTCCGTTTTGTTGAAATCATATGGTTTCTGCTGGTATATTTCGGTATTGTAGTTCAGGAACATTTCTCTGAGCAGGAGAACAATATTTCGTTAACTTCTGAAAGTATCTTTCAGAAGTTAAATTACCATTTATGAAAAAGTACCAATAATATTCCGACCAATAATTCCACACCTGACGTTAATTTTTTGGGAATCCTGCCTATGAACTTGCTCCAGACAGTGCGAATTTTTTTCAGACCAATACTTACAGTTATGGCATTTGATTCATCAGAGAAAAGACACGATTGATAAAGTTATCATCTTGATTTATTTTTTTCATCATTTTTTCGCAAAATTTGATTCTGCGGTCAAAACCATCTTCACTCAGTTCTTGTAACAGGTGAATTGTGTAGGGATAATATTTTCCACGTTTCATTATATTGTGCATAGATCTTCTGCTCATATTATAATGTAGAGTTAATTGGTATAGAGAAGTTTTGGATTTTCTAAACATCTAATATGCCATTCAGGGATTTTTTTTCGTTTATGACAGCTTTCGGTCGTCCGGGTTTTACACAATTTTTAATGCTTACTTACTATTTAATCATCTTAAACTTTTGAAACCCTTGTTCTGAAAATCGGCTGCCGATTCGGATATATTTTATTAAAAAGAGTTACGACCTCAGCAAAACTTCGACTTCTGTCGCCATATCCAAGCATCATCAAGATTTCTATGCGCTCCCTTTCACTTTAATGCATCAGAGAAGAGAATGTTATTGATGAAGTTACCATCTTGATTTATTTTATTTATCATTGTTTTTGCAAAAATCTATTCTACGGTCAAAATCAATTTCACTCAATTTTTGCAACAGATGGATTTTGTAGGGATGACATTTTTCGCGTTTCATTATATTGTGTATAGATCTTCTACTCATATTATAATTTAGAGACTTACATTAAACGCATACAGCAATATCACAAATTAAAAAATTAAAAAACCAAAACTAAAATGTGTTTAATTTGTGATATTTCTGTATGCGTTTAATGTAAGTCCCTTTTATTTTATTTTGATAATTTTTGTTTTGACAATTTTACATTTTACAGTTTATATATATCTACTAATGTTTTGAGAAAAATGTGAATTAAACATCGAAACGTTAACAATCTTTCTTTTAATTAATATAATTTTACCACAATACACAAGAAAATATATTTGTTAATTAATAATTAGTGGTAAAGAAAAACAAACACAATTTATATATATATATATATATATATATATATATATATATATATAAATTTTACAGGTGTATCAATTACATTTAACAATATGCTACTATCTCAATGTACTAGTAGGCATATAATGGATATGTATTTTTAATATTCAGTCTAATAAAGATATAAAATGAATTATTAATTTGCCCGTAACTAACTCAGTCGTATAATCTCTATGTACTTTGATATCCCTTTCTAACACTTTCAACAATACTCCATACAATACTGATTTCATAAATCTAACATTTCATTTTCAATTAAATTCATCTTTCATTATTCTAACTTTTATATATTCTTTAACTATAATATTTCTTAGTCCGAACCTGTACCTTTTAGTTTACTTAGCAAATTATATACTTGTAGTGATATATCTTCTGATAAGGTTGGTAACTCGGAACTTGAACGATAGTACTACTTCACGTTAGAAATTATTATGACAAGATAAACAATTTCTTTTGATACAAATTCTATATAAATAGTTTTATTTTATTACTGCACAACATCTCTTTTTATCTCAGAGTAAGTATTTTTTAATCGGATATGATATATAGCCCATAAATTAAACTGATGTTTTTAATTTTAGGAATTCCAACATTTTATAATGTAGTAATTTTCTAACAGATATTCTACACTACCAGTAAAACAAAGATAGAAAAACTAACAAACAATATATTGATTTGATAAAGAATTTAACAATATTTCTTCTGGTACTATGATGAAAATGCCAAAATTTATACAAACACCCTATCTAAACTTGTTCAATGTCAGAGTTATATGGTTATGAAAAGAACAGATGTTAACCTCTTTTTTTAAAAAGGTATGTTATTAAATAAATTTAGCTTTATATTTATGAGAATTATTACGAACTTATATGAATAATATTCTTATTCAATTATTTATGATCTCTTACTAATTTTTGTATATAGTTTGTCATGTGGTTTATTTAATTGTACTCTTCCACAAATATTTAAATAATAATAGCAAAATCCAAATGAAAAATAAAAATAGTTCAATACAACCTTCGTTTATAAAAGAGTATTTTCTTATTTCGTTGCTCCTTTTAGTATATTCTTGTTACTTTGTAGCCTCAGATGAACTAGAATCCTACAGCAATAACTTATTCGGACAATAATACAGCTGTCTGTGCCTCGTAAAGGTGACTGCCGGTACAGGAACAAACGGAATATGGTCCTAACAAAATTGGATTTTCTCTTTTGATGTATTTGAATAATACTCCAATGAATTAATAACTCCGTCCAGGAAGTTCTTCGATTAATTAAACAGCGTGCGATGCTCCAATTCTTTTATGACACCATTTGTAATGGATACTCCTTCAGGAAAATTTCGTATGGTGCTCCAATTCCTCTGTGACCTCGCTTAATATGGATACTCCTTTAGGATAATTACATATGATGCTCCAATTCCTCTGTGACCTCGCTTAAAATGGATACTTCTTTGCTGGTAAGTATTTTTTAATTATATTCCTGCTTTTATGCACTACAAACTTCTTCCACTAATACAGTTTAGTTAAAACTGCTAACATTTATTTTTTCAGCACACTAATACTTCGTATTCTTTACTACTTATATTTCCAAATGTTTGAATATTAAATTCCAGTATAACAATACTTTTATTTATCTTTAGTTTATGAAATTAAAGCTAATATAACATTATCGCCAATTTCATAAACTCTCTCTGCAAATATTATTTTTCGAATTTTTTTATTTATCCCATTCCCTTAGTGATACTACCTATTTTTCAAATTGACCAATCTCCATTATCCACCTCTTAATTATGCTCAATATAAATTCCATTACGATAATATTTTTATAAATACCTTTTCCATATAACAATACTCTTATAATGATAATTTTATCCATGAATTTAGTATAAAATTTATGTATTCAGAACCATTTAACACATTCTCAAATAACTTTTCTGTACAAATGTCAACATTGACAACCACTGACAGTTCCTTCAAATATTTTAACGCGGGAAATTATAATCAATTTTGACGATGCCTTATAATAAAATTTACCTCTTAATACCATTTCTCTTCATTAAAATCAATTGAACAAGTTTTTACAAATTTATATTACATATCAAATTATCAATTAATTACAAATTCTCTATTTTACAGATTTCTGTCATTTGACGAACCATGGACCTTACACAACAAACTATATAGAATCAACTATGGACCATTTGTAAATATAAAAACATTAATAAACAATTATTCTCTTTATAATACTATTCCTAATTATAAACACATATTGATATTGACGGTATGTACCTAGTACTACCTCAATATATATATATATATATATATATATATATATATATACATCTTTATATCCATACTGAGCCAAATCGAATTTCATACTATCCTGATCCAGCTATAAATAAGGTATTTAGAGTCTCATTTTACGCATATATCTGATGAATAGTACCTTTGTTGCTTAGTGTGCAAAAGTATACATTAAAAATAGAAAAAAATAAACTACATATTTATACAAAATAAATAATACGTTTCTGAACCAATAGCTTTACGTTATCCTGAACCAGTTTGTATATATTTAAATAAAGATAATGCCATTCTGATCCACATCCAGTTTTGAGATGAATAAGGCTTTTTCTTATGTGAACTGTGAAAGCAATAGAAGTGTTACATTATAATGTTTAATAGGAAGGTGAGTTGTTTATATTTGTGATGGTTGGCGTAGTTTTACGGTAACCAATATATTTTCTTTTCTGTCTGAATTAATAGGCATAAAAGAAAATATTTTATAAAGAGAAGGTATACAGGTGAGTCATCTCCGCGGGGAAGCCTGATTGTGATTTTTAAGGAATGATTTCGAAGCCGTTTTTCCCTGTGATAGCCACTCATTAGGAGTACCTTTTAAATTTATTTTATATTATATAGAGTGTTCCATAACTTGATGGCTGACCATGTAATAGTTCTTTAAAATTATATATAAGTGGAAACCTTAAATTTTAGACCTACACTATCTTATAACTTTTTGACTAAGAATTATACAAATAATACAAAAATGTAATAATATAGAGGATGTTTCATTTAATAAACTATAGCTATGGTCAACCGCCAAGTTATGTGTATAATACAAGATAAACTTAAAAGGTACCCTAATGAGTGGCTATCATAGGAAAAAAGCGCTTCAAAATAGCTTTTCTCGTAAAGTGACAGTCTGGCTTCTCCGCGAAGATGACTCACCCTTATACAGGTGCTCATTTTATGGGTAACTTTCTTAATATTGGAGACACAGGATTAGCTAAATTAACGATATTGAAATTTGAGGAGTAGTTGATCGTATTTTCGATTTAAAGTTTATTCTCAACCATTGAAGATATTATTAAAAAATTGAAAATTGTCGAACTTTTCAATTATACATATCTTCGTAATTCTTGAAGATAGAACTAATATAAAAATGGTATCTGGTGGTAATTTTTACGTAGAATTTAATAATTTTAGCTAGAAATTGATGGCACACTTTAGTATCAAGATATAACATAACCTTATGTTTTTTTTTAAATGGCATTATTGTTTGCTATGACTTCATAAAAATGCTTATTTTTTTCTGATTTTATAGATATAAGGTTTGGCATGGTAATCTTTTTAAAAATTTTATTATAGCGAGAGTAATTCAATTACTCATAATTTTTGAGGAAATAATGAGCAAGCAAACTTTGCTAAACTATTTTAATTGCGAGTTGGCATTAAAATAGTGTAATTCTGAGTGAAAAAGTTATAAGATAGTATACGCCTAAAGTTTAAGATTTTCGACTTACTGCCATTATTTTGAAAAATACAATGTTTTGATAAAATTATATTTCTCGTAACGACGTATTAGATGGACACAAACATATTTAATTTTTTCGCAATTACTAATTGAATTTGCAAACTGAATTAAAGTTACATAACATTTTTTTGTCTAAAAGTTTTCTTTTTCGAATAGAACATCCTGTATATCGGTTCATTTTTGAATTGTTAATAAATTTCGCTCCAAAAACATGTAAGACGTTCTTATTTTAAAACTGACTATTACTGAGCTATTGTCGTTTTTTGATATAATTTTGCCAACTTTATATTTTTTATTGTAATACGGTCATTTTGTACTGAAGGAATGCCAAAGAGATTATTTATTAGCCCAGAGAGTGTAGCAGCAGCGTTACCCTGACAGAAGTGCCAAAATAGATGCCTTTAGAAGAGTAATGGTTGCCTTCATTACCACTGGTAGTATTGCTAATTCAAAACCAAGTAAACTTAAATATGTGGTTAATGATAAAGATCAATTTTCTTTCATTGGTATAATAACAGAAAATCAACACGTCAGTATGCAAACCATCGTTGCAAGGGCCTTAAAATGAAACATCATCCATAATGAATAAATTTAAGTTTTGAGTTATACACCCATCACTTTAAAGCTCGAAGAATGATCTGCCAATATGCAATAATTAAAATGAATGCCCCGGCAGTTACTTTTGATAGTGTGTTATTTGAGGACGAAGCTGGTTACTGCAGTAACGAAATAGTTAACAAAGGTAATTTACATTACTGTTCAAAGTAAAACCCTTACTTCACTAATAAATAGATCATCAACATAGGGTGGTATTCATGGTGATTGGATGATAGGCCTGCATTTACTTGAAGGTAGTACATATTAACGAAGAAGCATATAAGTAATTTCTATCAAGCAGTTTAGTGGAATTTTTGGACGATGTTCCGCTAAATTTACGAAAAGACGTAGATATATCAAGACGGCAAATCCCCACATTCTATGCCACAGACACGAAATATTCTATAATGAAATGTTTTCAACGAAGTGGCTAGCTCGTGGGTCTTCAGACATCAAAAAAATAGTTTTTTTTTATAGGGATATGTAAAAGAGCAAATATAAAGTATACTTGTAACAAAAAAAGAAGTTATGAGGGAACATATTCGACAAATATTTAGAAATATAAGTACTCAATGCCTCATTAAAGTCGATTTATTATTTTGGAAGCATGTTAAAAAAATTTATAAATGAATTTGAATTTCAATTTTTACCTATTTCAATGTTCATATTTAATGTTATTTTATAATTTCTGTCCCACTAATTACTCATCCATTCACATAACATTTCCTGTTTCTACACCTACTAAAATCAAGTTATTAATTTGTTTGGTTTTCAACTTTGTTTATTGTGCCATATTATACATATTCTTTACATTATATTGCTGTATTGTAAATAAGATATATCCATTTTTTTGTCATTACCCCAATACATAAAAATCTTATCTCTAAGCTCATTTTTAGTCATTATAAAATCAAACTTGGCAACTGAAAAGCAACTTATTAAATGTCATTCATTTTAATAAGTTGCTACATGTTTTTGGTGGGAAATTTGGTAAGCAATTCAAAAATAAACCGATATACAGTGTTACATTTGAAAAAATTCACTTATAGACAAGAATATGTTACTGTAAATTTTATTCAGTTTTCTGCAAATTCAATTAGTATGTAATTTCAAAAAAATAAAACATGTTTTATTATGAACAAAGCTACCAAAAATTGTGTTCATCCAACATGTCGTTTTCGAGAAATATAATTTTATAAAAATATTGAATTTTTCAAAAAAAAAATTGTAATAATTCGAAAATTTTAAATTTTAGGCCTATACTATCATATAACTTTTTCACTAAGAATTATACGGGAATACAAAAATGTAATAATATATAGGTTATTCCATTTAAAAAACTATAACTATGTCAGTCACCAAGTTTTAAAACACTCTATATAGCAAGAAAGCCTTTTCGAAACATCTTTTCCATAAAGTCTGCCTTCCTCGCGGATATGACTCACCCTGTATATAAGCATTGAAAAATGTTAACACTAAATAATTCATAGTAAGAACAGTATTAACTTTGCTTTTTTATAAGAATTTATTCTTTTACATGAAAGAGAATTTGCCCTATTGACTGACATATCTTTCCTAAAAATTTCATTATCTATACTTATTTTGACTGACTCTCTTTGTTGCAAGAGATACCAACAAAGCACCTCTACTAATCATTTTGTTCAATATATGAGAAAACACACTTCAACACAAAATTACGCCAGGCACACTAACATATAAATATTGCGAAATCGGGGAACACCACATGCTTCAGGATTGCTGTTATACAGATATACAAATAGAGTCTACTACAGCGCCCTCAAGATATGGCGCGGAAAAGGCTGGAACTTAAAATCGACGATTCGTACAAAAATGAACCTTTTTAAAATTTATTCACACACGTTATGAGGTCACCACCAGCAACTTTATAATAGTCTCCAATCCTGAACCATATATATGGTTCAGTTTTGTCAGGAAGGTTCAGGATAAACTGCTCGTAAACATACGTTTGGTTCAGCATCATACTAAAGAGCTATATATATATATATATATATATATATATATATATATTGTTAAAGGTCTATTATTGTTATGTTTTTGGATAGATCTATGCATGATAAATATTTATTTAGTACGGAAGATTTGTATATTAAATTTCAACTTAATAGAGTCATTGAATTTTAATATACAAATCTTCCGTACTAAATAAATATTTATCATGCATAGATCTATCCAAAAACATTTATAACATTGTATATTTGGATACTTAAAGGTGTTTTATAAGTACAGTAAAATATTTACCTTTGTAATTGAGGAATTTCACTGACATAGAACCATATTATTATCATCTTAAACGTCAAGTAAATCTGTTTATGATCTTTACTAAATTGAAGCTTATTTTCCATGTTATATAAAGAAGACATTTTTTTTATATTGATATCTATTCCATGTATTAAATTGTATCAGATTTGAATAGTTTCTTTTATTGGAGTTCATTAATAACATCTCATTATATCTATGGAGTTATAATCCATTGACACAGTCGATAACCTTGAAAGGACAAAAGTGACACGTAAAATTATTTAAGAATATTGGAAATTTATAGATTACTTACCCAATTCATATGTAGAAGATAGTGTTTGAATTTATTAAATATCATATTTTAATAAACGGACTACATTACATGACCTGAGAAATACTAACATTATTTAATTAAAAATAGTTTCTTAAAATTTCAACATCAATGAGAATATCTAATAATAGAAGGTTATACCAACCGTAAATAAGAAATTACTAGAGTCAATGTATGACTGGTGGTATAAACTACAGGGAAATATTTGAAAATTAATAAAATACAACCTCTAATGATTGTATTGATATCCCTTTTAAATAAGTCTTCCGGCTAACTCCAAATTTAAATTTTTAATAACTAAGAACATGAGACTTTTCTTTTAAAACAACTTCAAATATTTCCCTGTAGTTTATACCACCAGTCATACATTGACTCTAGTAATTTCTTATTTACGGTTGGTATAACCTTCTATTATTCGATATTCTCATTGATGTTGAAATTTTAAGAAACTATTTTTAATTAAATAATGTTAGTATTTCTCAGGTCATGTAATGTAGTCCGTTTATTAAAATATGATATTTAATAAATTCAAACACTATCTTCTACATATGAATTGGGTAAGTAATCTATAAATTTCCAATATTCTTAAATAATTTTACGTGTCACTTTTGTCCTTTCAAGGTTATCGACTGTGTCAATGGATTATAACTCCATAGATATAATGAGATGTTATTAATGAACTCCAATAAAAGAAACTATTCAAATCTGATACAATTTAATACATGGAATAGATATCAATATAAAAAAAAAATGTCTTCTTTATATAACATGGAAAATAAGCTTCAATTTAGTAAAGATCATAAACAGATTTACTTGACGTTTAAGATGATAATAATATGGTTCTATGTCAGTGAAATTCCTCAATTACAAAGGTAAATATTTTACTGTACTTATAAAACACCTTTAAGTATCCAAATATACAATGTTATAAATGTTTTTGGATAGATCTATGCATGATAAATATTTATTTAGTACGGAAGATTTGTATATTAAAATTCAATGACTCTATTAAGTTGAAATTTAAATGTTAATATTTTTAAAATAATCTAACCTTATTTAAGACATGAACAAGATAACTATAATATCAATTATGAGCTTCTATAAGCTTCAATAAATTTCGTATTAATACAATAACATATACAACCTTGGTCAAAATAAATGCATGTATGTTTCTTGTTTTCCAATAATGTTAATATAATCCTTTCGATCCTAGAACTCTCTTATACTGGATGGTATTCTCAAACTGGATATTCTACTGAATACTTCGGTTAAAAAATGGCTAATCTCTTCGGAATAATGACACACACAATGGAATTTAGGCTTATGACTGCTACTACTCGCAGGACAAACACTCTCTTGAACTCCTCTGACTTCACTGGATTTATGAACCCTGGATTTTCAATTAATATCCTAAATCAGGAACTGGATCGTCTAATGGAATTTCTGTACCTCGTATTTAATTTCTATCTTCTTGTATACTTTTAAATATTACTGAAATAAAACACTAATTCCTGGATACTGGATTTAAAAGGAACTTCTGTAACTTCTCTTCGCAATGGATTCTCTTATTATCGATGTACGACTTTCAAAATCGTAAGTATTCTTTAATTATTAATGATTTTAACCAGCTTAAGTTCTTATAAAATTTTCAATTCTCCTTCTTTTAATTTTATTCACTATTTATTTGCATGTATGAATATTTAATACGTACACTATACGAAATAATTCTGGTTTATTTTAACCATTTATATTCATAAAAACTATAATTCTTTCTAAAGACACACGCGTCTGTTCAAGATCATATAAATTCTCTCTCTCTACTGTTTCAACAAATCTCCTTAGTGATCTTTTTTAAATTTTCAAATCAGCCAATTGATATCTTTTCTTATTTTGTCCAGACAATATAGTTTTTAAATTTGTTCGACTATTTCTTTATACTAACTGACTTTATAAATTTCATTATTTTAAAACATTTTGAATTTTAATTAAGCCTTCCCATACTTTTAATATTCAAAAATGAAACATTTTCAGTAAAATTATATATCAGATGTCACTTTTGACATTTTACTCTCCATCCGGTTGTACGATATTTAAACTGTACTTTTAATTCAATATCAATTATTTACCTTTCAATATTTAATTTTGATCATCTTTTACCTCATTAAACGTCACTTAAATGAGTTTTTACAAAATAATAATATTTCTTATAGTACAATAATTAGCATTTAAATCTCTTCTTTACAGATATGGTAAATTCTAATGAAAAGAAGAAAATAGTCATTCAGAAAATATACTGGTCGGTTCACCAAGTAACGTACCATACTTAACAAATATTTCTGTACAACAAACTAATAAATTTATACGTCTAATTCAATTACATATTGCTGTGACTCTTATAAATTTATAAATATATAAAATAAATTTAATTTACTTAATTAAAGCGTAACTGAGAGTCAAGCACGCATCCTAGTGCTAGGCCTTATGCTAGACTAAGATACGGTGAACTTTCTGCTGAAAGGTAGGTTAAGCAAAGCATTTTACATGCAACTAGCTCAGTTTGAAAATAAATAGTTCTCTCAGGGGCAGAAAATATGAGTTGATTCTCCTGCTCTTTAATTATCTCCAGGTCAGGTAAAGAAATAAAATACAAAATAAATCTTAATATCTAATTTATTAAAATAAAATAATTTTAAACGAATTCAAAAGTTTTTATCTACAAATATTTACACACAAAAAAAAATCAATATTCAGTCATAATTCAAATTTATACATCATCATCAATAAAATATTACAAGTAATAAAAATAAATGACATAATGATGTCGTGGAAAAACTTATTTCTAAAAGAAAATGTGAACGTGATTATTATGATTAATATTTGTCATAGATACATGTAAACAATCAAAAATAAAATAAATTACCCGTGATGAATTGTACTGGAATATAAATAAAAATAAAATTTGTACGGTCTACTATTTGCTAACAAAATATAGACATTAAGGAAGTGGCTTTGCCCTAATTAGTCCTGTCCGGCGCCTTTTCTCGCTCCCAACACAGTACCATCAGATAACAAATTCACACAGATGAGTATCCCAAAGTTCCACCCTACGAGCATGTCTTTTTCAACTCGTTGGACGCAACCCGAACATACATCACAATGTGCACACTCCTTAAGGAATATATAAATTTTAAATTAAATAAATAAATGAAATACAATAATGTCTCTGCGTATTCAATAAATTAACTCGGCCCTGATTAGTTCTGCCTGGTGCCTTTTCTCGCTCCCAAACGCAGTACCACCAAGACCAATTCGTGTTTTTTTTCAAATTCACCAGGACTCCATGCTATGAATTAAATTATGACATAATTCATTTCACACATCCCTGATGTATTATTCAACACGTTAATATTGAACACCCAAATACAACAAAAATATACTCAATACACATATCAAAAGAAATAATATATATACATTAAAAAAAATAAACTTTACCTTTTTCGCGAAATTCCAATACAAAAACACCACTACAAATAAAGAATTTGGTACGCCACTATACACACATTTATAACAAATATTGTTTAATCACCTCAATTCTTCGTACATCGTATTAAACTCATCCATCATAAATTTTCAATGAAAAATTTGATTCACTTATCTATATAACCTATATACACATAAAACAAAATTATTAATTTCAAATATCTTTTGTAGAATAAATAAATTTAAAAGAAAAATAAATTATACGGAAATGAAATGATTATGTTATCCAAAGTTATCATTACAGATACTAGAAGGTTCTGTCGTAATGTATGGCATAGTACCCCTACATGCAAAACAAAACTCTCTAGAAAAAAAGAAAATAAAATGAAATTAAACAAATTCAAAAACCGAGTTCATAAATAAAAGTATTTTCATACATAAGTAATTATTCAAATACATTTAGACATTTCAATGTGATACGCGCTGCATGATAAAAATAAAAATATTATAAGTGTGGGATCTTGTTAAATTTTATAAGTATCGAAAATCTCAAAATTTATTCTAAGTCCGGATTTTAAAATAATCCTTTAAAAAGAAGGAGGAAGTGGTTTTCACCTACTTTTAGACTAGTTAATATTGCGGTTTTCACCAAGCAATCCCGGAAATTTTATCCGTCCGCGCTTTTATGCTTAAATTTCTTTATAAAAACATCCGGCAACTCTCGGCAAACACGAATCCACTTCCAAAATTGTATATCGACGGTGCTGCCCTTATCGGTCACATGGGGAAACAGTGTATTAATAATCCTTGAAAAAGGTAAACAAACATGCGAATATAAATTCGTCTATACGTTTATGACTCAGCCGTGCACCTGATAAACAATACTTTTTGCGCCGGTCTACACAGACGATCTTTGCCAATGTCAGAAGTCTTTGTGCCGGAAACACCTGCTCGCTCCTTTTCATGTAACATTTGATACATCTTAATATTATAACCTTATAAAAATTTACTAAGATCCTTTTATTGTTTTACTTAAATAAAAATAAAGTTTTCGTAAATTATCGATATAGTGAATATTTATATACACATCATAGTAAAAATGAATAAAGTAAAATTAATTTAAATAAAGTCTTGAAGTGATCTTGATTATACTTATTTATTTACATATTATTATTTATTCAAGATCACTGCATAAATATCCCTATGGGAATATCTGCGATTTATAAGCGAGAATCGCTAATGCCAATGGTATAAATTCAAGATTTCCCATAAATACCAGTTAATATACTTATAGATTGCTTATCATATTATTGATATAAAGCATAGAGACATGAAATTTCCCTATAATATGCTTATTCTATCTATATACAAGTCAGAAGTAAATATGCAAAACTCTTGGAGTTTATTTTAAACTTTACTCCTTTCATGACGAGAAAGTTTAAACAAATGACATTTAAAACACCTAAATTAATTAAACTACTTATAAATATATATACAAAAGTGTACTTAAATTCTTTAAATTTTACACCTTTCATAGGTATTACAAATATTGTAATTGCATCATCGAGTTCCCTTAAAATGAAGTGGCAATTGTAGTCCACTATTTTGGGAAAACTTCCTAACATTTTTAAGTATCTGGGCTGTGGGTACTTTTCAACTGCATCCAAAACCTCTATTCTCGCATGGGTCCCTTTAAATTTCACACCCTCTTGTAAAATCATTTTATCATTCACATGATGTGACACATTTTCATCATGTGAGTTCAATATGTGCTGTACGGGCTTTACATACCCATAATGTAAAATATTTTGTTCCTTATGAACAATTTTATTTAAATTCACTAATAAATTTACCACTATTGGATATAATTTCACGAAACATTTATATAGCTGTACCAACCAAAGAGAATTAACGTTTACAAACCACTTTGCATTAGTACTTATTAACAATAATGTTTCTATTAATTTGGGGAGTTGTAGCTGTTGTTTTATTGATTGAAATAAACATAAACTTAATTTATTATTCTCAATGTTTTCTAAATAATCTAAATATTCCTTAATTACTACTGTGATGGGGTTCATTAAGTTATATACTAAAGTTTCTATGATATCATCTTTTAACAAACTTTTAATTTTAAATTGAACACTTAATTTCTGCTTATGGGAAGATGGATGAGTCGTTTCTGTTTTAAAACAATTATCATAGTCTACTGCTAAATCTACATTACCATTAAATAATTTAACATCTTTTGTCAAAGGATCACTCACATTATCATTATTAATCTGTTTGTTGTAAATCAAATTTTTGTCACCCATATTTATTTCCCGGTGTGAACATTTATTTATTATGTCACCCATATATTTCGTGGCGTCTTTCTTTTGAAGACCCTCCACATGGTGTGTACATTTATTATTTATGTCACCCGTGGCAAACATGGACTCTTCCCTTTGAAGATCATCCACATGGTGTGAACCTTTATCCTTGTCAATCAAACTATCATTATTTATTTTTAAAGTGAGGTCCCTATCAAAATTATCAATGATTGAATTATTAACTAATATTTTATCATCTTGAGCGCCTTTGTCCCAAGACATGTTTACTTTACTATTGTGAAGGGTTCTATTTTCCCTTTCCAATTTCGATGTATATAGACTCAAAAAATCCATCCCAAGTACGCAGCAATATTTTAATCTTGGTGTAACAATAAATTGTGTTACAAGTTCTACATCACCCATCTCTATATTTATACAAAATACATTATCTTGCTTGTAAAAACCTAATTTTTTAAACCTTTTATCAAATAATCCCCCATCTAAAAGTGACAATTCTAATTCACTATCTATTACAGCTACACCATATACATCCCCTACTTTAACATCTACCAGTGGAAATTTAGTGGTTATATTACTTAAATCTACGACGTTTCTCTTGCCTCGTTGTTTCTTCTTTCTCCCTTTGGTTGGACCTACCAAAAATCCAGGTCCTTCTTTATTGCTCCTCTTGACGCATCTCTTGTTACAGCTTCTGTTTTATTTTCTTTATTTTCTATAATTACGTTATTAAATCCTCGGGTATCTTCTGTTTCATTTTTCCCATATTTCCTTGCTACATGACCCTCCTGTCTCCAATTATTATTATTATCATTACTACCGCTACTACTCATATTCTTGTTGTTATTATTTTCCACTTTTCCTCTCTGGTAACTATTATTCTGATACCGATTACCATTGTATCTTTGTTGGTTATTGTGGTTATTACCATTATATCTTTGCTGGGCATTATAATAGTTACCATTGTTACCTGCTTTATACCCATTTTTATTCTGAGATACACTCCTATCTTCCACGTCGTCCAGACGCTTTACCAATTCCAAGAGTTGCTCAACGGTGTCTATACCCTGTAAAGCAACTGCTTGTACTACCTCATGCTCAAAATGATTAGCTAATTGGGTAACAATGTCACACTCCTGGATCACAGGTTGTATATGTTTCAAGAAAGAATATTTCCGAATAACATAATTCTCTCTAGACGTAATAGAACGATATTTTCCAAAGGTAAGATCATGTCTAATGCGTCTTTGCTGAGTTTGTCCCCAGTACTGTCTAATAAACATGTTCTCTAATTCTTCGTACGTCTGTACCTCATCAATTACCATATCATACCATAGTAACGCATAGTCTCTAAGACATCCTCTCACGAAATGTAATTTTGACATATCATCATTGATACCACGAATATATGTCTTAATGGTTTTAAGAAATGCCATTGGGTTGTCTTTGTTGTATCCAGAAAACTTAGGTATGTTTTCTGTACCAATAGATATCTGTTGTGGTACAACACCGGGTGTGATTGTACCTTGTTCAACTCTTGTTTTTAAATTCTTAATTGTATCTTGACAATTTAATGTCATATCCTGTAGCTTTAAAAGAGAGTCTGTGCATGCACCATATTTAACCCTACAGTCTTCAAACTTACTTGTTAAATTCTGGACATCTTTCCGAACCGACATGGCACTACTGTCCACCTTCAGTTCCAAGAATTGTATTTTCTCATCTTGTCCTCCAATCCTTTCTTCTATTTGTTTAAAATTTTCTCTTGCTACACTGGCCCTCTGATTCATTTCATCTATCAAGAATTCACTGCTATTCTTACACTTCTTTTCGCTCGCTTCTATTCTTTCGTTGGTCTGTGTTATGCTTTGTTTCACATCTTCATTTAATTTATTGTTCATTGCAGACATTTCTTCTCTACATTCCTTTATTCCAATATCTATCCTCTCATTTATTGATTTTATTACTGTTTGGATTTCTATCTTATTCCTATTCATTTCTTCTTTATTTTCCTTAAACTTTTCATCAAATTTCTTATTCATTTCAGTTTTCATTTCCCTTTTGTTCCTTTCCATCTCTTCTTTATTTTCTTCAAACTTTTCATTTATCTCTTCTTTCATTTCTATCTTGTTCTCATCTAATTTTTTATTCATCTCTATCTTGTCACATTCCAATTTACAGAAAAGTTTTTCAAATAAAATATCAAATCTGTCTCTGCCTGGCATTTCTTTCGTTTCAATTTTTACATTTTCAGTTACATTTTCATCCTCATCAAGAGGTAGCGTCTTTTCTGAATCTGTCACAGAGGAAATGCCTTGTGGTTCCCTGTACGTTTCAAATAAATATTTGGTATCCATACCACTTTCAGGATTTTCACCCTCACCTTTATTCTCAGACATATTTACTTTATCTGTCCTGGCATTTAAAGAGACTTATTTGTGGAGAAAAATAAATCAAAACTTGACAAAATTTACTTGTGAATTATACTTATTAATTATTCAAATGCACTTAAAGGTGAAAATACCTCCCTCTAATTACACAGCTATTTGAATATTAAATAATTAACTAATTTTTATCTAAACAGTTTAAAAATGTAAAAGCTTTGCCCCACGTTGGGCGCCATATAATTATGCTGTGACTCTTATAAATTTATAAATATATAAAATAAATTTAATTTACTTAATTAAAGCGTAACTGAGAGTCAAGCACGCATCCTAGTGCTAGGCCTTATGCTAGACTAAGATACGGTGAACTTTCTGCTGAAAGGTAGGTTAAGCAAAGCATTTTACATGCAACTAGCTCAGTTTGAAAATAAATAGTTCTCTCAGGGGCAGAAAATATGAGTTGATTCTCCTGCTCTTTAATTATCTCCAGGTCAGGTAAAGAAATAAAATACAAAATAAATCTTAATATCTAATTTATTAAAATAAAATAATTTTAAACGAATTCAAAAGTTTTTATCTACAAATATTTACACACAAAAAAAAAATCAATATTCAGTCATAATTCAAATTTATACATCATCATCAATAAAATATTACAAGTAATAAAAATAAATGACAAAATGATGTCGTGGAAAAACTTATTTCTAAAAGAAAATGTGAACGTGATTATTATGATTAATATTTGTCATAGATACATGTAAACAATCAAAAATAAAATAAATTACCCGTGATGAATTGTACTGGAATATAAATAAAAATAAAATTTGTACGGTCTACTATTTGCTAACAAAATATAGACATTAAGGAAGTGGCTTTGCCCTAATTAGTCCTGTCCGGCGCCTTTTCTCGCTCCCAACACAGTACCATCAGATAACAAATTCACACAGATGAGTATCCCAAAGTTCCACCCTACGAGCATGTCTTTTTCAACTCGTTGGACGCAACCCGAACATACATCACAATGTGCACACTCCTTAAGGAATATATAAATTTTAAATTAAATAAATAAATGAAATACAATAATGTCTCTGCGTATTCAATAAATTAACTCGGCCCTGATTAGTTCTGCCTGGTGCCTTTTCTCGCTCCCAAACGCAGTACCACCAAGACCAATTCGTGTTTTTTTTCAAATTCACCAGGACTCCATGCTATGAATTAAATTATGACATAATTCATTTCACACATCCCTGATGTATTATTCAACACGTTAATATTGAACACCCAAATACAACAAAAATATACTCAATACACATATCAAAAGAAATAATATATATACATTAAAAAAAATAAACTTTACCTTTTTCGCGAAATTCCAATACAAAAACACCACTACAAATAAAGAATTTGGTACGCCACTATACACACATTTATAACAAATATTGTTTAATCACCTCAATTCTTCGTACATCGTATTAAACTCATCCATCATAAATTTTCAATGAAAAATTTGATTCACTTATCTATATAACCTATATACACATAAAACAAAATTATTAATTTCAAATATCTTTTGTAGAATAAATAAATTTAAAAGAAAAATAAATTATACGGAAATGAAATGATTATGTTATCCAAAGTTATCATTACAGATACTAGAAGGTTCTGTCGTAATGTATGGCATAGTACCCCTACATGCAAAACAAAACTCTCTAGAAAAAAAGAAAATAAAATGAAATTAAACAAATTCAAAAACCGAGTTCATAAATAAAAGTATTTTCATACATAAGTAATTATTCAAATACATTTAGACATTTCAATGTGATACGCGCTGCATGATAAAAATAAAAATATTATAAGTGTGGGATCTTGTTAAATTTTATAAGTATCGAAAATCTCAAAATTTATTCTAAGTCCGGATTTTAAAATAATCCTTTAAAAAGAAGGAGGAAGTGGTTTTCACCTACTTTTAGACTAGTTAATATTGCGGTTTTCACCAAGCAATCCCGGAAATTTTATCCGTCCGCGCTTTTATGCTTAAATTTCTTTATAAAAACATCCGGCAACTCTCGGCAAACACGAATCCACTTCCAAAATTGTATATCGACGGTGCTGCCCTTATCGGTCACATGGGGAAACAGTGTATTAATAATCCTTGAAAAAGGTAAACAAACATGCGAATATAAATTCGTCTATACGTTTATGACTCAGCCGTGCACCTGATAAACAATACTTTTTGCGCCGATCTACACAGACGATCTTTGCCAATGTCAGAAGTCTTTGTGCCGGAAACACCTGCTCGCTCCTTTTCATGTAACATTTGATACATCTTAATATTATAACCTTATAAAAATTTACTAAGATCCTTTTATTGTTTTACTTAAATAAAAATAAAGTTTTCGTAAATTATCGATATAGTGAATATTTATATACACATCATAGTAAAAATGAATAAAGTAAAATTAATTTAAATAAAGTCTTGAAGTGATCTTGATTATACTTATTTATTTACATATTATCATTTATTCAAGATCACTGCAATATGTCCATATTATTATCATATACTTCTTCAATAACTAATTAAATTATTATATAAATGATTTTTTTAGAAACATATTGTTAGAGTCAATAATAGACCTTTAACAATATATATATATATACATAAATCGTCCTTGCGTATATATACATACGCACGGATTTCTTGAATTAGCGGCTTATATGAAAATTGAATTCGAAAAGTACAAAGAACATACGCCATCTATCGGACTGATGAGCAGTGGCGAAACTGACAGTTAGTCTTCGATAATGGTGTTACTCTTTTCCTTAAGTTCATTAATTAATAGATATAAAGCAAGTAATTTTAAATTTTCATATAAACCGCTAATTCAAGAATCCGTGCATATATATATAAATTTGTACGATTCAAGCGTATTACCAAATACGGCTTAGAATATGATATATGTGTTTAATATATATTAACCACATATTAAAATTAATATATATGTATAAGCAAAAGTGGTAATAGTGCGGATACCTAAAGTAGAACATAGAGAATGGTGGGTAATTCCGCTGTAGAGCAACCGTAGACACGTGTTTCGGACTGGTCATCGTCAGTACGGTGTAGCCAAGTAATAAGGTAGGATAGCCTTGCAGATGTAAGCATATACGTAAGACCATCAAGTTACGGTTCAACTACAGCAGGATTACCCACTATTCTCTATGTTCTAATTCATGTATCCGCACTATTACCACTTTTGAATAACTTTCCAGTTCGTTTGGCACGCAAGTTGATAATGTTTTCCTCGTGGCGATGTTGGTTGTTGTCCTCAAAACCGAGGAACTTCCAGCTGAAGCTACAAATGGCGCTCTGTCACCTGATGGTTTTCCGTGTATGCTTACATCTCCAAGAAATACCTACCTACCTTATTCCATGGCTACACCGTACTGATGACGACCAGCGGGTCAGAAACACGTGTTACGGTTGTTCTAAATCAGAATTTTCATGTTTTCACTGTAGTACTTATAACTTTCTTAACCAACCGCCACAAAATTTTAAATATTGCAATACCGATAGAGTGTCAAAGTGCGATAACAAGTAGATTTTTTAGTAAGTGTCATAACGTTCATATTCGCGTACATTCAAATGTATTTTAAGTCAAATAGGGCGCCCATTACTTACTTAAGGATTTGCGAGTTTATTTTTCATCTTTCTTATCTGCTTCACTGCCCAAATTTTTATAATTATAAATATTCATGTAATATATAATAGAAGAAATTAAAAGTAATTTTCTATACAAATAGCAAAGAATCATGCTACCATAATGTTTAATAATTAATAATATTTTGTTATTATTTATGTACAAGTTGTTTGATTTCACTATCAAAAGCATTAGTGCATTTACTCCGGTCTTATGTATAAATATACAATAAATGCATATAACCTTTTGCGTAAGCGACCAATAGCGTTCTAGAACTACAAATTTCTAAATACTAATTAAAGTTTATTGAATTAATTTTGCAGTACTAAGATAGACATCAATAAAAAGTAAAGGCATAACATATGTTATTATTTTTCCCTATATCAATAAATAAACAATTATTAGACATGTAGAAATATATAACTTCCTTAATACCTGCCTCGAGTTTAATAATTTAATCTTTTTCTGTACATATAGCGATTATCTTGAAGCTATTTATAAAATAAAGTAATTCAAGTCAAAATACATCTTACTTCAATAAACAAACTAATACATAAAATTATTTATTTATAATAAAATTGAGATAAACAAAATCAGTGATGTTCGATTTAAAACAAGACTACATATTATGTTTCCGTGGTGTAGTGGTTATCACATCCGCCTAACACGCGGAAGGTCCCCGGTTCGAAACCGGGCGGAAACAATAGTTTTTTGTCATAAATCTAAAATTTTAATCGTTTGATTATTTCATCCCTTTTATGAACGTGGAGTAATCAGAGCAAATTGACAAGCATATACCCAACAGAAATATGTTTGTCATTGACACAAACTCAGGAAACTCTAATACTAAATTCAAATGTGTAACGTGTTTATTAAAATAAGATTTACTATTCCCAATAATGAAAAACGGATTTTCACTACAAATAAACATCTGCCAAACTAAATTACACTGCAACAAAAAATGTCGGCAATATAAAATAAAATATAAAATAATTGCATTTAATTCACCCGCCCATTCGTTTACTAGATTTTATATAGTTATTTAAATCGTTGTAGGTACTACATTTATTTTTAAATTGTTAGTGTTTGGGTAGACTTTATATTACCTACCAAGCCATAACGAACACAAGTAACGATAGCAATTTTTTGCTGTCAAGTTGCTACGACATTTTAATGTTCATTGGCTAAATTTATCCACATTCACAAGAGTTCTGTTCTTTGTGTATAGCTTTAGAATTTAGGCTTTAGGATAGAAAATGGACGCAAGAATATTGATTAGAAAATGATGAATGTGTTGTGGGAAAGATTGAATATTTTATGATAAAATTTTGGCTCAAACAATAAAGTTGTTGCCTTGACCTCGGTAGGTCGGATTTTCAATGGTTGTCGATGAAGTAGGAGTGTCGGAAGTTAAAGTATTATGAATTTTGCTTGAAGATTTAGATGCGATTAAATTCTTACTACTTTAAGTTTTGAACTGCTTACGCCCGAATAAAAACTATGCCTACAAGATATTTTAGAATAAATCTTGATGGCTTTGGCTGACGTCTAAGAACCTTTTTCCAAAATTATTATGAAGTGATATCCTCTTTAAAATTCGTTAAATATTAATTAACAAATCTAATTGTCAAATTGAATGTCCCGGTGCTCCCATCTATACTAACAACGGATAACTAGATGTCTCGTGCACTCTTAAGGATATTTAACATCAAAGTGGTATTGTCATCAATCAAAACTACAGTTGGTATTCGTCCAGCTTCACTATCTATATTTGAGAGTTAATTAGATTTTAAACTCAAAACAATACTGTGTCTGGTGAATGTGAATTTTATCAACAGTAAATGCTCAATTACGGGTAGATCGGTTTTAAGGAGAAAAACTATGGTACGGTATGTTTTAGCATCTTTAATTCTTTAATGTTCATTTTATATTACCTCCTAGCATTAAGAGAAAACGAGATAGTTACGTTAAGTCAACCCTCTTATTTACAAATGAGACAGATATTAAATTACACAATTTACACATATATATTTACAAGAAAATCATATAATGTGTGTCATCCACAAATAAAACTTGGACCCACCAGTACACTCCCGGGACGTAAAAACAGTCAATACAGTGGATTGCAAACGGTGAACCTGCTTCGAAAAAGGGGAAGATATCGACCGGGAAGGTGATGGTAACTGTTTTTGGGGATAATCAAGGGATTGTGTTTATCGACTCTCACAAAAAATTAAAACAATACCGAGAATGCACCTACTCACACTTCGGCAGCCGGCATAGCCAATTTTCATGAATTGCACTTTGAGTTTGTTGAACACCCACCGTATTCACCAGATTTCTCCCCCAATGACTTTTTCTGTTTCCTAAGCTTAAAGTTTTGCTTGGAGGACAGAGATTGTCATCGAAAGAGGACATCATCGCACACAAAAAATCTTATTTTGTAGAGCGAGACGCCAACTACTATTTGAAAGGCTTAAACAGGTTAGAGCATCGCTGGGAAAAGCGTATAGACTTAAAAGGAGACTATGTTGGAAAATACTACACCTGACTGAAAAATACTTTTTGTTGCTCAAAACATTTGAGACTACCTTCGTATATAATTATTTTTAGTATTTTCTGTTGCAATTTGACATACACATTTGATGTTAAAGTTAGGATTGGGAAACGCATATATAATATAATATAAACGAATTTTAATTACTTTTTGTGCAATTTTGACTTCTTCGTAACCTATAAATGGCGTAGTTCGTCATTTCGATTCATATAATGGAAACTGGCATTTTATTTTTTTTAAACTCATCTGTTTGGAATGATGATAATCATAAAAACGAAAATAGCAAATACAATTTGAACTATAGACTAAATCCTTTTATAGACATAACTTTTTATTTGTTTTCTTTTAATATAAAGACAAATAATTTTGAAATGTAATGTAAGTCCAAAAATACTACTTTTAGCAGCATATGTTAATAACAGCTCTAATTAATTACATAAATATTTTTTATGACGTCTTTTCCTGTATTTGTGGAGGATGCAGACATTTAATTTACTGTGGCAAATATTATCCCAAGTTTCCACACAAACCGTAAAAGTTATAAGGGGAGATAATAAAAGAAATTTTTATTTTCGGTGTCAGAGACAACGTGTCTGCAAGTTAAGTGTACACGTTATAAAGATTTTTCCAAACTTACTCCACAAACTTCTGTTTTTATTATAAGAGGAATAGAATAGACACATTCAAAACTATAATGAAATCAATGATTTAATGGTATAGAGTATATACACTACCATACATTAAAATTTTAAGGCATAGTTGAAAAAGTAATAAATCTTAGGTAATTAAGTAAACAAAGAAAATAAATCCAAGCAATTTATATTATTTTACAACAGCCAACTCAAAGAGTATGCAATAACATGTAAATATAGTATGTTACATATAAATTTCTTTTGATTATTTAAACTCATATTTTTAATAATTCACTTCAATTTAATGTTTGAGACATGCTTCGACATGCTCCACTCAACGTTGTTTCTACTCAAAGTGGGTATATATTTTTGTTTACTGACCTGGTGATTATAATTTTGTCAGTTTGAATGAATGGCTCTAGTGGTTCGTGATATCTGTTTCTACGAATGTTGACAGTTTCTTCTTCAGCCTCTGCCTATTGGAAAATTAAGTCACATATTTTAGAAATAATCTCTTTAATTTATTCATTGTCTTTAATTGATCGAGCATTTCTCATTAAGTTTCTTAAGGGTAGCTTAATTTCTATCTTTTATATCTGCTCTTTATTTTTCGATTTTTATCGATCAATCTGTAATTTTAATGTTTAATCTGCGGGTAAAAAATTGTACAATTAGTAAGACCCAGTTGCCCTTCAGATATACGTAGTGAAATTTAGTTCAATTACCATTTAAACTGTCCTCTGTATTAATTTTGTGATAGCTTCAGAACTTTCAACAGGTCATATTTGACTATAAAGGTTAACTAATATACGCTTCACTTAATTTTCGCTTAGATATATAAAGTTAGTAATTGTATTATGTACTATTTATTTCGTTATTCGTACTTATTTTAGACAACTTATAACACGTCTGCTCTCTTAAATTTTTTAATTACTAATTAATGTACCTAATTGCCTCATTTATAAATTTACACACTCGGTGGTTAGGCAACTTTATGTCCTACTTATTCCTGGGGATATTTAGTGCGGGCTTTATTTTCGGTTATTATAGGTATTCACCTCTGCTATTCACATGGACAGTTGACTGATTAGCCCTTAGGCGCAAAAAGAAAATGTTGAATATAATATAACTGTAATTAGTGTTCGTGCCTATTGGAAGAGATGTTCCACTAATTGTTTTTTTACGGGTTTTACTTAGATCATGAAAAATAAGGTAATCTACTTTTTCGCATTTCATTCTAGCATATTTCTGTTTAGCATAAATAGAAAACGGGGAATTTCAATGTCAAACCTTTTTATTTACTAATCTCTTAAACATGTAGCTATAAATTTATAAATCACATATATTTACAAAGATTTAATTCAAGAAAAGAAAGATAGATATAATTGTTTATACGAAAGAAATTTGTTGATCAAAATTAAATTTAATCTCACATTAATTAGACTTTTCTATACATAACGGTAAATTTACTTAATTGCTAATAAAACATTTACTAAATAAAAAAAAGATGCATGACATTCTTGTTTATGATAAGAAGTTCGGCCAAAAAAAAGATAACACATCGGTTTACGACCAAAGTACACGTCTATGTATGTACGTACGATGTTATTGAAGGAAGAACCGACAAGAGAAATATATTCAAATATTTTACAGTATGAAATTACTCTAAAACATGTTAAATAAAATTATTTTACTTTGATACAAACATAATAATTAACAGCGATGACATATATTGTACGGAGTAGGAAGGAAAACCTCTAAGATTACAGCGGCATCTAAGAGAATTTGACGGACTCCCAGTGACACGCTGCGGAGGCAGCGTAAGAACTCATGGTGAAAACTTCCATGAAGTGACTGGAAGAACTGAGTGAATCCTTCCACGAGGTGACTGGAAGAACTAACTTGGTGAATTCTTCCACGAAGTGACTGGAAGTACTAACTTGGTGAATTCTTCCACGAAGTGGCTGGAAGAATAATTTCCCTAATAAACTCGTGACTTAATATAGGCCTTAACCTAGGCAAATAATACTTAAAAACAATATTTTTGGCGTAAAACATAATTGTATCACGTGCAAAATGTACCAAACTCTGCGTCATGTCGAAACGTTACTTATAGTATTAAAAGAGATATCATTTTTCTTGTTGCTAATTAACAAATTTAAACAAATAATTTAAATATTTATAAGAATACATTCTTATGGAATTATCAAACTTATTACTAAAGGCATTAATACATAATCGATCGATAATTCTATACAGCGACGGACGGAAAGTCCGTTACAAACTCTTCCTTGAATTTTGTCAACGTAATAACAATATGACATAGTTTTATTATATTTACAAGCATTATAAAAGGGTTATTCTGTGTTCATTGACGTTACATTTTGCAATCTTGAAAATACTATTGGCAAAATGTGTAAAGCAATGTATTTTATCCTGTTTGAATCTCATAATTCTTTGTAATCAACCTGAACGAATAAAACACCATAATTATTAACTACCGGGCAAGAAACGTCTTAAGAAATTCAGGCTTTCGGCAAAGTATTACTGTTAATACATTCTTGAACACTACCGATGACTAATAACCAAGAGTGAGGGTTCCTGGTAATCAGTCATACTTAGTAGTTGGTGTCAGGTGCAGCATTTTGTAATACACCTATAAAGTATCTTCAAAATTGTTTAAGCACGTAACTAAAACTTTATTTCTTTTGGAAGAAAAACCTTTCAGGTTAGAATTCCCCTGGGAAATATCTAACTATATTTTTTCGTAGTCTGTCAGTGGAAATATACTCTACAGTGGTGAAACGTATTGCTGTGGTCTTGTTATTAAAAATAGGATGTATATAAATATTGTCAATTAATTTTATTTTACCTTTTTAGAATAGTCTTAGATTAAAATTAAAGAATGTACATTTTATGTAAATATTTATTGTAAAATTACAGTAGGTTAGAATCTAGTAAATTTATTTTATCACAATTATTAATATCTTAAATAAAACAATGTAATAATGTTATTAAAATTTTTATTTATAAAATTAATAATTGAATAATCCCTGTATAATAGGTAAATATTGATAACTAATTGTTTATTTAGACCTTTAGTATGGTATGTCTGTCAACTGAAACCGTTCAATGGGTAGAATCTCCTGATAGGGCCGAAGTAAATAATGTTCGTTCACATGATGCTGTTCAAACCACACATGAATCATTTTTCTTAGGAAAACGCATTCCAACGATTACGGTCATATTTTCTTTATTTCCTATGAGAAAGAAGACAAGAAAAATTACAATTAAGTGTCCAAATAACATGCGAAAATGGTTTAAGAATCATAGTAACAGAAATAGAGAGATTTATAACCTCTTTCTTGAATGGCAATAATACGTGTAACTTTACGATACAAATAATGTTATAGGTGCATAAATCTTTCTTTTATTTTTGTATATTAAATTGATACAATCACATCGATTTAATATTACATTTATTTCTTTACGTTTTCAAGCAGTAATGTATTTCCACGTTGCTAGTGGTGATTTTGACAACATGATGTTGGTAATATGTATTTAAGAGTTGGAATAATATTCTCACCGGGGATGTCTTAATTTTTTATTGAATAAATTGCTTTTAAAAGGCATTGCGCAGTATTTTTCTGGGATTTCTATTTGCAGGTGAAAATCGCCTTAGAATACAAATAAACATACGATGTCTGTATTAAAATTAAATAATAATTTACGGGACTTAAAATAATTTTTTAAATAATATTTTGTTGGACTTGAATAATTTTTAAGAAACAATTTTAAGAAACTTAGAATATTTTTCAAATGAAAATAATTACATTTGAATTCCGATAATAAATAATTTTGTAAGATATTTTTGTATTTTATTTAATATATCTGACCAGCCAAAGAGCTACAGAGTAAAACATTTGGAGAAGGAATATTTCTGCCCCTGAGGTGAGATCTTTTTAGTGATCATATTATCTGAGCTAGTAAAGTACGACATTGCCTAACCCACATTTTTGCAGAAGTGATAACATCTCAAATTGGCATAAGGCTAATGTCCTAAGATACACGCGTGAACCTTCATATATTTTATTTTTTAAGATAGAGACCTTTAATCAATTTCTTAAATAATTAATTTGCAAGGATTACAGCAGTATGTTACATAAGTCACGAAAAATGTATCTGATCTTTTAAAGTAATCTTACAATAAATCGGATATTAAAAGAAGTTGTTAGTCATTTCGCTTTAAATAACGTCGTATGAGAAACAAAATCAGACATTTGAGGCTCTTTTCTTCATAATTATTTCAAATACTAGGACAAGCATTTCAAGATTTATTACAATGACTTACTTCATCAGAAGTTTGTTTAAAAGCCTTTTTATTGATTTTACAGGACGACTGAGTTCGTTGTTTCTTTCATCTGCCATACTTCTAATTCTTCTGTACATGATTAGTTTTCCAAAATTTTTAAAGTACCTTTCAATTATGAAAACTGTTATATTTTATTTTTCACTACGCATATAATATTTTGAAAAACATTTCGATCACAAGATATATATTGTGTTAACATGTATGGCTTTTAACTTCAAAAATAATATTATAGTTGTTCAGAATACGTTCTGGATGCATCGCTATTTATCATGTAGAAAGGTTTCAAACTAGACGTGATGTATTGAATTTCCAATAATCTAATATTATACGGACTTGGCTAACTAAGTATACGCTTTGAACTAATGTCTCTAGCACGATAATATATTATTCTCACGAAGACATCTTTTGTACACCAGTATATACTAATTAAAGCCCAGTGAACTTCGATAAGTTAATATAAATGATAATATATTTAGATAGTTGAAGACGTTGAATAATGTCTTGGACTGTATGTGTCTCACTGCGGCAGGGAAACATCTGTACAGTTGTGTAAGGCAGACGTTCATTAAAGTTTCTATGATATATTGCGAATCTTCGAATTCATCACTCTGATAATAATCATTCCAAGACAAAGTTATCGAACAATTAACTCATGTTGAACAAGTATACGTAATTAAACAAGCAACTTGTTAAAATTTACAATATGTATGTGTCTAGATTATAATTATGTGTGATTAAAGAATGAATTTGGCCAAGCAGGCAACCTTACCGTATGTGTTGTTTGAACGTATTTTACTGTTAATTTTACACCGTTCTAATAAACAAAAATCTAAATGTTGTAGCAATATTTCAAATCGAATTTTTAAGATATAGAATAAATTTTAAGAGCATTTGCAGAGGTTCGATAATTACAGAAGTTAAAGCAGTAACCAAAGTTTTGAAATTTGGGAAATTTCAGAAGTAGCTGTTTTGACTCCCTGCTCTTTGCTGCAAGTAATATACAATAAACAATAATAGGAGACCTTTAATTCCATGAATAACAATTATCAAGAATATAGTTTATAGGTGCTAATTGGCTTTGATTCTTCTACGTACGATGAAACCAGAGTGACGAGGGTTAGCTTTGTGAAAAGTAAATATAACCCTCTCCAAATGATATATTTCAAGATTTTAAAACATATTGCATATAACGTAAAAATTTCTCGAAAAAGTATTCGATATTCAGTTACGGAAACACTTATCGATCTTTAATGTTTTAGCACTACTATTGCAGTTGCGATATGACTATTGTAAAAGTTTTCGACGATATACTGAACTGAAAATAACAAAACTACAATTCTAGCATTGCTGGACCTCTCCAAAGCACTTGATATGCTTTATCATGATATGCTATTGGT
Organism: Amphimallon solstitiale; assembly: GCA_963170755.1. Lineage (NCBI taxonomy): Eukaryota > Metazoa > Arthropoda > Insecta > Coleoptera > Scarabaeidae > Amphimallon > Amphimallon solstitiale. The sequence continues at coordinate 86,500,028 of OY720681.1, read as the reverse complement.
TATCCTACGTTTTATAGAACTTTAGGATGAAGCTATTTCTTTCTTTCGATTATACTTTACCAAACGTGTTCAATGTGTAATTTTAAGTAGAGAAGTTTCTGATTCTGCGTTTTAAAATTCTGGAGTTCCGCAGAATTCCATATTATGTCCACTAGTATTCACTATATATACTACCAATATTTTGCCTGACATAGCGTCAAATTACTATCTTTATGCGGACTATAATATACGACAAAATTCAGTATTCTCTTGCTCATAATTTATCCGATTTCTATTTTTCTGGAAGTTCCAGAAGAGATAATGGTAATAATAATCTTTATGGAAAAGATTCACAAAAATTCCATGATAATTTATTGGCAAGGTCGATTGATATATCTAATTTTAAATAGAGTAAATTCGTGATTAGTATATTGATGCAAATCTACACTTTCAACGATCAAAACAGGGAATCTCTCTCCTTATAAAACCAATTGATTGTGTTAACTCATCCAGAATCAACACTAGGGTTGTATTTGCTGAGAGGCATTTATTTAATACAGCAAGATATTTGAAATTCCTATAAAACTTACTTCATGATGAAATAGAACAGTTTCTTCTTGGTTTAGAGAGGAAAATGTACTTCCAACACGACGGCTGCTCGGTTCATCTAAGTTCGTAATTGTTTAAACCAGCCCTTTCAGAAAAACTGAATAGATTAATTTTTTAATACATCGTGGCGTTAATATTCATTTATCTGATATTGGACATCTTTTGGCTGTGCTAGTATTTAAAACAAACTACACTTACTACCCATTTGGAAATAATACTAACCTATCATCAGCAGCCATAAGAAATGCTTGCTATGAAGGTGAGCATGAGAACTTTATTACTTATTTTATTATTTAATTTTTATTGTTTGATTTATTACTTTCGTATTGGTTTTCTTTGTAGGTAATTCAACAATTATATGTAGTAATATCATAAGAGGTACAATTTACTGTTTAATATACAAACATAGTTCTTGCATAATAGCGAGAGGAATGCACTGTCATAAACATAAATCTTACTGTCAAATTGGCACGATTCGAAATTATAGAAAGTATAATGAAATTGTCACCAACAAAATTCAATACTCGTATGGTAATCGATTTATCTTACATAATTGAAAATCAACTGTCCGTATTCATGTAGTTTAAGAGTATCAAAACTATGTAATGTTAATATCGTCTTCTAGTCCTGGAATCACATTCGAAGTTAAAGCTCCGTTTTGTAACACAACATACGCAATGAAAAGCGCCTACAATTTTTTGTTTATGTATGTATAATGCGACCCAACAAAAAGAAATACCAAGAAATTTATAAATAAATACTTTTCATTAAAGCAAAAAATTAAAAACCAAATATTAACTTCATTTTCAAAGTTTTTTGTTTAGAGATTTATGTTAATTCTCTAAAGCCGTATTTTTTCCGACATTTTGCAAGAATGAATTTAGATCTAAATCATCACCTCTAAAAATTAATTTTAAAATGAAAAAAAATCTAAGAGCTTAAGTAAACATACATTATTAAAATTACTAGGTTTTAATTCAGATATGATAACAATTTTTGATATTTCATCTACCAAAGCGTTTCTTGTCCTTTTATGATTTGTCGTTATTCACTTTTCGTTTTTACTGACAAAATTGATAAATGCAACGTAGGTATAGCATTCCCTTTTAAATTATGAGAGTTTTTAGTTTATAGGCTAACAATTTCTGTGTTAATGATATTTCAAACCAGGATTTATCAAAAGTGCAATAACACCATTGCTAAAAATGTATAGTTTGATTAACCATTATTTTTTTTCAATATTCATGGTTTTTTACCATTCATCTTCATTCCTGTGGCAACTAAAAGGTCACCTTTTTGTTATTTCCATGTCTTCGAAAATATATTATACTTTACACAGTTACCTTTTTTATATAATAAAATTGGTTTAATCGAAAACAACAAAACTAAACATTTTTTCACAAATAACATTACTGCAATATTTATACTTAAATTAAATTTAGAAAACTGTATTATCAGGCATGATACGACAAAAATAATGCAGTGCGAATGCATAGTTTAATATTTGCTACACCCCTTTTTAATTAACTATAAGGGGGCAGTAATATGGCACTACCACGCTAAATTCCGTCCGCGAAATAACACTTAAAATTGTGATTTTCAAGATTTCTGGTTAGAAATAATCAAAGTCTAGCACCTTAGGGATAGGTGATCGTGTTAAACTATACCTATAGGCTTGTACATACCAATGTCTTACCTGTAAACTACCTTAGTAACTTGCTGGGAAGAGCTGAAGCTTTATTCTGCCTCCAGCTGCAGTGAAGAATGGGCGTGGGTTTAATTATTAAATAATTGATGGACAAAGGAGCGCCGCGCCGCCTACCTTATTCTAAATAAATAGCCTCCAAATTAGATAGTCTTAATCGGAAGGTAATTATGCTTAGTTAGACTAGGCAAGTAATTTGACAGAAAGACATTCATAAGATAAAACAGCAAGTTTATTGACAAACAATACTTATCCCAAAGAATCATTCCTAGATAAGAATAAAAAAAAAACAAGTCACAGTTGAGATTGTACCAAATTACTGAAATTATGAGATTATTAACGTAATTAAAAAAAAAAAGATATATCTAATTTAGTTACAAAAAGAAGGTGTATAGATAGAGTCGAGTTAATCATTTAGACAAGTTCTATTATTAAAACCATTCACAAAAGCCAAAAAAAAAAAAAGCAGTCAAGTCATAATTGGAAATTTATAAAAATTACTAAATTATTATTTTACTTGACGAGATTAATTGAATTTAAATAGTAATTAATATTTAATTAATTAAGACGATAAAAATTTTGAAAATTGAATATATATGAAGTAACAACGTAAGCTAAAATTCAGAAACGTGTGGCAAGGGTTGATCCTTGGGGTTGTGATCATCCTGTATATTGGCAACTTTCTTCAAAAATTAAACAATTTATAGCCTATATACAACCAATACATTGAGAACACTTAGGTGCCTCGTATATAATCGAAATAATTCTATACAAGAGTAGTTAAATTACAATATGATAAAATTATTCAAATATGTATTACGATAACTAATTAGTTTATAACTTTCTATACAATAACCTACACTGAATTTAATAATATTTCATTTAAATGAATCTACTGAATCTACATTAACATAAGCTTGATCAATTCACTCATATGAATCAATCTTCAATAAAATAATGAACGATGCTTGCCTAAATTGCACGACATCACCTAAATTTATATAAGGGAATTCTTAAATTCACGTTACAATAAATTAATATGATATTTCTAAAATATGACATAAACAAACTCGAGGTTGACTAAGGGGCTTTTTGCTAGAGAGAGTTTACTACTCGTTTGAGGAGCATATAAAGTAATTGTTGGGTAGATGTATAAAGTGTGTATTGTACCCGATATACAGGGTTATGATAAAATAACGCACAAAATTCATAAAACGTACAATGTTCATTTTTGAAAAAAATGCAAAAACACGTCAAACAGTTTATTTTATTCCGCGTCTTTTAACATAAGTCAAAAAAATACAACGTCAAATTTGTCAAAGTTATGACGTCATCAATATTTTTTTTAAATATGAAGCTTGTTTTTTTTTTGATAAAGCTTGTTTTTCTGCTTTATAAAGAAATAATTGAGGTAGGGGTCACATAAGAAAAAACTGAGAGAATTAATAAAAAACAAAATAAACTTTATTATAGTAATAACATTTAAATTAACTAAACAGTCCATTAAACCAAAACGATTTCTTACAGGAATTGTTCAAACTGTGTCCCGTTCACTATCTGACATAGGCCAAGACGATGGTAGACCTGATTTACAGAGTCCTCGATCATCTGCGGAGTTATACGAGTCATTTCATGTCTAATTCGTTTTTTTTTTGTTTTTAGATTTTTCTTATGTGACCCCTACTTCAATTATTTCTTTATAATGCAGAAAAACAAGCTTTATCAAATAAAGTAAAAAAAACCAAGCTTCACATTTAAAAAAAATATTGATGACGTCATAACTTTGACAAATTTGACGTTTTATTTTTTTGACTTATGGTAAAAGACGCGGAATAAAATAAACTGTTTGAAGTGTTTTTGCATTTTTTTTCAAAAATGAACATTGTACGTTTTATGAATTTTGTTCGTTACTTTATCATAACCCTGTATATTAACATATATGAAATTGTGTTATTTACTTGTTTTACAAAGGACTGGATAACCACTATATATGTATTTATTGACAATGTCAATGTCCATCACTTACGACAATAAAGTTATATTATTATTATTATTATTATTTCTAAATAAAATTATTTGTTACAAAACATTACACGAAGGTTCAATACAGAAACGTTTATTCCACTCAAACGGATTCAACAAACGAAAATTGGTATAGGTTACCTCTATTGACGAATATTGTACGTATGTATATGAGGGTTACTGCTAACAATGATCTCATGCATATATTTCGCAATACGTCCACCAGCTAATACGTGGTCAAAAATGGCTGTCCAGTTCGGATTAGACTTCCTCGCTCAAAGTCATGCCAAACATTGACGTATCGAGTTGGTCTAATACTAATTACTAATTCTAAGGAAAAATCGAAGAAAAACGAAACTTAGCACTCACGTACCACAGAGTAAAAAGTGAGCATATATACCAAGAGATAAAAGAATCCACGTCGCTGCACACAATTTAACATGCTCTTGTAAAAGGCACCAAGATAATTCCAAAAATTCTTCAACAGGAAAATAATGATAAGGCAAGTAACAAAAATTAAACTAACTGCATAATCAATTTAGCAGCCGACCAATAAATCTTCTTTCTTGAAAACAAGTTAACAGTTCAAGGTTTATACGGAAAAGAAATACAATTTGCTAAAGGTACATGTCAATAACGTGAACGAAAAAGGTAGTGGGAAGACAATTGCAATACCAACACAAACAATTCAAGATATAAATTACTTAAGACAAGCCGGAAGGAAAAATATAAATCAAATATGGACATGACATGTTTATGAAAGGCAATAAACATCGACAATTACGGCAAAATCTTAATTAAACTTAAAGATAAATTAAAGAAAATACCCATAAGACCCGTAAATAACTAAATTCAGCAAAAATTAAATTTTGGCATTGCAATTTGTGTAAATTTATAAAAGGCAAGAAAAATGTTAAATCAGTCTGCTTGGAATGTGACATTAATGCGCAAAGTTACCAAGAGGCAGCTAGTCGCTGGCACACCAATACCCGCTTCCATTATGGTTAATGGTAAGAGGTACTCAAGAAAGTTCAACGAGATTGATTAATATATACGTATGTGTGAATTTATCTTTAAGAATTGGAAGGTCGAGCTGCAACCTGAAAAGTAATCAAATTTCTCTAAAACAATTTTGCTCTTTTTAGAGGTATGGAGATTTAAACGAAGAGAAGGGCAGTTCGCATAGTGGCCGGTGACCAGTACAGGGAGGACTGCAGGGGCTCTTTTATTCAATTAAAAATACTAACACTACCTGCCCTAAACATACTGGAGTGTTTATTGTACATAAAGGCCAATATTTCCGACGTGTCAATTCACTCGGATAATCACGGGTATGATACGCGAAATAAAACTGAAATTGTTCCGAAATTTTGCAGACTATCGAAAAGCCAGAAATGTGCTGGGTATTTAGGTATAAAATTCTTGAACAAGTTGCCCGCAGAAATTAAGTCTTTACCCGTGAAACAGTTTAAATCGAGGGTGAAACAGTTCCTGGTTGCAAGAGCCTTTTACTCATACGATGAGCTTTTAACGTGTAAATTTAATGTAAAAGATTTTAGTTTGTAAGTTGGTGATTATCTGTTATTTGTTATTGTCCAGTGTCATACTTTTTCTTTTCTTTTGTCCTTATATATACAGGGTGTCTCTAAAATTTCTTTAAACAACTCTACCACGTATTTTTGTATTTTTCGGACCAAAATAAACCGATTTAGCAAAACTTGGCTTAGTGAAAGTTGCTTAGTTTGTGCGCAATACGGTCCTGAAGTTGCAGTTGGAAAATTGTTTTTTTGTTATAAATTTGAAACGGCTGGAGCGATTGCGCTAAATTTTGTCACGTTTACATAGTTTTATGAGTCAAGAAATTCTGTATCAAAATTGTGATAGTAATCAATCCATAGGCGGAGAACCTGCGTTTATAAATATTAAACCATTTCCATTTTCTACGCCAATGGATAAAAAAGAGTTTGTCTATAAAATTTTAGATTAAGTGTCTTAAGTACAAGAAAAAAGGTACTCTTGGTAAGACTCGAAAAATTGCATCGTTTTCTCAAAAATCGCATTTTAAGAATTGTTAACAATTTTTTTATGATATGTTTTCTTTTTTAATAAATACGGAACGACCAATACCAAATAGGTCAAAACAAATAGGCACTAGTTAATAAAAAAGATATTCTGTTTATTTCGTCAATTAATACAAAGATGCTATTTTTTTAATAATGTTTTTTCATATACATTCCAATTGTGTTCTGGTTGGTGGACAACAGAGAATTATTAACAATTAAGCAATGAAATAATGAAAATGAAACAATGATTTTTAAAAAAAAAAGAAAGGATATTATAAAAGGTGTAAAGAGACGTCTAAACGGCCTAAGACACGTGTACACGGCTTAAAGATACATGTACATGGAGCACACAGTATGCGCTGCCGTCCTCTAGTTAATGTTCTCAAATCTTAAAATGCGATTTTTGAGAAAACGATGCAATTTTTCGAGTCTTACCAAGAGTACCTTTTTTCTTGTACTTAAGACACTTAATCTAAATTTTATAGACAAACTCTTTTTTATCCATTGGCGTAGAAAATGGAAATGTTTTAATATTTATAAACGCAGGTTCTCCGCCTATGGATTGATTACTATCACAATTTTGATACAGAATTTCTTGACTCATAAAACTATGTAAACGTGACAAAATTTAGCGCAATCGCTCCAGCCGTTTCAAATTTATAACAAAAAAACAATTTTCCAACTGCAACTTCAAGACCGTATTGCGCACAAACTAAGCAACTTTGACTAAGCCAAGTTTTGCTAAATCGGTTTATTTTGGTCCGAAAAATACGTGGTAGAGTTGTTTAAAGACCTTTTAGAGACACCTTGTATATATGTATAGATAGTTAGAATGACTTGTGTAAGTACATTGTACAGAACACCAATAAAGATTGAATTGAATTGAATTGAATTTAAAAACGTTAAATATTTTTTTTCTAATATGGTGTAAACTTTATGGCGGTATAGTATAGATAAAAATACTAATTAAGGGGGCGACCAATGCCATTTCGCATCGAAAAAGCCGCTTCAAATCCTTGTTATTTCCCCAGTACAAGAGCGAAGTGTACGTTTGTCAAATGCCTTCTCCAAAACAATGTATTTTTTCAGTCTCTGCAAATTAAGAATTGTCAAAAACTATATGAATTCTTAGAATTATTTAAGATGATAAAGATGACGAATAAATAGGTGAAGTTACAACAAGCTACAAGGCAAGACAGGAAGAAGCTTTTTTTGGGACTTTTTTTAAATTCTGAAACTCTATTTTACCGGCTGGTATATTATTCTTTAGTGTTTGCAAGTTACCTACATGTGCGTTTTATTTTCTTAATAATCTAATTGAAAATATCCTTGATTTAATATTGTTATTTTTCGAAACGATGAGATATACACGTACATGCGTCATATGTAATGAATTCAGCAAACCTTTCGAATGGTTAAGCAATTGTTCACACCTGATAATAAATGCAGAGCCTGACAATAAGACATTGTTAAAGTTTTCCTTACTTTATTCTCTTCCAACATTGTACCTATCCAATTACAATCAAGAAAATCTACACATTTATGTTATTATACCAAACTCGTTTTCCATATAAAGTAATAATAATCACACTTGTTCAACTTGAATATACTCCCTGAACAATAACAAGGGACCCCTCACCTACGTGAGAGAAATATCAGATTTACTCTTGATAACACATACACAGTAATTTTAACAACTTTCCACTGGCGACGGTCTAATGCTATTTCCTCTAATTGCGTATAGTTCTAGTCTGCTTCAATAATAAACTCGTGCAATACTGAATACATAAAATTCATAAAAGAATTATCATACTTCCAAAAATAATGTTCCTCTTAATGTTTATTTAGTATACAATTAAATTTAATAGGGTAGAATTATATCAGAGTACATACAATCTCCATAATTCAGTGATATTATTCTTTGGTACCGATTTGTTACTTTGTATTAACATTAAGCTAATTAGTGTTTGTGTTTGAACTAATTAGAGATCGCGGTGTTAAAGCTAATATGTGTATTAATTTCCATTGTTACTTTACTCTACTATCATCATTATAAGAGAAAAATTCTTTCCCATAAAAAAGGCAGTAAAACAGGAGAATTCATTCTTTTTCATCTATTTTTGTCAGTGTCTCCTTTTCTATAAAATATACAAATTTGGATTTTTACCGAAATGTTGAGGCTTTAATTCTTTATTAGCTCATGTAAAAAGAAACATATCATTGTATTTAACTTTTTTGAGAAGAAGCCTAATATTTGCTTACATTTCAGTTAACGCCATCTACCGTTGACAGCAAATGTCTAGGATACACAAACACAAGTTCAGTTTGTAAAGCAAATAATGCTCTCCTAAATGAGACCAAACTTGTTACTAAGTTTACTCCAAACGGGAGTAATCGTAGTTTAATTAAAGAAACATTTAAACTGCCCCACCACTTTATTTCACTAGATACTAAAAAAAGTATTAAAGAATGTGTATGATATAAAATCAAAAATTTTCAGTACCTTTAAATTATTAAAAATAATACGAAATTCTTAATTTTAACCTTGATCCTGACTGTTACGTCCCCTAGCGGACATTTTACAAACTCCAAAATAATTTCCAGCATATTCTCTGGTGTACTTGTACTTGAAAAATTTTTACGCGGAAGAAATACTAAAACTAAAACTACTGGTTTCTGCGATAAAGCTGGCGGCCATTCTTAGTTGGCCAGCCTGTACGCATATAGGTATGTACTACGTGATCATTTTGAACTGTCCTGAGTTGGCTACACTGATTTTAATATGGGAACACAGTGTAATTGGCAAACATGTTTATTTATTTAGTTTGTGGTTAGGTTTACTACTTACATTTTTGTTGATAAATGTCAATTAAATAGGGTTACTTTTAAGTTGAATTATATGAAAGAATTTTTGTAGAAATATACGTAGTAATTGCTTTTTATTTTTTATCATAAACAATAATAAATACCTTACAATTTTATTATTGTAAAACATAATCTTATAATTATTTCACAAAATGAATACATTTTATAAAAATTGTACGAAATGTTCACCGTTATTTTCAATGCATATTATTGAACACATTGTGGAGTGTTTCTGGTGTGATATTTTGCAATTCTATTCTAATTGCCTCTTCAAATTCATCGAGATTATGCAGTCTGTTCTGAAACACTTTACTTTTTAGATGGCCAAAGAGAAAAAAGTCCAGTGGGGTTAAATCAGGAGAATTGGCTGGCCATCGATTTTGACCAATCAATCGGTCACCACAGTATCCTTGCAAATAATTAATAGTTTGTTCCGCATTTTCGTGAAGGCTGCTAATGAAGGATTCCAATATTTGTTTTCGGTATCATACTGCGTTAATTGTATTATGGAAAAAAATTGTACAATAATCCGTCTCTTGACATTGCAACCCAGATACCGACTTTGATAGGATGGAGAATATTTTCAACAAAAACATGTGGATTCTCTGTTGTACCTACAACTTAAATACATAATGCTGCATAACAAATGACATTTAAGTTAATTAGATCTTTTTACCAGTTTGAGCAGACAGCTTTCGTACAGATTTTGTGGGACTGAAACTTTCATTCACTGCCTAATGTCTGCGACATCTTCGGTTAAAACTGTTGGTGCTTTTTCAGGTTTACGTTTACAAACACTTCCTGTTTCCTTAAACCCCTCAATCACCCTACTGCGATGACTAGTGAATGTGTCCAAGTTTATTTCCAGATTTCCATATTAAGTTATAAATTGCCAAAAACACGATCGCAATGAATATTTCCATGATCCATCCTCTTGCAATGTTCCACTGTGAAAGTGCGTATCCTCTTGTATCGTAAAAGGCATGGTATACCGGTATATTGTCTTGAAAAAGACAGAAAAGCAACAATAAAACAATCAAAGTACCAAAAAGTACAAGACACTTCAATACGTTATGGTTTTGACATGTGACATTAAATTTAGTATGAACAATTCACGGAAGTAAATGTTTCCTAGTTTTTAATAATACTGGGACTTGTATGTTGCCAACCCATGACAGTTCAAAATGATCTCTTTGTATGTACATATATACGCGGAAGATTCTTAATATGACGCTTGTAATTAGTATTTAGTACGTATTAACCACATAAAAATTAATATCAAGTCTTCTGACTGAAAATAAGGAGTTTTCTTAGTGTAGATGTCGGTTACATTATATGTTTCTCGTGTCTGTAGAAGGTGAAAACATTCTTTTCAGGGCGAAAGCGAAAATGTTTCATTTAATGGAATTGGCGGAGTTGGCAGAGTACAAAGTTCGGCAAACTTTGTTGCGAAATTTTTAAAGAATTGCAGCTAATATATAATGTTAATCTACATATTTCATTATCAAGTTTATATAGTTAATATAGAGAGGATCATAAAAGTTGCACGTATTTTTAATCCTAAAATGGTTTTAATTGTTCATATATATCCTGGAAGAAGCATTACACGACTCACAGTAGGTACTACATTGTTTCATTCTTCATTTTTAAATAAATGTTTTTATTGTTGTGAAATAAATTAACTACAAACCGTAAGCAAAGTGTACGGTAAATGTACTAAAATGCTATAAAATAAATTTTGTTGACTTCTTAATAGATAATAATTTTGTATTTAAACTAAAAAAAGCAAGCTAGCGGTAGGTGGTTAAAGCGATTTTATGTTTTATTATTTTACTAAAATCCTTTATATATAATGTCGTTTTTTACTTAATTCGACTACCACACATTCTTCCTATTCATAAAATCAAAATAAGGTTTTTTTATCCAGTTGTCAAGTCCATTTAACGTATAACGAAACTATATATAGAACATGAATTATTTCCAATAAGTTAAAAATAATATATACATGGAGAGAAAAAGAGACAAATTCTAATTTTCCAAAAAAGTTAAAAAATATAGGTGTATTTTCTTTATGTAGTATATAATATTACACCTGAATGTATATAAAAACACGAAATTTAATTTCGCAGAAATTTTGGAAAGATATCATTATGTTAAAAAAGTTAACACATAAAATGATTTAGAATGTAATTTTGACATTTATAAAAATATTATATTTTCAAGTATTATTAGTTGATTTTTTGTTAAATATAATTATAAACCTATTACCATTGGTCTTTTCCGCGTAACAGTGGATAATTATTACTCCATTATTTCTGTATTAATACAATTCTTTTCATTGTACATGTTTGTTTTGTTTTCGTATTGACATTTCAAGCAATGCACGTATAACGTTGACGTAATATGAAATATTAATATGTATATGTGGGTCATTTTCAATAACCTTTAACTTTACATATACTCTATAACTACAATCCTATTTAAAATGATATTAGGGCGTACTAAGTTTTTTTAGGTATATTACGTTATGGTGTGTCAATTTAAAGAAAAATAATAACTTAAAACTGCTATCTCCTTTTATTTTTAAACTTTAAATATTCCATTTTACATTATCGTCACGTTATACTTTTTCAGTTTTTTAAATTTGGCTTTATATATTTATCATATCTTGTATATATCTTATAAAATTATTTTGTTTTACATTCTTTCAACAATTGTTCTTCACCATGTTTATGTAAAATTTCAAAGATATAGCCGTATTTCTATGTTTTTAAATATTTACGAAATATACCTAAGTGCACTAACATTACCGTCACGCCAACTTTTGGCACACATTTTAAACAATGTATGGCGCCGGTTGATCGTTTGTGTACTTTTATGATCTGCTATAGTCAAGTGGATGTTGCCAGTCCGTGTTTTACATAAATAACTGCCGTTATACAGGTTTTTTTTCTATAAAAAGGGTAAGTTTTAAGCAGCGTATTTTTTCTCTTAACATTACCGTACCATGGGACAATTTACTTCTAATAGTAGTCATCACATTTGTCCAATATTTTAAACCACTGCTAGTTTCATATTACCTAATATTTCTTTCTAGATGTAACATTTCTAACATTGTTTTACTACTGTTCAAACATTACCGCCACGAACATTACCTTCATGTTCGCAAAACAGCCAATACGTGAGTGTAATGATAAAAAATTGACGATATAAATTTCGATTTACAAGTTAATAATTAGTTTCTAAACATTTGAAATATCACTACAAAAAGTATAACAGTATAATCGGTAAAAGTATATTTTTGCAAGTAATATAAGCCAAAAGTTAAAGGTTATTGAAAATGGCCCATATAGCATGAGAATTATGTTCTTGTTACGTAACTTTCTTACAAACTCTTGCAACACTTTAGACAGCCAAGAATTTTGAAAGATGGTGAAAAACATATAACTATACTTAGTACATAATATTTTTTACCCTAGGAGAGTAAAAATAACACGTGCAGAATGTCACCTTTTCAAAAAAAAATTGTTATTAATAAGCAGACTATAAATTTTAAGATGAGAAGTTACATAAACTAAAGTATGTTTTATTACATATTGATGTGATTTAGCATATAAAATTAGAAATATTTAATTGACAAAAATTTAATAAGAAATTAGTAAATATTTATTCGTTGCATGGCAGCTTAAATTGTATTTCAATCGGTTTTGAATATCCCTCTAATACCCTCGTCCGAATGTGGGTGTGTTTGGGATCTCATTGGGTTATAAGTTGTGTTATATATGTTACCGGAAATGCATGTAATCCATCATTGAATAGAATTATTATACACATTTCCTAAGAATTCTATACATGTCCTAAACAGCAATCGAAAATGTGTTGAATTTGGGACGCCTCTTGAATTGCTATTGAGATCGCATGATAAAAGATGTATGGAGTCACTACAAAAACAGAAACCGTAAGAACATAGACACCAATATTCAACTTTGTGAGCCAAAAGCAAAAATGTATTTAAAAGGGTATCGTTGTAAAGCCTATTATAGCGTCTGAGTACAACTCCAGATGCCAAGTAGATTTGATAGATATTTATTCTCAACCCGACGACTAAGATAAGTTCATACACGTTTATCACTTAACAAAATTTGTTGTATTAAGACAACTCAAATCTAAACGAGCTGAAGAAGTGGCTTATACTTTGTTGGACATATTTACTCTACTGTGTGTTCCTGCCGTGCTTTAGTCCGACAATAGAAGAGAGTTCTCCAACAAAATTATTGAAAATTTAAAATCATATTGGCCTACTTTATAAATTATCCATGGTAAGCCCAGGCATTCGCAGAGTCAGGAAGGTGTAGAAAGGGCAAACCAGGACATAGAAAATATGTTAACCACTTGGATGCAACACAATGATAATTCACATTGGAGTGAGGGTATATAATTTGTGCAACTCATGAAAAACAGAGCTTATCACTTTGGCATCAAGCGTACTGCTTATGATGCCCTTTTGGATGTAAAGTAAAAGTGGGTCTATCGTTACCAAATGATTTAACGCAAAGCGTTGATGCCGATAAAGAAAAAAGTATACTGGACTTTGATCAAAATGATGCTGATCCCAAAGCCTCTACGTTTTGCACTATCTGCGGTGAATACAGAGCCAAGCGAAGTTTTTGATAACAATTTGGAATGGTGTGAAACAATCACGCAACCCCCAGCCAGTGCACAAGAAAAGAAATGCAGCGTCTGTTCACAAGAAACTACTGGAGGTCATACTTGTAGAGAATGCGAATGTGCCATCCACACAATTTGCACTGTTGCTGAAGAATCAACCATTGAAGGATGTGGGTCTAAAGTTCGGTGCCCATTGTTCTCAAATAATTTAGCAACACCAAAAAAATCTCTGCACTGCATAGAACAACCTACAACAACAGGCAGAAAAAATGTTAAAAACGAGTGAAAAGAAGTTTCCTCCAGTGTCTATTGGCACTACTGTAAGGGTTTTCGTACCAGAGGTCGACAGAGGACGTGGTGATGCATGAAATATTATAGGATAAAACTGATGTCAAACTTTATTAAATTGGTACAAAGAATAAAACAACAGAACTGTATTCTAGATCTCAGTTCAATGTTTGTCCAAGAGATATTCTGGATGTTAAGTATGTACCAAACTATCACTACGCTCACTTGTAAATCTACAATCAACTGGAACCAGAGAAAAATGCAAAAAGTGCCTTTGCAAGAACTATTGTAGTTCAGTAAAATGTTTGTGCCTCAAAAACAAAATGTATAATTCTAAGTGTTACTCCAGCTTACCTTGCAAAAATAAATAAATTTTCTATAATGTGGCATGATTATTCTGATAAAAAACATTGACTAATTCTATGGTATAATGTTAATTTTTATACATTTCCTAGTACCATTTAGGAATTGCATACAATGCCTAGGAAATACACACATTTCCAAGGAAATGTATGTATTAAAGAACCTTTGAAAAAATATTTTACATATTTCCTAAATTAGCGCGATATTGTATATATTTTCTATGAATTGTATACAATTCTTAGGTTTCATACATTTCCGGTAATATATACATCGGCTGGCTAAATATTTATTCGATCGCTAATAAACTGAAACAGATTAAAATTACATTATGGAGTTGATCTGGGTTAAACAATTAAAATATTAAGATTGTTGGAGAGTACATTTATGTTTATTAAATTGTGATTTTCATTTTTATACATGCTTTTATAGAGTATCTCAATGTAACATGCTACTAAGGATGTAACATACAACGGGCACATCAAGTTTTCAATAATCACAGATGCAGTTATGTACTAAAGAATTTAATCAAAGCTTGGTTGATTCTGATACTGATTAAAGAAATTTTCCTTAAATATTTTTTTTAGTACCTTATAGGATCAGTAAACATTTTTGACAATTATTATAAAAAATTCTAATATTCGTTTTCTTATTTGTATGTACAGAATTAGCTGCATATCTTCTAGATTTTCGATATCAGACATGATGTTGGGTAATTTGTTGATAATAAACAGCAAATTTTGCCATTAAATAAATTGCAGCTGCGATCGAATAATAGCAGTCCGGGTTATTTCACCAACTCTCTAAAAGACGTGCTTTCATCCGAATGCCATTCAACACCCCTCCACTGTTAACCGAAGAACCACACTTCTGTATTAAATAATTATGGGGGGTTAGGAATCATTAACAAACATCAATAAATCTTATTAAAAATAACCTTATTAAGTCGATGAAAATTCCTAATTAAATCGAATTCGCAACTTAAAAAGCAAAAAATCAATTAAGGCAGGCGAATAAAGGAAATAAAAATTACACCTGCTTACAAAATTCTCCGGCATACTCGCCGCCAGCACTACACCCTAGATGGCGCGCAATTGCAATAAATGAGTAAATATATAAGAATTCTACTATTATTTTATTATTTGTTAAACAAAATTAACGAAAAAGATAAATGCAACAAGATGTAATAGAAAAAATTGCTCTCACGGTATGAAAAATATTTAGAAAGGACTTTTTTTCTCCAAAAATATTTTCGAGAATGAAAACATTTTGCCTGCAAATGTACGATCGCTTCATTGTTACGTTGTAACGTAGTTTCTGATTCATCCTCGTATATCATTATATTTATAAATGTTTAATACAGTCGTTAATTAAGAAGGTCGTAAAACTTAAAAATTGTAAATAACGTTTCCATAATTACTTACATATATCTTCCAATTAGATGTATGTAGGACACGTAGATGAATATTACGCTAAATCGCAAATAATATTGCATATTCTGTTCAACAGAAAAGTACATTAATAACGAGGCGAATATTAGACTTTTGTATATTCTAGATAATATAACACATTGTGTCTTACCTGTTCCTTCGCTACTTCACCTAAAATTTTATGATACAATTACTCTACTTCAGAGGAACGCCGAGTCTGTGTAATAAAAAGAATATTCCGAAATGAAATATTGTTATAATTTACTAACGCTTACTTATATACAGAGACATTTACTTCTGTTTAATGTACGCTTTATTATCTAGTATATATACGTAAGTAGATGAGATGAGAATAGAGATGATAAAGAATATAAGAGAGAGTTGGGCATTACTAGATGGAATATTTTAATTTAGGAAGTACTGGCTCCATATAAATAACGTAAGAGGCTTTAATAGGAGCTAGAGTTTAGAGTATTCGAGTTTTCCTAAAGTGAGATACATATTTAAAAATATTTACTGTCGTATAATTATACATGTATTATGATCACAGACTAATGAATGAAAGAGATAAATAATTTTGATATAACATTTTTTTATAAATGTAAAGAATGATAAACCTTTTACGAAATATAATAAACAGCATTAGAAATTTAGATTTAGAATTTTCTTAAGTTTCTAAATATCTTTCAGTGATGTGTCCCATTGCATTTTACATTAATTAGGTTCTAATTGTATTTTCAACTAATACATATTTTTGAAATATTAGCAAGGTTATAGCACAGACAATACTTCTGTCTGTGGTTAGAGTTACATTTTGATGCATATTTTAGTGGTGGGCAAATTAACTAAAATTGATACTGGAGAAAATGATTTGTGTGCTCTCGTGTATGCATTTACAAACATTATTTTAAACACTTTTACATGAAATTATACCTCATTCATTTGCGGCTAATATCTATACCGGTTATGTTTATTGTTATATTTATTTATTGAAGTAAAGTTACACAACTCGATATCCACATTTTG
This sequence comes from Amphimallon solstitiale, assembly GCA_963170755.1. Taxonomy (NCBI): domain Eukaryota; kingdom Metazoa; phylum Arthropoda; class Insecta; order Coleoptera; family Scarabaeidae; genus Amphimallon; species Amphimallon solstitiale. The sequence goes on along the minus strand of OY720681.1, from coordinate 86,483,013 downwards.
TGTGTTACCTTAATGGTCTTTGGGACATTCTGCATATTTAATTGAAATACTGTCACAAATATTTACCCGTTATATTAGACAAGACAGTTTCATTACGTTAGAAACAATAGCAATTAGTGTGTTAGCCAAGGACTTGCGATGAGTTGCAACCCTAGAACTTGTTTGAATGACTAGCTTGCAACTCCTTTTAAACAAAAATATTATAACTCGTACTCCATATAATTTAAAGTCCACTCTTGTAAAATCTTATTATATTTTAGGTTGTAAGAAACAATGTTTGCCGAAAGATTTATTGAAGTTTTTATGGAGTCAATGGGGTAACAGTATACAGGCTCTCCCAGAAATAAAAAGACGGAGTAGCAGGTATGTAAAGTCCGAACAGAAACAGGCCCAAATATACCGCAATAACGAAGAAATTAAAAATGTAATTTTCTATGTTGTTTTTTAGATAAAAAAATTACATTACGGACCTGGCACAGAATGTATGTTTATAAGTGCACGTAAGAATGCTCATTTGTAAATAGAAACAAACACGCATTCTTAGAAAAATACGCTTTTATTTGTATAAAACTGGAAGAAAACGTTAAATCGTACTCATTCATATGAAACATATTTTTTGCCCGATGCGTCTACATAACGCAGCTATGTAGTCGGTTGTTGACCCAGATGGGCGACACACTTTATTGCAGACAATAAAAGATTATTTTTAATTTTAAAATAGGAAGGTTGTTGCTCTTTAATGTATTTGTAGTCGGAAACAGCTGATTATTATTATTTTAGAATATTCAATAAATCGTAGTGCCTTTAGTACAGTAAATATCAAGAATGTAATTATTTTTTTCCAGCAGGTGTAAAATTAAAGTAATTAATGGTTTGATATTTATTATGAAGTATTTATTCCTCCTCCTTTTTTTACCACAAGTAATATGGTAGTCCTGCAAAGGACCAATTGTAAAAGTGAAGCAGGTGGATATTTTGTCCAGGGTCGGCGTAAGGCCAATTGAATTCTTCATTATTTTTTTTCTGCCGTCTGCGCACGAATAAAGACTTGATATTTTGAGGTTACGTTTTTACACAATCTAGCTTCCGATTTCTGCTACTCCGTCTTTTTATTTATGGGACAGCCTGTATGATAATGTTGAATTTATTTCATTTCCATATATGGCGTAACTTTTCATTTATATTATTTTAGCATTTTTATTAAATACGGGAATAAAAAAGATAAATATCTCAGGCTATTTTTTTATTAATAGTACAATAAAGCTACGAGTGTAAAACATCGCAATGTGTTGGTGTTTCAAAAACGTCAGACCTTTAAACTTGAAATTGAATACGTGATGATTTATAGTACAGGAGAAATGAAGTTACTTTATATTTCTTTCAAGAGTCTTACGCTTTGATTGATGGTAGCAATATTACGTACGCTTGTTTGTACCAAGAGATCCATGTTCACCTCTACTGCAATTTCAGTGATTTTACGTCAATCTCGTACCACGCATATAACTCTGAACACGTCTTGACGTTTTTAATAATTATACACTAAAAGCAGGCATATGATGAGGTCGTTGATACTGTTTACGATTCTAGAACCAAATCTCGTAAGAGCCAATACTCACTTCATTCATTCTTATCTGATAATCAAACCGATACACAGTGGTTCCAAATGAACATTTGTTTGCCAAAAATCTCTTTGTGACCTTTGTACAGAGCTTCATAAAATTTTGTATGAGTAGTGGCAAATCGTTCAATGTGAATAATTAAAAATTGTGAAAATATCCCTTTATTAAGACAAACATATCTGCATAATTAAATGTGCAATTTAGTAGCATATATTTCACGTTAACAAAATAAAATTATAAAAACTACTGTAATAATAGTTATTTATTATACTAGGGAAAAAAGTATTAGATTTTAGCTCGAGGTAATGTGCTTCGCGTCGGGAGATAAAATACCGAGAGTTAATACCTAATTTTTTTCCCGTGTATAATACACTATTTTTTTCTGTGATGGGAAAAAAGACGATTTAATATTGAAAAAACACGTTAATACTATATTTTAAAATCAGAAAATCAATCGATGTGACATTTGAAGCGACATTACACCTGCGTTGCTAAGGAAACCTGTAAAGTATTCAAATATCTGTCAACCGGGAAAAAGTGAAATTTTGCTTCCTGTCAAGAAAGATAAAATGTCAAACTTTTTTCCCGTCACAGAAAAAATAATACTTATTAATATAACAAGTATAATAATGATATATACAACGTGTTTCAGAAAGAATTATATATGGTCGTGTATGAATTTATCATATAAATATGATATTCGGCATTCTTGAAATGCGTATATATATTAATTGTCGTAAAAGTCATCCACCTGCTTAAAGTAATAGATAGAATGATACTGTCACTCTCATAGTCACAACTGTCAAAATGACAATTTTCAACAATAAGGCTTACGTCAATTATAAACTAAGCGGCACATAATAATTTACATGTAAATATGTATCAAAACCTACTGACTATAAGATTTAATTCTTCTTGACACACTGTCCACAATGAATATTCAAAAAATATTTTTATTTGGGGAAGAACGTAAAAATACCTCTTTTTACGTTAATCATCATTATCTAGTAAATTTAATGTTTCTTCATTGGGTATATGTGCTTCTGTGTATGTTTTCTTTTAATACCTCCTATAAAGTATAAAAACATCTTCCTTCGTAGCTGATCTCGACGTTTCTATAATGATGCAGTCTAATTTTTTTATAATCCTTGTTTCTAGATTCTTGAGTGTCTTCAGATAGCTGCCCAAGGGACAAGATTGAATTGTATCTAATTATGCTCTCTACATGCATAAGAACTTTATGAACTGAAGATAGCATATAATACCAATTGTATTTGCTTCCATAGAGTTCAGCTGTGGAGCGTGCGTATTTACTTTCCTACCACACGCATAATTTGCAGTATGATATGAAATCTTTTCGTTGTTATTTTATCAATACCTGTTAATTGGGATGTACAATAAACAAATTTTAAAACAAAACAAATTAATACTTAATTATAGCAAGTGCAGAAACAGGAATTATAAGGTATCAACGGATCTGTAATTAGTGAAAAAGAAACTACAAAAAAACATAAGCAACATTGCCAGTAATAATGAAAGTGACCGTTACTCTTCTAAAGGCATACGTTCTGCGATACCTTCTTCCGGGGTAACGCTGCCGGTAAACTCTCTGAGCTAATAAATAATTTCTTTGACTTTACTCAAGTTCAAAAATCATATTTGTAAGCTCTTCTTTAGAAAATTCTATTATAAAATCACTCAATTATTTTAAACTTAACAGCGTCAACAAATTACACCTGTACTAAAAAATAACTTATTAAACGTCTGATATACAGAGTGTTCTAAGTGAAAAAATTTAACTTTTATAATACAAAAACTAACAAACCTATATTAATAAACGACAATAGCTCAGTAACAGTCACTTTTAAAGTATTAAAGTCTTACATGTTTTTGAAATAAAATTTAATAAGCAATTCAAAAATGAGCATATATACACGGTGGCCAGAAAAATGCGGACAAACGCCAGGTAGAACGATTCTTTGTTCAATTCTGAGGCGATAATCTTAATCCAAAAAAGTTATACGGTCCTTCCTTACGGCATACGAGACCATCAAACATTAAGTTGTACGGCTAAAATTTAGCAAAATTCGTTAAATTTATCTATGTAAAATCATTGTGGTGAAATTTAGAAATGGAATTATCTCAAATGCATTGATGTAACTAATCGATTAATACCAATGGTTTACAAAAAAAAAAAGCACTGTACTACTTTTTTCAATTAAGATTGTCAACTCAGAATTAAACAAAGATTTGGCCTGCGTGGCGTTTGTCCGCATTTTTCTGGCCACCGTGTATATAGGCTGTTCTATTTAAAAAAATTAATTTGTATACAAAAGCGTGTCATGTATTTTAATCCGTTTTCTGCACATGCAGTTAGTAACTGATAAAAATAAATTAGGACTTCTTATTGTGAACAATACTGCCAAAAAATTTTGGCCATCTATTACGTTGTTTTCGAGAAATATAATATTATACAAACATTGAATTTTCCAGAAAAATAGGAATAAGTCAAAAACTTTAGACTCTAGGCCTATACTATCTTATTACTTTTTAACTAAAAATTATACGGGGAAAACAATAATATATAGCGTGTTCCATTTATAAAACAATAACTATGCTTAACCAGCAAGTTATGAAACACTCTGTATAATACAACATATTTTTAAAATATGCTCCTAATGAGCAGCTATCAAATGAAAAAAACCGCTTCGAAATATCTTTACTCATAAAGGCATTATCGGCCTTACCCGCGGAGATGACTCACCCTGTATATATACCTATATACCAAGAGGATACCATTACGTTATTGAGCAGATTACATAATTAAAGAGCTTTTTTACCTACGAAATTATTAGATAATCTGAATATTATGAATATCAATACAATAGAAAATTCTTTTTTCAAAATATCAAGTGCATAACAACAATAAATCAATAAAGAGGACTGGTATTTGAAGAATAAATTAAACAGATAAATTATTATTAAAAGCAATTAGACTACATGTGATCATAAGTAGTGACACAACTGAATTCCTCACCAACATGGAATACAGTTCGTTTAAAATGGCATCCATCAGACCTATTGCACGATATGAGGTTTGTTCGTAGATTTAATTAACGATTTCAGCACAATTTGCAATTAATTACCGAAACGCTTTCGAAAACCAATCGCAATAAATAACAAATCTTTAAGGATCATTCGGTAGCAGTCACTTCCCATTAAGTTCTCTCTATCCATTGTTAATTGCAGTGTCTGCTTGGTACAGATATCGGTCCTTTTAAAAACGGACTAAGAGCTTTCTATCTTTGTCTTCTTATCTTGGTGCATCCTCCATATCCTCCCCTTCACGATTCGTCTTTTTACGGTCCTTGAAAGTTTACGGGAAAAAATCTTTCATCCGTTTATCTCGGATAAAGGGAATGAATTCGGACTGGACGGCGGTTTTAATTTCTGAAATATTGAAGTCATTTTTTTTCTTCCGAGAGCTTTTGATTGTTTCGGACTAATGCGCCAGAAATCTGTTATTTGATAGCATATCTTCTCGGATGTTGTTCTTTTTTTTAGGAAATTCTGCTTTTATAACATAATAATGATGGCATACATTTCTTTAATATGAAACGGAATGTAATTTTAAAAGTTTTTTTAAATTGATATAAGAATGAGTAAACCTCATTTAACTTAGTTTTGTAAAGCGGCTTGAAAAAATGAACATTTATTTATTTACTCTGTCCAATTAGACGCTAACGACTTAATTTATAAACATCCAATGCAATAACATCTAAATTTTTGGAGAGAAGAAGATACATGAATATTAAAAAAGTAATTAAGTTTACAGTAATGTATGGGAGTTGAAATTTAAACATTTAGCGAAGAGCTAATGTTTTTGAAAATCAAGAGCATTCCGTCTAGTGTTCAATATAAAACACCTAAATTAAATAGGGGAGACTAGGGAGGTTTGATACTATGGGAAGCTTGATACATTTTTAAATTTGCCGCTTGAATTGCTTGCAGCTCGTCAGAGTTGGCAATAATGGAATGTCTCTGTGTGTACATCACATTTCATGTCTACTAGTGAGCAATCAAAGCGGCATTTGAAATTTATCAGTGGAAAATTTGTTTTTCGTGTAAAATTTGTGAGTTTTCGGAAGGTAAGTGTAAGCATTTTAGTTAAAATTGATTTATATTATCCTGTTTTTGGAATTTATTTTGGATAGTGTAGAGCTTTAGCTATAATTTTATACTGAAGTCATTATCGGCAATTAGGTTATGTTTCTGAATATCACATGTTTTATAAATTCGTCAAGTATGGGAGGACTGATACATTTCATCTTAGGGAGACTTGATACATATATCAAGCCTCCCACAATTGTGGTATAGAAAAATATGAGAACATGAACCCTTTTTTATAATCTCAGAATGCCTTTTAAGTGGGAGAAAAAGACAAATAGGATACCGGCTTCACCTGAACGGATGGGAAAAGCTGTACAAGAAGTTTTAGATGGGTGTAAATTTAGAACTACAGCAAATAAATACAACCTAGATAAAATGACACTAGGAAAATATGTCCTAAAGTTTAAGGAAGGGGGAGAAGAAACTAAGTTCGTTCCAAATTTTGCGAGTTCGCAAATTTTTAATACTGAAGCAGAGAAGAGCTTAGCCGAATATTTACTAACCGCTGCTAGATTGAATTATGGATACACATCAAAAGAAACGAGAAAATTTGCATATCTGTATGCTGTGGAAAATAAAAAGAAAATTCCCCAAAACTGGTGCAAAAATGAAATAGCTTCTTATGAGTGGCTTCGAGGCTTCATGGACCAAAACAAGGGTTTGTCACTTCGGACACCAGAACCAACAAGTCTTTCTCGTGGAACGGCCTTTAACCAACATACCGTAGGAGAGTTTTATAATTTACTTGGAGAGGTGTTGCGTCGAGAACAGTTTGAAGCAGATTCAATATATAATTGTGATGAAACCGGAGTCCAGACTGTTCACAAACCCAGTAAAATAATTTCGAAGAAAGGGCAGAAACAGGTAAGGTCACGTCAGGTGAACGAGGGCAGACAGTCACAGTTTTATGTACCATAAGTGCTATAGGTAATTCGATTCCCCCCTTTTTTGTATTCCCACGTGTTGGTGAACAAGACTACATTATAACTGGGACACCAGCAGGATCTAAAGCTGTGACCCATCCTAGCGGTTGGATGACAAACGACAATTTTGAATTATATTGATCTCACTTTATAAAATTCGTTAAACGTAGCAAAGACAAAAAGCCTTACTAATTTTGGACAATCATAATAGCCATATATCCCCTAATGGTCTATATATTTGCAAGCAGAATGGCATAGTTTTATTAACAATACCGCCGCATACAAGTCATAGATTACAACCATTAGATGTTGTATATGGACCATTCAAAACATATTTTAATCAATCGTGCGATGACTTTATGATACAAAATCCTGGTGAAACTATATCATTAAAAGCTATTGCAAAGTATGCTGGTGTAGCATATCAACGGGCTTTTACTCCGCTGAATATTGCAAAGGGATTTTCTAAAACGGGTATTTACCCTTTCAATTCACACCTTTTTACTGACCATGACTTTCTTACTGCAAAAGTTACCGACCGACCTGATCCTCATCAACCAGAATGTAAAGCTGAGGCCCAGGCAGTACCTCGTGCACATAGAGAATACACTCGTAAGGCTATTCCTGGAACATCCTGCCCCTATAAGAGTCTCGAAGAAATAAAACCTTTTCCCCAAGCCCCACCAAGGAAACAACAAAGACATGGAAGGAAACCCGTAAAGTCAAAAGTTTTAACGGATACACCGAACATGGAAGAAATAAAAAATGAACATGAACAAAGGGAACAGGGGAACAAGAACAAATTTAAGAGAAACCTTACCGACGAAAAATCAAGTAGCGAAATCAATAACAAAATTACGAAGAAAAATAAACCAAAAGCCATTGAGGAGGAATCCGAATCCGATAATAATTCCGGGAATCATCGTCCGATGAAATAACAGATATTGAAGATCAAATAGAAAATGAAAGAGAAGAAGAAAGTTTTGTTACAGGATTGGTCAATGTAAATGATTACGTGTTAGTACGATTTGCAACAAAAAAGACTATAAGGTACTACGTTGGTGAAGTTTTAGAAAAAATAGATGATAGAGAATATATAGACAATTTTATGCGACGGAAGAAACCTGGATATCATTTTGTATATCCAGACGAGGAAGATCAATTTTTAGTGCCCGGAGAAGATGTTATGAAATTGCCACTGCCAAGTTTTGTCGGTGGAACTGCCAGGTCCCCAAGAAAATTAGCATTTCCTGTCAATTTTCATAAATTTGACGATGTGAATTAGTTACTACTATCCAAAGATTTTGTATTTAAGCGATAATAATAATATTTTAAGAGTATTTCGTTGTTTTTTATCTTTTGTATCAAAGCTCCCTTACTATGGGAGGGTTGATACACTTTACAATTTTTTTAAAAATAATAATAATCTACCATCATACTTAAAATAGGTAGATTTTAGTTCTCTACGATTAATTACAAATCAGTTGGTTGCCAAAGGCACCACAAAATATACAAAATTAATACTTATTCAAATATTCCTATTAAGATTTTAACTGTATCAAACCTCCCTAGTCTCCCCTACTAAAATATCAGAAAGTAACTGAAACGGTTTGTATATAGACGAACTATAGAGAGAGACAATCGAAAGAAACGTGATTTTTATAAAGAGTAGTAATAAGAATAGTACAATAATGAAAGTGACATCAAAAATATGCATGAACGAGTCAGAACATCTTTTTCTTTATGCTTCACTGTAAAATGGATTTCAATACATCTTGCCTACAGCAACAATCTTGCACCCACTTAGGCAGTCTCCCCATTGGAGTGCGGCAAAGTAATTGTACTTCAATAGCAACAGTCTTGATTATATCTTTTATGATACTGGACGATACTTTGGAAGTAGCAGTATAGGCGACGATAAGGTTTCAGCTTTGAAACCAAGAAGTGCTTTACTTTATTGAGAGGTTTTATAAATTGGTTTGTTTGGTTTCACCTTCTATGGTGTCTATAAACTAGGAAGTAGGGGAAATATTATTTATCCCAAATCCCAAATTGTTAATTATTTATATTGTTGTTAATGTAACATTGCGAAGTTTTTAATAAGTAAGATTTTTTTATTTTATACTACCCGCTTTATATAATATTATGCGTTAAGTATCCATTGTATAAAATGTCAGTGTTCTTTTTAATCATTAGCATTACTTATTTGTGTGGTTATGGGGCAAAATCGCATACAGAACTGTGCGTTTAAATCGCACGTATGCGGTTTTGTCCTATTCAGCTAGAATTAATGACGTTAATCTACAGACTGGTTTTTACTTTATCTATAGGTATGCGTACTTACAAAAGAAAACTAATTGTCAACAGTGGTCAGAGCATTTAATGAAAATGCCATTCAAGCGTGTCATAGCCGTACTTGCAGCTACCAAAAACCAACCATACAACATTCCTCGCAGGCACATAGAGTCATAGAGGAAAAATGCAGATTATTTGGGGTAGTATTATAACTAGGCCGCGGACACGAGCGAGCCATGACTCATCGCCCAGAGGCGCACTATTGAAATGTTGTATTTTTAAAGAGCATATAATTTTATTTATATAATTGGATAACAAGTGGCTGGTGATCTGTAAAATACAAAATACCTTATTATTTGTTCATTTTCTCTTCTGTAAGACTAGTTCTCTTTGAATTAAGTACATCCATGTAGATTGAAAACGCCCTTTCTACATCGCAACTGGTTATATGTGCGCACTGGAAATATTCTTTTATTTCAGCATATTTAGCATACACAATTGCCGCAATGTTATTAAATCTGGATTTCTATTAAAAATTGTGTCTAACCTTTGCAGAAGACCACATCCGAAGTCGCTTGGAATACTTGTGAAATTATTAATAGCCACATCTAATGTGGTTAATCCATTTTTACTTTCTTATACGTAGTATAAGGAAGTATTTTGATGACCAAAATTTTTGACCTCGAGATTTTTGCAGATGTCCACGTTTTGAAGTCCCCTGATACCAAAAACGTGGTTTTTAAAAAATGTCTGTGTGCCTGTAACCGCTGTAGATATCTATTCCAAATTTTGTATTTACGTATATAATCTCCCTCTTGAGATGTGATTAGTTTTTCAGTAAAATCGGTAGACCGGAAGTACTAGTTTACTTCAGTGAAAAAATCGAATTTTGCAAATATATCGTCAATTACTAAGTTTAAACAATTAAAGAATTCAAATGTATTCAAAATTAAATTTGAGACAAATCGTCTTAAAAAAGTTTTTTGAAATTTTTACCGGAAGTAGGTCTTTTACTCTTATCGAAAATCAGTTTTTTGCGAATATCTCGCAAGTCATGCTTTCTAGACAGGTAGGTTACGGGTATAAACGTATTTAGAACATAATTTTCAATACTTTTAGTATAAAAAAAATTTCAAAATTCGGACCGGAAGTAACACGTTTACTTTTATCGAATAGCGATTTTTGCAAATTATGCATTATATATATATTTGTCAAGAGTACAAAAGTATTTAGAGTTGGATTTGAAATATTTTTTGTATAAATGAAATTTTAAAATCGCACCGGAAGTAACGCTTTTACTCTTATCGAATAGCGACTTTTGCAGATATTTCGTAAATTATGCATTCTATATGCATAATTTACGAAGAGTATAAAAGTATTTAGATTTGGATTTGGAATATTTTTTGTATAAATGAAAATTCAAAATTCGGACCGGAAGTAATGCTTTCACTCATAGCGAGTAGCATTTTTTTGCAAATATCTCATGAAGTATGTATCCTGTAGAGATTTATTAAGAGAGTGGAAGTACTTAGAATAGGATTTTGAATAATTTTTGTATAAAATAATTTTTAAAATTGTATGATTTGAAACGCTCATACGTATAAGAAAGTCATGTGGTGGCCACACCTCATTTTTTTTAAATTTGAGATTCGACTTTCAAAATATGTTATTAGTTTAGGCAAATTTCCAAAGTGTTCCTGAATGAATAACAACTGATTTTTTAAATTTGGGATTTGTGTTAGTTCCTTGCACTCAGAACTACTTCGAGCGTTGTCATTTAAACATGTATCGAAATTCTCTGCATAAAAACTAGTAGCTTCCAGCCATGTTCCTCATCTAGTTATTATTGGCGAGGGTGGCAGTGACAAAGATGGAAGTTTTTCCCTGTAAAGGGCCACTCTCGATGGTGCATTTCGGAAAACTTTTTTTAAAAGCGGATACAAGTCTATCAACTTCCGGATAGAAGACTCTGATATATGCACAGATTCTGTGGAGAGCATGTGCTACACAAGTAATATGCAGCATATAATGATATGTTTCCTTTAATAGTCTGCCTGTTTTTAACATATATGGCACTGTCACTAACAAATAAAAGTATTTTTTCCCTGTACCTGTCGTCCGAATGAAGCATGTTGTTTCTCGTCAATGGTTTAAGCAATTGTTTCCCCATGATTTTTGGCATTCTGTAACGATATTTTACAGATTTTGCAATAAATATCGGAATCACTGACAATGGACATACAATCTGTATGACCCTCAATCCAACTCGCCATTTTTTCACAATGTATTTCTCGACGTTCTTCCATATCATAGTAACATAAACAATGTTCTAGATCTAAATAAATGATAACTAAAAATGTATGCGTATATTATTGAAACTGAACGAAATCCTTTGCACACTTACGTCTAGATAATTGGGAGAAGTCATTCAATGTAACGGGATTAAACAGGAACTATTACATAAATTACGAAGAACGTAATTAACAGTCAAAACAATGAAAAAACGAAACTAATGTAAGTATGAATATGTATACACATATATAACTCTATTTATCATGCGAAATATAAGGTAAATACAATAAATTTGAAAAACCTCTGACGTTCCTATATCTCCGCCGATGAAAATAGGATATTTACGACTTAAGCAGACTTTTTTTGTGTTGTTTTTCCGTCAACATGTGAGTCAATAACAGATGTTGCAGTTCACAATATGAATAATGCGTGAATAATGCTATTCAGTAAATGTGTGTTGTTTACATTATTTCTTTGCTCCGTTGTAACTTCGTCGTAGTTTAACTCGGCCATGTCCGCGGCCTAATTCTAACAAAATGCGTAATATTGACTCCATGTTGGCCAATCAGATCTTGTATCATTTATGTACATACGTAGATATTCGTTTAAGACTCGGTGGTTTCTTTCATATTCACCTATTGATTGGCTGTGATATGCGGTTGAAGTTTTACGTTCGATTTCTGCCAGTTTTGCTATATTTTTGAATATTCAAAAAATCTATCACTTCAACGTTTTTTTTTTTAATGAAGTCTTGAAATTTTTGCGCGACTAGAAATATCACTTGTATAAGTAGTAAAGCTAGTATCAAATAAACTAACTATTAAGTTTAGCAAATTGTATTCATCAGTTAGATCATGTTGATCCATATGTTTAGACTTAAACTGAATTGTTTCATTCAAGTGACTTACGAGGTCAGACACTTCAAGAACTTTTAAATTAAAAATTTTGGCAAGCTGCCGTATTATTCCCCCCAGATTAACCAAAAATTGTTTTTAAATCAAGCCAGCCATGATAAAATTCGTGTACCTAACTGGGCAAAATGATTAATATATTTGGACCCTTTTATACACTACGATATCCTCCCATTGTATCTCATATACATGCAGGCAAATATGCACACTGAGGATAACTGGGAAGTTGAGTCATTTTCAGTCTTGTCATTTTCACTGGTCCAGGAAAGGGAAGAAAAAAGAACGTTATAAATGATCTGCGAGCACTCGGTTTACAAAAGACATTTTTATCAGGACGCTTTATTTGTAGTTTGCCTGCTTCCTGCTTCGCACGTATTGGGTACTTTAAAAACGATTTTTCTGTCGCTACTTGCCACACACTTCCAACGCTTCAATAGGAAAATGGAAAACTATAAATTTTAGGCCATCTGCGCCCGCTAAATCTACTAAACAGTATTTTCGCTGTAGTAATTTATCATATCACACACGTTATTGCATGCATGACATGTTATTAAAACCTAGAAATGGATCACATAATAACCAATTTCCCCAATCCAAAGCAATTAATTCGTAAAATATATCTATTGTGTTTGATAGATATCATATCCTTTATCTCTTCAATTGAATAGTTTCCTAATTATAGGTGCCATAAAAGCCAGTTATTTCTTAAGAGTCAAGTTATAGATCTTTTCTTAAACATAATATAATATGAAATAAGAAAGAATTGATGGAGCTGTCCGTTACGTTGTAATATAATTTGGTTAAGAACTGATGGTACTACTCAGAGGACAATTTTAAGACAAACGAGAAGTACGCATCATAAAACGAGGAGGATAAGCATAAGTTTTGCTGCATGCGAAGAGTTAAGGAGGTACTTAAAAATATCATTAATTTACTTGCACTTTGACTGTCGTAGTGTATGTTATTTGATGTTGTTCTGCTTTTTTATAATAATTCGCATTTTTCTAACTTTCTTCAACGAAATCAGAAAATAAACTTCCGGGGAAGTAAAAAGAGTACAATAGTATTTTTTAAGGTTAAAACAACGGTAACGGCAATGTGCCGAGTAACCGAGTTTTATCGCCTCCGCCAAAATGGAACTTATTTATAAAGAAAAAAGAATTAAATTTTGTGTAGTTAGATTGAAATGTACACTACATACTTAAATTTAAAAAAATACAAATTTTTTAAATTGGTGAGTGGCAGCCAAAAAAAAAAACATTAACATGATTTTTGAAATCCACTTCGTTTTCGTTATTATAATGCAGATATTTTTCGAAACATATTCATCTAAAACAAAATCAAAATTTAGTTTATTTTTCCTTAAATTTGACATTTAGTGAAAAGCATTTAAATTCCATTTATAATTTATAAGCTACCTGACACAGTAAAGTTTGACAGACGTTATTTACGGTCGTTCGTTACCAAACATTCTCGACGAAATGGTCAAGATCTTTGGGGATTGGGGAAGATACCAGCACTCCACTACTATTCCAGCGAGCCTAGCGTTGATAATAAAAAATGTTCTGATATGTTATATCCCGGGAAACGATTCAAAATACTATAAGCTATTTAATGGTCTTAAATTAGTTTCCTGAATGTGTGTCTGAGTAGGTACTCTTAATCAAATTTGTTGTTCCCGAAGGTGACAAAATTTTAATTTGATTGACTAAGTGCTAATATCTGAACTGAATCTATTGATACAGTCACTCATGAAATATAAAAAAAATATAAGGGTTGTTTTGCAAGTGGCTGTAAAACTTGGATTGCGGACGAAGGTCGGCTTGGCTCCTAGGGCATGGCTCGCTGAAGCAGTAGTGGGCGCTGCAGGTATCGCCCTCAAAAATCTTGACCTCTCAGTCGAGAATGTTTGTTAATACACTGCCATAAATAACCAAACTTTATTGTGTCGATTAATGCAGACAGGTTGCAAATAATAAATGGAATTTAGATGCTTTTCACTAAACTTCAAATTTAAGGAAAAGAGCTACATTTTTGATTTTAATTTAGACAGATAGGATTCAAAAAATATCTGCATCATAATAACGAAAAAAAGTCGATTCCGGAAATAAAAATTGGTTTAGTCTTTTGTGTTTTTGGCTGCCACTGACATATTTTAAACATTTTGCAGAGTTTCTTTATTAAGTATGTAGTGTATATTTCAATCTAACTTTACCCAAAATTTTATCCTTTTTCCTTTATAAAGAAGATCAGTTTTGGCGGTGGTGGTAAAAGTCAGGACACCTGGTATATAATTATATTTTGTAATAAAGTGAACAGAATTTAATGCCTTATGTACAGTAAAATACTGAGTACATTTATAAAATTTGATGAGTTTAAATAGAACTTGGGAGCAGTTAAAGAAACTATTTGAGTAGTATCTCTATGTGCAATAAATGGGAAATAGAGAAATTTTTCGAGAATAAGGCTACATTTCAAATTTATCTCTTATAGTGTTTTGCTTACAAAAATGTTGAGACACGAGGATATGTAAGAGAAATTTTTCGGTGTTAAAGTTAAAAAAAGAGGAGATTAAACGCTGGAGGTGTATACCTACATCGTCCCTCTATTACAAGTGAGGTATATTTTTACTAATCTCAACTGTCTCATACGTGTAATGTAATTGTCACAAGAGTAAATAGCAAAATGAAATAAAAGAGTAAATCAAGTCTCTCTTTAACTTTTATTCGACAAGAAAACCATAAACATTCCTGATATATTAATTAAAAAACAAATTACATTAAAAAATAAGACCGACAATGTTATGAGCCTTAGCGAGTTAGAAAATGTTTGTTTAGAATATTCAAAAGTTCCTGATGATGTAGATGCTGCTATTGCTATTTCCTGCCAAGCGGTATATGAAAAACCGTATTTCTTTTGAGTTTGAGTTTTTGTTTGCACAAAAAATTCGTTGAAGTGGTCTTGTGATGCTAACCACAGGTTTTCCTGTATTATTATTGGGGACTTCAGATCGAGATCGGGTATTTCATATTTTTAGACTAGTGGTTTGCAGCAAAAAACCAACTCAATATTTAATGTTTTTGTTTAAAACAATAAAATTATTTTGTTTGTCATGCTGCTAAAGCAATCCAGAATACCTTTATAGATATATTTGGATTGGATGTTACTATCATAATATGCTGAGCACATATTAAAAACTGTTCCCAAAAGAGATTAGAACAGCTGGTGAATCCAAAGGAGGAACAAAATAAAATATTGAAAGATATTGACTTATTACAATTGAGCAAAAGCAAAGACGGTTTTTAGAAGGCGTCGAATCTGTTTGTAGCAAAATGTGAAGGCGAGCAAAAAATTGTATGGAATATTTAAACATGAATGGTTACAAAGTAATCCAAAGTGGTTAGGTGTTTCAAAAGTGGTTGCGTGCAATGCCTTGAAATCTTCCATCTGAGTTAATAATTATAGAGCAATTTTACGTGGTAACTCTGCGGATGTCAGTGATTGGGAAGTCCAAATATGCGCCTTGGTTGAATTAAATTCTAGTTTATCATAACGACGAATTTAACGTTGGTGCTACAATGGCCCTAAGTACCGGTCGTACAAAATATCAACGTCTCAAGAACTTCTTCCCGCCGATTATTACAGCCGTATGGAATTTTGCGAAGTATTGATTAATAAATATCACAATGAGGAGTTATTTTTTAATAAGATCCTGTTCACAGACGAAAAATCAATTCATGTGCATAGCGCAATTTGTCGGTATTGGTCGCTTGAAAACCTATGCTGGAATATACCTACGCGAACGCAATATCCAATGAAAGTAAGTGTAGGGGGGCGGTATCCTTGAAAATGAAATAATCGAACCTTCTTTTATAAACGGAAATAGGTTGGAGTTGGTGCAGAATAATATTATTCTAGCTGTACGGAAACGATTTAGTATTAATGAAATATATGGTTTTCACTCGTAATGGTACACCCTTTTTGAATAATGTCTTTGGAGATAGGTGGATAGGCAATTCAGGCCCTATAAATGGCCAACACGATCTCCTGGTCTAGCCCAGAATGACTTTTTTCCGTGGCCCTTTTTAAATAATTCAATATACGGTTACGGTGATCAACGTTCTTCTAATGAGAAAAATTATGTGCCAAAATTATTGAATTTTAGAATAATGTTACCCCGCAAATGTTGGTAAAAATTTCATTCTTAACTTCCAATTAAATAAATTGCTTTTGAGTTTATACATATTGAAACATTTTATTTAATTTCATACAAATTTATTGTTAACTTTCAGAATGTCAGTTTGTTTCTTTTTCTGTTTTATAATACTGCGGAATTGTTTACTAGAGTTTTTCTATTGTTATGTTTTCGAATTCTGTATTAGTTATGTTTCTTATCTTTGATATTTTGCGAAAAAAAAATTTCTTTTTAAGTTTTTAGAATTCCTTATTTACTCATACAGTTTGGGTAGCTGTGATGAAATCCGTTACTAAAATTATTTAGTGGAATACTTATTTTAGTGCGATTATCTGATGCTTCAACAAATCTCTACTTATACATTATCTAGGTAGTATTTTCTTATTGTTTATTAATTTCCATCTTCTCTAAAGCAGTACTGTAAATAACCATATTCTTCTTAAATAATTTGTTATTAATACCCTTAATTCACAGTAACAGTAGCAATTTTCACAGACTAACGCAGTAAGGATTTCTCTAACCTCAGTAGCAGGGGCTACCCTATTATTCTCCCACTTATAGCCGACCAGCTATATCTAGTATATTCATCCGCAAGTAGATACCGTGCACACTGTACATGAAAGACTTGATATATTTATTATTTTCACTTAAATATTGTTGTATGTTGAACTTATTTATCTATTAATCGAAATCAATAAATCAGAAGATTGTAAGTTATTTGCGAGGGGTAAACCGCAGACGAAAATTTGTACACTAGATTTCCAATTTAATGTGATTTCCACCGATTTCCATAAGATTTCTAAGATTTCCTCATGATTTCCAATGAATTCTAATGAATTTCAAAGATTTCCACTGATTTCCACTGACTTCCAAAGATTTCCAAAGATTTCCAAAGAATTCCAGTGATTTCTTATTTATTTTAAATGGTTGTTTACTGCTCTTTGAAGGGATTGCTTACCATACACATTTAGCGGGTTTGATTTTTTCATTTGGTGGATAGAAACATTGCGTCATCACAAAAAATACTTATTTTAAAAATACGGAAAGGTTCATCTTTTCATATATAGTGAAAGTAATTCAAATGTACATGGTGTTTACAAATAAAACACATATTAGGTCAGTCTTGTTGTAATCACAATTAATCAAAGCCACTTTTGCTCAGAAGTTTATTCAAATAAAAAACAGTAAAATACTTTGAACATTGATACCGATTGATACCTACTACGATAAAATGAAAATCTTTTCGTCTTCGCTCTACTCCATTAAATCTTTATCGTCACCTCCATCAGAATTTTCAACAAAAATCTCAGAATCATCACTTTCTGCGTATTCAATTTCTACAGAACTGTCAGATTCTTCGGAAGTCACGAAGTCACTTTTCTCTTCAAAGTTTTCGTTTGCCCTCTGCCTTTCCTGCTCTTTAATTTTTCTTTGAGCGAACTACTATCTACTTGCTTCGTATTTCTTTTTATTTTTTTTCCTCTCCCACAATCAGATGAAATTGAAATTGTTTCTCCTCGTCTTTTATTTTTGCAGCATTTTAATTTTTCTTGATTTTTGAGTAAACCTGTGACCATTTTTCTGTTTTTTCTAAGGCCCTTCAATTTATCTCCACTTTCAGGTGATTTATTTTTAACAAAAAATCTTCTTAACCTATCAGAACTGACTTTTCCGTCGTTTTCTTCTAAAAGCCAGCAGTATGACGACTTTTTTACGATTATAGATTTGTCATTGCTTAAGTTAATCTTGACATAAGGTGAATTTGGAGAAAGATCCGTTACTGTTTCAGAATAATCTTTTAAGGCTAGACTGTCGTGAGTAACAGTAGTTTCATCTGTAGCTTCCCAATCTTCACCAAAAATTAAATCATTCATTTGTTTTTCTATTCCATCTGTATTAGTAGGAACATCAAAAGTAATATTTTCAAACTCTTCATCTTCGTCTTCCATATTGCGTTCTTCGATGAAAGAAATGTCAAGAAATTTCCATGCATCGGAAACATTATCTGTAATAATTTTTAATTTTTTTGCATCAAAAACTGCATCTTCTAAGGCTTTGTTTATAGTTGTCTCAATGTCTATTGCACTGATTTCTTCCGTATTCACCGTATCTTTTTGCATTTCAAAAAACTTTTTTTCCTCTCTTGGAAATTTAAAAGTATCTTTCAGTTCTCCGCTAATTATAGTATTTATAATTTTGATTCTGTCAATACGATGTAGAAAATCTTTAATACTGAAATTAATCACGGTGCTGAAGGTTGATGTCATGGACCGTGCAGCTCTAAAGAGCTTTTCACAAGCTTGGCTACTAAATTGAATTATAGAAAAATTGCTTATGTCAATTTTCTTTTCTTTCAGTAGCAATATTAGTTTTATTAAATTATGTGCATTCAGTTCAATGCAGGTATAACAATTATTCGTTAAGAAATTATTTGTTATTGTATATTGATTCTTTTCTTTGATCCATGCCCTCCACAACCTTAGAAAAAAAACAGTATACCACATTTTGTACAGTCTCTCAACCAATGTGAGCGATTTGTCCAAAAATGATTCCAGTATAAGTCGCATTATTTTCAAATAAATCTGAGTGCCTTCGCTGTCTTGTACTGTTTTCAGTTGTTCAATGACGCGATAAGAACAGATTTTTTCTGCTGCAGAGAAATTCATTTTATCGTCACATTTTAGGTCGCATAGCGTAAGTAGATGTTTATCCTTCGAAACTGTCGAAATTAGTTGGTAGAGATGATCTACTGTAGCCATAAACCCACCAAGAGGAAGGATTATACCGGGTTTTAAAATTCGCGTTCTGAGTTTTGTTAGAATGTGAATCGTGTCTTGAATGTAGCATTCGTTCCTGTGGTCAAGAGTCATTTGAAACCAGGGCCAATCAGTCTGATATTCTTCTTTTTTACTGACTAAACTTGATTCAATTCTCATCGCTTTTAACAGACGAGTGTCGCCATCAGACGAAAACCCGCATATTGTGATTCCGTATTGAAAAGCTCTTTTTCTCATATACTCCCATCTATCTACTATATCTTTGTGAGTAAATTTATTATCAGTGCCGTACATCGCTAAACAGAAAGCAGGCGTTCCGGGTGACAGAGGTTGAGCCATTATAACGTAAACATAATTGGCCTTTGAACTTTTTTCAAAAAAAAAATGCATTTTTTCAACTGTCGTCGCAATGTACGTGTTTTTTTGGGGAATCCCCTTTTTCAGTGGTAGAACTAAGCCAACTAACTTATTGGTTCTACTGTCGTATTGAATCTTTCCCGTGACTCTCGTTCCGTCTTCGGATATCCAAACTATTTTAGGTAAATCATGTTTCTCTAAATATTCAAGCAACCCATCAAAATCGAATGTTCCTTCGTCCATTGGTCTTCGATTTTCATCAAGAAATCTTTTGAGTGTGGAAATTGATGGAAGTGCATTCAGTAAATTTTGATGCAAAGTTTCATACAACATCCTTCCACCTATAAAATACAAATATAGACCAAATTTCTTAGTTGCATCATCGTAACGATGCCTGTTAGAGGAATTTCTGGAATTTTCTAACGATATTTCCAACAATTTTTTGAGAAAGTTACTTATTTTGTTTTTATCTTGACCCGGATTACCTTCGATATCAACGGACTGAGTCGGTACGACATAAACGGTTTTTGACAAAATTGAGGAAAAAATTAACTCGGACGCTTCCCGATTGTTTGTGATAATATTTGAAACTCTGTCTGATAGTGAGTAATAATCTGTGATAAGAGTCTGGTTCAAAGTCTGGTCCTTCTCAAGGCGTTCCCTGGCTCGTCTACTTCTTTCTGTTCTTTGATACTTGTAGCTAGACCATTTTGACTTCTTACTTAATTTTTCATTACGGTTGGTGTCAGAGTCATTCTTTTCTAATTCGTTATCTATTTCAGCAATTTCCTTGGGTATTTCCTCGGGTATTTCAAAATAATCATCTGTATCTTGTCCAGGTATTTGCTCGGGAACTTTTGATAGTACCCCAATATAATAAACCGAATTCATTTCCAACTCGTCTGGAGTGTCATAGTTTTTACAGTTTGCATAAAAATTATGTACAGGAATTGTCGGGGGAACTGTAAACGTGGTAGTTTGACTCGAAGAATTTTCGGTGTTTAACTGATCCTCTCCTAGAATGTTGTTTTTTATACATCATTCATAAATTATTTACTTCTCTTACCTAAACTTTGATTTCCAGATATTGAAGGAATGTCCATTAAGTTGATATTACTTTCATTGCCACCTTTGGTATTAACAGAGGTCTCGCCCGAGGTGTTGCTTATGAAAAAGTTTTTTTCGGACTTTTTAATATCTAAAGAAATATTTGAAATTATTTTAATTTTTTTACTAGGACTTGTGTCACAGAAAGACAATTGCTTTTCGTTTAAAAAACAGCTGTCCATGCTATGATGGGAACAGGATGGCAATGTATTAAGCAGGATTTGCTCCACCTCTACGGAATCAAACACGACTTTCTGCTCGACTTTCTGTAAAGTTGGCGAAGCTGTCAACTCCTCAACCGACACTTTTTGTGTGTTACTTTCTTGCACTGATGGCTTGAAACTTGGTTGGAAATAGTCTCTTACACTTTTCATCGATTTCACAATTTTAGTGGTACGCTTTTTAAAACGGTCATCTTCAATGTGATATTTCTGAAGATGTCTGTAAAAATTGGAATACACCCATTTTTTCTTTAAACCTGGCTTTGCGGCTATTTTATATATTTTTATTGCTTTTTCTTCACAATAACAGGTTATTAGACAAACAAGGCGATCTTCCGCCTCTATGCGCGTTGAAAACTTAATATTGTCAAAATGTTCCTCAAATTCTTCCCACTGAACTGATTGAGATTTATTACGAAACCAATTTTTTATGGCACTTCACACAATTTTCTTTTCTGCAGTTAAGTCATTTGAATTTGTATCTTCAACTACATTTGTACTAGAGCTTGTGTTAGCGTTCTTTTTCGCAGTAGATGATGCATTTGAAGTGGCTTTTAAAGACGCTTCTTTTGTAACAGATGGTTCGTTTATAGAGTCAAGTCTACTTGCGGAATACGATTTAAGAATTGATATTATTTTCCTGTGACCAGCAATAATAACAAATTTTTCAACATTTTTGTGGAACAATCCGTAATACTTTTCATATTCTTCCTCTTCAATAACACTTGGCAGAACTTCACACGCAAATTTTTCAATGTTCTCTAGATCGGTTTCTGTTATGCTAGATATTAGTACAGCGTCTTCGAATCCATTTACAGACAGCATGCGCTTTAAACAATCCGGAATTTTAATTTTTAAGTCATTCTCTGCTTGACTAAAAAAGTCGCAATTATTTTGTTGTGAATACGATTGCGAGCTTTCTCCCATCTAAAATGTGAATTGTTATAACAAAAACACTTTAAGAAAACAATTCTTACCTTTTCAACTCGCTTTTCAACCTCGTTTTCAACAGAAATATTCGCCATAATATGATTGTTTCACACTGTGCAAATTATAAATTTTCTGTCTGAGGTTAGACCGCGCCGAGCTGCGCGCATTTGTTCACTCTTTTCTATTAAATTTTTTTTATGATGGCCTTTATTAACAACACACAATGAGCAAAACTTAAGAAAAACACCCAAGATATTGCACCGAGTATTGCACCGTAAACGCATTTATTTGCCACAAAAACCGACTTCCTCATTTACCACTTTTATAAGAAAAGTGAGGTTATGTCGAGGCTGGTGCCGAGGATTGTGTTGAGCAGAAGTGGTGCTGCGCGAGGGAATCACGGAATCACCGGATTACACGGGATTACATAAATAAAGTTTTCTTGTTTTTTTTATTATTTGCACAAGAACGGTTAGATGTAATATAAATCTGTAACTAAAACTATGACATTTACTATAGATTCGTCTCGAGATTTGTAATAATTAATTGCAATTAGGTTTTCTTTTCGTTAAATGATTTCCATTGATTTCCACTGATTTCTATTGATTTCCAATAAATTCCAGTGATTTCTAAAGATTTCCACAGATTTCCAGCAATTTCCACTTGAATTCGAGTGATTTCTATGAATTCTACTTGATTTCTATAGATTTCCTTCTGCGTGTACACCAGATTTCCACAGCGGTCTACCCCTCGGTTATTTGTTAGAATTTTTCCCAATCTATAACATTACACTATACATTTATTTTAAAATATCCTGAATAAATATGAATAATTATTTCACAGCACTAAATAGTTTTATAAATAATCTACATATGTAAGACCTTGAACAAAGTAGGACGATCTCTTATATTTTCTAGTAATCTAAAGGAAATTACTATGTTAACATTTATGTCTAATTAAGTATTTAAAAAATCTACATGTTTCTTTATGTATATTGCTAATGTGGACTAAAGAATAAAGTTATCATTCATTAAACAATTTCCCTTTATTCGTGGTAAAAACTATTGACATATGTGACATGAATCTGTTGAAATAATATTAATTAAGAATATTAGAATAATAATAAATTATTTAAAACTAAATGCAATAATTAAGTGTTTATCAGTCACATGCCATAACAATAAACATAATCTTATAATCTGTCAACGAAATAGTACAAGGAAATGTTTACAAATAATTGAGTTAAAACATGTATACCTACACTATTTATGAAAAACTAAAACATTAATTTTATCAAGTTTTCTTTTCATTTCAATTCGTTATTATTAATATTACAATAAAACAGTAGAAATCCCTGTAATAATATGTATATGTGTAAATTGTATATTGCCAAATTACCAGAACAGCTTTACCTATATCAATATACATAAGAACACTACCAATGAAATGAAACTCGTAACTCTCTTTAGAAGTTTGTTTTCAACATTCAAAAACTTCTGAATCGAATGAAGTTATAACTTGTATTCTAACAAATCTTAGAAATTTTGTTCTTTACGAGAATGTATAATAGTTGCCTTGTTAAATGCAAACTGGTTTAGTAATATTATGCTACTGAAAATATTGAAAAACTCTGGAGTTAAATTAAGAAAGTTTCTCATACTTTCGAGTGTTATGGTTCTTACAGCAACAGAATACTCTGAACTACATATAGGTATGTATGGACAATAAAGTTTGGTAACGTTTAGTTCCCGCCTCTCACTTTAAAATATGTTTGAGTGGGCATATATCTCTGGGCATTTATATAAAATCTATATTTTGTTAAACGACTGGAGTAACAAGGATTACATTATCCAGATTTTATAACGCTTGGTTATTGAACTAATGAGTATCATTGCAAAGGATTTATGCACTTTTGTATATTATGAGATAAAATGAGATCTTAGTAACGATATATTTAAATTTTTATTCGCATGAGCTTATTTTTTACATAATTTAACAGATCCTCCTTTCTAACTGCGAAAAGGTGAAGTCACAAAACCGTTGAGACAAACAAAAATTAGCCTAGGTTACTTCAGTGACTATTGGCAATTGTAAAAGCCAAAAATCCTAATAACATTTTTCTGTAAAGTTTAAAATTCAAAAGATATTCCAAAAATTAGAATTCATGTGCTATATAGTGAAAAGAAGAAAAATTGCACAACAGTTCTGAATGCAGTTATGGCCAGAACTCTAACAGTTCTAACAAAGATTCTAATACCATTTTTCTGTGAAGAGAAAATTCAAAAGATTGCTGTCGAGTTAGTAATATATTCGACATTTAGCGAAGTAAGAAAACAACAACTCTAGAACTATGTTCGGGATGCAGAAATATGTCTAAAACGCACTGTTTTTCTCAAAAGTGGTTGCCAAGCTCATTCTCGATGTTTGACATTTTTTCACTAAATTCTGCAGAACTCTTGAAATTTTGCACAAAGTACTTTAGAACTATCTACCGGGAACTCCAATGAAATATTATATTTTTGCAAATTCGGTTGCCAACTTAACAGGATTCATTACAAAATGTGATGTATAGTTGAATTCATAAACATGTTTGCTATAGGAATATAACTTCACTTCATATAAGTGTTAAATAGTATCGGTGTTTAGTCTACCTAAAAAGTGTTGACATTGTAAATATAGATGCAAACCACTTTAAAAAGATAACTTAATAACTTTTTTCTACTCCCATACTATAATTGTATTATTAGATATGCTAAACCTATACTTTAATGATGTCCATTACGATACAAGTTTATATCCAATAGGAATGCGACATTCCAATATTCAAACAATATTCAATATGGCGACTGCATATCTGACAGATATAAAAATTAATTAAATATGACAGTTCTCTGCAATTTACAAGTAAGTAGTTAACATTTGTGCTTTTTTGAAAGTATAAACGGTAAAAATGAGGGATAATGACAGTGAAATGTAATAATTGACTCCACCAGAAATTATGGAACAAGCCTTAATAGCCACGAACAATTTATTACCAGCCAAATTCGCAAAAACATACGGAAAATTTTACGCTCAATTTATGAAATGGATTGTTCAAAAAATATGTTTTATTATGGGGTCGTAGAAAAAATAGTGTATGCAACTCGCATTTAATGGCTATTAAGACACTCGTATTCATTACAATACTCGGCCTCGCCTCGTATTGTAAATCTCTTACTCGTGTCTTAATAGCTATCATTAAATGCTCATTGCATAATATACTATAACAATACAATGCTCCATATAAATGTATTAAAGACGTGGCTATATTTCTTTTACAAGCCTCATCATTCCTCTATTATAAGAGCAACTGTAAGAAAAGTAAAGCTTTGTTGTTTTTGTTATTTGTCAATAATGAAGTAATATTCAACCTTTATTCTCCTTTAATCTTTCTGATCATAATGTATTAAAGAATGCAATAAATGTCAATGTGACTTGTAGGTATATCAAATTAATAAAGGAAAAAAAATCTAAATAACATTAATTACAAAACCTTTTATAAATGTAAGAGTTTTGTAATTAATTACTGATCTGAGGTTAGTTATTTCTACGCGAGTAGTGTAAATGTAATCAAGAAGTGTTGAATGGATTAGAGTAAACTTATAGTTCGATTTTTCAAAATTTTTATATTTTATAATAATAGAATGTCAATCTTCTCGTCAAATTTATGTGACTAGATTCGTTTAATGTATTTTAATATTTGAACTTTAAGACTCTTTTTGTTACTTTTTTATATCTAACAAATTTTATACCGTTGGATGGGGAATTGAAAGCAATAACGAAATTAGTTAAAAAAAATATAGGTTGTCATTTAAAAAAAAAGTCGGTGACGTTCATAGCATGAAAAACAAATGACGTAAGAAACTGAAAAAGGGATAAAATATTCCCCTTAGTAAAATCGCTATACCACTTCGAGATTTTTTTCAACAAATGAATACTAACGAAGTTAATGCCTTTTTGCTTTACTTCCACACTGTATACATACAAAAACTACTCTTTTAACTATTCCATATCATCTTCATTCATTCATTTTCTTAATCGGTTTTTATGATTGAGTAACAGAAGATTTGGTTGGTTTTTAACTAATTATATTGATCGAATTACGTCGGTTTTTTCCTCTGCGCATTTCCGCCGCGAAAAAAAGAGAATACTAAAATTTAATGACGCCAGTAAGGCGGTATGTGAATGTGGGAAAAATAATGTGCCCGTACCCACTTAAAAATCACCAACTTTATAATTAGGAAAATGGAGAATTGCCACGAATTAATTAGGGTCGCCAGTAATTGGACGTTCGATAATAAAGATCGTCTCATCGCGAGACTGCTTCACGTTCACGTTAGATGGAGTGGAACTACGGTCCAAAGAGCAAAGCTATTTTTCAGGGCAAAAGTCGAGGCGTATGGAACTTCGATTTTATACTCGATAATATGTAATGAATTTCAATGAATTATATTCCCCAGACTTTTATTAGAATAAAGTTTTATTGTTCAACTTTTTAGCCATTACGTTGATTTATTTGGGACATTAATTTTAAAATGGAAAAAAAAGTATTCTCTATCACCGTGACGAACGGCTACACTCCATCTTGATGAAAAACTTTCTTAATGAAGATTTTAAATTTGATCGCATAAATGATACTGTGATTTGTAAAGAACCCAAGCGTATTAGATTTTAGCCAGCAAAAACGCAAACGATTTTTTTAATAAATGAGTAAATTTTAAATGAATGGTGGGTAAGCAGATAGCCAGTAAATATTGAAATAAAATTTCATGGACAGAGTTCAAACGTAATATATAACCATTGATACTGTTTTGATTTGTGAGTGCTCTGTCAAGCAATTAAAGTATTCAAGTATTTATTTCCGACTAAGTTTTATACATATACGGTCGTACATTTCCACACAATAACATAAGTTTCTATCGGTCAGCACGACAATCTCTAACGTAGCCTAAATAACACAATTTATTGCTTCGGGTATCAACTCGCAGGTCTATACATCGACTTTCGAAGGCATTTGATACTATTGATCACACAATACTTCTTTTAAAGCTAAGTTTGCGAGGTCTCATCTATGATTAATCTGACATCTTACCTTGATAATTATTTCAATTATGTATAATATTTTGATATATTATTTGTGCTATTTCCATCTTTTGAATCCTGATCGCGACGTTTTGGCGGTCATTACGTTTGCCTATTTCAGGGTAAATAATATGTCAAATTAGACTCCATCATTATGAATTACACGTCATGAGTTATGTAAACTATAATGAATTCAATTCTAATGACTATTTCAATGACTGATGCCAGAGGAAACAAGAAAAATCAGCGTTAATAGATTTGTAGTGGTTAAAAAATTATTTGCTACAAATACATAGTGAAACGACCTTCTTTTCAAAATTGACTTTCTACAGGCCCTTAATCACTATGCACTACAGTGTTCGCCTAGTTTTTGCCACACGATAAGGGAATCAACAACGATGTTCACGTTGACCCAAAACTATTATTTGTCAAAACATTGACTATAACCAGTCATCATATGTCGACATGTATTCTGGTTCTGGAAACTTACAAATGTCAAAGTCACGATGAAATAAAACGCCATTTTCAGAAATGAGAGATTTTTTCGATAGTGTGACTTGAGCCACTAATTCTAAAATTTGATGTTTTACTTATTTTAACTGTATACTTATTACAAAAGCTACATAAAATTAAATAAGTTATTATTCTCGTAAAATATAAATAAGAAAATAAATACTTATAAAAATTTATTTCCATATTTTATTAAATCACCTATCCTCCACGAAAGATACGTATAAAGCTTAAAGGAAGGAAGTCTACCCCTAAGCAGAAAGAGTTAAGGTTTTCATAAAGATTGCGACTTAGTAATTTTATTAATTAATTTTAATTCAGTTTTATGTAAATTCAATTAGTAAAAAATTAAATGTTTTTTATTAGAACCCCAAATTTACCCTTAAATTTAAGCCCTATACTATCACTCTTTGACTAGAAATTAAACGGGGAATATAAAAGTGTATGGTGTTCCATTTAAAAACCTATAAGTATGGCCAACCACCACTTTAAGGAACATTCGTTATATCAGAAAATAATTTAGAAGGTGCTCGTAATTAGTGTCTATCCTAAGATAAAACCACTTCAAAACATCTTTTCTCATAAAGTCACAAACTGCTTTCCCTGCGGAGATGACTTACCTTGTATATTGCCGAATTCCGTTGAAGCAATCTCGCGTAGATTTTTGGATTGATGATCCACGAAATTTGGGAAATTCATTGACTCCTCTTCGATGTTCTGGTAGAATTTTGATCAACACATGTTGAAATACCGTACAGTGGGTCACAACATATTTTCCATACGCCAGCATTTCGTTTTGTTTCGTTAAAAGAAACCAAGTTACTCAAGCACTTTCTTTTTGCCTAAAAATTTAATGTTCATTTTTAAAATGGAGTACTCACGAGGTCTTTAGTTTTTCTTTATTCATATTACTAATTTGGCTGCCAGTATACTTAACTAAAGTTGTAAAACCCTTCTGACACTTTTCTTAATTCGTACATATAATTCTGGATGTTACATACCCTTTTCTAGGGGTATTCAATAGATTTCCAAGTTAGATTTTCTTTTTTGCTCTACGTTAATAGGCTTTAAGAGCATTTAATCAAATCATGTAATTAGCTTTCGTAATTCTTAAGTTTAATCGAAGCTACTGCAAATTTTTAATTAATATTTTGGATTTTTGTTACCGGTTATTAAGCCATTTTTAGTAAATACTTTCTGATAGATGTTGTACGATTTCTAAATTTTCTTTTATTCATACCTGTGAATTTAATATGCTGAGTGTATGTTTAATGCTTCGACCATCCCCAGCCGAGCCTGCGCGGCGGCGGTCTGAAGGATAAGCCATATCTAAGGTAAGTTGGAAAGTTAAGGGGATCTCACTCTTTTGCAAACTTTTAGTTTTTCTTAATTTTAATTTAATTGTGTTTAGACAATACCCAATAGGCGCCCAATATATTTCCAAGTATTCAAACTAATGCTTCTTCCGTACCTTAAGTATCTTTTTTTCATATATTTTGTTTAACATAACATAAAATATTTATAGCATTATTATATTTTATTTATTACTGTAATATTTCTTAAATAAAATTAATCATTCTTTTAGTCTTCAAACTAGGGCCATAACAATATGTAGTATACTATTAACATAGGGATGAACATTGTATTACTTATTATAAAGTGCTCAAGGTGTGGCATTTATTATAAACTTACTGCAAACGTGCATAGTGTCACTTAATATAATTCATTGTGCCGATAAGAAAAAGACATTAACAATAAAAGAAAGCGTTTAGTGTTCTTTAATTAGTCCTTACAAAGAAAGTAGTGTAACGAAACGAGTTCACATTAAAAAAAACAAGCAGACCTCTGGGCGATGTATAAAAACGGACAAGGTCGTAAATCACACACATGTGTACTGCGAGGCGACGGACTGGCTGTCGAATACAAAATCCAGCCCGTATATTTCTCGAACTCTTATTTACAAATATAA
Source organism: Amphimallon solstitiale (assembly GCA_963170755.1). Lineage (NCBI taxonomy): Eukaryota > Metazoa > Arthropoda > Insecta > Coleoptera > Scarabaeidae > Amphimallon > Amphimallon solstitiale. The sequence continues at coordinate 86,453,616 of OY720681.1, read as the reverse complement.
AAGCAGTTGAACCGATGGATGAGTCATTCGGGAATAAGAATTCCTTCAATGGTAGTCGCGCAATAAACATAAATATAAGGAATGCATTCATTCATTCAGTAATATTCGGACAATACAAAATAAATATAGTGGTGCGGTGTTATATAAATAGAAGTGGTATAAATAGGGTACAGTGTTACATAAATACATGTGTTAACCTATTTGTAATAATTTTAAGTGCGTTACATTTATTTGCATTTTTATATTTTGATTAGTTTTACATTTTTATATTGTAATTAATTTTATGTGTGTGAGTATACAGATTGTTTTAAATAAATAAATTGCACGAGTTGTTTATTGCGAACCCGAAAACGCTACAGTAATATTCCTTAAAGTTCTTTATTAATGTACTTACACAAATCGAGGTGTTTGGAGTAATAAAAGCAACAAGACCGAATTGATATCTTAAAAGTTGGAAAGCCAATTGATGTGCTAAGAGTACAAGCACGAGTGAGTCGGAAAGACACACTCACTGAATGGTCAATCTTCAGGTCATAGGTAGATAATATCGGTGTATATATATGAAAGAAGAACATTTAAGAGCATCGTAGGTAGTTGAGATATAATTAAAAAAGTATAAATACTGATATTTACGTGTTTCTTAGGCTTTGATATAACACTTTCCGTAAAGTTTATAGCAAAAGACCCTCTACAAACTCCTCTATTAACAGGCACGTGCAATCTAAGGGTAATCCTTACACTGACTTGATTAATCGTTGAAAATGACACACTCAGAAACTAAACTCGGAGTCTGAGGCTTGATACTAAACAAAAAAAAAGATTGTTTAATGATACACTCGCTAGGGACGATTGCAACACGGTGAGTTTAGATGTTAAGCACTAAGGAAGCACTAAAAATGTTAGACTAGTAAGGATGATAGTTGTCATTAAATATTGAAGAAGAAGCACTCACAACTTAGTTCGTATAAGAATTATAACAAGTAACTATGGTTTATAAGAATATTTGTGGATAGGTAAAAATGGAAACAAGTCTCCCTTATAGGTGTGCTTTCTATACTAAATGTACGCGTTTTCTAATCCAAAATAAGAGGATCAAAAGAAGCAATGACAGCTCATCAAGGAAAGAATAAATATTGAATAAAATGTAGACTAATTCGTTAACAAATAGTTCTAAACGTATGAGCTTTGGCTAGGCTGTCAAACTTGGGCTTACTAGGAAATAATAAGGTGATACATAATTTCAACAAAGCACTTTCGTCCGAAACTTTTCTCTGGCAACGGAAAGATTTAGCTAAATCAAGACTTTTCTCTTTCTTCAAGTTAATATAAGCTTCTGCACTACAATTTTGCTGGCACAACATGGAACGTAAAATACTTTGATTCTTGAATTTATTATTTATCGCACTATAAGGCCTCGACTAAAAATGAATTTTAGATCATCACAACTTTACGTAGATACTGAATTTCTTAGTTTCACGGGAGCCGTTTAGAAATATATACCTGTACTTCCATGGAGGATATTTTATAACAATATGGATTCCATTTAACTTCATTTGTATGTCATCTTTTCGTATGACGAAGTTATATAGCTTAACCAATAAAACTGGATCACATACTACAGATATCAAATGTAAATTCATATATTCAGATTCCTCTGGATAATAATAATATATGATAATTAAAATATGTAGATAAATCGTAAATACTTCTTTGTGACAAAGCATAACACAGCAGATTTCATTTTGTCCTACACATACATCCATATACAGGGTGAGTTTTTTTGAATGTTTAGCATTGGGATCTCAGAAACTACTGGAGATAGAAAAACGCTTAAATGGGGAAAGATGCGCAGTTTTACGAGTGTGATTTAAAACTGCTTTTGTTTCTCCGATAACTTTCATGGCTTATTAGATATTCAAAGAAAACTAAATTTTACGATTTTCTATAAACATGATTAGCATCGTTAATAGTAATTTTAGAGAAAAAGTGTTCAGACAAAAGTTTTAGATAATTTTACGCCAAATAAAACTATGTAGCTAATATTTTTTTTTCGTTCACCATTATCGAGTGATGACACAAACTTGTGTTTTTTTAAATGGAAACCATAGTTGGTTTTGACATCATTAAAGAGCTTATTTTTTGCTGATTACAATGATATAAGGTTTGATATTGTTATTTTAAAAAATAAAGAGGATATAGACATTTCTATGATTGTTCACTTTATAAGATATGCACTTTTAAAAAAAGATGTTTGGTGTTTTGTAATTCAAAAAACGAAAAATCTGAGTTACAATAGTGTTCGTTGGAGTAGTCGACAAAAATATACTAACCTTGCTTTCACGTTGAGTCACAGAAGTGAGAGCTGTTAATTTTTACTTTTAAGTCAAGTTAATTGTCAAACATTGACAATTAACTATTAATTAATTTAATTGTAACTTAACTATAAGCGGTGCAAACGGCCGTTAATCATAAGTTTGCATTGGCTATGGAATTTTCCAACGTAGAAAAGCGTGATATGGTTGAATGTTACATTCAGTGCCAGAGAAATTCTGCTAGAGCTGCTGAAGTTTATTTTGAAAATTATTTTGATCGATGTCAGCCGTCGCTATCTACTTTTAAGAGATTATGGGATAATTTAGCAGATTATGGTTCGTTCGTTAAACCAAAATCAAAAAAAGGGATGGATGAAGATAGAGAAATAAACAATATTAGCATGTGTCGCTCAGAATCCATCTATATCGACCCGACAAATTTTAACAGAAATGGGCTCCTCTCAACGCACTATTGTCAGAGTGTTGAAGAAGCATAAATTTCGTCCAGTATCACAAACTTTACTTGAAGGTGATAACATCAGACGAATAGCTTTTTGTAGATGGTTTAAAGATCAGTGTCAAAACGATCCACACTTTTCAATGAAAATATTATGGACTGATGAATCTCGTTTCACAAATTGTGGAATGTTTAATAGGCACAATGAGCACATATGGTCTCAAACAAATCCGCTTCACGTTGAACATAGGAGACCACAAATTAAATTTGGGTTTAATGTTTGGTGTGGTGTTATAGGATCAACTGTTCTTCCTCCTTTTATTTTTGATGGATCACTAGCTGGCAATCGTTATCTTATTTTTTTACAAGATTTCGAGGAAATGTTAGATAATTTAAATTTAAGAACCCGAGCAATGCTGCAATGGTTTCAACATAACGGAGCGCCTCCGCACAATCAACTGAATGTTAGAAATTATTTAAATTTGAACTTCCCTAATCAATGGATACGACGAAATGCACCCATTGAATGGCCGGCTAGATCCCCTGATTTATCAGTTTTGGATTTTTTCTTGTGGGGTGTACTACAGTATACAAAAGAACATATGAAACAATCGACGATTTAAGAGAAGCTGTCTTAGTTGCTTTTAATAACATCGATAGGCGTAAAGTACGCAATGCTACAAATTCTGTTGTGAAGAGATGCAATTTGTGTATTAATAATAATGGAGGTATCTTTGAACATTAATAATGTTGTGTGCCCTTAATAAAAGTTCTTATAGTTTTCATTTTATTACTACATAAGATTTCAAAATAAGTTTTCGTTTGGTTTGTATTTTATCAGTTCGAAATTCAATTGTTTTCCATAAAAACCATAAAAATGTCTATATCCTCTTTATTTTTTAAAAGAACCATATCAAACCTAATATCATTGTAATCAGCAAAAAATAAGCTTTTTAATGATGTCAAAACCAACTATGGTTTCCATTTAAAAAAACACAAGTTTGTGTCATAACTCGATAATGGTGAACGAAAAAAAAATATTAGCTACATAGTTTTATTTGGCGTAAAATTATCTAAAACTTTTGTCTGAACACTTTTTCTCTAAAATTACTATTAACCATGCTAAGCATGTTTAAAGAAAAGCCTAAAATTTAGTTTTCTTTGAATATCTAATAAGCCATGAAAGTTATCGGAGAAACAAAAGCAATTTTAAATCAAATTCGTAAAACTGCGCATCTTTCTCCATTTAAGCGTTTTTCTATCTCCAGTAGTTTCTGAGATCCCAATGCTAAACATTCAAAAAAACTCACCCTGTATATTACAGTTATATATCAGTTTAAGATGTCCAAAATAAATATGCATATGAGAGATAGCTAGTATAATAGATGATTGGAGGAAAGTTTATGGTTTTGTTTATGTTGAATCACCATTTCAGAAATTACAGGGCAATATCTGAACGAGAAAAAAGCCACTAAAATACACGAATCAAGTTATGAATTTTAATTTTACGGATCCGCAGTCATTTTATTTCCGTGAACATAAACGTAATCCTGATAAGTGCCAACCGAATAATCCGCCCATTTGCTCGGACTCGACGTTCTCCCTCGTCAGTTCATTCGCTTGGTATTTTGTCATTTTATACTATGCGCTTATTTTTAGGTATCCCTGTGTATATGGTACAGCTATCAAAAAAAAACGAAATCAAAAATCCGTTTACTTAGATGACACTCATTACCTTCTGGGGTTTCCTAGCAACGGAACGCTCGTAAGCGCTTCTGAAACTTGTTATTTCAACAATGTAGAACGAGCACGTGTAGTTTTTCGACTTGGATGTAACAGGATAATTTGTGTGCACTGCTAGTAGCAAAGCGTAGTTTGTGTAGTTAAAGTTCGGAGCTCTCTTCTACCTATACCCGACGTAATATGTATAAAGTGTCCGTTACAGAGATGACAACTGTACACGGCCTTTCAGAAATCCACCAACAAATATTCACCTTATGAACATATAGTCGGACATGTTTTGTTTTGATGATATTTGTAGGTACACAATGAACAATTAAAGTTGGTTTGGAGGTAAAGTACGCACATTTCAATCCGTCATGATAACAGGATAACATCTCGTATTGTTTACGTTTTTAGTCATTGCCGTTCCTATTTGATTTTCAGTGTTTTTATTGGTGCTAGTTTCGTTTTCTTTATTGATAATTTTTATTTGATATTGTTACATATTAAGTTTTGGTTTGCTATTTTTAGGGAGTAATTTCTTGTCTTTTTATTTTTAGAAGCCCCTATGTGTTTGTTTATGTAAATTTAAAATTCTAATTTTCAGTTCCGTATTAATTCTTGAATTTCTTTTTATATAACTATTTTGACATATCGCTCCATCAACTGTCATAGTCTTTAGATAGACTTTTTTCTTATCGATATGTAGTAGATTTCTGTATTATATCTGTACTTCTTTATTTAATTGTTCTATTGCTCGGCGTTTGTTTCTAATATATTTGGCTAATTTTTAAATATTGTACGTTCCTTTATTTTCAATCTCTTTGTTTTCTTTTAGAATTAATTGTGTAATTTTGCATAATTGCCTTAGGAGGTATACAAATCTCTCAATAAATGGGATTAGAAACTGAAGTAAATATTTATTGCAATGGATTTATTTTTCCTATATATATATAGCACTTTTTTCGAGTAATTGCGTGTCTGTTTTCGGCAATGACAACTTTTACTTTGTCCAGAAAGGGGACACAATACTTCTAGTTGATAGTTTGGTTCTTTGCGAGATTGTCGATAAAAGGTATTCCATACTAGTCCCAAAATATCCATTACCTTTTAAGCCGAAGAAAACGACTGAAGACTGCCATTATACCTCCATTACTGAGATTACCGTTTTGTTTCTGACATATAGTTATGGAGAAGCCCTGTTTCAGCGACCTCAACAAAGCTACGAAAAATCTATTGAATTTATGTTTAACAGCTTCAAATTGTCGTTGGAAATTTGGGTGCTCGCACATATTTAATCAGCATTGAGTGAACCAGACACCTATCTGGCAGAGAGATTCAACATGCCAAGTGCCACGAGCAAAATAATAATGTTCATTCTGTAGATATGCCCAGAGTCTTGCCAACCTCCTCCACGTTCACTCTTCGATCACGTAAGACATCATGACACGCTTCAACCATTTCTGGAATGCTACCAGATTTTAATGACACAAGACTTTCTTCGAGACTCATGTCGTCATGTTTAAAGCGACCAAATTTGGGGTCTTTGCCAGATAGTCGATAAAAAATATTTCCTTCTAGTCCTAATAATAAAACGTCTTGGCCTAATTTTGCCAAAGACTGTCACTATGCCTCCATTGCTGAGATTACCCTTTCTTTTCCGGGACATAGTCATGGGGCCCAGTTTCATCAAGTCTAACAAAGCGTTGCAAAAACTCTATGGAATGTATGTTTAAGAGCTTCAAATTGTCGTTGGAAATTCGAGTGCTTGTACGTCTTTAATCAGTATCCAGTAAACGCGATATGTACCTGACAGAGAGCTTTGACATATCTAATTCCACATGCAAAATTATAATCTGCACATTCAGTGGACATGCCCACAGTCTTCGCAATCCTTTTCACTTCCACTCTTCGATCACGTAAGATAACATCATGACTTTTTCAACAATTTCTGGTATGGTACCAGGTTTTAATGATCCAGGACTTTCTTCGAGACTCATGTCGCCATGTTTAGAGCGTGCAACCCAATTCAATGTGTGTCAGTTGCGTTCATCTTCTTAAAATAAAGGACCTACTGAATTGCACAGCAAATAACGATTTCAGCCATTTTACAACTTTCACTAAACACGACTGCTTTAAGGAAATGTATTTGTCTGACGAAACGTCAAACGATATTGAAAATTTAAACATTTTCTTTTAAACGCATGGCCTACTCGAAAATATTACCATTTTTTTCACAAAAAAATACTTATAAGCGAGTTTCACTATCCGTCAAATCATTCTTGTGTCTCTATGATGTATATAAATATCACCAACAACATGATATACAGCATAATGTCAGTTGATTAAATCTCAGTAATTTAACATTCGTAATATTCATTAATTATATACTGGAAACTTAATTAAATTCGATCAAACGGAAACCTTTGTATATAACTCCTACAAAATGAGGATTACGGACATTCTACTGTATAGGTTGCCAACCAATTCATATAGTAACTAATTACGTGTTCGTCATATAAATATTATTGCATAATCCAGCATGCATAAACATGCACTGTAAGACTTGAGAACAAATATAGTTTACGCCCTCAAATTAACTGATTTGTACCAGGTGATCACCGCAAGCGAATAACTCTAAAGAAGCATCTTAGATTAAATTTAAAACCTTTTTAGTAACACCTTTATTGCCCAGATTTGAAATAAATACGGATAACCCTCCAGTGCCGTTTTACTTATTTATTCTAAACAGTTTTAAGTTAACTTTAATTCAAATGAACTAAATCCAACTCTTAATTGTAATAACGGTAATAAACGGATCATTACTACGTGAACATGCAAAACTAATTGCGCTCATAATTAGAATAGGTTTCTATATGACTAATAAAGCGTAATAAAGGTCATGGCAATTACATTTTATTCAATAATGCCGCAATAAATGTTTGACTTTACTTTAATTAACTTAATATGTAATTCTTGGGAGTGCAAATAGATTTCTTTTAGATAGAACTCACTCTTAATTTATTATTTAAACCTTCATTATCATGTTATAGATTTCTGATTATTGCAATGTTTGACTTCAAATATGATATACTAAAAAAGACTTCTTCTTCTTCTTTACTTGTGTAATTAAAAGTTAGGCCATTGGCCTTTTACTTTAAATCTGAGTACGGCTGATCTTGATTGGATGGATGATAACAAATATTCTCTTACAGAGGAGTCATTTCAGATGTTGCAAGCCGGGGGCGCTTGTGGGGGAGATAATCTTGGGGTTCATATTTGAGAGTTGCAGCGAGAGAGGTATTATCGTGATTTTCGTTATTGGTGTAGAAATCTTTAGTGAGTCTCCTCATGAAGGAGGGTATGTCTTCTAAGTTCGCATTGTTATAAGGTTGATTGTTTCTTATGAACCATGGGGCTCGAAATGCCATCCGAAGGGAGATGTTTTGGAATATCTGGATTTGTTTGATGATTGTAGGTGCAGCGAAAAGCCTGAATCTGGCAAGCGTAAGTTAACATAGGGCGCAAGATTTGAGTGTATATACGGAGTTTTAATTTCGGTGAAAGGGTGCTTGCTGCTCCCAGCAGTGGCCATAGGACTCCTCGTGCCTTCTTAGCTTTTTTGCAAGATGTTTTGATATGGTATGAGTAGGTGAGTCTGCGGTCTAGATTGATGCCAAGGTATTTGACATTTGGAAGCCAAGGTATTGCCGTGTGGTTGATGTATATATTACCGATGATCGGTTTGGTTTTCCTTCGGAAGATTATTGCTTGCGATTTCTCGCTATTAATGGCTATTCCCCAAGTGTGGCACCAAGTAATGATTTTATCGACTGCTTCCTGAAGATTTTGAATGGCTATGGTGGGGTTAATGGAGGAAGAAAGAATTGCAGTATCATCTGCGTAAGTGGCTATGGTTGTTTTGCTGGTTTTGGGAATGTCTGCAGTGAAAATGGCGTAGAGATTCTAAAAAAGAAGAAAATAATATATTAAAAAAATGTTACTGTTTTTAATTTGTTATTTTCTTCTTGTTGAATTTTTTTTCTTTTTTTTTAAATTTTTAGTTATCTTAAAGTTATAAATTTTTCTTTGTGTTTTACACTTGTCACGATAAACTAAAGTAATCTGGTATAGCTTATATGGAAAGTCTTCAATTGGTCTGCTGTTAGGCTTGCACGCCATTGCAGGAGACGGAGTGTTAAAATGTAAGCGTAACAGCTAAGAAGGGCGGGAGGGGTACCAAGTTCCAGTCCAAGTTTGATCATTGGTTTTACAGTTTAACTCTTGACATAATGTATCTAATATTTTTAAAATATGTCAATTAAATACATGTATATTAATTCATATTAAATATTAATAGAAATATTCTGTATTATTGGAAATTTATGATTGATCATTTCAATCTTAGTGAATCTGTTAACAAGGACTTCAAAATCAACAAACACAAGAAAGATGTTCATAGAAGAAGCAGTATATAAATTCTGCCAAGCTGAAGAGTCATCCACATCCCTTGCCAGTGTGAAGGTGTTGACCAAGAAAGCGGAGATGAATGGAGGGGGGGGGGCTTATAGTCAGAAACACCCTTTATGATGCTGCTTGGATTAATCAAAAGAACAAAGCTAGTAAATATACCCGAAGGAAGCTGAGGACCACAATACATCTTGAAAGGTCAGAATGGATAGGCAGCCTTAGCAACCTCAAGAATTCTAATTTAATTTAAGTAATAGTTTTTTTTGTAAATAGGTTTGGTTTATTTTTGAAACCCATAAGAGCAATTTCAACTAAAGGTATCAGATGAGTGAGTATATATGTAATGCCATGAGACATCGAAATAAGTACAATTCTGTAAGCTAAGTGTATTGTCAGATGTTGACAGCTTTACACTTCCTTTCCTTCTTTCTTTTTAACATTTTCTTGTTTTTGGACAGAACATACAGAATGTATGTAGATTTTTGACATAGCATTTTTTTTTAATTTTTCTATAAATGCTTTTCATTAAATTTAATATATCTTAAGGCTGGGGTTCGCCCGTGTTATATGTCCATAAGGAATATCGGTGCCATTTTAACGAAAAGTTGTAAATCAAGAATAATGAAATTTTCACACAGTAAATGTTAAAACACACTCATCAGGTTGAGTTATTTTTAAAATCCTAGTGCCCTTAGTTTTTTCAAAAAAAATTATAGAATTAGTAAATTTGGAAGAAACAGAACGAAATTAACTCAATTTATAAAAGGCACTATGCTGATGTCGAATCCGAAGAAAAAAATGAATTTTGATTTTTGGTTTCGCCTAAAATGGTACCTAAAAAATCCATTAGATGGGTGTTTTAATTCGAATTTAGGAACACTTTCTGTATTAATGTTTGTTGTATTACTATCTTTATTATAAATATTTCTCTGTTCGTTTCTCTATTGATGAAGGGTTATAATAAAATCTGCAAAAAATCCATATGCAATCACAGCTCCATTTATGGACCCCCGTTAGGGTTACGCATCGAAGACCGCACCGTTAATATATGCCTTGATAGTCAAGCTGTTGAAGTTTCTAAAGAGTGTAAGCTTTTAGAAATAGCTAACGATTGTAATCTAATATGCTGATTGTGTCTGTGTAAATTTCCAAATAATACTCTAAAAATATATTTTCAACCAAATCACAATTAAACATATGTTATGTAAATGTATACAGTGTAATATCTTATAATTGTCTAGAACCAGTTAAATAAACCATCATTCGTTCTATAAAAAGTCACCAAGCGATCGTAGTGTCTTATGTCTATAATGCTTTTTCATTAGAAATTATAAAGTCGACATCTATTACAATTTACAAATTTCAAATAAAAAAACTAAAATGTGCTTGTATTACGACCTCTTGTTGTGAATAACACTACCAAAATTGTGTGCACCAAATACATCGTTTTCGAAAAATATAATTTTAGAAAAACTTTGAATTTTTCAGAAAAATGAAATTAAATCGAAAACTTATGAAAAATTGTTTAGCACAAAAATTTTTGATCTTTAAATAATTAAATTTTGATTAATAAATACATTTACTCTCGTGAGATTTGTACTTATATCCAGTATGCTTTCCACTGGTTAATGTGAACAAAATACATAAAAGCTGATGGAGCATCTTCAAGATTACGTCCCGGATTTAAATTAAATAAAGAATCTTCGTTCTTAGCCCCGAATTGCTATAAAACCAGCGTTGCGTGATAAATGTCTGTCGTTTAGTTAATCTGTTGAAGATGTTTCAATTGTCGAGAAAACGATGTTTTATCTGTAATTTCGTTACTATAACTCTCTGGAAAAAGCAAGTCATTTCAGTCATTTAAATTACGGACATTTGTAAGTATCAAAGAGATGACTTAGAACATTAGTATCTGATAGAATAATATAAATTACGACTTTCCCGCGCATTCATACATTTCATTACCATAAGTCAGCGTTCATTCGTAAAGACGAAAATACGGCTTTATCTAGTAAACAATGAACCTCGACAAAGTATAAGATATAAAAAATATTCATGTTGCTTTGAAAGTAAAGTGTTAAACAATGTATTTTATGTACAGTACTTAGAAATTGTTCGTGTGTGGTGGATTGCTTGTTCAAACTGATAAATTAAAGACAAGCATATTAAGACGTAAAAAACGTTCAAAAAAGAACTATCAATTTCGATTATTTATTTATTTCCAAAAGGTTACACTTTCAAGTAGAGGAAATAGTGCTGAAATTATTTAAGCTTAATTTTCCTTTATTATCGTCGTCAATCGCTTTGCTCAAATGATCTTTAAATGTAATGTAAATGTGCAACACTTAAAATATGTATGAGGGTATATTAATTCTACTTCCGGTTTCAACGGAAATGCATGAACTTAATTTTTTTTAAATAACTCACCGTATCAGTACCCATAAGAGAAGTCGTTTACTGGATACTAGCCAAACCATCGTTGCAATGACCTTAAAATGAAATATTTTAAAGCTAGAAAAGTGCTCTGCCCCAATGGGCAGTAATTAAAATAAATGACCGGGTAATTCTTTTTGATAGTGTGTTATTTGCGGATGATGCTGGTTTACAAAGAAACTGAACGCAATAAGACTGCGAATCCCTGCATTCTATGCTACAGACACCAAATATTTTAATGAAATATTTTTAACGATGTTTCTCGCCCGTGGAGGTCTTATGACTAGCCTGCTGAATCGTCAGATATCACAAAATCAGTTTCTTTGTATAGGGATCCGTAAAAGAGCAAATATACAGTATACCTGTAACCACAAAAGAAGTTGTGAGTGATCATACAAATATTAGAAATATAAGTACTCAACGCCTTATTAATGTCGATTTATCATTTCGGAAGCAGCATGTTCAAAAGCTTTTAAAAGTGAATTTGAAAACTTTTAATTCTATTTTAATATTCATATTTATTGTTATTTTATAATTTCTGCTCCACTAATTTACTCATGCATTCACGTATTTCTTGTTTCTGCACCTATAAAAATCAAGTTATTATTTTTTTTGTTTAATTTTAATTTTTTTACTGTGCCATACATATTCTTGAATTGCTGTATTGTAAATAAGATATTTTCAATGTTTTTTTTGTCACTACACCAACACATACAAAAATCATATCTCCAAGCTTATTTTTAGAAAATTCATTATAAAATCAAGCTTGATAACTGAAAAAAAAAATGTTATTTAAGTCATCCATTCAATTGTCAATTTCGCGGCAAATACCATGGGTCACTATACCGTATTCCAATAAAAAACATAAAGTTGGTAAAATTATATCAGAAAACGACAACAGCTCATTAATGGTCACTTTTAAAATAATAACGTCTGACATGTTTTTTGTGCGAAATTTAGTAAGCAATCCAAAAATAAACCAATGTACAAAGTGATGGTAATAAGTCAAACACCTTAAATTTTAGCCTATACTATCTTATAATTTTTTGACTAAGAATTATACTGGAAATACAAATATGTAATAATATATAGGCTATTCCATTTAAGAAATAATAATATGGTCTGCCACAACTTATGGAACACTCTGTATAATACAAAATAATTTTAAAACGTGCTTTTAATAAGTGGCTATCATTGGAAGAAAACCGCTTTCAAATATCTTTTCTCATAAAGTCACAATCTGCTTTCCCCGCGGAGATGACTCACCCTGTATAATATTATTATAAAACGTATTAATTAACATGCAGTATTTTACAACAGAAGCAAAGAACTATTTCGTAAATTTCTTTTTATATGATATTGTTGGTGTTAAATAGAGTATAATTAACATTATTAAGAATGCACAGAAGAACTTCACACGATTTCAAAGATAATATGTTTCATAAACAAACTCACCTCCTTTAAATATTTTTTTATGTTTATTGATTTGATGCAAACGACTACTTTTTTCGAGTTTTAAACTGCTTCCTCTATCCTTTGTATATTAAAAATACATAAAAGATAAATTTGAAGTGTAGAAATATAATAAATTTTATAATTCCAACTAATGAAAATTTAAAAGTATTAAGACAAATTGTTTTGTGTATTTTAACATTGTCCACGTATTTCAAAAGCAACATTCCCGGCGATTCTTTCAGTGTAAATATAAATACGTTTCCTTAGTGTACTTGATGGTTATTTATCACTCAAATACGACGTCGAGAAAGTGGGACACGGAACATCAAAGGATTAGACTCTATTGTCGCTTCTAATTGATCGTTGTTTTCTAGCTGAACCACATAAATCACATTTTGTATGCTGTGTTTCCTAGAAATCCATGCTGATATTTTAATATTATTTTGTTTATTTCCATGATAGATTTACTTAATTTTCAGACATATTTTTGTCACCCGTTTGAAAACCTGGTATAATTTACAATTTAAATTCTGGAAATAAATCTATATTAATAAAACGTTTAAATATGTTTTCGTATCGAAAACCAAATCAACAAGAAAAAATAATAGTTCTGATTGAATATCATCAATCCAACATATTTTGTTATAACGTAGATGCAATTGTGCCAAAAGATTATCGGAAATTGCAAGCATATTTTCTTCAATATTATTTAAACTGACTCATAGATTCTAAATCGCAAGTATTGTTTAATTTATGGGCAAACGCGTATTATTTCGTTAGGTTTATAAGATCCTTTTAATTGATTTTAAAAATAAAGAACATGATATATTTTGTTTCTGTGTGTTTTATTACACATTCTTTAATTTTGCTGTTGATAAATGTAAAAATAACTTCGCAATTAAAATATGAATATATTTTATTTTAAATGAAAGATTGATAGGGGAATTAAGCATTTTACGAAAGCTTTTAAATATTTCATTATATAAATTTAGGGAAATGTTAGTTTTTGTAGAACATTCAAATATTTTCAAATTGGTTATAAGATTAATAAACCGTCAATTCCTCATTTTCTTTAAAGATTTTATTTAAATATAAAGTATTTATGGTTCTAATAAATGACACTTGAATTTATTATAATATCGCGTGATTAAAAGCAAACGTCAGTGTATTCTTTTTATCTTCTTAAAAAATTGATAAAATATCTCTCTCTTATGTTGTCGCCAATATTTCACGTTTATTTACAGTGCAAGGATCTATCCATTAGTATTATTAGGTTAAAACAAATTCTGTGTACACTACACATTGTCCCTTTCAGAATATCACATATATGAGAACTTTTGACAGAAGCAATTACAAATGTTACAATAAGTATTTGGAAAAATTGTACCGAGCATGTAAATTTTTAATCTTTTTAACATGATGTGAACACTAATTTATTGTTAATTTCCAATATATAATAGAAATAAGTATTTGTTATACTTTATATATTTTCATAATAAATAAATTTTAATAGGGAATAATAATTAGTAATGTGTAGGTATATGTAATTAATTAATTATCTTTGCAGTTCGTGTAAACAATTTCAGCCGATGTAAATTTTCCATTTATGTTGTATGTAAGATTCACATTTCCAAGACGAGTTGCTTGAATTTACCTCCTCAAGGTTTGTAGCAGTGATACGAATGATTTATCTATATAAGTTCTCTATTGATATTTAAAATAGAAACTAATAAGCAAAACTTTTTCTGCAAGTTCTTAAGGATATTTTGATAAACGATGAAAGGCTTGATTCATTTTTGCTCTCTGATACAAATATTTAATAATAAATAGACTTGATTCACAATTTTCATGTTGATATCACACATTGTCCCTTTCAGAATATCACATATATGAGAACTTTTGACAGAAGCAATTACAAATGTTACAATAAGTATTTGGAAAAATTGTACCGAGCATGTAAATTTTTAATCTTTTTAACATGATGTGAACACTAATTTATTGTTAATTTCCAATATATAATAGAAATAAATATTTGTTATACTTTATATATTTTCATAATAAATAAATTTTAATAGGGAATAATAATTAGTAATGTGTAGGTATATGTAATTAATTAATTATCTTTGCAGTTCGTGTAAACAATTTCAGCCGATGTAAATTTTCCATTTATGTTGTATGTAAGATTCACATTTCCAAGACGAGTTGCTTGAATTTACCTCCTCAAGGTTTGTAGCAGTGATACGAATGATTTATCTATATAAGTTCTCTATTGATATTTAAAATAGAAACTAATAAGCAAAACTTTTTCTGCAAGTTCTTAAGGATATTTTGATAAACGATGAAAGGCTTGATTCATTTTTGCTCTCTGATACAAATATTTAATAATAAATAGACTTGATTCACAATTTTCATGTTGATATAGCACATTCACTAAAATGTGCAGTAATTATATATTTCTAACGGCAATCCTCCTCAAAACGTTCAGAACAAAGTCTATGCTTTCATTTATAAATTGGGCCTATATATTCATCCATAGATTCTTCTAATTTTTTTTGGAAAACTATGATAGAATGAACAGATTTGAATGTTAAGAGATTTGTGTTCATCAAATTATAGATGTATGCACCTACTTGTGTTTATAACTTTACTCTCCTGTTTCCAATTGCCATGCACTCGCATTGCTGCTTCGACTGGTAGAATGAAAAGCGGCACATCCATCTATTTTAACGAAAGTAGTAAATGAAACACAAAACAGCTGAATCCTTGGTCAGAATTAATACAGTTCTTCTAACCTCAATTGTCATGATGTCATATCAAATTGTCTACTAATTTTAAGCTATGTGTTCCATGTTTTGGCGGGATATTTGGATCACTCCTTCTTATTCTGAGACAGGGTATAGCATCATAAAAAATTGATGATGATGATTAATTGTTTTAATGGATGCTAAAATAGAAGGTCTTGTGGATGACTTGAAAAACTATCAATAATCCTCTTATCAGCTATACAAAATTCCATTATACCATACAATGACAAGTACCAGCGTATGAAATAGATCATATGCTTTTAAAAAAAGAAAAATTTTCCTGTCAATTAGACACTTATTATTGTCAGATAGAATTAATTCAAAACCATGCCCAGATGTAGTAAAAGAATTGAAATTAAAACAAATAATTTAAACAATGAATTCCACAAAATTATGATTAATACCTCAGTAAGTAAATGTCTCTTCGATGGATGCATTAATGACAACTTTCTAAATGAATTAAATTTAAAATGTGTCAGTTCTACTCCAAAAACAGAGAAAAGGAAGCAGGAAAGTGTAAGTGAAATAGAGGCAGTGAAATACAAACTAAACAATGAAACTAAAATAGGGATGATTTATAAGAAACCAGATAATATATTGAAAAACGATGAGAGTGAGCATGAACATAGAAGTTTCATAAAACAAAATTCCATTATACCATACAATGACAAGTACCAGCGTATGAAATAGATCATATGCTTTTAAAAAAAGAAAAATTTTCCTGTCAATTAGACACTTATTATTGTCAGATAGAATTAATTCAAAACGATGCCCAGATGTAGTAATAGAATTGAAATTAAAACAAATAATTTAAACAATGAATTCCACAAAATTATGATTAATACCTCAGTAAGTAAATGTCTCTTCGATGGAAGCATTAATGACAACTTTCTAAATGAATTATATTTAAAATGTGTCAGTTCTACTCCAAAAACAGAGAAAAGGAAGGAGGAAAGTGTAAGTGAAATAGAGGCAGTGAAATACAAACTAAACAATGAAACTAAAAGAGGGATGATTTATAAGAAACTAGATATTATATTGAAAAACGATGAGAGTGAGCATGAGCATAGAAGTTTCATAAAACATCTCTTGAAAATTATCAGTAAGTACGAGAAAGAATGCGAGCGTAAAAATTCTTATAAGGCAACACCTACCACGAAGTCGGTTATAATCAATACATCCAAAGAAGGTCGAAGTTTTCCTGAAAAATCCAAAAGTTTGCTCAAGAAGAAAAAGAAATTCAAGAAAAAATCAGGATATTTAGTATTTAGAGATAAACAAAGAAAATATGTTTGTAAGAAAAATATAAGAGGATATCAGAATGAAAAACAAAATTCTAATAATTTACGCATTAATAAGAAGAATATAAATAAAGGAACAACAGATCCAATAATAACACAAGTTTCACAAGAAAATAACACTGATAATGTCGGTAAGAATATAGGAGTTTCGGATCAATTACAAAATCAAATTTTGAAAGGTACAGTTTGCGAGATAAGAAATGCAGATGGAGAAGTTACTAGTCGAAAATGTTCAGTTTCACAAGATAATAATACTGATAATGTAAGTAAGAACATAGAAGCTTCTGATTCATTACAAAATCAAATTTTGAAAGGTACGGTTTGCGAAACAAGAAATGCAGATGAAGAAGTTACTAGTCGGAGATTTTCAGCACGTATAAAAAATCAAGTTCGAAAAAAAAGAATCAGTAAATATGATTTTTATTTACAAGGATGTTTAAAGAATCCAAATCCACCGAAAACGAAGCGCAAGACTGGCGCATTAAAGGCCAACCAACAATAACTTTCGAATAGTTATGAACTGAGAAATGTAACTATCAACTCAAAAAAGAGACGACTATATTGTTCAGAATCATGATATACGGACAACTTTTCAGTAGCTAAGAGTCAATAAATTCTTATAAGATTTGTGTACTTTAAACGCAGGATGAATATATTAATGGTAATGTTCCATGTCTTAATTTCTTTTTAGATTATAACATTTATAGTAGAGTTTGGTACAGCTGCGTTATTATTTGGCGTACATCTCGCAATTATTTCAATCCTTTTTCTTTAATTGTTTAATTTTAGAAGGGAACATCGAATTGTTGGGTTAGGTTGGACGACTCCTAATTCGTGCGATTATTCGTTAGCTAGGGAATCTAGAAATAATGAAATGTATTAGATGGTTACATTCCAACTATTAAATAGTATTCGTTAAAAATTATAAGATATTCTACTTAGATCCAGTCAATAATAGAAGTAATTTAGCAGATTTTCTCCCGTGTTAGAAAGAGAATTTATCCAACTCACACGTCGACGTATTGAGTTCTGGATGAATTCCGCAATTTCAATTTAGATGAACCTGTCGACAAGATCTTGTACTAACGGATATCCATATCCTTTCTTATATCCTATTTGAATTCAATGTACGACTGTACCATTTCAATTCACCATTAGAATGATTAGTATTGATTTTCCTTCTACAATTCGGTAAGCTCAACTCTAAAAATATATTGCTATTAATTCTTTGTCTATTACAGTAAATGAAATATTAGAGGACATTTGATATTGTATTATATCAAGAAACAAGAATATTTCTTATTTAAAATAAAGTCACCGAGTAAATAAGTTATAGAGAAAATGTGAATTCGTTTTGAAAATAAGATTTTTTATTTCACATCACGCGTCACTTGAGAACGGCTCGACCGATTTGGCTGTTCTTTTTAAATGGAAAAATTGGAAAAGTTTTTCGGAAAATTGGAAAATTCGGGAAAAACTGAAAGTGTTTTTTTCTATAGAATTTTTGTATGAACGATAGATATGTATAATTCTCTTGTTTGATGTTGTTCGTTAAGATCTTGGAAAAGTTTTCAGGAAAAAAACTCTTGATAATTGCAAAGGGAAATCGGAAAATTCGTACAAACCACAAAAATAATAATTTTTGTATGTACTCTCGATCATAACTGACGATAGGAACGACATATTTGGTTGATTCTTTTTTTGTTTTGTTCGCTATGCCTCTGGGATGGAAATAACTCAATAAAATAATGTTTTGAATTAAAAAAAATCTGGAAAATCTGGAGAACAATCTGGAAGAACGCATTTCAGCCTAAATGAAAATAAAATTACATAATTTGTTTTTACTTTTGTCTTGCTTCGCGATTTGTCCAACAAATGTAGTCACATAACACATTGTGCTGCAATCCACAAAATTGAATCAAATTGACACAATTTAATCGCAAATTTGAAAAAAAATTGGATGCTCTTGAGAAAATATGGAAACGCAACCCAGCCAAAATTAAAATAAAATTACATTTGTTTTTGCTTTTATGTTGTTTCTCGATCTGTTATTTTATTTCTATTTATCTATCAATTCTTCGTCACTATGTAATCGATTGGCTTCATTGGGTATGCTAGGATCCGATAGGTGGCGTTGTAGTCAAATTGTTTATAATTTAATTTTTATGGACCAAAATGGCTCATATTCACAATATATATTGGTTTCGTGCCAAAAAAGAAAATCACAAAATCTGGACCCAGTAGGTGCCGCTGTAGTCGTATTATTTACAAGTTTAAACAAAACAACGACGTCTGCCGGGCAAGCTAGTTTTAAATATTTTTTTTTTATTTGAGGTTAAAGTCATATTATGTAAAAATCCGTGATTTTATTTATTTTTCTTTTAGATGTTTGGACTTAAATGTCATTAAGTAGAAATTAATATTTTTCAATTTGTAATTTTGTAGAAATTAAATCATATTCAATTAAAACACATTATAGCATTATATTAATTACGCACCCAACGAAGACGTTTATAATATCAATGACTTAACATGTGATGAAACTGAAGATGAAAAACTAAGTATGAGCAAATATTATAATTTCTAAATTTTATCGCTAACCGGGGACGATAAGGAAACTATGAAAGAAAAAAAATCAATTTTAAGATGGAGGAAATTTCTTTTCCTATAAAGTTTTCTGCGATGTCAATAATATCATTAATATCATATGTATCAAAGATAATGGAAAATATTATAGAATTGTTTCGTTTTAACAAAACACAATATAATATCTCTCAATCAAAATAATTATATATCTGGTCGTACGACTAGAGCAACATTTCAACGTTTGGAAAGAATTATGATTTGTATAAATGAAAGAAAAACCATCTGTTCCAGTTTTATTGACATTTCAAGGGGTTAGACAGAATGCATTATCCAACATTACTTGTAATATTGCAAAGAATTGGTTTCCGATATTCTGTAGCTAGAATTATATATTACCGGAAGAGAGCGGTCCGTTTTGTTGCATGGTGACATTGAAAAGGAAGCAAGTCACGAAGGGAAAGAGTGAATATAAGTATACAACAGGGATTTGTCCTTGGAATGTTGCTGTTTGTTTTATTTGTGAATGATATGAATATGATTAGTGCTGGGTGATAGTTGGGGGCAGGGATATTGAATTTGTTGCCTGTAGAATCCAGAAAAGTTTAGCAAAATTGGACTGTTGGCTAAACAGTCAAAATATAAAATTAAACCTTGAAAATTTAGCACTAGTTTAATTTGGTAACCAGGATATTAATTTCAACGTGGACAATGAGGAACAAATACTCACCAGCTTCTGTGATCAGACTCTCAGTTACCATGAAAGCCACACATAGGGGATATGATAGGTAAATTGTGTCAATATATTCTGTGGATGAGTGTTTTTAGTGCAAACCGAGTCAGCACTGAGTATTCATTATGCCTGTTTATACTCAGCACTTTGGTACGGAGTGTTATTTTGGGGACTGCTGTCGAAATGCAAAAAGTTCATTTCAACTAAAGACGTATATAAGAACGTTTATTAATTTAGATGCTAAAGACTTCATCTTAGAATGTTCATTATTTATTAAATTGCATTAAGACATTTTTTTAAAGAAATTTAAAACCATACACAATCACAAAACTAGAGGTCTAACAAATTGTACGTTGATTACACTAAGACTGCACTTAAACAACTTACAAAAAGGTGTGGTTTAACAATGCATTAAAGTTTATAACAATATACTTGTTGAAATTAAAACTTAGGGCTCCACAAAAATAAAATAAAATCGAAAATATATTTAATTAACGATATTACATATTCTATACAAGCATTTATTACTAACTCTATAGTAAATATCATTTAACTTCAACAAGGATATTATTATGAATTTATATATTTAGAAGCATATTAATTAATATTGAAACGATTAATAGCATCAGTTAAATCAACTGTAAATATATACATAATGAATATAAGCTCGTGCATATATTAATTTGCATAATCTATATGCGTATAATGAATTTAAAAACGTATTTTTCTTTTAACTTTCCAAATTTGCAATCTATGTAAAACCTTAACTCCTTCTGTTCAGTGGTAGAACTTTCTTTCTTTAAGATTTAAACTCTTAAGTATATTATATGTAGGATTGGTGTGTATATATATATATATTTCTTAATTACATAATATAATAATGGCATTTTTGTTTTTCATCTTAAGGGCGGCGATTACCGGTAAGAAAACAACCTGCTTTCTTTATGTATCTACTTAATATGTTTTTTGTACTCATATGACATAACATACAGTTTTACGCATTCATATGGGTGCGGGAAATTCTATTTCCCGCACTCGTGCGGGAAGTAAAGTTGGTACTAACTGTAACTTGATAACATTTTAAAACCATAAACCCCTAATCTTACCAATACGCTGCCCAGTTTGTTGTTTTGATATGACAGTAATAAAACACAATGTAATAGAAATTGTTATATTTCAAAGGTATGTAATTAAATGTCAGAACGGCAACAAATATTGTATAAATTACCATTATTAACTCTTTTCAGAATTTGAAACAGAACAATTATTAAAAATTTTGATAGCACAATTTTCACAACCAGATATTGATACTCCAGGGATTAGCTGATTCGTTTCAATTGATCTCGATTGTGAGGGTAAGGTAACATTAATAGTATTATTAGATAATCCTTGTTGTATTTCAGACGTCGAACAAGTTGCAGGAGGAATCAACATCTTTGACTGGGTCATTTTTTTAGCCAATTGAATTCTGCTATGAAGAGAATTTTCGACATATCCTTCTGCAACCATAGATGATTTCCATCCACCATGTCTTTTAATTGAAAGCAAGTCAGCTCCTTGGTTTGCCAACAATGTTGCTGAACTCCTTCGGAAACAGTGACCTGTGAAGCTACTTACGCTATCAAGCTGAAGGTACTCAGCTATTCGCATTGGAATTTTACCAATTGTATTAAGACCAACAGGTGAAGAAACACACTTGCCATTGCGATATGTTAAGAAGAATCGTTGGTTGTTGTCTGGTCTTAAATTTGCATATTGCCGAATTAATGCAATCCATTCTGGCTTAATAATTGCAAATGTACGGCTTTTATCTGTTTTTGTTTGTGGAATTGTTACAATAATTAAATTATTTTTAAATTCTATGTCTCGCAATGACATTTTGCAAAGTTCTACACGTCGACATGCTCCAG
Source organism: Amphimallon solstitiale (assembly GCA_963170755.1). Classification (NCBI taxonomy): domain Eukaryota; kingdom Metazoa; phylum Arthropoda; class Insecta; order Coleoptera; family Scarabaeidae; genus Amphimallon; species Amphimallon solstitiale. Next base: position 86,431,436 of record OY720681.1, on the reverse strand, counting down.
AAATACCCATTATTAATACAGCCTATAAATACATATAGTAATGTATGAATTTAAAATATACAAAAATGACTACCTTCACTAGTAGGAACAAGGAATCTGGTGCTTCAACTATAAATTTAGTAATTTGTTCTTCGCTTAATACTGCCGATTTTTTAGGCTGAAGGTGTTTCGTTGCCTGTTTTAAGTATGCTATGAGTTTTGCATATTTAGATATATCCGTATTATCATATATTATTAAGCATGATTTTAGCATAGAATAAGTAGACCATAATGATTTATTTGATTGTAAACTTTGAAAATAAACTAATAAACAATTTTCTGAGTAAGTTTTTATATTTTTAGATCTAGCCCAAGTTATGAATTTACCATAAATGGTGTTGTATCTGTCTTTTGATTTTGTAGGTAATAAAGTATCGATTGCAGTATTGGCAGCTTCACGAATTTCAGGAGGTGTACATTGTATTTCTTCATCAGAATGCATGTTTTAGAGGAGATTTTAATTTTGTATTCAATGTTTGGAATTTGACTAATTTTAAATTAAATGTCAATTCAAATAGTAAGTACTGCCAACTCAAAATTTTTTAATTAATATGAACAAATTTGTAGTGTGTCATAAATGATAACGTATTTAACAGTAGGTATTATTTAATTATTCGTACAAAAAATATTGTACAAACTTCGTGCGTGAAACATTTCGCGAATTCGTGTCCATAAAGCGCTCGCCTTTCGGCTCGCGCTTTAAAAATGGCCACTCATTCGCGAAATATGCTTTCCCGCACTTGGTTCGTAAATAACTATTTTGTACTCATATTACATAAAATACAGTTTTATTTACAACCATACGCGTAATGTTGGCATTGACTTTGTTCACGTTTACTTCCCGTCCTCTATTACTGCCCTCACTTCACAACCTCAATGTCAGTCACAAAACTGTCAACTCCATATGTCAAAACCTTATCGGAATTTTTATCACAAATAATTATTAATTGTATGATTGTAAATAAAATTAATTGTTAAATTAGAATTATTGGAAGCTTGAATCCATGTAGATAGGCCGCCTTGCATCCGAGCCATGATATCTGGATTGCTACGGGAGGACAGTTTCCCTCAGTTCAAGTGGAGTGCAGTTCTTGAAGGTTTTACTACTCAACATTTATTTTATAATCTATTCACCGAAAAAAACTGACGTATATTTATTTGACGTTTACGCTAGAACATCACAAATCTGACAACTCAATATGCCAAAACTTTTACCGGAATTTTTATCACAAATAAATATAATAATTATGGTTGTAAATAAAATAGTATACAAACCTCGGTGAAAAGTTTCATTCCTGTCTCGAGATAAAGTTAACCTCAACGCTTCGCGTCTTGGTTAACTACTTAATCTCTCGACAGTAATGAAACACTTTCCACCTCGGTATGTAATATACTATTATAAGCACATAGTATTTACAGTACTCTACAAAATGTTTTCTATACAACTAATAAATAAATATAAAAAAAAATAGCGCACAAATGATTTACAAACAAAACCGTAAAATGAAATTAATCCTAGGAATTTTTACTGCGATTTGACGATAACCAGTATATGAACATAAAACATAAAATTAGGTTTACGTGCTTAGTGTTCTTTCCGGGATATTCCCGGTAAATTGAAATAAGTTAGAGCGTGGAATTTCATTTCGATAAAGTGAACCATGTAGTTCCTTTTTGAAAAGTCCAATGTTTCAATAAAATCAAGTTCGGAACAGTCGAATGGAAATAGCGTCGGAACGTAAAGGTCCGGGGTAAATAAGTAAATCCCAAATGACCGGACATCGAATGAACGAGAAACACAAAAGCCGTATCCACTAAAGTACTAAGAACTGAACACGCTTGAGGGAATACACTGTAAAAGTTTTCTGTGCTATCACTAAATAAAAGGCATTTTGATGTTATATAATACCTGGGGAAATTAAACGTGGATAAGCGTAAAATGACAGATAGTGGTGATGGTAGGATGTTGGAAGAACCGTTTAGTTAATACGTTTAAGTAAAGGATCTAGTCACCTATTTCGAATTTTAAACATAGTCGCATCTGAAAAGATGCGGAGTAAACAACAATTACATTTAAAATATGCACATGAGCGAGATTTTTATAAGTACCTACAATCTACAGGCAACCATCGGTCGAAGCACATTATAAAGGCTGTTTGATATAATTGTTAAATTTTGTTTCACCATTTTAGAAGCTCAAAATTATTTCTGCTCTAATAATTCTGATAATTCTTAAGACATGTGAAATTATCTTTTCATTTACATTTTATGTAACTTAAAAAAATGCGAATTCAGAACATAACATCCCCATGCTAAGCGTGCTGCTATCAATAACCACTGTTTCAACCCAAGCAGTGTTTACCCTAAAATAGCACTGGATGATAAACCCCAGATGGATATTGTACGAGGTTTGAACAACAAATAATGGAAATATGTAAATATCGAAGGCTGTATAAATCCGAGTGGTACAATTTTATTTAGGCTGTATTTGTGTACTTTTCTTTAACGTATGTTGAATTTATAGCCATATTGGATGTTCAGTTCATTGTTGGCAGTCAAGAGAGTTACACGTGTCAGAAACTGTAATAGCAATTGACGATATAAATACTGATTGGATGCTCTTATGTTGCTAGGAGCTACGCGTTAGATATTAATCCAACTAAATCACAGGTATCTTTTGGGAGGGAAAAACAGACTGTGATGATTTGCTGTATGTGTTGTAGTGTATAGAGAATATAAAAAGTTCGAAACTCTTGGTACGAGTAGTATTTGCTATTGCAAAATATGAACACATATCTTATAAGATATATGAATTGAATTTCCTTACCATGGAGTAAGACTGTAATGGCAAATTTGTTCCTTATATTACAAAATAATCAAAGAAAGATATCCATACATATACTACAAGATGAAATATAGTACAGACGTTTACAACATTAATATCAGAGACAAAGTCACCGCGTCACTGCATAGAATAGTACTTTACGAACGATCTTCACTTACATCATATCAAAATTACAATAGAATGCCATTTGACATAAAGGAGATTGGTACTATCGATAGGTTTCGTAGAAACTTCAAGAAGCAACTTTACTTTTTACCCCATGCTTCAACTCATAACTTTTATCATTACATGATGTTATGCGTCTTCCATCAAATACGTTGTGATCATTATCATTATTACTTTATCATTTTGATTCTACTTTCATTTAATGTTATATTTTGTTTCATTTACTTTCCAATGTTTGCACCGTGAGATTTACTTAGTTATTTGCAACAACCATGTGCACGTCAGTTATATTTATTTAATCATTTTATCAGGATTTTTTGTGGATGACCAAAATGTACAATCTGGACGTTTTTGATTCACGCTCTGTTTCTATGTTTGATATTTTTATTTTTACTGTTTAGTAGTTTATCTGTTGTATCCCTTTCGGAGAATAAAGAACATTATTTTTATCTTTCGATATTGCCATTTGCATGATACTCTATTTTCGTATTTTTTTACGATTCTGTAATCATGATTTAAAAATATTGATAGAATGTATATATAGAATCCCATATTACCTTTTATATTAAACTATTATAATGAATAAGACCGTATGCTTTAGACTTTAGATAAATCTTTTGAAATTAACTCTAATTTTTTTTTATTATTATTTAATAATGTTAATACGAGGGTAATTCTGAAAGTACATTTTGTTGTGGCAAAGTGCTAGTAGTATTGGGCGGAGTGCAACCGTTGTTACATCAAGCAATCTGTAATTCTTTAGGCTTTCAGCTATCCTAGTGAAAGCATCGAAACTGTCACGCGTTTGCTTGTTCAAAAATGTGCGCTGTCATTGAATATCCTGCCAAATGCGGGGAGTGATAAGATTTCTTTGAACAAAAAATCTGTCAGCTATACACATCCATCTTGAATTTGTGTCGTATACAGCCTATACATTATTGTGACGGTGTATTTCAATGCAAAATTGGTCAGACCCGTCAATTCAATATCTCACAACATTTCTAGGACTGTTTTGTAAGAGGTGGTCACCGGAAAATTAGGCTGCGGAAAATTTTATGCTTGATGGATGCCGAACATTGTCACGAAAATCCACACAACCAATTGAATGTGCACTGTCTTAATCTTTCTTTCCTGGTTCAACACAGATGTTGAACAGAATAGTGACTGGCGACGAGACTTGGTTAGACTATGTGAATGCTGAGACAAAACAACAATCAATGGCATGGGGTCATACCGGTTTTTCAAACCGGCCTAGGAAATCCATCGAACTTGGTCAAAGAGGAATGTTATGGTCACAGTCTTTTGAGATGCCAAGGGAGACTTTTTCGTTGAATTCATAAATGTGGAGCCACAATCATTTCTGATTTTTACTGTAACACTTAAAGGAAACTGAAAAAGATCAATCAAAACGAATGTGTTCGTCTGCTGACACCATGGATTGTGTTCCTGCAACGCTCGCGCTCAAAGTGCTAAGCGTCTATTCGAATGAAGCATGTTTAATTATTCCCCTACAGACCGGACTTAACTCCTTCCGCTTATCATCTGTTCATGCGCATAAAGAATATTGGAGCACTTCGCTGACGATGAGGAACTTCAAATACTGTGACGGGTTAGTTGAATTCGCTGGAGTCTTAGAATCATGCACATGGGATTTATAAGCTGATAAAACGCTATGACAAATGCTCAGCTGTAGATGGTGGCTATGTTGAAAAATGGAAGAGAGCTATGCTTTTTAGATTTAAATAGAAAAGTGGTTGTATGTATATTTATATTTTCTATTAACAGCGTGACCGAGGTTATCCAACATTTGGAAGTAGATGTGATATTGTATTCAAATATTAAGTGGTACAGCCCATAACCTCATCTACTAAAGAGGAATTAAAGAAAGTGAAGAAAGATATAAAAATCAAAAATCAGAGAAAAACTAATGAAGCGGTTTTGAACATGTCAGCATTTATGCTGCCAATACTAAGCCAAGGAAAAGTGTGAAGGGCAGTTTGTTTGTTTGTATCTGTCAGAGATTTTACCTTCGGTGAATTTGTTTGTCGAGGAATTGTTGTCGAGACATTTTCCAGACTCCACATATCAATCTTTCTTTCTGTGGATTTAACTTGGCCATGTATAATGAAAACGAACCCTTTCTTCACCACAAATGGATTACATGAACTGAGCCTGTCTGTGATACCGCAATATGTACATTTTCGAAATTATTATGGCAAAGAATTTACCATGGATTTTTACCATTATTCTTTTATTAGTAGCACATTATACATTTTGACCCCGAGATTACATTTTTTATCCGCCACATTTTATGGGATGTGATTTTTTATCCATTGGAATAATTGCCCTGTATAAGATGCTAGTTATATTTGTAAGAAGGTATTTCTGTAAGGTGCACACCTAGACGTAGTATGCAGTTCGAGCACTCGGAATACCTTTTCTTCCATGCTTTCGCATCAAGCGAATTTTGACGATGCAGCTGTGTAGATAGCGTGCCCGATATCTTCTAAATTATTATTATTAATATAAATTAGATCTTATAAGCAATATATTATTATATTATATTAATTCAGTTTATTTTAAACTTTATATCCACTTTATAAAATTTAAATAGGCTGGCAAATTCATGTGTTTTGTTACAAACGTAGATTAATCTTGACATTTCAAGTTTAATAAAATAGAAGAAGAAACAAACACAAAGACCGATTTTTTTGTGTGAAGATAACGTATATGAAACACCGTAAAAGTTCCCCATCCAGATTAAAGGTTAAAGTGAATGACGTGTGAAATTTCAAAGTCGAAGCTCGTCCAGATCTTCTAAAATTAAATTACTCTTGTTCTCTTTCGCAAGATACCTTGGACAAAATTCGATTTAATTTAGGATGTGCACGTGCATGTAGAGATATGATTCATGTTGCTTCCAGAGGTATTACATATTTTTTACTGAACGCGGTTTTCGTTCTATGCCGTTTAATTACCTTGTGAAGGTACAATTAATCATGGTTACGTTTTACATACTTTTTTATTTACTGGAATAATATTTTATGACCATACAAGCGAAATATTACGAATTATATTTTGCAACATTTTCTTCTGTTTTAAGAATTATAAACTACATATTTTCTAGTTTATATAAATTTTAGGTGTATAGTACAAAAAGGAGATAAACTGCATTTTCATAAAAAGCTACATATATTACAGACAATATATATGAAAATTTTCGTCGAAATAATAGAGAAACAATATCTTTTGCACAATTACTTGTTTATTTAAAATATTTGTTAGGAAAATGAAGTTTCCTGTATGCGAGGTCCAACTCATCCGCAAGTATTTTACTTACAGACTTCTGAACGGCTAGTGAAATTACTATAAAATATACGTTATTTCACAGTAATGAAGACAAAAATGTGGACGCTTCTATTTACTTAAAGAACAATGCCAGTTGTCAAACTTCTTTTGTCATATTATACCTCTATAAACATAAATACAATTAAAAATTCATCATTGGTTGCTTCAATTACAAACTTTTTAGCTTGTTCTTTAGTAAATACACTAGCTTTTTTAGGTATATGTACATTATCCATATAAGAACTTATATCTTGTTTTAAAATAATTTTACATGTGATAATGATTAGTCATAGACTATAAGAACTTTAATATATTCAAAAGACGTCTAGTATGATACAGCTTACAGAGCGAGACATGGCCGGTGAAAAGCCCCTTCCACAAGGTGCGCAGTTGATTCTTATAATATTACGCTAAGCACGAGCAGTCTCGAAAAATTGTCAAGCGTTACACATCGATGTGCAGTATGTCTCCTATATATGTATCTCTTCGCAGAATATTACAGATTCGTATTTGCATTTACTCCTTCGTCCGACTAATGTAAGCGATGATGAACAAATTTTTTTTTACCTGTCTGACACTGACGGTCACGTCTCGTTCTTTGTACTGTATATACATGATATAATAGTTTGTGCAAGCGACAAACGCTATTGCGTTTGTTGGTGATGACACAGCTAAGCGTGTTATCAACGCCAGCGCACGTGAATAATTACGGTTTTCTGTTCATAATTCTAGCAGGGAGTAGCATAAATTGGATCTGCATTTACTGGTTTCAAAATAGATTCCAGAGGGTGGATATCTAATTGATGTGATGCGATTGAACCTGATCCAAGAATGAACTACCTATTCGTGATTGTGAAAACATCATGGTTAAGTACTTGGACTACGACTATCTTATTTTTATTAATTATTTTGTTAATAATTTATAACGCAGTTTTAGACGTGCTAGATGGACTATTTATAATTTTTAAATTACTTTAAGAAAAAGTTTTTTGATTAGGTCATACTGTATTATGAATACAATAAATTATTAATTTTGTTTCCCTAAGAAATTTCAGGCATACTGGTAGCTTTAATGTATTAAATATCTTTTATTATGTGTCACATACAGGTTGTTTTACTTATGTGCAATTGCTGTAAAATGTTTTAAAAATATTAAATTTTGAAAAGTAAATTGGTTTATTTTATTCATTACCTCATCAATTTAAAACTTCACCTGAGAGTGGGACTTTTGCTAGAATAGCTAATTAATATTATATAAGAGGTAGACAGATTATTACCCAAAGGTAAGAAGGACAAAAAAGAGTTAATCTATGACCTGTTAACCTATGAAATATGAAATAAAATATCTGTAGGATGTTTAATGGGATCTATAAATATTATCAATGTAGTTTTATTTATCTAATCTAGCAACCACGGCAATATGTATTTCAAATGTCAATAATGAAAAAAAATATATAATTGCTCAAAAACTACACAGAGCGTATTTATTTATGTTTGTCGTTTTATAAGTATAGTTATTGTCATTACAGAACAGATTAGAGAGAATATGCATTCTTATAATTTAAAGTTAGGTAGTGATTAAATTGTTACATCGTGTTTCTTAATGTACTACTTTATAAGGATTAATAAAAGTAATTTATACTGCCGGGCATGAGATAAATCATGCTTATTCTGTTAGTTTTCAAAAGATAAGTATTTCAAATGTCAATAATAAAGTAAATAAATAATAAATGACTGCTAAAACCACACAAAACCTATTTATGTAAATTTATCGTTGATATAAATAGATATTGTTATTAGAGGGTAAGTATTTTGTAAGAATTATTTTTGTGAAACTTAAATAGAAATAAATTTTTATTGCAATATAATTACAAGGAACCGGAAGTCAGAGGATCTGAACTTTAAAATTGAATAAAAGGAGTTATGAGTGAGATATGACGGAAACCTTTACTACGGATTAAAGTACATTCATTATCTTTATATTTGAATTCTTTATAAATTTGTTTAAGCTTAGTAATTCAAGAAGACATTTTTTAAAAACCACTTTTTTGGTATCAGGAGACTTCAAAACGTGCATATCTGCAAAAATCTCGAAGTCGAAAATTTTCATCATCACAATACTTCCTATAATACGTATAAGAAAGTAAAAGGATACAATTGAAATGATCCCCACGGCTTCGTTTACAGTACTTGATCCAAGAGGTACAATTGTGTAGGACTCTGTTGTATAAATCGGGCTGGATCTCACTAATGATTTGAATGATATTGTTTTCCAGTTGGTCAATTGATGTTGGTTTGTTGCCATAAACCAGCGACTTAACGTAGCCCAAGAGAAAAAACTCTATGAACGTTAAATCACACTATCTTGGCCGCCATTACACATCGTCTCTTCTGAAAATAACGCGTTCTGGAAACTTTTCTTGAAACAACTTCATTGTGACGCCCAATGTGTGACACGTTTCACGATCTTGTTAGAACCACATCTCGTCCATGTCCATGTCATCCAATAGAGGCCACAAAAAGTCAGTTATCATGGTCATTGACAGCTACCGTTTGGTCTTTGTCATTTCGGAAGATGTATGACCCAATGACGCCGCCTGATCAAAGTCCACACCAAACAGCAAATTTCTGCGAATGCAATGAATTATTAAATAAAACTATTTTAAAAAGTATAACATGGAATGTCATGTTTTACATTGTATGGTACACGTAATTACATAGTCTTCAAATATTATAACTGATGTTTAGAACTATAGAACTATAACGAGCAATGCCAGCAAAAAATTGCCGAATATAGAAATATTATTTAGTCGTAATTTATTCTAAATGTAACTAACTAAAATTAGGTAATTTTACGAATATTCAACATAAGTGTATCCTTAAAGCTTAAAACTAACGAAGTTGGATGAAATTCTACATCATATTTCGTAGTTTCATGCGGTGAAAATATATAATTCTTTAATAGCAGACACAATCCAGCCTTGGCTTGCATCAGACCAAAACGCATACCTGTGAAAATTAATAATAAATAAAATATTTCCTCTACAACATAAATAATCAAATAAAAGAAGTTCTAATTCATACCGATGCAAATTCTTGGTCCTTCCCCAAATGGAATATAGGAATATGAGGGTCGTGTAGATTTATTTTCATCGGAAAATCTTTCTGGATCAAACTTTTCGGGGTCGGGATAATATTCAGGATCTCTGTGCAAACCCAGTAAGCTAATTAATACTTGTGTATTTGCTTCGATTACCGTTCCCGTCTCCTCTATTTTATAGTCTTTACTGCAAAATCTATCAATTGCACCAGCCGGAGTATATTTTCGCAATGTTTCTGAAAAATATAATTTTTGAACTTGAGACTATTCCTAACTGCACTTCATAGATAAGCATGACAAGATAGAAGCCAACAGAAGCAGAATACGAGGGAGCATTTCTAAATTCGCGGAAAGGACGGGTTATTACGTGTTCAATATTATTATTATTTTATTAATATAGAGCTTTAACACAATCGCGTCAGTAAACTACTGCTGATCAAGCAACTTAATCGCGCTGTTATCAAATTCCTTGCACGAGAAAAACTATGGCTTTCAAGTAGCACAGTCGCTCTAATCAAGAAAGCAATCACTTAAAGCTGACCTACTATCAAACCGGTCTATTGAAGTGATTATTCTAGAACCTCTCAAGAAGTCGAAAACTTAATAAGGGTAAATGCTCGGCTCAAGAGGACACAACTCGCTGGAATGACTGGTGTATATGATACAACCTATTTTAAAATCCTTCATGATGAACTTGGCATGGCTAAGGTCACCGCATGATTGGTGCCCAGAATGCTCGCGCCGTCACAAAAACAACAGCACGTGGAATGTTACAGTGCGTTTTCGAACCTCTGTGATAAGGGCAGAGATGGTGTATAAAGTCGAGTTTTCTCTGAGGATGAAACTTGGGTTCATCATCATAATCAAAGAAAACGCCACCACCTGAGAAGTTTAAGGTGTCACAGTCGGCCTGAAGACTCATAGCTGTTGGAACTCCGAAGAATCCTACTAATTGATTACAAAGATAAAGTTTCAATAATTGGCAAATGCTACGCTTCAATCCTGGAGTACTTAAAAGGAGTCCTAATTGCTTATATACAAAATTAATAAGCTGATTGAATGGATAAATTAATACCCATATGACCGTGTGCTAAATTTCATAAATATTTTCAAAAAATATAGTATCCTGTCGTACAGAAAATATGTGTTAAATTTTATTCGAAGTTTTGTGACTTTTGCAAATGCCTACGTTTTGAAGTTTCCTGATAGCGTAAAAGTGGTTTTAAAACATGTTTGTTCATCTGTCTATGCGTGTTAGTCAATGTGATGTGAGTTCGAAGACTTTTAAATCGTTCTGAATCATATCATGTACGTCGAACTGCCGACAATATATCACATATATGTGTTACTTGATACTATTCAGTACATTTTTAAAGCACACGAACCGCATTACCAGTGGTGGCACCTAGGAAAGCGCACCTGAGCAGCGTTTGGAAGGTCATAGGTTCGAATATAGCTCGTAGGTAAATTTTTAGTTTTTCCATTGCTACCTCGACGTTTATTGTGGCATAAAAAAGATTTAGAAACGAGTTTGAATATCTGCTAAAATATAGACGTCAGGTATAAAGCATTCTTGACAAGAAAAGTAACTTCCAAAGGCTTAATATGCTTCTGTAAAAACAAAATGGGTGTTTCATTTAACATAAATAAGATTATTTTATTTAAAATTGTTTCATATTGCCAAACATTCGCGAAAATCCAGTATACGCGTACATTAAAACAAGTCCTATATACAAGTGTCACTTTTATATAGTACTTTTCTTTCAAATCTTTAAATCACCGGATGCGTATAGGTGGTTAACATAAATATATTATATTGTTTGGAATTTAAATTTAAACTTTAGAAAAGTAAGTAGTATTTTAAGTAACTGCATCCATGTAGATATACTGAAACCGGGGATTCAGTTTATGCACGTCATACCTAATGTATGACGTTATTTTTTACAATGTAGGCCGCCTTATGGTGGAATTCTGTAACTTTCTCGGAAGCTCCGGCTATCGTAGGCCCTGGCAACGAAGTGACGTTGCGATGACGATTTCAGAATATTGAGAGTTAGTGACGTAGAACTGTCAAAACGTTCGTGAGTAAAGATTTTGTTGGTTATATTGTGGTTATATTAATATTATATAATTATTGTTAATATACTGTTCCTGTTGTTATATTTATAGTTTCTGTTAGTTTATTTGTTATAATTATTATTGTTTTATATTTGCAAATATGAATGGCTTTATAGCATTATTATTAGATGAAGATCACAACACGTAGGTAATCGATAATATAAAATATATACAGTATACATAATATATCTCATTCTCTTTATTTTAGAAATTATATGCGTATATTCCGAAAACATTTAAGAGATCACGGAAATCCTTTTGAAATACCAAACAGGCATTTTAAACAAATGTTTAGACTGAATAAGGACACTGTTCAAAACCTGATCCAGTTATTGGATGGACATATTGAACAAACAAATATACCATTACATTTGAAGGTTATTATCACAAACATCACTTGAAATGCATATTCACTTTATAGTGCACATTATATATTTGTTACAGGTCTTAACAACATTAAATTTCGTAGCATCAGACAGCTATCAGAATAGTGTTGGTATTAATAGCTTTGTTTCTCTCAGTCAGAGTTCAGTAAGTCGAATAGTTCATCAGGTCTGTCTTGTAATATCAAACAATTTATTCCCTGACTGGATAAAATTTTCCAGTGATTGTGAATCGAAGAATCATGTCAAGCAAGGGTAATTATGTTGTATCAAAATAATTCTTTATTTTGTTTTTATGATAAAAAATGGGAGACCGGAGATGTATTTTGTTTAATCGATAGCACCCAGTTCATATATTTACCAAGGGTAATTAAGGGTATCTTTTCTAAACGTTCTAAAAATTATTCTTCTGTATAGTTTTTATGACAAATGGGGTGCACGAGATGTAGGTGTAATTGATGGCACACATGTCGATATACTTGCTCCACCTTTAGCCGATGAAGAACACTCTCCTTTTGTATATATATATTTTTTCTATTCACATACTGTAATTTTTTTTCTAAATTTCAGCACTACTTTTATGGTAAGGTTAATAAAAGAAAATATATTTGACAATAAAATGTGTTTTATTTTTCAATATTTATACAAACAATCTCTATTTGAGTACCTATTATTCAAAGTTCACATTTCTAGTTCAGTATTATTATTTTTCTTTTTGATCTTTATTGTTAAGATTTAATAGTAAACATATAATTCATATCCAATATTAGTATAATTATCCGAGTGAAATGTCTTCTATTGTTTTATAATACTTGCTGGTAAATTTATTAAACAATAATTTTTTACATTCTTTTGAGTTGAAAAAGAGCAAATTTCAGCCTAATGAATATTACTCTCCTGTAAAAACTGCAAATAAAGAGAACTTTCAATTACTATAATTTCAGAGGCTCGACAACAAAATCCTGCAATAATATCGAATGATTTGGTGTACCAAGTACAACAATACATCACAGGATTGGTCGATTTTCTAAATACAAAATCATCTATATCCTTCAACCATTTATATACTTTGGCCTATGCTATTAAAACTTAATGTTACCTTTTTGGATCCTAAAACATTAATCGTTCAATACAGTTACACATTGATAAAATCTTTGCGGTTTGACTTACAAATAAAGAAAGTCATTGACTAAACAGGTAAATTTCCTCTTATTTTCTTCAACATAATATAAAGTTAAACATCCTCTCAATTTGATGTACATAGGTCTATTATTAGAAAATCTTATGAAAAAGTCAACTTTAAATTGTGAAGTTATTGTGAACACGATCCCATAATAGACTTTTTCGAACATGTAGTTTGTGCACATTTCACATGCTTTATGTTGTGTGGATATTGTCTGCTAGGTTTATGTATTTTTTTGTGTTTAGGTACTCTTGTAAGAAAAACAATGTCCACTTTATAGGGATACCTGTCCTTGTTGGCTTTATAAAAAAATCACATTTCATCATCCATAAATGTGCCTGAAAAGACATTTATCTGCAAATTCAGATACACTAGTGCGATACTACGTCCCTTTGAAACTCTCCTAATGATAAGAGTTCTTGTTGAAATTTTCCAAAGTGTTTCATGCTATCTTGGCAGCAGTATAAACATATGTTTATATTATGTCTTGGCATTACAAAATGTTCCGTACATTTTCTTTAAAAAAAAATGTTAGCAATTGCTATATTATATTTCAAACAATTTTCTTATTAGTTAAAATTTTAAATTGAAATATTTTGGTATATGTTTACGAGATGATATGTCTGTTTACATGTTAAACATAAAGGTTATGTACGAAAAATCGTAAATTGACACTTCTACGTCACTAACTATAAAAATTCTGAAATCGTCATCGCAACGTCACTTCGTTGCCAGGGCCTACGATAGCCGCAGCTTCCGAGAAAGTTGCAGAATTCCACCATTAATTTGAGTTGGTATATAGATATTATAGGTTATGTTCAAGTACGTTTCAAATGTCAAACTGAAAGTGTAAATTTAAGCCTAGAAGAAACGCATATGAGAAAAGTAAAGCGTGAGTTTTTGCATTAAAATATGTTCAGCCAATGATAATTGTACTGCATATGTAATTATTAATTTAGATTATGACATGTTGAAGATTATAAAAAGTAATAGCTTATTATTATAGATCTAGATATATATTTCTTATTTGCAATATAAAATTTAAAATTAAGATTACAGTAACTAATAATAAAAATTATAAAAAATAACATATTTTATCCACTAAAATGTATTAAAATTTGTTCGCATTTCTTATCTTACAATTTCTAAGTAATTAAGCACAATAAATTTGATATTATGTAGTATATAAAGAAACACAACAAATTAATCCGAGTCTCGATCACAAGTGGTATCACTATTATCACCTAAATGTATAATTAATTCAGTTGCATCATCTTTGTCAAATCCCACTTCTCTGTCTCACGACTTTTGTATTATAGTCACCATACTAATATTTGATGCTTCACGAACTCTCTATAAAAAACATTATTAATAATCTTATTACATATTATATATAATTAATATATACCTCATTAATAGCATTGATTGTCCTCTATTACTTCGTTCTTTTGTAAAATACTCGATTAATGATGCAACTAGCATTTTGCTTTGCTTACATAAAGCTTTCGGCCTTTTAAGGTAGAAATATAACATGAAGATGCAAAACTAGTTTGTAAAAGAACTAATAACTATGACTAATACCGCGCGATCATTTAAATTCTAAATCAGAGCAGGCCGTGAAATTTAAATTAAGTTGGTATATAAGTACTAATTTACAATTTGAATTGTCAAAGTGACGTTTCACAATGTTAATTAATCAATAATTGACATTCTGGACAACCTAATAAAAAAAATCCCGCCTGCTATAATTTAGAATTTAAATGATCGCGTGGAACTAAATAGAAAGCAGGTAAATAATTAACTAGAATGACAAGTATAATGACAGCAGCAGAAATGGCAAATCGAATGTTACTGTCATTATACAAAAAAAAAATTATAAATTTGTTAAAAGAACTATTAATGTTCTGCTAAGTTAAACAATCCGATAATAACTAACACATATAATATTGACAAAACAGTTTATCAAAAACAAAAATTTAGGTTATTAGTAGTTATTATTATTCATATAAATTTTAAGTTGTGGGGTTGTCATGGATCGTCATAACTACGTAATTTCTTACGTGCCTTAATTGACTGACCGGTTTCAGTACACAGGTAAGGTGTTCTAATTTTTTTGAAGTTCTTTGAATTTTGGATGTAGTACACCTCTTAAAAATTATATTGAAGCCCTTATATTTAACTTCTAGACGTTTGCATTATAAAACTGAAGCGACTCACCATTCTCTCCAGCATATTGGGCAGTGAAATTTACTTAAATGCTTCATGTAACACTTCCTGTCTTGTTTATATTTAATATGGTAAACTTAATCCAAAATCTCCAAATAATTTGTTCTACTTACCAATTGTGGAAAAATATTGGTAAGGCTTTTTACTGGATAAACACTGATTTTTATATTTTTTTGCTCTTTAAACAGGCCTATTCAATATAATTAATATTGTGAAAACCCTAGTGGGAAGTGCTTGACATTCTATTGTTATAAGACAATTAATACGTTTATTTTATGTTTAATCGGGTGGTTAGCTTGTAGAGTTGCAATACTAATCCAACTTAACGATACTATTCTCGTCTCTAAACCGTGGTGCGTCAAGAAAAGGAAACAGTTATTAACCTCTTGTTCTATTACAACATTCAATTTTTTGAAAGTTGTTGAACATTTTCAACTTCCTTCATTAGTAAAGCCAGTAAATCATCAAAGTTATCAAACATCAAAGAAAATTCAACTTGTATAGATTCACCAACAAAATGTAAGATAGAGTTCATGACTAACTCCGCTGTGCAATGGTTATTGGCATCATCTTTAAGACTCCCTTTGATTTGGATATACCATTAGTTATCAGGAGAGATATATGTCAAGTTGACCAGAATTTGAATGAGTTTAATGAAGAAGTCTTGCCGTATGGAAGACACCTCAGATGTTAAAGTGAAGTAGATTCTAAAGATGTGTCCAATTAGGTCAAGGATCTGTTGGTGAATAAGGAAGGAACATCGAAGGAATTCAAAACAAACCTGGATGGGAAGTGAAAATTGTTAGTATTTCACAGAATTCGAAACTGATATTATTAAATTCTCTAAAAGCATGGTTAATTATCTAACGTAATTGTTGCTTGTGGCTCTCGTTTAAATAATAAAAATTTGTGAATTAAAAAAGCATATATATCTTACAATAGTATATTATGCAATGAGCATTTAATGATGGTTATGAAGACACGAGAATGAAAATTACAATACGATCCGAAGGCGAGTATCGTAATGAATACGAGTGTCTTAATAGCCATTAAATGCGAGTTGCATACACTATTTTTTCTACGACCCCATAATAAAACATTATATTTTGAACATTCCATGTCATAAATTGAGCGTAAAATTTTCCGTGCGTTTTTGCGAATTTAGCTGGTAATAAATTATTCGTGGCTACTAAGGCTTGTTCCATAATTTCTGGTGGAGTCAAATTTTACATTTCACTGTTATTATCCCTCATCTTTACCGTTTATATTTTCAAAAAAGCCCAAATTTTAACTACTTACTAGTAAAATGTAGAGAACTGTCAACTTTAATTAATTTTTATATCTGCTGGATATGAAGTGGACATACTGAATATTGATGAATATTGAAATGTCGCATTCCTATTGGTTATAAACTTGTATCTTAATGAAAATCTGGATCTTAATGGACATAATTAAAGTACAGGTTCAGCATATCTAATAATACAATTAAAGTATGCAAGTAGAAAAAATATCTTCAAATTACCTTCAACAACCATGTTCAAGTATTTCATTTCCATGACACCCTCGTATGTCAATTTTCCTTCGTATTTCTTAATTGTTGCATTAATTTCTTCTCTGACCTTATCTTGTATATGCCTGTTATAAGATAATTCATGTAGACAGAATGTTATCGTTGTTGAGGATGTTTCGAAACCGGCCAAGAAAAACATGAAAGATTGAGCTGACATTTGCTCTACAGTTAAACCATTACTTGTTGTCGTAGCATCTTGTTTTAAATCGAGTAACAGTTGTAAGAAATCATTCCGTTTATAATTGTTGGTCTCTCTATCTTCAATTACGCTTCGTGTAATATTAAGGAAGAACATTGATATATTATCTTGTATCATCATATCCAACATTTTGTTGACTATAGAAGGTAACTTACGTCTAAGAAGCTTGATCAATTGTGCTGTGGGCGTAGGTTCAAAAACTTGTTTACCATACTTTCTAAATTCGGAATCACTATTACGAAAACTATTGCATTCTATCCCAAAACCGACAGATCCAACGACATCAGTTGTAAAACAAGCTGCTACTTCTTTAACGTTTAAAGCTTTTCCTTGATCGCACAAGTTATTAATGTGTTGTATCATTGGGTCACCGCAGTCGAGTAATGTTCCAAACATCTGCTTCATTTTTCCCGACGTGAATGTAGGTGTCAATTTTACTCTCAAATTTCTCCATTTCTCTCCTTCCAAAGCAAATAAATTTCCGCTTAGAGGATTTTTCGTTTCATCAATATGAAATCCATGACCAGGAAAGTAATGAAAATCTTTAGATAAGATTCTCTTAATTAAATCTCTGTCGACAGGCACAAAAATTGGCCGAGTTATGGAATATATGCCACCATACTTGTGCCCTTTTGATTTGAACTCGTCGTAATTGTATTTTAATTGTTGGTAAATTGAAATGCTTGGATTAAGCGGATTTATCCCAGACCCCCACGGTATTGATGATTTGATGTATTGCACATTTTTGTTCTTCCAATAGTTAAAACGTTTTCTATAAAGTAATAACATATACAATATTAGTAACGCAACTAACACTAAGATAAGACTAAACATGGTTAAGTTCTTCAATGAGAGTACTAATTTATATTTAAAAGTTTCCGAACATTTTATTTTGATACATCATTCACTCAGTACAGATAACAAGAGATTATTATTATCTCATCATATTAATTTATTAAATATATAAATAAAAGTTGTATACCGATAAAGCAAAATCCTAAGTACATATTTAGTATATAATCTATACACTCGTGAGCAAAAGTATTGCATATTTTTAATTGTTTGTGCTACGTGAAAAGTTTTGTTTGTGTATTGCTTTGCTTCGGAGATAATCTTAAGTTATTGACTCCGCAAGTGATATCATCATAGTAGGTCATATTGCAAACTCGCGTTCCAAACAAACCAAGTTTAACGTACATTTAGCCATTTACGAAAGTTTAAAAAAAAATATTAATATAAATAATTTTGGTTTTTGAAGGTAAGTATATTTAGACATTCCGTACAAATGTGTACTATTCCTACAAAAACAATTTTCCCAATTGTAACTTACTATTTACTTTAAAAAAATATTTAAGCAAAATGAGGTTATGTGTATTATAGGAAAAGTTTGTTTTTAAATATAATAATTATTATACTACATTGAAAATAGGTTTCTTTGTGTAATTAAGTAATTTAGTACTCATATTTTTTTTACGTTTGTGTATATAAATTGTTGTCACAATGTAAACGAGTTTATTTTTTGTTTTAATTTAATTATTGGTTTTTGTAGCTTTTGGAACACTATTAAGAGAAAATCGTCTGTACTGGGTTGGCAGTAGAAGTGTTTTTTATCCAAGAGAGAACCTTGGGGCAAATACTGTGGAAAACTGGAACGATGTTGGTGGTGATCGTCGCGCAAGGAATGCCATATGCGAAAAACCTTGTAAACTCTCTGGAGAGGTTTTTACACAAAATATTCATAGTAAATACATCAAAGTAATCAAAATGAGCAATTATTTGTTTATCTTCTTTTCATTAAATTCATACACGTACATATGTAAATAATCAATCTTAAACATAATTTATAATTTCCAAAATTTTACACTAAATCCTACTTTACATATCTATTTATCGTATTGAAAGATATTATTACAGGGGATAAAATGCAGTTATTATAAGTACTTAACCCTGGAATGCTACACTTACTTTTAGATATTAATCTGCTACAATTGGGTGCAAGTGTACACCAAATAAAAGTAGGACAGTTTTTGTGAAAAATGTGTTAATTTAAAAATAACGCAAAAACTAGTGAAAATAACATTTTGATTTATTCAGCAAAAAAGTATTTCATTATTATTTCGCACAAGTTACATACATCACAGTTGACTCTAAATTTTAGAGCTTGCCTTCTATGGAAAAATGAATATTTACCGATGGTAGCAAGTGACCTTCTTCGTACTTTTGCTGGAGGGGTTATTTTTAGTACATTGTATTGCACGGGGTTCACGCCTCCAAGTTGGAGTTTCTAAGCAAACTTTCCATATGAGGTTCCACTAATTCAAGTGGGAGTTTTTTCAGGTATTCTTTTCTGGTTTTGAAAATTTCTTTGCTGTAAATATACCTCTAGAAACTCTTCATATATTTACAAATTGTTCATCAATTCCTCAAATAAAAAGTAACACATGAGCAGTATCTGAAACATCTGTTGAATCATCCAGGGGCAATTGTGTCATCATTTACTCTTCAAGTCACAGTGTTGGCTGACAAACTTATCCTTTTAAATAAAATAGCGCTTTTAGGACACTAATCCTCTGCCGCTGCAATCCTTGATTAATTCGCCATCAGTAAAAGGATGGGAAACCCATGATTAATTTGCCATCAGTAAAAGTATTCCCATGTTATACTACTAAATGAGCCACACAGAAACTAGCACGAGTTACTGCTTCTCGTTCACTATATAGTCTCTTAAATAACAATTGCTAAGATTTCAACCCGCGTTTCAAAGTATCATATTTTTTTTAACCGACGGCTTCCTGTAAGCTTGAAGTAATTCTGAGAATGTTAAGTCTTATAATGACTAATTTTATTTGTTTGCAAATTATTAATTATTACACATTGTCTTATTATTTGATTCAATCACGAAAATTGATATTGTCATTGCTTTTTAAATGTGCACACTATCTATCTTTCGTTTCTTTTCCATATTTATACAAATCCACACAAAAGGCACGTAACTTGGATATTCAATTTTATTAAATAAGTAACGTTTCACGGTGAATAAAATTGGCATATTAACCGAGTAAATATATTAATCTTAAAACTTAATTTGAACAGGCATATAATTAATTTTACTGCTGTCGATTTTAAGAAAAAACTTTGTCTCTTTTTAGAATATGTATTTAACTTATAAATATTGCTTAAAATATACAACCAATCCAAAACTAAATTAGTCCTACAATAAATTAATTTATCCTTCTAGCATTAATCAAAAGGGTATCTCTAAAGCTTAACACTAATGTGTTCGGATGAAATTCCATGTTGTATTTCGACATTTCGTGCGGTGAAAAAATATAATTCTTCAATAATAGGCATAATCCAACTTTGGCTTGCATCATACCAAAACGCATACCTGTCAAAATCAATTACGATTATAAAACATTACCTCTACATAATATATAGGGTGATTCAACGATTGGACAAAGTAAATTTACTAATTGATGCTTAATGTATTAAAAAATTTGCGCAATGGAGTTTATAGGATTGCTATTGTATCACTATTTAAAAACACATACATTTATACAGGGTGATCCATCGCTGATAGAAAGAAGATATATGTGGATAAATTTGGATTTCACAGTAAAATAAGAATATTTTTTATTAAAAGTAATTAACGACTAAAGTTAATTATGATTAAATTCACATTGTAACATTTACAGATGCCAATGATTCAATAGTGTAATGACATACACGCAAAATATTTAGGTATAGACTACATATAAGGTGCAACAAGTGACATATTTTGAGCTTGTTCTACTGTGATGTGGAGAAATGGGGAAGCTTTAAATAAAAATAAACAACAACACTTAATATTTTCTACAGAATCATATTAAGCCGTGTAATATTTTAAAAGATGTTGAAATGTAAGCTAAAAATCTTGTTCTTGATGCTGTAAAAGTCGTGGTTACCATGGAGAAACATGTTGAAAAACGTTCATGGTGGAAGATCTGTCAAAGTCTTCGTAAAAGAATATTAAAGAAAATGGTGCTACAAACTTGTATTAATTGTGATATTACTTATTACTATTACTCTTGTTGTTGCTCTTATGTTATTTATTGTTCTAAAAAAGTTTTTTGTTATAATGAGAATAAAATAATTTTTTACACATATTTTATATACGTTAGACTAGGTATCTTTTATTAATTATAATGTTCACTTCAAGAACATATTGAAACAACTTTTAAAACTACATTTAGTACAAGGTGATAAAAAAGGGGTATCTCCTTATCGACAAGCCCGTTGCTCACAAAACTAGAATTCGAGACTTGGGTATACTCTTTCATACAGGGATAACTTTTAATGATAACATTATTTTTCCGGTATACTTACTTCTGCATACAAACCTCTTAGCTTTGTATTCCAAACATGCAAACACTTCAGTGACACCATTGCAATTAACTTTTAATACTTTACATACTGCTGTGGTATTTTTCTGTATATTAAAAAAATATAAAAAAATAAAAAAATAATGAGAAACTGGCTATAACCAGATTTAAATATTAAAAATTTTATACATGTAAAAACATTGATAAAACCAGATATAAGTGGTTGTTACTGAATAAATGTGGATATAACCAGATATCACTGAATATGGTTAACACGTTTTTATATAAATAAATAAAAAATAAAACAAATAAAATGCCAACAAAAATAAATACCAGCACATTTATTTTAAATAAATATAGGTTTACATATTTGATATATTAATTATAATTTAACATTTCATCAGATATAAATATATAGAACAATCCATTAATTTATATAAATATATATTATTTAAATTATTGCATGACAATAAAGATTCGAACTGATGAACATGCAATAGAATACACATCAATGCAATGTGGGTTGCATACCCGTAAAAATGAAACCATTAGCAATTCAAATAAAAATTGTATTGAATATTGTATAAAACAACGTTAAATAAATAAAAACTAACCTCAATTTGAATAAATTAAGCACAAGAATGGTGTTAAATATCATACAAAACATGATGTTCAAATACTGACCTCAGTCTAAAAAAAGGATATGTAATGATTTAAACATTATTATTAGTAATTAATAGAAAGTAGGTCATTCGGTAATACATTCTTTAGTAGCAATCATAATCAATGAATAGAAGCCTGCATTTAACATATTGCGATAATAATAAACACTACAGCGAAAACAAAGGTCTTTATACGTAAATAAATATATTCCACTCATTTCTCAATCACTAAGATCAATTGTATTTTCTTCCGTATGGGACATAGAAATGCATATAAAGGTATATGATTTATTTGCTTTCTATACACCAACACATCCAGAATGTAAATATTGTAGCCTGGTTCATTATTAAAAATAAAACGTTATGTTAAGTATGCAATTTTTCACTGGTATCTCCAGAATAAAAGATATTATTGAATGTACATTTAAATATACGATTGGCACAATTTCCTTCATATAAAAATGCTTCAAGAGATTCCAAACTAAAAACAAGTAAAACATTAGTCAGTATATAATATAGTACAGCTTAAAAATACCTACCAATCGACAAAAATCAATCGATGTTAATTAGATATGCAAATACATGATATGTAAACAACAACAACGGTAACATGGCGGATGAAAAATCATGTGATCACATGACATCGATAGTTACCAAAACAAACACGGAGGGCGCAATAGAAGAAAATTCAAATTGAACTAAAATAATTTGAAACAAAATAAGGCGTTTGTCAATTGTTGAAGGGTATATAAACGCGTGCATTTGCGGAAAATAGGAAGTCCATCCGAAGATCTTCAATACTTAAGAAGAAAAAGAAAAAAGGATTTGATCAGCAGTCCCTTAAACTTAAACCAGTGCTTCAAGTGTTGTCAAATAAAATAAAATCTAAAAAGGCATAAACGCTTTTAAGATTTAGACGTCGTGAAATAAAACGTGTGATACGTTTTTCAAACGATAAGTGCGCGCTAAATACAGTAAAGCGCGGGATATTATTATTCGACTCTATAAAGCCCGCCATAATAAAATTTCAAAGGAATGGAAGGCAAGAATTATCAAGAAGAATTCGAAATGATATACAGTCAAGAAAAGTAAGTACAAGCACTATTTAATAAAACTTCATCTTGCAATCTTATAATAAATAAATAAAGGAATCTTCATGTGTGTTATATAAAATTACTGGATAATAACGGTTTTAAAGAATATTATTTAAACATTTAATAAATCCTTCTTTGAGTAAGTCTTAGTTTGACGTGAAAATCTCAAGTTAAGGCGATTCAACGGAGTATCAACAATTTTACCTGGATAACAACAATTTTAAGAATATTATTTAAACATTTAATAAATCCTTCTTTGAGTAAGTCTTGGTTTGACGTGAAAATCTCAGGCTGGGGCGATTCAACGAAGTATTAACGTTTTCATTTGAATAGCAATAGTTTCAAAATATTATGAGAAACATCTAATAGGTTCCTCATTGTTTAAATCTCGATTTTGACGTGAAAATCTCAGGTCGAGATGATCCAGTGGGGATACGTTGGTAAAAGGTAAAGAAAGTAAATTTAGTAATTTCCTTGATTTGTAAGCATACATAAAGAGATAATTTAGTAGACTTCTACAATTTGTCCTAAAGGAATAAAAGATTTGCAAGGTGCTTGTACCATAACTGAGAAGATAATACACCTAAATAAAATAAACTATTGTATTGTATACTAATCAATATATTTTATGTTTTTGTAAACCTTTATACTGTAAATAAATATAAGTTGTGCTGACATTCATTATTTACTTATTCATACCCATCCCAAAGGAGAACATTAGGAAAGTAAACATCACAATCACAGCTAGAACTCACAATAAGGAAAAGCTGTGACATATTTTTTTTATAAAAACAAAGAAATTTACCTTTTAGACCCTGAGATTATTAAAGAATATTAATTTATTAATTTGACTATTGGTTATCAACCATAATACAGCAGATCACAGCAATACGTAGCCAGTATACGTTTGAATACGATTCTGTGCTATAGTACTATATCTATACGGTTCTCAGTGACTTAGTTGAACGTATACTGAGAAAATTCATAGCTCTCCTTAATAGATATAACTTTGAATCATTGATAATCAAACAAAGAATTTTCCATCGAATAACAATGTAAGGTACAATTTCCGTAAGGCTGACTTTGAACGTATCTTTAGTGAACTGCCTCATAGTGACTGGTCCTATCTAAAATCTTGTCTCAACTTTAACATGGCAGTCTCATGCTTCTATTCCAGAATTTATTCCATCATCTTCCCGTGAATATCCCGTGTGGTACAATAAGGTGCTAATAAAGTTGCTGAAGTTAAAAGAATATTACTAAAAAAAGATGGAGGACCTCAGGCTCTGATAATGACTATGGTGAGTTCCAAAAGGTACGCGCTCTGGTTAAGAAGGAAACTAAAAGTTCATATCAAGTTCATTTGTCTTCTGTTGAGAATGAAATTTCAAGCGATCCCAAATTGTTCTGGGGTTATATCAACAGTAAGACTATCAGATCTAGAATTCCGGGTTGCATGAAGAATGGTGGCGATGATGAAATTACATATCTACATCAGATCGTCGAGGCCTTCGCAAAAAACTTCTCTGATGTTTACCAACCTTGTTGTATATCGCCTGTCTTGAGCCTTTCAGAGGTCTCCAACTGTTTCTACGTAAACCCGTTTCATATTGATGAAGTTAAAATTTCTTTGAAAAGAATTAGGATGGATTTGGTCACTGGCCACGATGGGAAAGCAACATTTCTAATTAAAAGGGTAAATATAAAAATTTAGGTGTAGAGCATCTGCAAAGCATTCATGTAGATTGATCAGAAAATCCTTATTTGTCATGGACTGTATAAGTCGCAATAATACTGACTTATGTTTCAAATGATGCAGAAAACAAATAAGTTAGAAAAACATGTGTCCATGGCTACCAAATAACTATTAATTTACATTTCCGTCTTCGATTTACACAATTCCGGATTATAATTATCCGTTGCCTAACCACGCATGCACCACTTGACACATAAATCAGTATGGATAGTGTTCTTTGTGAAAGCTGTTGTCGACTCTTTGGACAATTTTGGCAGACATTTCTCGACAAACATTTCGTATTCTTGTTTTTCAATTTCTTTTGTTGAATTTTTCTCTTATACTTCGTTCTTAATATATCAACATAAAAAGAATTCCAAAGGGGTAAAAACCATTATTTCAGGGGGTATTGTATAAAACCACCTCCGTACATCCAACTCCCAGCAACGTTTAAAAATTGACTTACATTATTATGGCGCTATACCAGTACTTCATCATGCTAGAAGTACCCTGTGTTTCTAGTTAAAAAGTCTATTTCTTTTAATAGAATCGGTAGTTCTTCAGTCACGAATGATAAATAGACACCCATCATCTAAACGCTCTTCAAAAAGTTCTTATTAACCAAACGTTAGGAGGCCGTATATTTTGATCATTCATATAAAAGACTAATTGCGACTTTTTGATGGAGTGATAATGCACGTTATGACGAACAACCATATCATTACTTCTGAAAGTTACTTCATCGAAAAGAAAAAGTTGCCAAGTGAGAAAGTTATAATTATTGTTAGTTTGTTCAATAATTGTATTACAAAAACCAATTCGGGCTTCAAAAGCAAAACCTTCGGATCTTAATTTTTCAGGTAATAGAGATGAGTTTATACTTTTTCATTGTGCTATTTATAGTAGACAGATATTTCTGCAGTGTCAGTTAGATATCTATTACTAACATGCGGGTTTTTTCTGACATGAAAAAGATTCTCTTATTCTTTTTCCTCCGTAGTGTGTTTATCTAGTACTTATTGTTCTTTTAAGATACATTTAATAAACATGATCGATGTCTTATTACTTTTATTACTATCCTCTTAAGATTCTGCACTTTTTCTGTAGCATAAAACATACGACGAAGTTTTACAAAAGTTCTATTCGGGTAACGCATTCGGTAAATAGGTAAAGCAAACAAAAAAGTTTTAGCATTTAACCTAAAATATCGACCGTGCCAATTAACTGTTTCTTTGGAAAAAATATTATTATTGAGATAAACGGCGTCATGAATAAGACTTTTAAGTATTAAATATATTGTAAAATATCAGAAATAAGTATAGGACACGGGAAACAAAAACAGTATCTGTCAGACAGCGTAATGTGATTCTGTAAAAAAATATTGGACTTTCCATTTCAAATAAATAATATTTTCTTTGTTTATAGTTCTCTCATTCAGCGACATATTCGCGAACACCCGTTATATATTAGAACAAGCTCTACGTTTCACTTGTGTTATCTATTTCGTATTTTGTCATTGCAGCTTTGAATTATAGGCATTAAAAAATACATTGCAAAGTCACATTCTAATTTTCATCATAAGTATGTCGAAACTATTAACATTAGTCATTAACATTATTTAATAAAAGAATATTCCTAAATTTAAGATTATATATTAAGCATACTATACAGTAATATCTTCATCAGATCAGAAGAGTAGATATTTTTAAATTTTAAAGCAATAGCAACCTTATAGATTATAATGGCTCAATTTTTCATTATATTAAGTGTTAAATATTAAATTTTGTACTACGTCCGATCGATAAATCGCCCGGTATATTGGAATAAAAAAAATAGCTTCATACCAATGCATATTCTTGGTCCTTCTCCAAAAGGAATGTAAGAAAATTGTGGTCTTGTGGATTTGTTTTCTTCAGAGAATCTTTCTGGATCAAATTTTTCGGGATCTGGATAATATTCGGGATCTCTGTGTAGACCTAATATACTGATCAGCACTGGCGTTTTAGCCTCAATTACAGTTCCAATGTCTTCTATTTGATAATCTTTATTACAAACCCTTACAATCAATGCTCCCGGAGGATATTTTCTTAACGTTTCTGAAAAAAGACACTAGCGTTATTAATGTTAATTAATTCAAGCAAGGACCTGATTTGGTACATTAAAACACCAAGATAATACTTGCATAAGAAAAAGAAAGAAACATTTTATTATTATCAAAAATATAAACATTGCGAAGAAGTAAATGAACAAAATAAATACACCGTCACTAAAAATAGAAACCAAATAAAAAAAGAAGTATACGAGAAAGACATTTAATCGGAATATATTGGTTTTCTCTGAAATTCGAATGACCTACGCGTTTTTACGAAGCTCCACCTAGATTGAAAGTGTAGAAATTGAATACCTGAACATTATATTGTCGTATAAGAATATGCAGTCTGTACCTAGTGCTAGATAGAAATGGAACAAACCTAGGTAGCATCAATGACTTATTATTAATAGAACCTGTTTTGGGCTAATAGTTTTTCCTTGCCTGACCATCTGTATATTTTTATATGCAAACGTGTCTATGACCATGGCTGGGATTCTGTTTCTCCTTACCGATAAAATATCGTTACCCATGTTTATCGTAGCACTTTATCGGTAGCTGTCAAATATGGCATTCTGTTTCTCATCGAAAACCGAAGCGATAAATTCTTACTTACCGACATAGTCTTGCGCTGTTGGCAAATAGTTTTTTCAATGCTGCTAACTTCACACACTAACATTTTGACGATTATTTGAATGTTATTTTTGAAGTAGAAGGTATTTTCTTTAAATTCTTTATGCAACCACATGACAATCAGATACAATACTTATTATTTCAGTCGTGTCTTATTATTTAAATTGAATAAAAATGTGAGGGATTGAATCACTAAAAGATAACACTCATAATATGTAAGCTAGTGGTAGTATGATAAATAGGCGTTTGAAAGTTAAATGAAAGACACTCATGCGCATGCGCATGTTTAGCTGTCTTTGTTAAATTATTCCAGAACGTTTCCTGTGGTTTTAAGTGCGTTTTAACGGTATTTCCAGCTAATAAGGTGGTGAGAGTAAATATTCTGTTTGTTTTGTTGATTTTCTTCAGAAATAAGTAATAGGTAAGTCCACACGTAATAATGAGACATTTGCTAAAGTTTTTCAATAATTTTATTTAGGGCAGATACAATGTTTTTACCCACAGTAACCAAATTTTCCAAAGCAATCGCCTGGCGTTCCCGCAAACGATTTGCTGTTTGTTTCGCCCTTAACAATTTGGTAGCAATGTCTTCTTTCTCTGGCGAAAGTTTTCTTTTTTGGCTCTGTGACCGGCGCGAATAGGAAGTGGAAGGAGTGGTTTCGAGGTTCTACAAGACATGAAGAATTTTGATAAGCTTTACACATTGTATTCACATTGTATTCACACCGTATTCACATCGTCTTCCCTCTCTAAGATGGAAATAGGAGATATGGATATCGACTGAGGTGTTGGAGGTACCGGAATCACTTGAGAGGCTGAAGCTGCCAGAAACACTTGAGGTGCCGGAGATGCTGGAAACACTGGAGGAGCAGGAGCAGGAGCAGGTCCAACGGCACAGAAAGTTTAACTTGGGTATGGTATGGATGAGGCTGTGGATTATACAAGAAAATATTCATTTTTAAATCATTTATTGCAGAAACATTTTTGTACATATTAAGGATGAAACTGCTGAAACAGAAGCTTAATTTTTTAGTGATGAAGGAATTTGACACTGGAAGAAGGGTGACAAATCTACTTACCTGTGCCTGTGGAAAACCTAACTCTTTGGTTTTACCATCGCCTAAATAATCTCTCCCCATGATCTGCAGAATCCTCTCCTCCAGAGTAGTTAATTTATAGTCTTCATCAGGAGACTCTGATGGGCCTGGATCACCGGTTCTCAAGCGTTTCTTTTTGATCTCCGTAGCTTTGATTTTGGTTGCCGTTTTCCAGTCGCTCCAACACTGATTTTCGTAAGTAAACCATAAATATGAAGATAAATTTTTAAACTAACTGTGATTTTTTTTTGTTTTAGGTGCAAATACAAACCCTTTGCCACTGCTTCTTATCTTTATACACTCCACCAGATGCATTCAATTCGAGAACCAATAATAATTGCTGCCACAGTTGCGCCACTTTTCCAGTATCACTTTCGTGACACCTTGCGAACTTTACATTTTTTTCCATGAACTGGATTAACCTTAATTTTTGTTCGCAAGATGCCTTTCCAGTTCTTTTCTTTTCAGAGTCCATCTTCACGATTAAAAGAATTATATTTATACTACTTATTGTTGGTTTAATAAAATAAAATGATACCTACAGATTTGTTAATAATAACTATAACTTAACTTTTTATAATTTTATGTACGTTTTGTGCATCTCACCAACGGTCAACAAACCAGTAAAAAGGCGCGAATAATGCATAATATGACATATTGTATTTATAAAAAATTGGGGTTATGTTTGCAGATATCGGTTGGGTGTGACTAACCGATAAATTTTCGTATACCGATGCGATAAATTAGAGAAACAGAATACCGTTTTTCGGTAGGTACCGATAAATATGACGTCACTAACGATGTTTTTCGTTATCGTATAGAAACAGAATCCCACCCCTGGTACCGTGCATCAGAAGGCACGGAAAGCGGTAGGTAGCTCCTGGCTATTTCTATAGTTTTTAGGATATGTGAAAGGTGCTTTCGTGGTCAGCAAACTACTAACAACTACTAGTAAGAATATATACATCATTTGTTTAACTTAATCAAAAAAGAACTGACTTAGTATATGCTCAGATATTTTTAAACTTATGAAAACAGACTAGGTTGTTTCTTGTAACATATACATTTGCATTATTAAAAAAAAGTGTTACGGTTTTCATAAACAACATACCCAGAAAAATATACGCTATTTCTTACGTCAGGGGTTCTTAAAGCGAATGAATAATAATATTGCTTTTATTTCAAAGACTAGTTGAATTTTCAATCTCTTCGAGCTTGAATTCGCTTCTTTTGCTTCTGCTTACAGTTTTATTACAATATCCTCTAAAGCGGGAGCATTGCCATGATGCTTTTTATAATTTTCCGTTTTCTAAACTTTTGACGCTCCCTGTATATACGTCTAATTTAAACTTTTGCGCAAACTGTCATTCCGTCAGAAGTTAGTTGACGTTTATTCGTTTCTGTAAACTTCAAACATCTATTGAGAGACCTAACTGTCAAATAGAATATATATATCATTGTTGGCATAAGTAAATGTGGCAATTGTGTGTAATATTTTTTTTGGCAATAAGGACTATTGTTATAATATAAAATACTTGTTATTGTTATTATTATCCTTACATGACAATTTAATTCTATTGACAATT
Organism: Amphimallon solstitiale; assembly: GCA_963170755.1. Classification (NCBI taxonomy): domain Eukaryota; kingdom Metazoa; phylum Arthropoda; class Insecta; order Coleoptera; family Scarabaeidae; genus Amphimallon; species Amphimallon solstitiale. The sequence goes on along the minus strand of OY720681.1, from coordinate 86,401,003 downwards.
TAATTCTATTGACAATTTATAGTAATATTGAGTGAAAGATGGGAAATATTTTATTAGATATTAGTGCCTCCCGCATTGAACAATACATATAGAAAAGAACGATACAGCAGTACAGCAGTAAAGTATCACACTTGAACCAGCATTTTATCATTTCTTTGCCATTATGATCTATAATCTATACTACGACTGCTTATTAGCGCGCATATAATTGTTTGACAGAAGTTACTGAACTTCATTAATTTAGAGCTTTTATTCTCAAAATCTGGAAAATATCAATCCCATTTGATCCCTTAGATATCGCTTTCTTGCAATCAGCCAAATAAATGGATAGTTCATTCCCAAACTGTCCAACATTTGTCGCCTTTCTGACGTTCAAACTTGACAATTGGCGGATGAAAGTGCACATCTTTGGATTATTATAGATATCCATCTGTGACATTATCAATAATTATTGTTGTTATTTTGAGCGTTTATGAGTAGAAAATAAAACACGTGTTCAATAGCTCTGTCGTTTTGGGGAAAGTGTCATCACGAATTGACATTGATTGCTCGTTTTGATGGTCATAAGCTGGAATCCAATTTTCGTACGACTGTAGACGAAAATCAAACTTCAGTTGGATGTTTGAAGTTTCTTGTCCATTAAAGGGATATCGTACACTGAAAATTAAGTATATACATAAAATTAGCACTTCATCAACTGTTTTTCTTTGATGTATGTTATTCAGCTATGCGCAATTAAAGTTTGTATATAGATAAATTAGAAATGTGTATATATTCTCCATATTTTTTTTAAGTTTAGTTTACGTTTTTGTTGTATAAATATTAAATTTTTGTTGGATTACTGCCCTTGAGTATATTCTTTAGTGCTTTCCTATTTGATTTTCTTGATCTATATATTTGCATGTCTTTAAATATTTCCAGTTTTCAATGAACGAAACCTGCAAACTTTTGAGACGGTAATTTTCAAATCATATAGCAAGAATATATTCACCTTGTGGCGTTAATTCTTTCCACCTTACTTTAACGTTGAACATGATATTTAAGCGATCAAACGGGATCAATATTTTCGATTATTTGTGAATAAAAACTCTAAATTTATGAAGTTCAGTAACTTTTGTCAAACATTTGTATGCGCCCAAATGAGCAGTTATAATATGGAAACAAAGAAATGAAAAAATCCAGGTTCAAGTGTGATACTTTACTAAAATGAGATACCTATTCAGTTATGTATTATTGTTATTACTAATTATTACTGTTGTATCTTTGTATATATATTTGTTCTATGTCGAAGACACTAATATCTAATAAAATATCTCCAATCCTTTCCCTATATTACTATAAATTGTCAATAAAATTAAAATGTACTATAAGAATAACAATACCGAGTTATTTATATTACAAAAAATGGTCCTTACTGCAAAAAAAAATATTACACACAATTGTCACATTTACTTATGTCAACAATGACATTCAATTTGACAATTAGGTCCCTCAATAGATATTTGAAGTTTATAGAAAAGAATAAACGTCAACTTACTTTTGACGCCTTGGTAGTTTGTGAGCAAGTTTAAATTGGACGTATATACAGAGTGCGTCAAAAGTTTAGAAAATCCGACATTATAAAATGCATCATGGCAATGCTCGCGTTTATAGGAAATTGAAATAAACTTGCAATCAGGTGCAAAAGAGGCAAATCCAAGCTCGAAGAGATTGAAAAATTAATGAACTACTATTCATAATATAAATATATTGGATAAGTGCGAAAAAGAAAATCACGAAATTTGAACCTGATAGGTGGCGCTGTGGTAAAGTTATTAATAATTTATATATTTATAAATCGACATGATTTATATGTACATAATATATTCGCGTGATCAAAAAAAATCGTTTTGGTATATGCTGCCGTCCGATATATGGCGCTATTTTTTTGGTAGAATACCAATCTCGCTACCTAACGGAAAGAGCAGAACAACGTGCAGTGGGCCAGCTAGTATGATAATAAATCTCAGATATTTTATATTAATCAAAGTGTTCTGTCGACACTAGCCCTAGACGTAGAGTTGAGACGCTTATGTGTTACTCTACAAGTACGGAATTCCGCAATATGTATTTTTAAATATAAAAACAAGCATTCAATTACCACATTTTAAAAAAGCTTTGAATGTTGATTGCACATATTGAAGTCCATCAGAATCGGGTTAAAACCTACATACAATAAATGTTATATTAAGTGATGTGATTATATTGGTATATTATTGTTAATTATTATTAAGTTATATTAATCATAATTATATTTTATACATTTACTATACCGGGCTCTTTTTTTATCATTACACATAGCATTTACCCTATGTGTAATGATAAAAAAAAAATTTTCAATGCATTAGCGATATAGTCACTGTATAGTAGACAACCAGTTATACACCAATGAAGAATTTACGTATAGCATACCTTAATTTTTAAATCAGGTTGCCATGATGGGAAAAACATTTTTTATGTCTAATATTTCTGAATTTTTATTCAAACGTAAGTCATAAATAAAATACATTTTATTAAAAAAATAGATAATTTATTTATAAATCATGGATAAATACAACACAAATGAAAAGGTGGCAATAGTAATGTGGTACCAGAAAAATAATAGTTTAAGGCAAGTTAGAGACTTGTTTTCCGTCAATTATCCAGACAGGCCTATACCTTGTGCAAAAACAATTATGAACTTTTTTAAAAAATTTCAAGAAGATGGTTGTGTTCTAAATTCTCACAAAAAAAGAAATAGAACCAATCATGTTTGAACAGAAGACATGAAATTAAATATCCTGTGTTACGTAGAGGAACGGTCTGTAGGATCTCTTTTAGATGTAGCTAAACATTTTGGAGTATCGTACAGTTCGGTATACAAAACTCTGAAAGAATTTAAATATAGGCCATACAAAATATCAAATCATCAAGAGCTTTTCGAAGAGGATAAGATAAAACGAACTGAGTTTTGTGAAATAATGTTTAACATGTTAAATGAAAACCAAGAAATTTTAAATAAAATAATTTTTACTGATGAGGCTACATTTACCGTAAACGGTGAAGTCAACTCTCAGAACTTTCGGTTTGTACCCTACATTTATCCATGAAAAATTATTAAATTTCCTATCTATTAATCCATTAGGTACTGGTCCCGTACAAATCCTCACGCTCAAAATCTGACCCGAACACAGTACCCTCAAAAAGTTAATGTCTGGATTGGAATAATAAGCGATAGACTTATTGGCCCATTTTTTATTGACGGTAACCTCACTGCAGTGAAATATTTGAATTTGTTGAGAGACCATATCATTCCATCAATTGAGATGATGAATGTTGATGAACCCTGGTTCCAAATGGATGGGGCCCCGCCACATTCTACTAACGCTATCAGGAATTTTTTAAATAACTTATTTCAAAGACGGTGGATTGGTAGATTTGGTCCCATACTATGGCCTCCAAGATCCGCTGATTTATCTCCAAATGACTATTTTCTTTGGGGTTACCTAAAAAGTAAAATTTACAACAATGTACGAATACGCAACTTGAATGAACTAAAAGAGCGTATACGTACTGCATGTAATGGAATAAGGCCAGAATTTATTAGAAATACACTTCGTTGCTTTCAAGATCGCCTTGCGTATTGCCTTGAAAGACAAGGTGGACATTTCGAGAACTTGTTATGATATTAGACTTCACATTTAAGTTCGTTTAATTGTTATAATAAACTAATTATTTTGTTCCAAGTGATATTCTGCATTTTCTTTATTAAAAACATAACCTAATTCTTCTAAGCTTTATTTTGCTCTGTATCGCCCAGTGTACAAGTATTATTGCTGAATCAAATACTTTCGCGCTAAATTTTAACAGTTTCGTAATAAATGTAAAAGGTTTTATGTACGCTGCAAAGTTTAATTTCTCCGTACAAATAATTTATGGTAGAAGTAAGAGAAACGGATCTCCAGAATATTATTCTATTTGTATCGGCCAGTGGGAAATGGCGGAAAATCCTTAATGTAGCAATTATGATGTTGACGACGTGATATATTTCGAATTTTAAAATTGTAAGAAAAATTGTACAAAATTAGTTATTTACGATATAATTGTTAAAAGTACTATTTTATTTTGCGAGTAAGATTTGCGACACGAGGGTGATTAGGAACTGGAGCAATTTAAAATAAGCAAAATAAAATAACATTTTAACACGTGTATCGTACAGTGTTTCTGCTACAAACTCAATTTTTAGTTTAAAATTTTAATAAAAAGTTTAACGAAAATTGACTGATAAAAGTCTTATGACAGCTAAGTGTTCCTGCTTGTCAAAATACGAGTGTATAACTGGTTGTCTACTATACAGTGACTATATCGCTAATGCATTGACAATTTTTTTTTATCATTACACATAGGGAAAATGCTATGTGTAATGATAAAAAAAGAGCCCGGTATATGCGGAATATTAAAACATAATAAATTAAAATATTATCATATTTAAAGCTTCTTTCATTACAGGGAAGGTGTCGAGGAATGTACACGTACGTTGTAAAGTAATCAGCACATGTTCTATGGTGCATTGGCCTTAAGGTTCAGAGACAGCGGATATGAAATCTTATGAATCGCTGAATCGGATAATGAAAGAAAATTTACATAGAAAAATTATGTAGTTTTAAAAATGAAAAGGAGTAATTAATTATACATCAAGATAGAAACATTTGTTTATGTTATAATAAGTATATAACGATAAGCAAAGTCATTTGACTTATTACCCCAACTGTGTAAATAATAAGATATAAATAACGTTTAAGAATTTCATAATATTTTATATGAAAACAATAATGATAAACTTAGAAAATGCTGCATTTTATTACTACTTTCTCCACTAGCAAGTAGCTATAAGTTTATATTTTGCATATATAATAAGTCTATTATTAACTATATACTTCCAGCTGCTACTTTCTAAGAAAATGACACCTGAAAAAGTTCTTAATATAGGTCTTCAACATGCATGTTTAGAGTTTCTGCAGGTCATTTTACTTAATTCGTACATAGTTTTTTCCGCGAACATGCGAGTTCTAACCACCATGCGGCGCTAAGATTCTACAATAATGATTATAAAGATCATATATGCAAAAATGAACTGTTATTTACTTGCTGATGTATAGTAAAAGCATATGCAGTCTTGTGTATATTATGCTTGATTGTAGTAATAAAATCCAATATTCTTCAAAGCATATTATAATATAAAACATTATGTTTTTTCAAAGCGTGAATTATGTACATAATTATTTAGTACCAATACAAAATAAAATTCATTACTTCTAAAAATTAACTTTATGCGGCTCTGAATTGCATTATCAAATAGATTACAGATAGCTCTTATTAGTGGAAGGAAGTTTCATTTAATTGTATTTAAAAAACGTAAGCATTTTAAAATTACCTTCAATGACCTTGTTCATATACTTCATTTCCATAACTCCTTCATAAGTTAATTTCCCTTCATATTTCAGAATTGTTGCTTGAACTTCTTCCCTAAGCTTATCCTGAATATGCTTGTTATAGGCCAATTCATGTAAACAGAAAGTCATTGTCGTTGAAGATGTTTCGAAGCCGGCCAAAAAAAACAAAAAAGCTTGAGCTGCCATTTGTTCCACAGTTAATCCGATATCGGTGCCCTCAGCATTTTGTTTCAGTTCCAGCAAAAGCTGTATGAAGTCGTTCCTTGTATAGTTGTTCGTCTCTCTGTATTCAACTATATTTTTCGTAACGTTAATAAAGAACGGTGATATTTCATTTTCTATCAGATTCAATATTTTCGTGATTGAACCTGGAGTGAATTTTTTTAAAAATCGTTTGACTCTCATCTGGAAGGTAGGCGCAAAAACCATTTTTCCATATTTTCTAAATTCGGAATCTGGATCTTTAAAGCTATTACATTCCAAGCCAAAACCACAAGAACCTATGACATCAGTTGTAAAGCAGGATAATATGTCTTTAATATCTAACAATCTTCCTTCGTCACATAGCGTATTTATATATTCTATCATTGGATCGCCACACTCCACCAATGTAGGAAACATCATTTTCATTTTGCCTGAAGTAAATGTCGGTGTCAATTTCATTCTCATATTTCTCCATTTTTCGCCTTCTAAATTGAATAAATTTCCACTTAAAGGGTCGTTCTTTTCATCGACTGGTATCCCATGACCAATAAAGTATTGAAAATCTTTTGTTAATATTTTTTTAATTAAATCAACATCGACAGGCAAATAGGCAGGTTTTGTCAAGAAATATAGACCACCATGTTTATGTCCTTTCGCCTTAAGTTCGTCGTAATTATTTTTTAGCTGTTCGGAAAATGATTTCTTTGGATTGAACGGATTTACACTTGTTCCCCAAGGTATTGATGGCTCTATGAATGGTACGCTTTTGTTATCCCAGTAGCGAAAGCGCTGTTTATAAAATAAGAACACCAATGTTATGAGTAACACAAACAACACTAAAAGAATACCCAACATATTAAGTACCGGAATTTGATTTAAAATGAAACAACAGCTTCACCTTTGCGTGCTTGTATATATATCAACGTCAGATGTTTTACTCTTTATTATCTGTTAAACGCCGCATATGATGCACAAACAAATACAGCAATGTATCATGACTAAGGCAAATGAAATGAGGTTGCACTGTGCAGCTACTTTATGAATAAATGTATTTCTCATTAAAGCAAACACCACGCAATAGTAAATTACTTTATGCTACTACGTAAAACGCTATAATTATTGATATACACAGTATGAAAACTACGTGTGCATCTACATAAAGAGATATATGCTCATGTCTATACACACCAAAGGCTAGTGAGTTTATGTTTTCTAGCGGTCAAAATACACAAGGTCAATTTACGTAGACATAACCATCCGCTTAGTTTCTAACACGCCAATCAACGAGATAATAACTTTGAGAGGAAACGTTATAAACACGTCTACTCAAGAAAAATGGTCTTTACAAATGACGAATTATTGTGCCTGGTACATTATTTTGATTAGTTATAGTTAATTTATGTACATTAATTTTGATCACATCCAAATTACTTTAGTAACTTGAAATTCAATAATTCAAACAAAGAAAAATTTATTTACACTGCATTCAAAGATATTCTAAATTGTTTTAAATACCTCTATCTTGTTTGAAAAAGAAACCTGCAAGTGTGTTACTCGATGTCCAAATTTTAAGAATTCTTTTATACAAAAATTATTCAAATTTCTATTCTAAGTACCTCTATTCTCTTAATAAATTTCTATGGAATGCATACTTAGCAAGATATTCGAAAAAAGTGTTAATCGATAGTAAATTGTTACTGCCGGTCCGAATTTTAAAATTTTATTTATACAAGAAATATTTCAAATCTAGCTCTATATACTCTTCTGCTCATGATTAACATATATAGATTTATACAAATTGTATTAAAAATTATGTCCTAAATACTTTTATATTCATAAAGTACCTACTTAGAAAGCATGACTTGCGAGATATTTGCCAAAGACTGATTCTCGATAAGAGTAAAAGATCTGCTACTGGTAGGGATTTCGAAAAACTTTTTTAATAAAATTCTTCTCAAATTTAATTCTGAGTACATTTAAATTCTTCATAATTTGTTTAACCTTATCGGCAAAATTCGACTTTTTCACTGAAGCGAACTACTATTTCCAGTCAACCGATTTTACTGAAAATCTAATCAGATCTCGAGAGGGAGATTATACTCGCAAATACAAAATCTTGAATCGATATCTATAACCCTTTGTCCGATATCGTGGTCACACACACAAATACACTGATACACATAGAGAGACAGACATTTTTTGAAAACCGCTTTGTTGGTATTAGGGGTCTTTAAAACGTGGACATCTGCAAAAACTCAAGGTCGAAAATGTCGTCATCACAATACTTCCTTATACTACATCTAAGAAAGTGAAACTTAGCCATAATGAAGATTGTTTCTTATTACTCAACTTGAATTTGTGCAACAGGTACCTTGCCTTTTCTTCTTAATCCGATGGCTACAAAAGCTCATATGTAAAGTGCTGATGTTTAATACTAAAAAGAAGTGACCGGACATAAACGAAGAAAAAAGGAAGAATAAAATTAACATATTTTACATAAAAATAAAAAACCAAAAGATAATTAGACCAATTAAAGTAAAACAGTAATACCTGGAATGCGGAACCCCATTTATAATGCTGCTTTTATGGTGCACGTGAATTGTTCAATAATATGTGGGGAAGCACCTTAAAAATCTTAGCAAGTTAAAAGGGAGTAAAATAAAACTTCAAAATTAATACATAAACTAAGAACTTTAAATATACAATAAAACTAACAGAATTAATATTTGTATACAAATATAAAATAATCTCATAAAAAGTAAAACTAAGCACAAATGCATAAATACATACACGAATGCCAACATAAATATGCAATATACTAAAATATGAAAGAGTACCTAGACGACAAAACCCTATAACGCGATTTAACGACTTGTCTACAGAAATAAAGAAATGTATTCAATACAGAAAAGTAATTAAGACTGAGATGTTATCTCAAGTGATATAAACTTTCATGAAAGGCAGTCAGACCAAAAAGTTAAAGAATTCCTCAATAACAGTGATTCAAGCAGGAAAATCCCAAAAAAAGGTTATCAATCTGGTTGAGGAATGTTGAATGTTCTTTTGCTAAGCCACGAGAACTCCATAACTTATATATTCTTGTGGCTTAGCAAAAACATTTAACATTCCTTGAACAACTTGATAACCTTTTTGTATGTTCTTTATTATAAAGAGTTACAATGCTTAAAATCTCTGTAAAATATGAACTAATGAAACTTATCTATGCGACGGGTAGAAAAACTACTAATGTTAGAAAATATCAGTTGAGTAAAACAATTATTAAGAAAATGAAGTAAACATCCCTTGTACAGACTACTATTATTTTATTTCATGAAATACCAGTTGCCCTTTCTTTCTTCTCTATTGTCTATCCAATGTTACTCGAAATGCGATCTAGATATCCTGTAGTAGTTAAAAAGAAATACTTATTCACTAATTGTAACTTGTTTTATTTAACTAGCATCCATCATTTCTTGCGTAAAATTCCAAAATTTACATTTTGGTTTACGAATACTTTATCCGTATTTTTAGCCACTAAAACATATTTAATAAGAGCTGAGTCTAAAACAACTATTTTGAAACTAATTATGTGGTCAGTGACAATAAATCTACAAAGTAATGTTTGGAATAGTTTTGAACATTGTTAGCAATGTTGTGCATTATCTGAATAATTTTATCTAGATAAATTATCCACATACAATTTTTGTTACCTATCATCGACAACATATATCTATCATTTTATCTTAGATTAAAAAAAAGCAGATTATCTGAAGGTTTTAGAAAACAGATAATTTTTTTCGTCCTTACTCATGAATCCCATGATGCTTATTACTACTGCGATGAAGAAACTTCTGAAGGTATTCTTATTTTATAATAAAAAGATTATTTTCTCAAAGAACTGAATTATTTTTGTCTCAAAATGGAAGAACGATTTTTTCCAAGAAGAGTTTACCAGTATTAAGATTCTATATCACATATTTGATCATCTTTTATGGTTTCAAAGAATGTAAAAGAAATGTGTGATTTTTCACTGACAAATGTACTCTTTTCAATCACGTCTTTCTAACTTTATAATGTGTAACGTAATGGTTAGTTAAGAAGCATTTATTACCGTTGTGAAATTATCTGGAAGCTGGTTATTTTTTTCTGGAATAAATTTAGTCAGTAACACTTACTTCTCTTATTTAAGATGTGCAAGCAATAAATTTGGAGCACCTTCTTCCAGAGCCTGACCCTGAAACGGCAGATGCTGAACTAGAAGGAATTATATTGCCGAGTCACATGAAGTGTCTTGTGCACATTCTCAAATTAGTTGCCACTACTGATGCAAATAAAGTTTTCTAAAAATCAACCAACTACGAGATAATTTATTGTGCTACATTTGCAAAACTTCAGGCGTTTTGGAAATTAATGAGCAGAAGCACAGTTACTTCAGTCTTAACGTATGAAGTATGTTAATGCAAACTTCCTGTACCCACCATGACTCGATGGAATTCATATTATGTTGCGACCTAAAAAATTTGCTAAATAAGGGGAAAATAGGAGAATTTTTCCCAGAGTTGAAATTCATTGAGATCTCATCGCTTGTTTACTGTAGTGCTTTGAAAGTGGCCATTGAACAGAGATTTCAGCACTTGTTTGACATGGAAAACTACCCTTCCGAAAGTAAAGCTTCCGTTCTATCAGCAATGAGTCACCCCAAATTGTACATATACATTCATATATTAATACACATACACTTCTATTATGTCTGATCAAATATTGAAAATACGAGCCTCTAGCTTGCTTCTCACATCGATTACTTTTATTGCATACCACCTAACTTGTTCAAGCATCCAGTGGGAGCTTGCATTCGCACTATATTTTGAAACAGACTATACCAAGTGTGGGCAATCGAAAACCCTCATGCTATTCGGGAAACGCATTTCCAGAGAAGATTCTCCGTAAACGTTTGGGCTGTAATAATGAATAATGAATTTATCGGACCATATACCTTCGACGTAATTTTGAACAGCGAAATGTATCGGGTGCAACTACGAAAAAAGATATATCGAAGCGGGTTTGTTTTTAAGATAGCCACTTATTAGGCACACCTTTTAAAATCACCTTGTATTATACAGAGTGTTTCATAACTGGTGGCTGATCATTGTTATAGCTTTTAGAACGCAACACGATGTAGTAATAATAATAATAATAATAATAATAATAATAATAGTAATGATAATAATAATTCTGGAAACTATGTATTTTTAAAATTATATTTCTCGAAAATAACGTATTAGATGAACACAATCTTTGGTAGCGTTGTTCATAATAAAAGGTCCTAATACAAACATACTGAATATTTTTTTATAATTGAATTATGGTAACTGGATTTAATTTACATGACACATTTTTGTCTAAAAGTGATTTTTTTCAAATAAAACATCTATATATCGGTTCATTTTTGAATTGCTTGCTAAGTTTCTCACCAAAAACATGTAAGACGTTATTATTCTAAAAGTGACCCTATCTGAGCTATTGTCGTTTTTTTATATAATTTTGCCAGCTTTATGTTTTTTTTTTATTTTAATACGGTATTTTTGTACTGGAAGAATGTCAGAGATATTATTTATTAGCCCCAAGAGTTTACCAGCAGCGTTGCCCTGATAGAAGATGTTTCAGAACAGATACCTTTAGAACAGTGATAGATACTTTCATTACTACTGGTAATATTGCGAATTCAAAACCAGGGCTACTGGAAAATAATAAAAATCAATTAAGAATTCTTATTTAAACAATAGAAAATTAACACATCATTAGCCATGAAATAAGTCCTTTGCTGGATATTAGCCAAACCATTTACAAAGACCTTCAAATTAAATAAATATCACCAGTCATGAATATATTTAAATATTGACATACGCACACATCATTTTAGACCTAGAAAAGTGTTTTGCCAATAGGCAATAACGAAAATAAAAATATACACAGTTAATTCATTTTGTGTTATATACGGATGAAGCTACTTTTCATAGTAACGGAATAGTTAAAAAAAACAAATTGTCATTAGTATTTAAATGAAAACTCTTACTTCACTAATAAATAGATCAGCATAAGGGGAGCGTAAATGTATGAGGAGGCATTCTTAATGATTGTATAATAGGTCAGCAATTCTTTGAAGGTAGTATTAACGTAGAAGCTTATGAGTAACTTCTATCTAGTAATTTAATTGAATTATTGGAAGATATTCGGCAAAATTTACGATGAGATCTAGATCCAACAAGATGGCGAATCCCCACATTATATGCTACATACAGGAAACTTTTGAAATGAAATATTTCCAGGGAAGTGACTAGCTCGTGTAGTCCCTATTGACTGCCTTGCAAGACACTGTGTCTTGGGACATCAGAAAATTAGTTTTTTTTTTTATAGGAATATGTAAAAGAGAAAATATGCAATATACATACATGTAACCACAAAAGAAGTTTTGAGGAAATAATAATAATTAGAAATATAACTATCCAACGCTTTATTAATGTAGATTTATCATTACGGAAGCATGTTCAAAAATGTTTAGAAGTGAATTTGGACACTTACAAGTTTACATATTTTAATCTTCATATTTATTGTTATTTTATAATTTCTGTTCCAATAAATTATTCAAACACCTACTAAATAAAATCAAGTTATTAATTTTTTAGTTTTAGCATTTACTTATTGTGCCATATTCTACATATTTTTTGAATTATATTGCTGGTATAGAGTGTAGGTATTGTAAATAGGATATATCCGATTTTTTTTTTGTCATTTCCACAATACATACAAAAATTATATCTCGAAGTTTTTATAAAATCATAATTGTGAACTGTAAAGCAACTTATTTAATATCAACAATATAGTAGCTCACCATACCGTATTCAAATAAAAAACATAAAGTAGGCAAAATTATATCAAAAAGCGACAATAGCATGGTCACTTTTAAAATAATGACGTCTTACATGTTTACGGTGCGAAATTTAGTAAGCAATTCATAAATAAAACGATATATAGGGTATTTTATTCGAAAAAAATAGCTTTTCGACACACACGTGTCAGGTAATTTTAACCCAGTTTTCTGCAAATTTAATTAATAATTACAAAACTAAACCATATTAGGGCCTTTTTTATGAACAACGCTACTAAAAATTATGTCCACCTAGTACGCCCTTTTCGAGATATATAATTTAATAAAAACGGAATTTTTCAGAAAACTGGTGATAAGTCGAAAATATTCAATTTTAGGCCTATACTATCTTATTACTTTTTGATTAAGAATTATACCAAGAATAGAGAAATATAGCGTTTTATTTTAAAAACTATATCTATGGTCTGCCACCAAATTATGGAACGCTCTGGATAACATAAAATAATTTTAAGGTGTTCCTAATAAGTGGCTATAATATTAAAAAAATCGCTTCGAAATACCTTTTCTTATAAAGTTACAATCTGCTTTCCCCACAAAGATGACTCACCCTGTATATAATACTCAATAAACTTCTACAAAAATACCATAATAGAAAATAACAGAACCCCCTCGTGTAACAGATGACAAAAAAAATGCGTTAGTACTTTCATAAATCAAAGTTTGCCGTCAGTTTGTATTAATTGGCCATTTCCTTAAACATATTTGCCGGAAATTTTCTTATTAGGCTGGAATATTGTCCCTTCGCTCAAATTACCCCAGCACAAATTACGGTTTTCATCGATTTATGGTTCTGTCTCTAGAAATTTGGTTAATTCACGGTCATGATGTCTCGATGTACCTACAGTCTTATCAGACAAAACTTAAAAGTATTAGTAACTATAACAAACTGAATATTTTTCTTCCACAAACATAATAGGTTTTAATGACCATATGCACAAGAGCAAAATGCAATATATTTCTCTTCCAATAGTGGGAAATATTTTAAAGACGTAAAAATTAATTATTCCAGGTGGTGGCAAAAGTAAAATTCTACATGTCAGATAAATAATTCTGCTAATTTTTAGAAATATGAAGTCAATTCAGAGTGTATAAAAGCAAATTTTACCATGGATGTGTTTATTTACACTTTTAATAAAACGCTTTACTCCTGAAATCGATAAATCCGGATACATTTACCTACAGATTTGAAATTTGGAATTATACGAGCATGTTATATAAGTATGGGTGTTGAAATGTATTTTTTACTGTTTTAGTTCCTTTCCTCGAACAGATTTATTTGTATCAAAGAATTTAAACCAATAGATAAAAAAATGAAAGTGTGAATAGGAAGTCATAATTTTTGGTCTAATCGAAAACTACTTCTTGCAAATTGATAAAAAATCTCATATGCTACCTTACATGCATAAGCATAAGACGTATGGTTTTCATTGCAATTTGTTTTCATTAATGTTAATTTATTTCATTCATTACCATTTAGTTTTATAGAAACTTTAAGTACAACTTGCTACCGATTTTTGATCTTATTTTCTTTTTCAATTAAGTATATCTTCGACCGTTGACCTGTACCTAAACTAAAATTATTTATTTTATTTTTGTTCCGTGATTTACTGTCTATTCCTCATCTGGATGCTGTACAGTGTACAGCATACACTGTGCGTAATAATGAAAGGGTTTTTCTAACATCTGAACTCATTTTGTAACAATTTCGTTCCCAGCAAGGGGCCTGTAGTTTTTGACGTTCCACCGATGTAGGGATATCTGCAATTTTCAATTGCAGTAAAGTAATGGAGAAGGAATTAGTTTGATATTAGATAAATACATTTGTGAGCTTTCAGAGTTTGCGGTTATTGCAAATTCATATGCGAATGCATGTAGTGTATCGAAATACATATTGCCGCGAACCCTACATTTATAGATAAATAGAAATAATTAGGTAAGCTATTAAGATGTAAGAAACAATAAAAATAGATAAAACATATTTTTATTAAGAAAGAACATTAATTTTAGTTTACATGTTTAAGTTTAAATAAATATTTAATTAGAAAAACAAATACATACTGTGGCGTTGAAAAGGATGTAATTTTTATAATAATATATTCATAACATCTTAAACTATATTTACTATTTTAAAATATTCATTCTTCGATATTCTTGTGATAAACGAAAATATCATGGAAGAAAATAGGAATCATATGCGTTGTTTTCCTATATCTCCGATCAAGAACACTAGAAAGAAAAGAATACGAATAAAATTAGCCAACGGAGGCAGAAAGTATTTACCAAATAAAACAAACAGCAATAATTTTGTCTACAAGTACAATGAATGTTTACATTAACGTCAAGTAAGCATTGAAATATAAACAAAAATAAATAAGATATAAAAAACATTAGGTACTTAATATATACGAAAATACAATATATGGAACGGTGGAACATTTAGAACCCCAATGCAAAGGAATTTCTGGATAAATAATTCCATGTATCAACAAAGTGTCAGCAATGTCAAAAATCAGGACGGTCGAATAGGTGCACTAATATAAATACTATGTGTGACGTGTGACCAAAGAAGAAACCAGTACGACCAACCTATGGTACTAAGGCAGAGGGCGCTCTATGAACGATGTTCGCTTGTTTATCCATATATAAGCCAATACGCACACAAAAAGAGTGAGTTCTTATGAAATCCCGCTCGCGCTAATTTTTCAAATTCAAACATACGAGGCTATATATCTAGTATGAGCAGCGTTCTTTTGTTTCTAAATAATGACGATTTTACCTTACCAAGAAAAGCTGTTATAAACAAACAAAGCATGGTATAAACAACGCTTCACAGTACATACTACAAGTACGTATACTGAAATAGATATATATTTATATTGTTGATATATTATTATTATTAAATAAAATAAGATTTCATATAAAATGGAAGAAGTTTATTATAAGGAATTTAAAGAACTGTATAACAGTGCAAACAAAGTGATATACAATATTGTTTGATTAGACAATATAAGAGTTGAGTTTTTTTTTATTCTTTTTATTACAATGAAAGTTCACCATTAGACGACAATTGTGTTTCACTAGTTTAGAATATTTTTGGCGGCAGAAAACTAATCTATTTGGGTACAATGTGCGGATGTTTATTCTGGGTGGTTAGTTGAAGGACAGTCATAAATATTTTAATTTTCCTTTATGAAAATTAAATACAATAAATAAAGTCTGGTGAATACACATTGTAAAGTCGTTTCAATAAAATCATGAAAGAATATAGACAAGAACAGTATTGTGCATATAAATAAATTAATAAGAATAAGTATAAGTGTTACATATTTAATTCATATATATATACAATAATATTTATTATTATTATTATTATTATTATTATTATATTGTATCCTGTGTTTAATTTAAGATACTATCCCTGAAAAGCATAAGATAAGAGAAGGAGAAATCTAGATAAGAGTAAGACAGGAAATAAAAAGAATAAACCACTGTAGAACCCACAAAATATATAGATATGTTGTCATACAAGTTAATAATACACTTAAGATACTGAATCGTACTAGGTTAAATTTAAGAGAATCTATAGCATTTCTTTTTTAAAACCAGTGCTAATAAAAGGAACTTTCCGTTTTGATGCAAATTTTAAAATAGTAGTGCAGCGATATGTTGCTTATCCAAGTATTAAGGAATAATGACGAAAATTTAAGAATGGAAAGCGAGGAACGAATGATACGTTGCAACTATGTGCTGTATTAACAGCATGTTCCATCTACGAAAGGCGTGATTAAATAAAATCGTCAAATTTCAATCAAAATTATTTAAGCAAATATTGGAACGAGTGAAGCATTTGTCCATCATATCGTACACAAACTGGGTTATAGGAAAGTGTGTTGTTAATGTCTTCTCTGTCTTTTGTCTGAAGACTAAAAATACCTGCGAATGAGCTTGTCTTTGCAACATCTTGCGGAGTTGAATCTCTTATGAATATTTGCTGACGCAAAATGTCATTATATAGAAGCAACTAGTAAGATGTCATCAATATATTCAAAGTACAATCCTTTGTAGGTATCAGGTTATGTTGACATTCCTTGCAAACATAAAGTACGCTTGTTGATACAGTTTAAAAAAGCAAAAGTGATTATCAATGAAAACCAATACAAGAATTCAACAAGATTAACAAGCTTCATTGTGTAATTTTGCTTTTAGATAATAATGGGCCTCATATCAACAATGCAGAAGAAGAACATTTGCCACAAAAGAACTGAAGGATATTATAGAATTCATTGTATATCCCAGATCTTTATCAAAATACAATTTCCACGTCTTCGGGCTACTAAAGGTGTTGATGGTAACCATATTCGGTCAGAAGCATCAGAAAATGTACTCTTTAAGAATTCTAGAATCAGAAGACATAAGTAGTTTATGAGTAGAGTATATATCGATTGGGTGGAACAATAGGACATATTGCTTAATTGTGGTGGTAATTATTTTCACGTATATCTTCTATTACATGCTTTATGCACTACGAATGCTCCAAATGAATTCCCTCGTATATTGGTAAAAATCTTATGACCCAGTGCTGTAATATTTAAGTGCTTGTATAATATTTTTAATTGTGCGTTTTTCTATCTCTTTCTTGTCCTGTTGGCATCTTTATAAAAATGGTGTTAACTAGCGTCATTTACTCGATACTGCTTGTTTTAGTGAAACCACAAGCGATTAGAGAAATTTCCTTTTTGGCAGAAGTATTCAATAAAGATTTTTGGCAACAACATATCTAGTTTTACTCACTTAAAGAAAAACGACTGAAATGTATAGGAAATTTAATGTGCTTATATTTGACAGCGTTCTTACGTTCACGGAATGGAGGGGTTGGACGGTAGTGGGAGAGCTCTTTTGTATTGGAACGTGTTCAGTGACTTTTAACACAATCGCGTCAGTAGTCTCTAAACTACCAAGCAACTAAATCGGGAAGAACCGTGAAATATGGAGAAAATCGAGTATCGCGCCGATACCAAGTTTCATAAAAAACAAAGCAAGTGTGTTCATACCATGCTGGAAGAGATGTCACCGGTTTACGTGGATTCTTGGCCGGAAAAAACTATGGCTTTTAAGTGCCACAGTTGCTTTAAGCAAGGTAGAGAATCACTTGGACAACCCATGGCCCTTGTTAAAAAAAATTTCGAAAAATGAATAATGCAAGATGCTCTGCTAAAGAAAACATAACTTGCAGGGATGACTGGAGTAGCTGATACTATTATTTTTAATATTCTTCATGATCATCTTGGCATGACTACGGTCAGCGCAAAAAGGGTGCCGAGGATGCTCACGCCGCCGCAAAAAAACAACAGCAAGGATGGTGTGTTGAGTTCAATTGTTACTGGAGATGTTTCTCATTATAAACCTAAGTTGAAGCACGACTCCATGCAGTTGCATAAAAAAAGACACCACCACGAAAGAAATTTAGGGCGTCAGGGTCGCCCGGAAAACTCATGGTTACTGTTTTTTGGCACTTAGAAAGAATACTATTAATTGATTACAAAAATAAAAGCGTCTGTCCTGGCGCGGTAAAAAGAAGTCACTGAAAAAGGGGGGGGGACTGACGAAACGCGTCCTGTCCCGACATGACAATGATCCCGTCTACGAGTTGTTTTGCGCTGACTACTCTGTATAAACTGGGCTATTTTGTATCACCCACCCTATAGACGAGACCTGGCTTCTAGCGATATTTGCCTGTTCCCTAAAATAGAACAAGAGCTGCGTGAGAAGAAATGTACGAACCATGAAGAAGTAAAGGACACAGTTTCAAGGTATTTTTCAACCAAAGATAAAACATTTTTTATGAAGGCATACACAAGCTATTTGAAAGATCTGAAAAATCTATTGGGATTGCAGATAAATATATTGAAAAAGAAAGATAATTTTGAATTTTTACTTTCTTTCATTTTCTCCCATTCCGAGAACTTATAAGAACGCTCCTTCGAACATATATGTTTCCTACTTGAAGTGACACTCTATATGGATAAATAACTATAATTAAGTGTACAACCTGAAACAAATTACTGTCGTAGTCTATTAATTTCAACGTGTATTATTATAGCGTATACTAAAACGCAATTGAAGTTCCCATAATTAATTTCGTGCTCATTTTCATCGCGAAATAACATATATGCGAAATTTATTACAGAATGCTGTATTCTGTGATGCGAACAACATATTTTAGAGACTGAAGCGGCAGGTTCGTTTTTCGTTTTAAAGCGATAAGATAGGGCACATGAAGACTAAAAGCTCATATCCAGTGCTTGTTGACATGTAAATAAGCATTCGCTTATATAAAAGAGAAATATAAAAAATCCAATCTTCTACAAATTATATCAGTATAAAAACGTTCAACGGTGTCTTTGTTTAGTCAAAGCGGTATTTAACTAGTACATTGGGAAGCATTTAAATTTAAATAATCAAGTTATGGCCGGGCCAGAGAAAATATCAAAATTTCTATTAGATGAAAGGGCCATAAATTAAAAGAGACATAATTTTACTGAAGTATAAACTTTAATCAATTAACGTAGAAAGGATGAATATTGTTTAGTATTTTCATAGGTAACATAATGCTGAAAGCACTATTAGAAATATATGTAAGACTTAAACTAAGGCCGGAAATCGAATGCGAATAATTTAAATATTCGAATACTCAAATATTTAACTCTGAATAATTTCGAAACGAAATTATGCAAATATTTAAATATTCGTATCCAATTTCTAAATGAAACAAATAGATATTACTTTCTTAGACTATATATAAGAAAGTACTGGGATGACAAAAATTTTTGACCTCGAAATTTCTGCAGCTTTTCAATTTTTTTTATAAAAAGCAATTTTCGAAATTAGACCTTTTATATTATCGATAAATTTCTTTTTGCGAATATCTCGCAAGTCATGTGTACTATACAGACTTATTAAGACTAATAATAGTAGTTTAGACACAGATTTTGAATAATTTTTGTATAAAAAGATATTCGAATTTCGGACCCGAAGTAACACTTTCAGTTATTACCTGTTTTTTAAAAAAAGTTCATAAATATTATCATAAATACACTCTGGCACCGTTGGAATTCAGCATTTTTAATATCGAAACGGATACTGGAACAACGTGAAGCATTGATTAGTGAATATCTGACTCGGATATTTAATGTTAACTGAAGATGAAACGATCATTGAAAACATTGTTTAAATATTGGAACCCTTTGAGTTGGCTACAACTTTATTGTCATCATAATCTCAACTGACGATTTCAATGCTGACGCCCATTTTGCAATATTTGAAGAAGAATTTCATTTCAAAGATTGATAGAAGAAATACAAGTAATGTTTTGGTCACCGTGCTTCGCCAATTGGAATATCTGATATTAATACATTTCAGGATCCAAGGTTTAAAAAGAAGCAAAAATTTTTTGGACCTCTGCTTAAAACAAAAAGGCGCGTAAAAGATATCTTTGAAAATGAAGAAGACCCAGCAGTTAAATTTGATGAAAGTGACATGAATCTAACAGCAACAAAAACGCTTAGAATGTTTTGTTCCCCAATAAACAAGTTGATTGTGCCAATGAAATCGATATATATTCTTCGGAATATTGTATACCAAAAACGTGCCCGTTACAATGGTGGTAAAACAATAAAAAATATATACAATGCTAACAAAAATAATCAAAACATGCTAAACGATATATCTACGCCCTCGCCGACACACTCAGAAACGGTTTTCTTTAAAGCCGGTAACATTGTAAAGGGGAAACGTTCTTGCTTGAAGCCGGAAAATGTATTTTCTTAGTGCATAATTTTGTAGTGTATTTTTGTATTATTTTTATTTGTGTGTTTAATATACCGTAGTCGACATATTTTAATTTCTGATACGAAAGTAGGAAGAGGAAAAGAGCGCGACGAAATAAACTAAAGATAAACATAAGCGAGGCTGCCAAGACTCGACAAACGTTTCGTATGAAATGTAAGCCGTGAGGGTCCCCCGCCACTGCGTTGCTCTCCCACCACTGTTAGCAAGCAGGCATCGCTGCATATTATAAGGTCATCTGCATGGGATAGAAGTGTAAACCGAAATTAAAATATGACGACTATGGTATAGTATGTTATGTATCTACCAAATTAAAAAGTGTTTTGTATTTTCGATTCTTGTTAGTTGTTTCGTAAGATTATTTAATATTTCCTTTGAGCAATCAACTCAAATGAACGTAAGTCAAGTCATAAGTAACTAAGTACCTACCATTTTAATATAAACTTTTCGTTTTCTCCTTGTTGCAATATTTTGCATAGCGACAATAAACAACCTTATTAAGTGATTAACAAAACATCGGATAACAAAAACAATTATGACTATTAAATATCCAAATATTAGTATGGGTAATAAAAATTCAAATTTTCGTGTTGGAATATTCTAATACAGAAGAACTTGTTGAAATATTCAAATGCTTGAATAAATATTTAAATAATTCCAATATTTAAATATTTACCAAAAAAAAAAATTGTCGGCTTTACTTAAGACACTGCAAGATCAAGAAAATATATTAGCTAAGTATATGGAAAATGTTTCAGTAAAATATGGTATAAAAATTAGTAAAAGTAAATCTAAAATTATATTATTTCGGCAAAAATGTAGTAAATTAAAATCAAAATAAATAAGGAGGAATTAGTGAAATAATACGGATAGTAAATGCATAAATATTTACTATACACATCGCAAATAAAATGTGCAGGATCCAGTACTTAGCTAGTATTTGTAAAAACCCTTTCTATTACCTATTTATTAATAAAAATGTTACTTGTTTTCGGATATTTTTTTTTAATAAGTAGCCCACAGCACGTGGATGCTGACTAAATTTCTTAAATGTGAAAACGCATAACATAAGCAGATATTTGGAACGCCGACGAGATTGGCATAAGAGCAATCTAAAAGCCGGGCAGTGTAAGGGCACAAGCAAACAGGAAAGAAGAACTCTTGTGACTCTCACTGTTGTAGTTTCCAAGCGGCAATACGATTCCCTCATTTTTTATATTTTCGCGGGTTAGCTAGCTAGACCACTTTATCAGGAACGCACATGTCGAAAGCTTGAGTGATGCGAAGTCGTCTGGATATATGAAAGAAGAACATTTCGTCAACTTTATTTACTATTTCGTCCATCATACAAGATGTGAAAAAAATTATTTGCAAAGTAGTGTGACCGTTTTATCTTACCCTCTGCACTGTTCACATAATTTTCAACCACTGGGTAGAAGTGTTTACGGGCCACTACGGGAATATTGCAGTTCAGCTATTGACAACTGGATAGTGAACATTCCAGGCAAGATATTTTCAATCTATGATATCTCTGGCATTGTAAGAATGACGTTTCCTTTAACTACTACTTCAAATAATATAATGGCTGGCTTGAAAAAAAAAATTTCCTGACATTGAACTTGTACACTCATACGTGAGAGATATACATGTACCTTCAAACGACAATCCAAACATTATAGACAGCAATGCAGACTCACCTAAAATCATAGAAAATCTACCTTCATTCAACGAAAATGCACCCACAATCAAAGAAAATCCTCCTGAAAACGACGAGTATCCCCCGCACTTAGCAAAAAATCTCTATTTGAGCGAATCAGGCCGCTTCCAAAAGCAGGTCAGAGACATAATACTAGAAGGGTAAAAAAAATACAAACTGCCATTTTAACAAATACATACTGACACAAGAAAATGAAAGGGACAATGAAAAGAAATATATGTAAGCGGAGATTTGTTGATAAAAAAATACAAAGAAGAAGGAATATGCCAGGTAATTTCTTTTCCGAAACGAAAACGCGATCACATCTACATCTCAATCCCGGTAAATACTCCTCATCCTCAGAATAGGAAGATGATACAAATGCTTGATATGCGAAGGACTTTCTCAAAATAACGCTTGTGATTCAGTTGTGATGGTGACTGGGTACAATGCACACGTTGGTCTGCAACCTGTGCATTGTACCCAGTCACCACCACAAGCGTTATTTGCCCACCGTCTGGGTGGGCAAATGTGAAATACAACAAAAGCCCTAATGTAACATTTTATGTGTGTATCAACTGCGATTCAGATGATGATTTGGAGGCTTATTTTGCTTTGTTTTTGTGGAAAATTAAATACTAAATGTTTTTTTACGTTTTTAATTATTTTTGTTCCTAAAGTAACTACCTACCTACCTAAAAGTAACTGTTGAGTCAACAAACCCCAGTACATATTGCTGTGAATGCAACAATGCTGATGAATAATAAAAACTAGAATAGTCTATTTATAAACTTATTCCTAACAGCATAAAATTTTTATTTATGTTCTTATGAGTTCTTGCAGTGGTGCTTCTTATATTCTGATACACCTCTTATTTACTTTTGTTTGGGATAATGTCAAAAATTAAACAAAGTATCTAAATCTCATAGAAAATTATATTTATTTTTTTATTTAATTATATATATATATATATATATATATATATATATATATTGTTAAGGAAAAGAAAAAGATAGCATTTGTAGTCACTTTAGAGTTATAATGCTTGTGAACTACTTATACATCTATAATGATAGCTATCTTGTTCCTTTAAATATAAAAAAATTATTGATTCTTGATGGTTTGCTTATTATATTAATATGTAGTCAACACTATTTCACCAAAACATACATTTTCACATAGTGCTTTGGCAATCTAGAACCTTGCAACGTGAATGCTCTGAAACTGGCCTATACTAATCGTTACCTGTAAACATTCTCACATTGTTCCTCTAGCATCTTAGCGCCTGCCCATCAAAAACATCCCCGCTTATTCGTATTTATTTTATTTGAATTACTAAATTAAATGACTATATAATAATTAATGATGCCCAACGATATACTAAAGGCAAATAATTTCACATAGTACCTTCAGCATGTTTCACACCATTAACTATCCTTTTATTATTTTGAAAAAACGAATTATTATTATAAAACAAGATAATATTCATCTAATCAATGATGCCCAACGATTTACTAAAGGCAAATATTTTCACGTAGTACCTTCAGCACGTTTAGCACCATTAAGTATCCCTAAATTGAATTATTTATCTCATAACTCACTTCATTTCATCGTATATTTTGTCAAATTTTATCTTATTAATATTCTCCATCATAAAATTTACTAACAAGAAAAGAAAAATTAATTGAATAAAATTATTTAAAAGAAAACTAAATTAAAATTGAACTCTAGATCTTAATACTGATTATCTAATTGTGAGTTGATAAGTAGTGCATATCGACCCTACTCTCACTTTAGGTATCATAAATATTTTACAAAAATTAACGTCTTTTCTCCTCGAATTACAAACTTAAAATCTTCTTGTTCATTCTTGTTTCTTGCATTATATAGAAAAAACAATTGCCTATCGACAATTTTTAGCGCCTCTCTCATCCAATTAAATTTTAGGTTGGGATCTATTTTCAAAACGCCTGTGATGAAATTTTCTCGTTTGTTTTCTTTAAGTTGTCACGCTCGAACCAATATACGTCTATCATCTTGACAGCTACACACACAAATAGCGACGACCCAAACTGTTTGTTATTAAAATTTTACAATTTTTGTTGCATACCTTCTTGGGTAAGTATAATTTATTCTCTTCTGTTCAGTATAACCCTTCTTTGTATTTTTATATGTATGCATTACCCTTTTCATCATTTGTTACATATTTCCTTTTACCATGAACTAATTTTATCTTGATTCTTCTTTTAGAAATCCTTCTATCCGGGAGTAAAAGAAACACATTACATACCACAGGAATTCTTCTGGCTGAATTTGGACTGCATAGAACGTCGGTCTTCTTCATATTTTCCCAATTCTCGAACCACGCTCTTTCTTCTGGTAACACGTTGATTTGTAAAGTGCTATAACAACATTAACATTGTAATTTCTTTTTGCAGATTTTTGAACCACACATGACTATTTCCATTGTCTTTTGAAGCCCGTGAGTTCTAGATACAAAAACTAACAAGTGTATCTTCAATTCATACTGTTATTATTTACACAAAATATTCTTTTTTACGATCTGACATATCCATTGGAAATGTTTTTTGATTTATATCCATTTTTATTTAACTTGTACGTATCTAATATATTTATTTTTATTATCACTACTATATTTCTTATGAATTGGCAGCATTATTCATGTTCAAATCCATATTCCATTTGTTCAATTTATTTATTTCAAGACTGCATCATTTTTCTCTAGCACGTCTTGTTTTGTTTACATTCATATGTCATTTATGTGTCTTTTACACAACATAAAGCCTATTGATTTATTTTGTGTTTGTATTGTACTTAATGTTTATAGTTATTTTAACTATAATATACTAACAATTCATGTTTATTTTCATAAAGTAGTTTGTCTTTAAATATAGGCATCGCATTATACTTATATTTGCGTGTCTTGAACGTATACCCTAAATCTTTAATAAACGATTTTTTGAATACAATTAGTGTTCTTTTTTAATAACTAAACTAATTCTTAATACTATTATTTTTGATAATGTGAAGATCACAGCAATATGTCAACTGACGCCCTTCCCTGGCTAGTTAACTTACACTGCACGCTAGTGTAAATATAAAAAAAACTTTTATCTCGGCTCTATTAAAGCGATTTTACATTTAAAGTAGAATATCTGAATATTTTTGGATAATCTGGTGTACTGTGATTGAATAAGAAGCGGACGCTTGATTTATTAAAAACTAGCTAGCCCGGCAGATGTTGTTCTGTCCTTTCCGGTAGATGACGCGATGATATATATATATATATATATACATTTATTTGGTTCTTTACCACAATATTCTATTTAGATTTGTTTTCTTTCTTGGGTATGTGGTTTTTATTTGAATTAAATGTAACACATTTTTCTTAACGTTTCGTTATATTTAATAACTTTTTCAAAAGACACATAACATATAACTGTAAAAAACAGTTATATGTTATGTGTCTTTTGAAAAAGTTATTAAATATAACGAAACGTTAAGAAAAATGTGTTACATTTAATTCAAATAAAAACCACATACCCAAGAAAGAAAACAAATCTAAATATATATATATATATATATATATATATATATATATATGCAAAAGCCTGCACCTGTGGTATCGCCGTATTTCTCTCGCTGCCACCAAATGTAAACTATAGTTATATTAATTGAATATAATATTTATATTATCTTATTTATTTATTTATTTCCACTCGGGTGTCACGTGCTATCGGGTAACGCGTCGAGCTGGTCCAGTAATTATAATCTCTTCGAGCCTGGGGTGTTGCCTGATTGAGATAAAGGAAACATTTATTTTAAATGTTAAACCTGAGTATTTAATAGGGCTAAGGTACTTTTCCTTACAAAACAATAAACATTACACAATGGGATAGAACATTAAAAGAATAAACAAAACTATAAATATGTACGTGGCGTTATCTCGGCCTCTGAAATCTTACTTACGTAAAGAGGACGTAGCTATATTTTTCCCAGTGATGGTTTTTCGAAAATTCAATATTAAACAAAACAAAACAAAAAAAATATAGTAACGACTCGCCGACCTTACCGTCGTCCAGCTTATCGTGTACACCACCACAAATTAAACAAGCTCACAAAGCAAATATCACTGGTGTATTTAATTATTTACTACAATAGTTTGAACATAATTTATAAAACACAAAAAAAAAAGAAACATCAACAAATTACAAAACACAATTTTACAAAAGTAATTATGTGGCTAGCGTCAAGTGTTGTGTATATCACTCATACGTGATAGCTTTATTTCACATACTTCTATTTTCCATTAAAGAGTATTTATATATTCCTTTAAAGGTACTTATATATTCATTTCCCTTGACAGACTTAGTACCAATAAATTTCTTTTTGACAATATGTTTAAATTTCTTATTGGTTGATAAATTTAGACGGTAGGAGGGGTTTTAGTTCATAAGATTTCTTGTGCCGCCCTTTTAATTTAAGGAGAGGGGTTTTACGAATTATTGATCGGAATGATTTTGAAAAATACAAAATAATTAAACAAATGCAAGAAAAAGATGTATAACATTTTAACAAATAAATCGCGTAAGCCGATTTATTGCATTCGTCTCCCCTTAACTAAGAGTTGTTGCCAACAATTCTTAACTTACTTAAATAACTATAAAAAAAAATAAGGGCGGTGCCACGACATGGAAATTTGTTATCGTCGTCAATTGTTTCAATAATGTGAACGAACTAAAAAAAGTCCACATATACGTCCTTCCTACTAATAAATTAATTAATTTTAAAAAGTAAAGCTTTCTTGTCATGCTACTTTAAACCTCTTAAATTCTTACTTAATCTTAACTAATCTTAAGGTCCCTAGTTCTTGATATACTTGACTATTGCAGTCACTAACGCTCACAAACCTTTCATACGCACTATTTTTTGTCACACTACTTTTCTGTATACTACTACTCCGGGTTGGAACTCTGCTGTCATTGTATAACACGTTGCCATCTGGCAATTATTGTTCACTGCACTGGCGATATTCGTACAATCTTCTTCTCCTGCTGTTAATCTGCTACCTGGGCGCTTCTTTATGTTTAGAGTGTGTTTGCGAAACGCTATCATAGGGGTCACCCACGGCTATTACTAGCTTTAGCTTTCCAACAAAGAAAGTAATATGGACAACACTGATATAGGTACAACAGTGTCGTCACTGAACTTCATGTAAGACCATGTTACTACGGATATGCCTATATGTAATATCTCACATTGCACTGGTGGTTAATTTTAACATTGAACGAATCTTCTGACTTGCACTTCTACTGTTGTATACTGAAGCAGATGTAAATTTTCTTTTCTTTTTATGGTTAATTCCTTCATCGCACTTCGTAGCATAAGAATAATGGCACCTTCTGTAATTGAATTACCTGCTTGATGGACGGTATGCTTCGATGTTGATTGAACTTCCTGCTGTGAGGTTCCTAGACTGATTCGGACATTCGTCTACCATACTTCTTATGGTGCCAGTTTCAATAATTGACAGTCGGAAAATTTTTGCACCTTAAACTACATTAAAAAAACTACATAAAAAATAAAATCAATTATTTTACATTATTCACGGATATTCGGAGACTGGTCCACGACTTCTTAATTGATATCTGGTTATTCCAGCTTCTTCCTCTTCCTCTTCTTCTTCTTCTTCTATATCATATGCCCTTCTATTAAACTTTCTTCGGACGACTCGCCTCTAATTATGGGGTGATAACCTTCGTTGTACGTTAACCCTTGGGGTCCTTTCTGTAACTTCCAATATTTCTTCTTGTCCGTCATCTTCTTCTTGACTGTGTTCGTTTTGTTTGAATTATTGTTGTTTCGCTATGACTGACACGTAAGGTAATATTCGCTATATTATTTTCTTTACACCAACTTTAAAAGCGTATTGTTTTTGATAAATATGTCGAGACTTTGTTGGCAAAAGATTGTGTAAATTGTCTTCTACTTTTTTGCGAATCTCTGGAGAACAATTATTTATTTCGTCTTTTTTTTTGATAATTTGAAGTAATTTATTGCAGAAATCTGTCAAATTTTAAAGAAAATGATAACACCGTCGATATTCAAATATTTGAAATGTTCTACTTAAAAATCAGAGCAACCAACTTCAAAAAAACAAAATTTCTTAAATATTCGAACAAAACATGTCTCTAATTTTAAGCTGCTTTGCACTTTTAATAACAGAAATAGAAAAGACAGTATAAAATACACGTTTCATAAGACATTTTTTTCTATTTCGGTGCTATAAAATTCACTTTTTGCAATTAGTACCGTAATCATACCATTTATTTCACTAGTGCTGTAATAGGGTCTATTACAGCACTAGTTGCGTAATAGAAATGGAACATTTAAACAGATTTATTTTAAGTTGGTCACATTGCAACAGAAATGGAGATGTAAATATGACATTTTGTAAGCAAGTTTGAGGTTTTTATATTGAAATTCATTGTAAGATTTGATATTTTTAATTAATCTTTGAAATAGTACAACTATTATAAACATTTATATTAACGTTTGAATTATCTTTCGAAGTGATAGTGATACCGTGTGCAGTAGAAACATTCTGTTGAAAATTATCAAAAATGTGTCAATTTTAAATTAACTTGTCAATTTAAATCTTGTGCCAAACCAAGGTGACAACCGCCACAAAATTTCCCTTGATTATCAAATTTTTCTCGTTTTGCTTTTACAAAAAGAGAAATTTTAAAACTAATTGCAAAAAATAGCATAAAAGACACGTTTCATTTGATATTAAAGCACTCATTCAGTTAAGAAACTCGTGGCTACGCCACTCGTTTCTTAAACTCTGAATTCGTACTTTGAAACGTCAAAATGAAACTTGTCCTTTAATATACTATTACGACACCCGTTTTGGTTGCATAAAGTATTACTTTATCGCACGCTAATTTTATTTTTTTGAAGTTGGTAACAAAAAAAATGAACCAAATCGTATTTAAATGTCAAAATATAAGCCTTTAAAGTAACAAAAATGTGCAATAAAATTGTACAAAGAATAAAAAGCACACATGCTAACATTTCACTTACTAATTAGCAATATAAATTGTTAAGCAGAGTTGGATGATAAGTTTTCGGATGCTACTATTGACATTTACTTACCATGTTGAATAGTACAACTGTTATAAAAGTTTGTTTTGATAAATATGTAGAGAGTTTGTGGACGAAAGATTTTGTAAATTGTCTTCTGCTATTTTGCGAATCTCTGGGGGCGTACAGTTATTTATTTCGTCCTTTTTGTTGATAATTTGAAAAAAATTTATTGCATAAATCAGTCTGAATTTTAAACACAATTACATATAGCACCACCGATATTCAAATATTTAAAACGTTCTACTTAAAAATCAGAGTAACCAACTTCAAAAAAGCAAAATTTCTAAAATATTCGAACAAAACATGTCTCTTATTTTAAGCTTTTTTGAACTTTTAATAACCGAAATAGAAAAAATAGTATAAAATACACGTTTCATAAGACATTTTGCGCACTTGTTCTTTAGAAAACTCGTCTAGCGGTTCGTTTTCTAAACTTGAACGCGTGCGCAAAAATCGTGTCTTATGAAACTTGTATTTTAATATACTATTGCGCACTTGTTCTTTAGAAAACCCGCCTGGCGGCTCGTTTTCTAAACTTGAACGTGTGCGCAAAAATCGTATCTTATGAAACTTGTATTTTAATATACTATTTTCTATTCTCGGAGTGAATTAGGCAACGGGTTTTTTAGTCACGGGCTGCCGTTAGCAGTCAAAAAGTCTTGTGGGATTGGCAACCGAATTTGCAAAAATATTATATTTCATCGATGTTCCCGGTAAATCTGGATTAGTTCTAGAGTATTTTGCGCAAAATTTCAAGAGTTCTGCAGAATTTAGTGAAAAAATGGCAAACACCGATAATGAGCTTGGCAACCACTTTTGAGAAAAACAGTGGGTTTTAGGCATATTTCTGCACCTCGACCATAGTTCTAGAGTTCTTTAACAACTTTGCAAAAAGTTCTGCAAAACTAAAAATTTTGCAAACCTAAAAATGTTTGAGGTTTGTATTTATGTTTAGAACACCTCCAATCATAAAGTTTGAACTTGCTTAGTGTCCACCTTTCTTTTGATATTCGCAAATTCCAGCATAAAAGTACCCATCCTGACCTCCCCTTGAACCACAAAGTTAAGAGGCGGGAGGCCCAAGAGGACATCCATAGCTGCATTTGGAGTGAGCATTGAACTTGTTGTGGTCAAACGGGCAAGTCTTTGCATCTTGCCTAGTTGTAAAATGTTTTCTTTGTTGTGTCTTCGGTCACCACACTAGAGAGGCATACCACGTTGTATATCGAGTACACCATATCCATCCTTAAACCCCATTGCTTCCCGTGTAAGCGTTTTGTTATCATCAATGAAGTTACCGCTTTTGTAAACATGTTTTCTCAGCCTCAGTATAGTGTTACTCTTAAATACTCTACATTTTTTAAGTTCTATGTTTTTTCCGATCAGCGTAACCCCTCCAAGATCCCCACCGCTTTCAGGTAAATTCTACAAGGGTAGATTTGTTGAAAGTATCTAAACTGACGATTCGTTTATATACTCTTCATTATAAATTAGTGAAACCTCTACATAAGTCTATTGAGAAAGAGGTAAAACTTTTAAATATCCTCCTACACAGAAGGCTATATGCGCATTAAATAAGATGGTGTTCTAGTTTAAGAGTTTTAAGACAAAATACTTTATACCCAGGTTCATTGGGATTCATAAAGCAAGGCTCGCAGTTCGGAAGAAACATGGCATGAAGAAACCTTAATGAAAGTTTTTATTAGTTGCTTTTCCAAAAATTGTAGATTTGAAAGAAATTTATATATCAAACAGGTATGAAATTACTTTAAAAGCACATATATATAATCAATAAAATTCACACAGAAATATATAAACATATTGTTTCGACGTCATTTCAAAATTAATTTTATTTCAGTACATAGTTTATAGTTTATTATTTAATATGCATCATTTTTGACAACAGAATTACAACAAATACTTATGAAATGGTAATTATAATACTAAGTAAGAAATTGTTATTGTTCTCGAGTGTACTCGATTATGTCACTATCCACATGAGTATTGCAATTGTGGTTTCTGTCTTTACTTCTTCGTTGACAGATTTATATGACGTAATGATATCCTCCGCAAGTACAAGTGCACCAATCATTTACGTCATCGATATATATAGGAACAATTACTAAAATCATTTAAACAATCATGTTATGGACACGTAGTGGTCATTATAAAATATTACCTGACACTCTGTCAAAATTTATCTCCTGATTCTTATCAATTGCGGTCACTTGTATGTATAAAGTATCAAAAAGTTCAAAGTTTGGAGTATTTTCAGGTACCACTTCGTTTATACGAAACTCTGCTGTGATTGATTTTCCTTTTCCTGTTGCTGTATCCATGGCTTCCCAACTCAAATTAATACAACTGTAAAAAAAAGTAGTTAAGTGTTGAATAATGTTTTAATTTATAAAGTTTCAACCCTCATAATACCACGGAGTCACTGAGGACCCAATACGTACAGTGGACGTACTTTTTATTGAAATTTTCTTACTTAAAGTTCTGAAAATATTTGACGTTTTCTAACATATTGTTTTTTAAGTTTGGCCGGAGCACAATTTTTATAGCTGGAGTTACCAAGTGACCCTTGTTATTAAATATGATATTTTATCATGTCTTTTCTATT
This sequence comes from Amphimallon solstitiale, assembly GCA_963170755.1. Classification (NCBI taxonomy): domain Eukaryota; kingdom Metazoa; phylum Arthropoda; class Insecta; order Coleoptera; family Scarabaeidae; genus Amphimallon; species Amphimallon solstitiale. The sequence goes on along the minus strand of OY720681.1, from coordinate 86,369,048 downwards.
CTTTTTCAAATTACTTTCTAAGGTGATGGGTTTTGAAAGGTATTCTCCTCTATTTCAGTAGTTTTTAATAGGAAACTCTCATTTTATACTATTCTCTGTCTACCGGATGCTTTTCCTAATTCTGTCAAACTGTTGAGAAATTTACATGCATACCATTCGTAATGATCTTGTTCAGTTGTTCAGTCACCATGGCTGGTAAAAGCTTAATCGAGTAAATTATTAACAATTAAGGTGCACAAGATATTGTACGGCAGCGGTTTGAAGAATGTGATAGTGATGGTGAAAGTGACTACCTAGTATGTTTCTGCCAACAGATGGTCACTACCATCTGTTGGCAGAAAGCAATTTTGCTGAAGTACAATCAGAATACGACCCCGAAAAAGCACTTGATGCAGAATATAGATCCAGTGATAGTGGTGATTAACAAGACAATTTTTACGAGTAAGTTTCTATCTAATTTTTGCAGTAGATAGAAAATACGTATTTATGGTACTGCAGGTCGAAAAAGAAACTAGAAAAGTGATAACCAGTGGTAACAAAGTATGATACGTCAACCCCTAGGAAATGTTATACAGCAGGAAGAACCTACTAGATTGCTAAGAGAAACGTAGACACAATTAGCAGAAGTGTTCGCGCATCTACAGAGTGGAGATTCATAAGAAAATGTGGATGCCAATGAGTTTGTATTTTTATTGGATTATTGATACTGGGATGAGTATACAAATCTCATAACGAAGGAATTACAAATTTGTGAAATGTAGCAGATAGACACCTTATATTCAACAAAACTGTAAGCAAAAACAAGTCAACCACAATTTCCCAATGTTTGCGTTTTGATAATGCTGATGCCCGAAGAACAAATCGAGATTCAGCTGATAAATTCTCGACGATTAAAGCTCTTCTTTAATTATGCCTGCCCATACTACAAGATTTATACATACCCTACGAAAACCTAACCGTACACCAGCTCTTGTCTACTTTTCGTTATAGGGACTTTTCAAGAATTACATACCTTCTAAACCAGGAAAGTATGCCATAAAGATCTATGCAGATTGCGACAGTAAAACTTCATATGCTTACAATTGTCAAACATAAATTGGTAAAACAGAAATGTAGCGTGAACATGAGCGCCTTAGAGGTGACAAAGACTTTGGAAAGATCAGAGAAAAGTGAGACCACTAACAATTTTCTTACGATCCCTGATCTAGAGAAATGGAAGGGAAATATTTAAAGTTCCTTGGTATATTTCGAAGAAATAAACCAGGACCTCCCAGGAATTAGTGACTACGCGCGAGAGAGAATTTATATTCAAAAAATTTGGTTATCAAGACAAAGCTAAGTTAGCCCCCTAATGTCCCAAAAATAAAAAAATTGGCACTTTGATGTCAAATATGCACGACAGTAAAAGGAAAAGCTGTTTGATTACAATAAAACAAAGTTAGGGGAGACACTTTGGACTCCGAAGGTACACCGAAAGTTACACTACGTATAAGAAAGTAAAAAGGGGATGATTTAAATCGGGTAAGCGGTCTGTGATGGTCTTTAAAAAAAGGACCTCCTTTGCTCAGTCCTGGAATTTAAAAAAAATTAAATCCTTAGTTAATACAATTAAATATTAAATTACGCACCTATCAATTTAAGGCTAGAAGATTGTTCTGGCATTGGGTAATTTAAAATTAATGTCCAGGCATGTTTTTTGATAATGTGTTATTTATGGGAAATGCTATTTTCTATAGTAATGGATAGTTGACAGAAGATTATTATTTAAATCAAAACCCTTACTTCACTAGAAAGTAGATCATTAGCATAGGTGGAGCTTAAATGCCTGCACGAAATATTATATATGAAACATTTTACTAATCGGCTAGGTCTTCGGACAATCACAAAACTAGGTTTGTTATAGGGCTATGTAAAAAAAAAACAAATATACAGTATACTTGTCAACACAAAAGAAGGAATGTGAAAAGCTATTCCACAAATATTTAGAATTATAGGTGCTCAACTCCTTATTAATGTCGATTTATCATTTTGAAAGCGTGTTTAAAAATATTTAGAAGTGAATTCATTGAAGACTTGTTGATATAGTTGTTATTTATAAAATTAGGTTTTTTATAGAGCTACGGAAAAAAACAAATATACAGTACACCTCTCAACACAAAAGAAGGGATGTGAGAAAGTATTTCACAAATATTTAGAATTATAGGTGCTCAACTCCTTATTAATGTCGATTTATCATTTCGAAATCGTGTTTAAAATTATTTAGAAGTTAATTCATTGAAGACTTGTTGATATAATTGTTACTTATATAATGTTCATGTCTATTGTTATTTTATAGTTGCTGTTTCACTAATTTCTCATACATTCACGTAACAATTCCTGTTTCTGCGCCTACCATAGTCAGGTTATTAATTTGTTTGATTTTAAAATTTATTTATTATACCAAATTCTACATATTTCGTGAAATATATTGCTGCCGTAGACTGTATTGTAAATAAAATATAATAATAGTAATGATATATTTTATATTTTTGTAATACAATTTTATAAACAATTCAAACCTCTAGCCAGTAAGCCATTTTTTGACATACGTACAATAATCATATCTCTAACCTCATTTTTAGAAAAATCCATCATAAAATCATGCTTGTCAACTGAGTCAATTTCACTGGAATATCTCACTGTATCGTATTCAAATAAAGAACATAAAGTTGACAAAATAATATCAAAAAATGACAATAGCTCAGTAATGGTCACTTTTAAAGTAATAATACTTGTTTTTGGTGCGAAATTTAGTAAGCAATTCAAAAATGAAGAGATATACCGGTTGTTCCATTTAAAAGAAATAACTTTTGGACGAACATGTATCATGTAATTTTAATCCAGGATTCTGCACATGCAATTTTTCAGTTGTTTTTTTTTTTGGTTTTTTTTACACTATCAAGAATTATTATTAGTTTTTGAGTGTGTTGTAGCAAATTTCTGTAGTCAAATAATTTTCTTTCTCTAATGTTAATTTTTGCAATAAATCTGAAAACACTTAATATTTCCGAAACAGTTGAAGATAGGTATAGGAAATTGCACATGAAATATGTCTAGAATTTTCTGAAAAATTCAAAAATTGAATAATATACAGAGTGTTGCATTTAAAATAAGAAAGTTGGTACTGGCCACTGTTACGTGACAACCCATGTATAAAAAGTTTCTGTGAAAAAAATGCGCAACTAAAAATACCAATCGACGTGTCCGAGCGTTTTATCGAACACGCACCCATTTATTTATTTTCGAATTTATTCCATTTGGCTGATACACAGTGTATACAGACTGCATATAAATGATTGAAAGGCGTTTGAATTTCCCGCTTTCTATGTTTTTGCTTTAAGTTGGTGCAAAGTACTAGTCAAATCTCTGAGGCTGTAAATATTGTAAACCATAGGTGTAACATAAAAGAATGAGAAAGGGAATAATTTAAGAAAAATATACTGATTTACTAAAAGATAATGACAATAAAATTGTCTTCTAATGTCTATATTTTAAATTGTACTTAATTTAAGATTAGGCTAGTCAATGAAAATTATTACAAAAGTACAACACTTATTCAAGATATTTCTCATTTAAAATTTTGAAAATTACATTTGTTCAAAATGCTGCCCACTTAATTCAAACACAAATTTACACTTCTTTTCATATTGTCGAACACATTGCCTAATATTTCTGGTCTAATGTCATTTACAGCTTCCGAAATTGTATGTTGTAATTCCTCGAATGTAAGGATACAGTTAGAGTAAACTTTATCTTTTAAATAACCAAACATGAAATAATTCAAAGGGGTCAAACCTGGTGACCGTGGAGGCGAGCGGTCTCTACTCATCAATCTGTCCCCGAAAAACTGTTGCAGATACTCTAATGTTCTCTGCGCAGTGTGGGCTGTAGCACCATCCTGTTGGAAATAACCAAGTTGCAACTCATCATTGTGAAGTTGTTCAATAAAAGGATTTAAAATTAGATTTTGATAGATACTCGCATCAATATTTTGATGACAGATGATTCTTCTTCTTGACATTGCTAATCATACACCGATTTTTTGAGGATGTAACGGAGTCCCTATGAAAATATGATTTTCTGCAGACCAAATTCTATTGTTCCATGAATTTACATATCCACTTAGATGGAGCGTCGCTTCATCGCTGAAGAAAGTAATATCCAAAATATTGTCATTGTTTAAAACTTCATTGAACCATTTATACAATACTGGGTATGACGAGAAAAATACAAAGGTAACAATTCATGAGTTACAGTTATTTTGTATGGATGTAAATGCAGAACTTTCTTGCCTTTTAGCAGGTACCTAGTGATAAATTTGTTGCACCGTAAAGACTTTTTAAGACTCACATACATTCTTTGACTAATATCCGCAACAACTTTGTAATAATAAAAATATTTTTTCTTTGTTAGCCTATATATAGCTGTAATTACATTTGTAGTGTTATTTCATAGTTAGTTAAAATTTGAATATATTTATTTTCTGAATATAGCTTATGATAAAATAGGTTAATAAAAGAAAGAAATAGTATGTACTTATGGTATTCTGCAAACTTATCATCAGACAATCGTTGTCCAATTTTTGTAGCATAGGAATTGTCCCACTCTATTACAAACTCCAGAGAGGCGGTTTGGTCATCATCACTTGCTACCAAATAGTTGTCTTCCGCATTTATAATTATCGTACCATGCTTTTGGTTTTCATCAATCCGAATTTGATTAGATCCCTACATAAGAAAAGAATACTCAATGATATTTAATGCAGTATTTACACATGTCGATATTCAATTTTGAAAACACTAGGGCGTTTTAGATGAAAATTCGGCTAAAGCAATAAGTGCTGGTCGCTTTAACGGATTAAGTTATCGTGTTGCTATAAATAGGAAGTAATTTTGTATTTTTATTTCCTCTCCTTGTCTCTCATTTCGCGAACTTAAAAACACTCCCTCATGTGTCGCAGTTTTTCTGACAATAACAGCGCGTCGTGCTATTGTCTGCCAATTTAATCACATGCAATAACAATATATGACTATAACAAAGATTCTCCTATTTTGTGGTCGAGTCATGTTTGAGTAAGTTTGGTGATGAAAAATTGTGTAATTTGAAAAAAAAAACATTGATTGAGGATGTATCGGTCATCGCAAAACATGGCCTTGTCAGTCTGATTAATACTAGTGTAACGCGAAAAGATAAGTTACTAATTATTCTTATTTATATTCTGAGAAATGTGTCGAAAGTTGTGATGCACGAATATTATATGCTGGTATATACGCGGCCAAATTTGATGCCTGAAGCGATGTGAAATTGTTACGGTCTGCAATATCAGAAAATACTTCCTTTTAATTTCAAGACATGCTATCTACTCGTGGAATTTGACTTACTTGCCGCCGAAGCTCAGTATTCCCTTAATTTTTATCAGAAATTTTCTTTGGCCCATGTTAATGTCTTCGGAGCGTGTCAGATTCTCAAAGCGAACGCATGTTCCGCTCCGAAGATTTACATTTAAATCCATCGAATTGTATAGAATAATATAATTAAAATGAAACGAAATAAATTTTTGATTACAAGAAATAAACTTTTGTCACAGTCAGATGATTTTTCTGTGATCAATTTCTGATGAAGACAGTAAAAGAAAGTCGAAACGTCAATTTTAATTTTTATTACCCTTAAAGCCGCATTCCGAGAAAAGCATTATTAATAATTATATATATATATATGCGGTTGCACTACAGCGGATTAACCCGATATTCTTTCTCCTATTTTTATTATGTATCCGTGATATTTCCTTTATTGATATATATATATATAGTTAGGATTTTTTTTTCCCTTTTTTATTTTCTTGGCCGTATATATTTAATATTTCTTTAAGTTGGTTTCTTGGTGTAGCTGCCCTCTCTTGATAAAATATTATTTATAAATTATAAATTAAATACATGTAAATTACAGATGCATGTTTCGTATTATTATTAAAACTGTAAAAATGGACAAAAACAATTAAAAAACATACCAACGCGCTTGAAAACAGTTCATAAGTATCTTACCATGTTTTATGTTTTCTGAATTGCGGGAATATTAAATATAAAACGAATTAGATAACATTGTAGTTTGTTTGTTATTAAATGACTGTTTGTTTCTGTCGTTCATGTTATTCTAAATCTATTTTATTTAATTGCGACTTTTTTGTATCCTTGTGTATTTTGATGTAGTGTATAATAAAAGTGTTTATCACAGATATATGAATTTTATTTAAATGTGTGTATTGATATAGAAGATTCTTTTAATAAAGTAACAAATTATTGGAAAAATAGGTAATAGAACTCGATAATCGGAGTGAGATCGATGGAGGTTTGAAACGTTGACCACGTGGCCCACCATTTTGATTATACTTTTGTTGTGCTGAAAATTCCTTGAAAATTTCTGAAGAGAATATTTTCTCCATCGAACCAGAGGGCTAAGGTTCCATCTCACCACACACGAGTATCTTTTGTTCATGGAGATCGTTTAGAAGCGAAAATTTTAGAATTTTCTCTTCTCTGTTGACCACGCTCACCTGTTCGACAAGTTAAGTCTAATTGTTTTACGTTATTTCTGTTATTATCTGTATGTTAATCTGTAGTTTACGATAGCTTAATTTTTGCCTTGTTATTAAAATTAATTTCTTAAACTATCAAATTAAGGTCTAATTTGATAGTTTTGTTCGCGAGGCATTCTTGTCTTGATCTCAGCTATCATAGCTTAAGTACATGTTACACAATTAAACTGTTTGCGATATTTGAATGTTATAAAGGCTGTCAGAGTAACTCTGTTATTTTAATTGTACCTTGTATATGACCTAATTTTTTTTTTTAAATTTAGCAACCACTCGTAACCTAGCATAATTTTTAATTAGCTTATAATTTATTTTGTTTTACTTTCCTAAATCGAAATTTGAAACAACTGTTTCTCAATAAATTTGTTTTTTAGTTGAACTCGTGGTTCTGTCTTACCTTTTGCTACCTTGGGTATTTTAACTGTTTTTCTCCTAGATCAAGGATCATTTTGGGATGGGAATATCACTTTAAGGAGATGGCGTCCGTAAACTTATCCATCTAAAATTTTATTTAAATTCACGCCCACCAAGACGACTGAGCAAGAGGCAGTGCCTTCCTCCATCTTTATCATCGGTACGAAAGGGTGAGGACAGGTAAGGCATTCCTGAATGTGTAAGCACAAAACTTTCCGAAGCTTTAGTGAATTATTTTGCGGTGTTTCAATTATTTCAGCTTGCACAAACGTTTTATGCTATCAGTACCGAACAGATGAATCATTTTTTTTAGTTTCACGACAACTCCTTTTGTCTGCGCTCTTGTCTGAATTTGTCATTTTCAATTCTTGGAAGGGTGTAACAAGAAATTGCACGAGAATATACAAAGAAACCACCAAGTAAACTTTAATCTAACACACGTATGTTGCAAGAGAATGTACGTGTTTGAGATAAATTAAACAACAAGCGTGTAGCTTTACTAATTACAAAGATACAATAAATCAAATCGAAATATAATTAAAAAATTGCATGAGATTATACACAGAAACCATCAATTAAACTGGAATCTAATACACACATATTGCGAGGGAGCGTACGCGTTTGAAATGGATTAAACAACAAGCGTGTAGCTTCATTAAATACAGATACAATTGAGAAAATCGAAATATAATCAAAAAAACTGCAAGAGATTTTACAGAGCAACCATTATAGTAAACAGTCTTCAATATTGTATAACCGCTGCATAGATACTAAAAATATAAAGATTTATTTAGATGAATATAATTAAAGAAATAGCTAGAGAATATATAGTATGTTTCAAGACATAGTGGGACGTCATAAATAAAATCACTAAGGATCTATTGTGCTAATTCCTCCATAATCCAGCGATGGTAAACACAAATTTTAAGTACCTGGAAACTTAAGGGTATTAAAAAAATTATGGAATTAATATTAATTTATAATTTTAACATTCAATTCAGCGAGCAATGAGTATTCTTATATTTCACATAGCGTAGTTGACATTTCGTATAAACATACATTTATATTATAATACACGTACATTTTCATTATTTCTAATCAAATATTGACAACACGGGCCTGTAGAGTATTTCTGACATCGATTATTTTTATTGCATACCACCTGTGGTGTTTAAGCAACCTGTGGGAGCTTGCATTCGCACTATATCTTGAAACAAACCATTAAGTAAACTGGTATCTAATACACGTATATTGCAAGCGAGTGTATGTGTTTGAAATAGATTAAACAACAAACGTATAGGTTTGCTGTATACAAAGATATAATGGAGAAAATCGAAATATAATTAAAGAAGTTGTAAGAGATTATACAGTGATATAGTTGTATTTTCCTTACCACACTAATCCTAGGTGTTTCATCATTGACATCTATGACATTAATAATTAGTGATGCTACAGCAGTATTTAAAGGTGAGTTGTATTCATCTGCAAATGTATCAGTAACTTGAACTTGCAACACTATTTCTTCTTGAGTTTCATAATCGAATGCTCCATTTATTGCAGTTCTGATAACTCCAGTTTCCGAGTCTATAGTTAATATTCCATTAATATATGTCCCTAAGAGGGCGTACCTGAAAATACAAGAAAACAATTATTTGTGTTGTTTATTAGTTGTTTTTTTTTTATGAAAGCATACCTAACAAAATCACCTATATCAGCATCTGTTGCTGAAATTACTTTCACAATCTCGTCTATTGGGGCCGTTTCTAGTACATTTGCAATGTATGCAGACTCGTCGTCTTCATCGCCATAAACAAACTGTGGGACTTCATCGTTTACATTTTCAAGGATTATTGTTAAATCTTCTCTGTAGAGATTTCTAGGTTCTGCTACATCTATTGTTATTAGCTAAAGTAAAGTAATTTAAGTAAAGTAGGAATATAGCGACTTATAAATCGATAAATTATGGTTAATTAGATTAAATTATAATTAGCATATGGAGTCTAGGATACGGGTTAATATGTTGGGGTAATATGATAAGTAGGGATCGAAAATCAGGTTTACATTGCAGGAATAGACTTAAATGAATAATTCAAAATTGGGCGCAGTATTACAATAATATGTACAGTACACAGGCCGAGTGCTGAACGATGGGCGGAGTCCTCGCGGCGCGACTTATAGGTCAGTGCAACACACAGAAAGTATTCGGAAAAAAGAAATGATAACATTTGTTCATCATCATATATATTAGCCGGACAAAGGAGTAAATGCAGATAAAAAAATGTAATATACTGAAAAGAGATACATATATAGGAAACATATAGCGCTTCGATGTATAACGCTTGACAATTTTTCCAGACTGCTCGTGCTTATCCTAATATTTATAAGAATCCACTGCGCATCTTGTGGGAGGGGCATGTCACCAGCCAGCTCTCAGTCTGTGAGCTGTAACAAGCTACGGTTGTACATTATGTACGTAATGTTCTAATGAACATATACGAATTTTTCCAACCCGAGTTCATCACCACTGTTCTATTGGTCGAGTGTAGTGAGGCTTTGTGGGCTTGACTGACTCGCGTTTAGGATAGCAGCTGTACTTGCGCATTTCATTTGAATTTTGTTCACGCTCGATCTCTAGTCGGCTAGTACATTTTCAAATCGCGTTTCGTCCATCTAATTTAGAACAATTACGCGCCAAATTATTATTTTTAAGTTTTTGGAATTAATGATCAAACTGTGATGAAATTCGTTACTAAAATTGTTTACTGCGATTATTTGATGCTTCAACAAGTTTCTACTTATAAATTATCCAGGTAGTGATTTTTTATTGATTAATATTATTTCCATCTTCACTAAAGCAGTACCTACAGTAAATGACTTTATTCTTGGTTAAAGAATTTGTTATTAACAGTAACAGTAGCTATTTTCACGGACTAACGCAGTAACGCTTTCTGCGGTGCCGGTTGCTCTAATGTTAGTAACAGAGGCTGCCCTTTTATTCTCCCACTTATAGTCGACCAGCTTGTCTAGTATATTCATCCGCAGGTAGACCGCGTGCACACTGTGTAAAACATAAATTGCTGGTCCTGTAATTGTTTATGAACGGGAAAAGGAATTTCATTCGATATCCCCGTAAAGTCCTAATAGTTTTAACATTGTATGGATTACGATGAATCATCCTGAGTTTACCCACTTTTACAAAATTGTGTTAACAGTAAATATAGCAACTTGTGTGTGCCCAAGGAATACACATTGAGAAAATTATTGGTCGGCGATATACGATGAAATGTAGACTTCAATTGTCAATAACATAATTGGTAAGCATATTTGTGTGTCAATAGATATAACTACTGATGTTAAAGGACGTGATATTGCAAATGTTTTGGGTAGAGTGATGGATAGTGACACGTCATTGTCTACACATCTACTTGCATCTAAGAGACTCGAAATAACTAATGCAGAATCTACATCACGTACTTCTCATTCACAAACATTGATTGGTAATATTGCAACGCATGTCAGTGGGTGTGACTGCGTGGGTAAGACTATTGAGACCGAAATGTCTGATCATATGTTTCTCCTTGTGGAGTGTTATCTACCGTTGACCATGTCGGATAGGACTAATAGGCAAGTGTACAAAAGAATATTTAGTGAATCAAGTATTGGTCGGATTGTTGCTGGTATTGGCGGTGAATCATGGGGCGGACTGTCTGGTGATTTAGACATTAACGAGAACTTTGAATATTTTTTAATACATTCTTTTATTTTTTGACCAGTTATTCCCGACAACAGTAGTTGTTAGGCCAGAGCAGTCTTGGGTTACTTCGGAGGGATGAACAGGTAAGGGATGAACAGATGAGGTTTATGTATCGGCTTAATAAAAATGGACATTCTTCCTGTAACGAGTATGTAGCTCTTAGAGGACAATATAAAAGCAAATTGAAGAATGCGAAACAGAAGCATAATGACAACTTAATGCTAACATCGACAAATAAAACAAAATGTGCTTGGAACATAATACGCGCAGAAAGTAATTCTGTTTTTAGGCATGCTACACTCATTGAAATTGATGGTCAACGAACTGATAAGCCAGGCGTGTTAGCACACTTATTTAATAATTACTTTAGTAGAGTGGGTGCGGAAAGTCAAGAGTTATCGACGTTGACTCGATTTTTCGGATCCCGCTAGTATAGAGGAGTTGTTTGACGTAATAATGGCGTCGTCAGGAAAATCATCCTGTGGCCTTGATGGTGTACCATGCAGTATTTTGAGGCATGCCGGTAGAGAAATTGCAAATTCATTTACTATTTTGATTAACCAGTCGTTTGTGGCAGGTGCGTTTACTGCGATGTTAAAAAGGGCAAAAGTTATTCCTGTCTACAAGAGGGGAAGTAGGCATGACATTAACAATTATAGACCGATATCCTTACTTTCGGTTTTTAGTAAGATATTCGAAAGGGTGGTGTGTAGTAGATTACAGGGATAGCTAAAATCGACAAATAAAAAAAATCGATATATGATACTGCTTTAAATAGGATTTATGAATCTATAAATAATGATTATAAAGTTGCAGCGATCTACTTTGCCCTATCCCAGGCATTTGATAGGGTGCATCACAGTATTTTATTAGATAAATTATTTTTTTATGGAATCCGGGACCTGGCGCTGCTATGGATTGTTTCGTATCTACTCGGAAGAAGTCAACTTGTTATGATGACTGATAACACAGCAAAGGAGTTCCTGTCGGATCCAGTGACAATAAAACAGGGTGTCCGACAAGGTTCCATGCTCGGACCACTCTTGTTTCTACTCTATATTAATGACTGCTGATGACACGTCTATTACGATATCGTTAAATAATCTATCGGAACTGTCGCGAAGATGTGAGTCTGATTCTGTTATGAATGCATGGGGTATACGGAATGAGCTAAAGTTGAATAGTAAAAAGCCTAATTTATTGTATTTTGAGCCTCTTTGCTCTGGTAATGTGTCTCCTCTGGTTTGGCTGGAGGGATCGTCTGTGCCGGTCGCCAGCGATTGTGGGTTCTTGGGTTGCATTGTTGATGGTCGACTGTCGTGGGAAGAGCATGTTGTTGGATTGTGTTCTAGACTCAGTAGTCTGTTGTACGCAACGCGAAAGCTAAGAGAGTCTGTTTCGGCAGACACTTTGCTCACATTTTATAATGTGTCGATAGTATCGATTATCTGCTACGGTATAATATTTTGGGGGCATTCACAACCAGACATGATGGTGACATGAGTGTTCCGATACACAGACTTTCATTCTATGAGCAGAGTCAGAATTATATATGCATTAAGGTCTACAATGGATTGCCAAGTGATTTAACAAAAGTTACGCAATTTCCATTATTTAAGAAGAAAATTAAGAAGTACGTCTTGGATATTTGTTTTTATAATGTTGAGCAGTACTTCGATTGACATTTTGACATTTTATATGAAACAACTTGGTTGCGCATAGTATTTAGCAAATGCGTTTCTTTTTCAACTTGAATGAGAGGTGATATTTGATATTTTATGTACTTACGGTATTATATGTAGCTTGTGATTCGTAATCAATCCGAATGTATATGTATTTTATGTATGTATATTTTTACCCTTGTAAAAATTTAATATGTTTCTTACTTTATATGTGCTTTGGTATCTTATTTTAGTAAGTAAATATTGTATTTTTTATTGATAAGGTGAATATTTACTTATGTAAGTCGATTGCTGAATAAATATTATTACTATTATTACTATTTTCTTATACAGACTTGCAACTCACACATTTGCCATCATGAAAGAACTGCCGAAGATGAACCACGAATATTCCACTAGGCTTAGCGAAGAAGAAGGTGTTGCCAGAGGTGAAGTCCAAACGAATAAGTATGGAGCCAGAAAATGGGAAATGATGTTGTCGCGGTTATTAAATGTGTTGTCGAAGGACCTGAGCAGGTCCTCCGACTTCAAATTTAGTTTTAAATACATTTATCTTTACAGTAAAATTTGTGAGTAACTGTTACTCCCGAATATCCGAATTTTGAAATTTTGTTTATACCAAAATAGCTCCAAATCCAACTCTAAATACAATGATACTAATAATTTGTATTGAATGCATAATTTGCGAGATATTTGCAAAAAAAAAACAGCTCTTAGATAAGAGCAAAAGCGCTACTTCCTGTCCGGATTCTGAATTTTTATTGTACATAAATTATTCAAAATCTAGCAATAAATACTTTCATACTATTAATATACACGGTATATCACGACTAGATGTCGTTAAAACAATATAGAAAACTAATAAGAGTTGAGTCTTGAAATTTCGCAAATATTGGTTTTGCGTTACGCTCTTTCGATTTAAAATAGTTCCGAATTTCCGCTTCTTTCGGTTACACTGGAAATGGAAATAGACTTCCTTATTTTGAATGGAATACCCTATTTTTTTTAAATTGATTTATATTTCCGACTTAATTTAGGCTAGTTTGTCTCATAAACTTTGCCTATGAAGTTAGCCACTTTCACAACTACTTTAATTTTTGTAAAAAAAAAAATGATAGCTGCAGGCTATTATTCATAACAACATTCCCAATAATTGAATGCATGCACAGATTTAAAATTTTAGGTAATTATTTTGAAAAGTATACTGCTTCAAATGCGCTATTATATTTTCAAACTAATACAGGTATAATGTTAAATATTTTATCCGGAAATTATCAATATCTTGTTATTTTTAAATAGCAATCTAATTTTTTTCAACTTCAATTGATTCTACGTTCAAAATTAGGAGCAGTGTGTATTTACTTCCCTATAACTAAACGTCTTAGTTTCAGAGTTATTTTGGAAAATTAAACAATTCCTTTAAAATTTTATTTTGTATAATCAATTAGGTTATGGAAATTCATGTAAATAAATGAAAACAAAATGTCATTCTTTAATAATGTCCTAAAACATTTGTCTTAATAGCTTCTAGTAATCTTAAATTAAGTTTCCAAACACATCACCACCTCAAAACACTTTCTTATTCTTTTTAAAATGTTCGTACGTGTGGCATGCTGTATCATTGTACCGTCTAGATTATGAAACCTCCTCGCACTCTGGCCACCATATCTTCTTTTGTGGTAGCAGGTATACTGTATACTTTATCTTCAACATAGCCCCAATTTAAGTAATCTAGGGCCGTTAAATGGGGTGATCGCGGTGAAAACCTATAAAGTCCTTTCCTACGAATCGACCAATAATAAAATATTTTGTCTAATACTTTTCCAACAGCTCTAGTACTATGTGCTGATGCATTATTCATCCGAAACCATATACTAAGAGCTTCTTCTGCCGACAGTGTATTTAAATTTAAATTTATGACATTTCTAAAGATGTAAATAAACCGGTCATTATGCACATTTTCTTCATAAAAATACAAAGCAAATATTTTGTCATGTTTAATAACACAAAATGCCTGGATATTACAAGACTCTTAAAAACGTCGTTGCCTAACAACTCGAGGGTTATCTTTTGACCAAATATGGCTATTGTGTCGACTAAATATTTCATTTTTACAGAACTTTGTTTCGTCTGTCTATATAACACTTTTTTGTAAAATCGTCATCTTCTTGTGATTTCATTAAAAGCCACTCACTCACTCTTGTTACAAAATTGCCTTCTTTAATAATATGTTGAACAGGAAGAAATTTCAAAGCATGCCACATTCTTTATCAAAATTCGATGTATGCTTATTCTGGATACACCTACTTCAGCTTCTTCATCCTTTAGAGAATTACTAGGATGTGTTGTAAAGTATGCAAGAGCTGTTACCTCCACATTTTCACTATCAATAACAGATTTGCTTTTTCTGATTTTTTTCGGCAAGAATAATCCGAAGTTAATGCAATTTTTTAAAAGATTGCTTCAGATGTCCTTGAAAGGTTTTGACAAATTTGAATATTTTTCTGCAGAAATACAACAAGTCGTGTTGTTTATTGTATTGCATTCACCGTATGTAATTATTAAATTCAAAAAATCTTCGTTAAATCCAGATCGCGACATTTTCAAGTATTCAGAAACAGCTCAATAAATACCATACTAATGACAGGTAATATGATGGCAATTTGTTTTTTTTATTTACATGAATTTCCATAGCCTAACTGATTATACAAAAAAAAAAAAATTAAAGAAATTTATACATTTTCCAAAACAACTCTGAAACTAAGACATTTAGTTATAGGGAAGTAAACACATACTCCTCCTAATTTAAAACGTGGAATCCAACGAAGTTGAAAAATGTAGGTTGCTATTTAAAAATAACAAGATATTGATATTTTCTGGATGCGATGTTTAACATTGTTTTTAGATCACCCTGCAGCTATCAATTTTGTACAGAAATTGAATTACTTTGCAAGTGGCTAACTTCTGAGGTAAAGCTTATTAGATAAACTAGCCTTAAAATTAAGTCGGAAATACGAATCAAGCATAAAAAATGGGGTATTCTATTTAAAATAAGGAATCAGTAGATATGCATTTCCGGTGTAACCGGAAAAAGTGAAAATTCGAACTATTTTAAATCAAAAGAGAGTAACCCAAAACTAATACTTGCGAAATTTCAAAACTCAACTATACTTATTAGTTTTCTATATTGTTCTAACGAAATCTCTAGTGATATAGCTTGTATATGTATAGAATGTATAACCTGCCATATATCCGCAAAAAACCAATAGAACGGTAGAAATTCTGAAAAATGTTTTTTGTAAAATATTTAGAAATTAGTTGGTGAAATTTTATTTTTTTGCCGAAGTAAACTACTTTACCGATTTCATAGAAAATGTAATCAAATCTCAAGAGGAAGAGATTTAAATCACTTCGATTAATTATTAGAAAGATTATACTTGTAAAAATAAAGGTTGGTCTTGATATATTTAGCCGTTTGACATCATGGTCACACACATATCCATTTAAAAAAAAATCTCTTTTTTGTTAATGAAAACTGTTTCCTGTTTAAAATCCTATCGCTTAATATATTGTATATAGATCAATAATACACTAAAGAATATGCTAACGCAATTACCTGTAAAGTAAATTCCCGCCAAATATCATTTCTATCATAATCCAGCAATGTAGGATCCACAATGTATATGTAAATATCGGACTTCTGATAACCGACACCAGGAGCAACAGTGAAAGCTTGGTGCTGACCATCAACCGAATCGAGTAAAATGTCGTACATCGCATTTTCACCCTACAAATTGTCACATAAATTGTTATTCTTATAAATAATATGTGATGAGTGATGTTTTTATACCATATCCATATCGTGAGCAGATATTATAAATTCTAGATTTCCAAACGAATTTTCAGGGATGGTGGTGACAGAAGTAGAATGAACTGTGATTTCTGGAAATTTATTGTTCAAGTCTTCAACTAAAAATGTAACTAATTGCTGCACACAAGCATCCTGCGTATATACTTCACACGCAATAACAGTAAATGTATAGATTATTTCACCGTCTGTATCTCTGTCAATTGGTTCCACAGTTATTAGTCCTGTATCTGGTTTTATTGATATGTATTGAGGCCCTGAAATATATATATATATATACATTTTCAGTAGTTAATTTAAACTTTAATTTTAGCAGGAAATGATTAAATAAAAAAACCATAGTTACATTACTAGAAGTGTATTTCAAAAATATGAACTTTTAAGTTATAATAGTCCAGTTCAAATATTTAATATATTAAAAAATTAATGCACGTTATAAACAGAAAAAAAGAATTTAATACATTATATATTTATCACAACGACTCACAATTCTTGTTTGGGTTTTTTAACATTTTTTAGAAATCGATTTATGAGATACAAAAACGTCCTATCATTTAACGTTACATAAGTCAACCAAGTTGCCTATACCAGAATTGGATTTGAAAACAAGAAAATGGTTTCAATAAATACCATAGTAACTAACCACGAATATAATAAAATAGAAAAGCAATGGATGTGTCTATAAATACATGGGCAAAATTAGGAAAGATAAGTTCATTAGTAGTTGAAATAGTAATGCGCTCGTTGAATTAAAAAGATAAATTCGAATCTGTTGTGTAAATCACTTGCGTCTTTGCCTCTAGTAATGATATAGCGGTATCCCGATAGACGTAGACAAACATAGTAATAAAAGATAAAGACCATAGTATTTCAAATACAAGATTTGGCAGTTAAATGCTCATGCAGCAGGGAGTAATTTTTTTTAGTACGCCTCAATAAATGTTCCTACAAGTAAATAGTTGCTATACGTGCAGGAGGACCATCAATAGATATTAAAAAATGAAAAAGGAAATAGACCTTTATAATGTGAAAACAGATATACACCTTCAAAATAGTCATTTATACTATACCAATAACATCAATAAAAAAAAGTACTTGTTCGTATTATAATGTTTACATAGACAACGTTTCTTTGCCGTTTGTCTCTGCTGTATTTAAAGATGTGGTAATCCTGTGAACCTCAATAAACAAATTTGGTAAATTTTGAGGTCAGGTTTTTGTTGATGATGGTCCTTGGAAGGAACAAGCTGCATGTCAGATAAATTGTTGAGCATATAGTACTCAATTTACCAAAAAGGAAAACCTGAAACGGAAAGAAACTCTATTCTATTATCCACTAAGATTTCTTTTGTTTAACTTGACTTGTGTATTTCACGACAATATTCTATACTATTTACCTGTTATACAGCTTGTCCTCTATACAGGGTGAGTCATTAGTAGCCGCTTCTTCGATTGCTCTTTTGTGTTTCAAATAAAAGAAAAAACAATTAGTGGAAGATCCATGGTTGCTTGTGGCGCATATAATAAAAATACTATAAGCTCTGACACACTACCGGTTTCACCGGAAATGCACGGAACTTATTTTTTTTAAATGACTCACTCTATTTTAGGATTTTCTTGTACTGCTTTAAATAGTCTGTTCAATTGTTTTTTCTTTTTCAAAATTGAGCCAATAGTTTCTGAGTTATTAACTTTTTGGAAAATATTTGACCAAAGCACGTGTTCACAAAAAAAAGTCATTTTCACATTGTTTCTGAAAGTAAAAACATTAACGTTGGTGGTGCTTGTAGCCAAGAAAATTCTGCATCATTTGGTAAAGTTGCACTCGACAATACCTCAAAAAAATTTGTTTTTTCAAAGCCTACTTCCTGAAATTTTCACACACCAAAAACTTTTTTTTTTTAAATGGAACACCCAGTATTTTATTGGAGCATTTTGTTACTTTTTTTATTCTCTTTCATTTTTGTCCTATACCTATCTTTTGTAATTTCTGAGATAATCACTATAGGAGCAATTAGCGGTCAATTAAAGAACTACGAGCGCTGTTGTTTTATGCACCAAAATATTCGTTCAACCAATGGACGGCAGAAATGGCGTAAGACTTCCTTAGTCAACTGTTAAACAAAGTAAATGTTAAATCCAACTATCCCAAAAGTAACATTTTACAGAACGAAGAGCATCGGATTTCAATGTTTTAATTTCGGCAATGACCAGTTGCAGTATTTCATTTTTGACACTGTTATTAACTGCGAAATAAAACAGAGGTTATGTTTACTGACATATTTGAAGACGTCTTCAAAAAGTTTTGAAAATCATTTTCATCAAAGAAGTAAAGTCAAATTATGTAACTACCCACTATTCCTCCCCACAGTTTTAATGATCAAGGATTTTGAAAGTTTACAGGTGTGATAAAGTGGGAGGGTTTTATGTGTTATAATAATGGAAATTGTGATGATGAACGTATTAACTTTAATAGAAGGTGGCTTTGTTGATAAACAACAAAAAATTGAAAAAGCCGGAATAATTTATCTGCTACCAATTGACAAAAATGTAAGCGATTGTGAAAATTTCTTTCATATAACCTTGTGAATGAATATCCTACGGGTGAATTTCATATTTCCTTATTATTCTGGATTCTCAAATTTGATTTACATCTAACTGACGACTAATTTTTGTAGTACTAGTATGGGGGTGTTAGACTACACTCGCAAGTACCATAAACGTCTTATCCTCACCAGTTATTGCATTTTCCGCTCTTTCTTTCATATTCAATACTTTCTATTCACTCAAACCACCCCTTTATACTTTCGAAGGTTTCTGGCTTCGGTTGACTTCTACCAGGGATCGCTGTACATAAAGTCTGGATGCTAGCAAAGAGTTTCTTTCAGATTCACCCAAAACGTCAATCATATCTATTAACTCTTCATAAGAATAATTAATTTGGACGATAACTAATAGTGATGCTTTTATAAGTTTGACATATATGTATACCGACTTTCTTTAACAGTTGACTCAGGCAGTCAGCGGCATTCTAGCCTTTATTGGACGAATATTTAGGTGCATAGAACAGCGCCCATAGTTCTTTAATTGACCGCTAATTGTTCGTATAGTGATTATCTCAAAAATTACAAAAGATAGGTATAGGACATTGTTAACAAAAATGAAAGAGAATAAAAAAGGGAACAAAATATCTTAATAAAATACTGGGTGTTCCATTTAAAAAAAAAACGAGTTCTTGGTATGTGAAAATTTCAGAAAGTAGGCTTTGAAAAAACAAAGCTTTTGAGGTATTGTCGAGTGCAACTTTACCAAATGATGCAGAATTTTCTTGGCTACAAGCATCACCAACGTTAATGTTTTTACTTTTAAAAACAATGGGAAAACGATTTTTTTCTGAACACGTGTTTTGGTCAAATATTTTTAAAAAAAATTAATAACTCAAAAACTATTGCCTCAATTTTGAGAAAGAAAAAACAGTTGAACAGACAAATTAAAGCAGTACAATAAAATCCAAAAGTATATAGGGTGAGTCATTTATAAAAATTAAGTTCCGTGCATTTCCGGTCAAACCGGAAGTGCGTCAGAGCTTAAAGTATTTTTACAATATGCGCCACAAGCAACCATGGATCTTCCACTAATTGCTTTTTCTTTTATTTAAAACACAAAAGAGCAATCCAAGAAGCGGCTACTAATGACTCACCCTGTACATGTTCTTGTTGACATTAAATCTTTTGTTATATACACTGTATAGATGATATGCCGCATGTCAGTTAAGTTGTTGTCAGCTGTTCAGAATATTGTTAACAAAATATTTTTTGCAGATGCTGCTCTATTTATTTTGTCTATATAAACATCCTTAATATTTCTTGTATTTAATGTACATAAACTAATTATTCACATGTATACGTCGGTGTTACACCTTGTTTACTTTTATAAATAAATAACATAGTCTTGCATAATATTCTTTGTCGTACATTCATTAATTTCAATGTACTCAGTATTAATATAACTGGAGTATATTTGCTACACTTGGGAATTATTCTCATCGCCCTATTTTGTATTTTTTGCAATTGCTGAGTTTCGTAATTGTTTAGCTTAAATAGTAAAGTTGTACAGCACTCCACATGCGTGGCAATTTTCGATTTGTATAGCCTGAGCTGTATATATGTTGACATAGTATGACGTATTTTTGTGACTTCTTTAAAATTTAAATGTTAAATTATCCCTAAATACTTTATCCTGCTTACATCCACTTAACTTAACATACATTATGGTAGTAGAAAAATTAACAAAAGTTAAAACACATGGCTTTTTATGTATCTGGTCGCAATGAAAATGATTGCACTTAACGTAAATTAACATTGTACTAAGTCGGACGAACTTCAACTTAAGGGAACTCCTTAATTTACGTTATTAATTCAACCAATCAGCCACAGTTGTTTTATTGTTTTGTACATTGCTGTTTTATATTATTATGAACGACGGCGTTTTAATTGATCTGGTGCATAGTTATCCCCATTTATATGTCAAAATGTCGTTTTAGAACCCATCTGATTGGCACTCTAGCTGCTCATACATCTGGGCACTTAAAGTAATTAAGGCAATGTGAACGACTTTGTAAATTTTGTGTTAATTTAGGGTAAGGTAAGTAAGGTTTAAGTAAAGTTAAGTGGATGTGGTTGAGACTTTATGGTGTTTAATTTATACGCACTACCTATGATAATAAATTAAGATTTAGTTATATTTATACTTCCTTTTATATATTTTTGTATATAATAATGTTTTATGTTATTCATTTACTTTATACATCATGTCATTCATTTAAGTCATTACTAGTAACATATAACATTCAGTCTTTAGCAAACATACCTAATTTACTATTTTTGGTTCTAAGTATAACGTCATTTACATATAAATTAGAAAGTGAAGCTCCTAATATTGTTCCTTGTGATACACTGTATTTTATAACGCGCACACCTGGTGTTGTTCCATTAAACTTTACTCTTTGGTGTCTGTCAGTCATATATGAGCGACATCATTTCAGAACAATACCCTTGAAGCCAATGACTTCCAAATCCTTTACTAGTAAAGAAGTCATTCGGAAATCCAAAAACACAGATGACACCATCTTACCATTGCCTATTTCCCTCGACCAATTATCACAAACGTTGATCAACACTGTTTCACAGGAGTGTGATTTTTAAAACCTGACTGATTTGATGATATTACACTGTTTTTGTCACAATAATTATCAACTTGTTTTTTTACACATATCTCCAACACTTTTTCATATGATGACACTGAATTTATAGGCCTCTATTTGTCACAACATCTCTTCCCATCAACTTTCGGGACTGGTACTATATATGATGTTTTCCAGTATTTAGGGAATACTCCTGACTGCATTGAAGTATTTCTATTTACCAAACATATATACTTTAAAACTTTATTTGTTGTTCCATTACCAACAAGAACTCCTGTACCGTTTAGATATTTCCTTAATTGATGTTGCAGACATGTTAATAAATTAATTTAATTGTCGAGAATAACACACTTGGCACAATTATGCCATTATCAAAGAGTTACTTATTTAAACTACTTTATATAAGTAACTCTTAGATAATGGCATAACAGCCGAAACATATCTCTACAGTTAAATTAATTTGGATTTTTAATTACATCTTTAATTTCTATCATACTTATGCTTTTAAATTGACTGAATTCTGAATATTATTGTATATTACGCAGAACGCCATTGTCCCTGTTACTATTTTGTCGTTGTACTTAATCAAGTGGTTATCTATACTTGTTAGTTACAAAGTACCTACTAATCAAATGTTTCAGCAATTTGTTAATTATTCTCTATTTCTCTATTATCAAAAACAAAGCATTTACTGTTTGTTTCCATACTTAACATTTTAACCTCAAGAGCTGTTTTAAAATACTCCTCTGTTCGTTCTCTAATCATTAGAACTATTTTATTTCTAGTTAATTTGTATTAATTCTAGTCCTCCTTATGTTTCGTAAATACTGCGACTTTATATTTATCATCTCTAATATGTATCTGTTCGATTATTGCATAATTCATCCACTTATTTCTTAATTACTTTTCATATACGACAAATTCACTTTATGGACAATTTTTTTCAGTAATTTGGTACACAGTTTCTGTCCAATGATCTACCAAAATACTGACATCATTTTTAGTAGTTTATCAATATCATAATGTCTGAAACTCCTTATAACATTGTTCTTCTTGTTTTGGCACATCACTTTTTGGCTGTAGTATAACGTGCAGAACAGAGAGTTAAAGAAGTTGAGTTAGAAAATGTTAGTAGATAATCTAAAGAAGGAATTGAATCTTTGTCTGTGAGCAGTGTTTGAAATTATTTTATGGTTATATAATAATTTGATGTCTTATAAGAAAGGGTAATGATATGCTGGCACTAGGAAACTGACTATGGAAGAAGGAATAAGGAATATACGAAGCGTAATAAAACAGGCGAAGTAAGCTTTCTGTAAGAAAAAATGTAGAGATTTTATGAATTTTCAAGAAAGAAAAAAGGAAATGCTTTCGCGCGGTAGCACAAGATAAATTTAAGGCTTGGACAATTGCTAAAAAGAAGAAAGAGTTACACAATATGAATTGATAGATTGAACAATTGTTACAAATGATAAAGGAAAAAAAGTGCTCTAAAATGCAAATAAAACTAGCCTTGACAAATATGATGTAAAAATAAGATGTGGCCACCACACAACTGTCTTATACAATTAAAAGTTGTTTTCAATAAAGTTTTGAAACTTTACCTGTAAATGCGTTACTTTAGAGTTTTGAGAATTTTATACAAACATTTTCAAAATTCTATTGTCTTAATAAATCTGTATAGAACGCATACTTTGCGAAATATTTCCAAGAATCACCATTCAACAAGAGTAAAAGTCCGAATCTTGAAGTTTTTTTACACAAAAGACATTGAAAATCAAGCCCTAAATACTTTTATACTCGTAATGAATCTGCCTAGAAAGCATGACAGGAATTTAGAAAAATATGTTTACAACTTTTTTTCTAATTCACTTTTGAGCACATTTGAATTCTTTATAAATTTGTTTAAACATAGTAGTTGAAGAAATATTGGTAAATTTCGATTTTTTCACCGAAGTAAACCACTATTTCCGGTCTGCCAATTTTACTGAAAAACTAATCAGATCTCAAGAGGGATATTATATTCGTAAATATATAATTTGGAATTGTTAGCTATAGCCATTTGACCGCTATCGTGGTCACACACATACGGACACACGAACACACACACACGCACACATACACACACACACCAGGAGAATATTTTTTAAAAACAATTTTTCGATATCAGGAAGCTTTAAAACGTGGACATCTGCAAAAATCTCGTCATCACAATACGTCTTTACACTACGTATAAGAAAGTAAAAGGCGTTGGCAGGACTTAGCAACGGATGAATATCATTAGTCGTAAGTTCTTTCCTATACTTATTTTACTTACAGTCATTGTCTAGCGTGTAAGTTATTGCATCATTTACACCTATATCTCCGTCTCTAGCAGTTACTTGAAACATCTAAAAGAAATGAATTAAGTTCGAGTTATGTATTATAAATATGTTTAGTCTCTAGTTTACAGACTTAAAATATTATGTACTAAGTACCAACTTTAATTGTCACATACAGGGTAATAATAATTAATAGAATAAAATATAAGTAGAGAGAAATATTAATTAATTTATTTATTTGTTAATATTATCTTAGTTGAAGTTAGCTTGTTAAAATATGTATATATAAGTTATAGGCATTCACATTTATTATTGATTACTTCTATATTTCGAAACTTCGTCATCCTTATCATAAGTAGAGGGGACGATACAGTTTTAACCCAGAAATCAAGACGTACTTAAATTTAAATTTAAATCATTCATAATTTATATCAGCGACCTTTACTGAAGTATTAAGACCTTAATAGTCATTATAAATAAATTGATGTACTTGTGTACTTTTAGTAAAGATCATAATATGTGAATTACGCATATATACACAATAAAATATTTAGTACCTGCGCTGTTAGTTCAGAAAATTGTGCAGAAGCAAAGATTATTACCCAGACAGGATCTGTATCTGGTAAATCTCTTACTGATACTACAATATTTCCCGCTCCACTATGTGCTTCATCTTCTTTTACAATTGGAGTGTCTGTCACGGTCAATTGCATTATGTAGAGAGGTACTGTCTCGTAGTCTAGAGGATATATGGGTTCGAGGTACAACGTTATTTCTTTTACGTTATCATCCGCAATAGGCTCATAGTCGAATCGGAAGACCTACGAACATCTTTGTAATAGATTGTTTTTTTATAACTATTTGGATCACTTGCATTATCGTACTCGTATCCAAGAGACCAACTCATTTTAGTCATATATCCGTCATCGTCTTTAATAGTATAACTGCAACTGGATATTGCGTCATCATTTTCCTGCAAATTGAAAATAGTAATAACATACAAGTTAGTAAAATATAAATAACGTTAAACCAATATCATTTAACATTAATCTAGGAATACTTACACGAATCCATCTGATTCTGTAATTGAATTACATAATTTGCAAATGAAGGGGTTCAGTACAAAAAGTGGCTGTCACGTTTTCCAGATATATAGAGTGCCATCTGCATAAATTTATATGTATGTACCATCGCCTGATACACATGCTTAAGCGATAAAAAGTAGCTATGTACATAATATTTTCTAAGCTAGATTTTCAATCGGGTTTCATTTCAGTACAAAAATTGCTAAATCACAAGTAGTGTCTAAGTCCACGGACTAAGCCACTTATGGCAGCGGAGGTTGCATGATTATGCTCTCTCAAAACTTAGTTCTTTTTAGTTTATCTAGTTTATTTCCAATTTCCACTGTGTATATATTTTAAGATGAATTCTACTGGTAAGTAATTACCTATTTAAAATACAAAGCTACTTTTTTAATATCTTCTCGAGAATTATATTTATTGAGCTGTGATAGAAGAAGTAGAAACTTGAAATATTTGATATTAATTATATTTCAATGTGAGTTTTATGTTCCGGATAGATGCCAAGAGTGAACAAAAATGCAAAGCAGTGAACTACGTAAAAACACGTAACCGGCAAATAAGTGAAAATTATAGCTCAAATTTCAGTGATGCTGAAAGTGGAGAGGATGCAGTCTTTCAAAATTTACGAAACAATAATAGAGTCGCTGCACAGACGCAAGATTACCACGAGACCACAGCTGTTACGTCGAAGGTCAAAACTAGAATTAGAAATACAAAGAATTGGAAAAGCAACATCAAGAAAAAGAAAAGCGTTTGTATTATTATTTTATGATATAACATAATGATCTAAATAAAACAAGTATTACTTTGTTATATGACTATACTAAACTAAATGTGTGACTGGAGTTTCAACCAATTTGGTCATTAACAAACACTGTATTACAAAACCTAAAATTATTTATACTTATATCTAGAGGTGTTACAACGTAGTAAAGGCGGTAATTATATATCAATAATAGAAAACCAGAAAACAGAAAACGTAGTGCAATAAATAAGTAAAGCAAGAAAACAAAGGTGTATATTATATTAACTCTTTCGGCCCTAATGGTGGCAAATGCCACCATCAAATTCAAGGCCTACGTACCTGTAAACTGTTTTATTTAGTTCGACATTCATGGACTAGGTGGCATCACTTATACATGTAGTTTCGATTTCTGTGCCCAGAAGTTTTATTTCATAAGTGTTCTCTATGGTTTATACAGATATTCAAGATGGATGCTGACATAAGTGATTCTTGTGCTGGTAAGTGTTACAAAATCAGTAAATATTATTGCAATCATTGCTCTGTTTATAAATGTATTTTAGCAGATAGTATCATAAGGTTGCCAAAGTTCCTTAGTTTACAATATTTGTTCAAAATTTATTATTGCCATTGATTTATTGAACCCTAAAAAAGTGTGTACGCAAATGCCACCGCCAGGCTTCAATGCTAGTTCTTGATATGATGATTCTTTCAGATTTGGAAATACCGACGGACGATTAGATTTTACGGTAATTCAAAGCAGATCCCAGTGAACAAAACTTTGACTACAATATCCCAAGTAGATGAATCAGACATTGAAAATATTGACAATGATTGTTCATTTGAAGATGATTATAACCCAGAAAATAGTGACGAAATCGAGACTGAGTCTGCATCTGAAGATGAAAGTGATGAAGAAAATATACCTCCAAATATTTATTGCAAAGAAAGAAAAAGTGACAATAAAAAAAGACTAGCTGCAAGCTGGAAAAGAACAGAATTTATACCACCACTATTGACTAGTTTTCAGCAATCTGACAGCTCTATAACTGATGATGAGCCGGAATCACCTTATGTTATATTTTCTAAATATTTCCCTCGTATTATTTTTTCCGAATTAGCTGAGAAAACAAACATGTATTCATTGTCAACTAATGGCAAGTCAGTAAATACAAATGAATACGAAATTAGAAAACTGGTAGCTTTGCATCTCATAATGGGCGTACTAAATTACCCTAGACTAAGACTCTATTGGAAATCATCTACTCGAATTGCTCTTGTTAGAGACATTGGGATTACAAGAAACCGGTTTGAAAGTTTGAGAAATAATTTACATATTACTGATGGAAATGATCCACATCAGGTGCAACAACACGATCGACTATGGAAAGTCCGTCCACTTATTCAAGCATTTGAATCCCGATGTGAAGAACTGGCCCTAGAAGAGAACCTATGTATCTATGAATCCATGATCCCTTTCAAGGGTCAACTCAATATAAAGCAATACATCAGAGGAAAGCCCACACCCTGGGGCATAAAAGTATTCATGCTATGCGGTGAGTCAGGCATAATATACCGCTCTTTGGTTTACCAAGGCTCCACCACACTCACTGAAGAAGCTAAAACTAGCAGTCCCAGCATTACATGTTCTCTAGTTTTTCATTTAGCCGCTAGAATTCCTGAAAATTCAGGTCATAAACTTTTTTTTGAGAACTATTTCAATTCTATATCTCTTTTAGAAGAATTGTACAAAAAAGGGATAAATGCAGCTGGAACAATACGTGCCAACAGACTTGAAAAATGTCACATAAAAACCGAAAAACAAATGAAAATAATGGGTCGAGGGTCCTGTGATTACGTAGTGTCCGACAACAATATAGTAATTGTGAGGTGGTTTGATAATAAACCAGTGACTTTGGCTTCAAATTTTATCGCTGTTAGCCCAAGAGATGAAGCAAAAAGGTGGGACAAGAAAGAAAAAAAATACATACAGATAGAGCGTCCGGGAATCGTTAGAATGTACAATGCATCTATGGGAGGTGTAGATAAGTGTGACTTTTTGCTTTCTTTATACAGAACTTTCATTAGATCGGAAAAGTGGACACTCAGAGTTATGTTTCATTATTTCAATCTTGCTGTATGTAACTCATGGCTGGAATATAGAAAACAGGCTAATGCAATAGGTTTGCCGAAGGAAAAGACAAAAGATTTGCTAGAATTTACGCTAGATGTTGCTGAAGCACTTGCTTTTGCAGGAATCCCCCAAAAAGAGGTAGGCCTTCAAGAGAAAATTCTCCGCTTTTGCTACCTAAACAGCTTCATGTTGCGAAAGCACGAGTTTCAGACATCAGATAAGACAATTGTGGACACTGGCCAGTGCCAACAGAAGGTCACGAGCAAAAATGTAAATTAGAAAACTGTAGTGGCAGGTCAAGAACAGCTTGTTAAAAATGTAATATTTATTTATGTCTTAGTAAACAAAGAAACTGCTTTAAAAAATACCACATAAAACAATAAATTATATTGATTCAAATTGCACGTCCTGTTTTCCTCCTAGACCTAATGGTGGCATTTGCCACCAAGTTCTATTTTTTTTATAGAGAAGCTTTATGTATAAAATGTTGTTTATATGTTCTTAACAACATATGTAAGTAGTAACAACCACAAAAAAAAATTTTCATTAGCTTTTAAAAATTCAGGGCTGAAAGGGTTAAATCAGTCTGATCATCAATCAGTGTTATTTCTGGATTACGAGAGGCTTTGAATAATTTGAGGGCTTATAGAATATCTAATTTCTTACTTTTGGCGGCAAAATGTAAAATACTTACAAAATCATTTGTGGTTCCTGATTATTTTCTTTTGTGTCGGTTGCAGACGTCGACTTAGGACATTTCCTACTTATTTAACACGAATATTAAAACTTCTCCCAGTCTGACCGATATATTATTATCTGCAATCGAAACATTTAAGGTTATAGATTCCAGATTTGTTTTAGTTTTAGCTAGTGAAGAAATTGTGAAATTATTTCTAAATAGAATATTAAAGTAGCCATTGAACTTTACACAAAAGTATCTAATATCCATTTTTGATGTTAAAACTTAAAAAAAAAGAGAAATCTGCAGTCTATAAGCATGAATGTTTTGATTGCAAAGGAATATATACCGATCACTCTGGTAGAAATTTTAATATTCGCGTTAAAGAACATATAAAGGTAGTCAATAATGAATGCACTAAGTTGAAGTCTGCAGCCCAAATAAGTGAATAATCACATAACCACAAGTGATTTAGTATTTGTATTTTGCTGACAAAGGTAAAAAATTGGGCATTCTAGGGATCCTCGAGATATTCATTGCCTTTCGTAATTCAGAAATAACACCGGGTAATGATCAAACTGGTGTGATATATACACCTTTGTTTTCTTGCTGTACTTAGTTTCATATTACTGCACTCTGCCTGGTTTTTCCACTATAGATATATAGTTATGGCAAAGAATTGTAATATATGTTATATATATATAGTTATAGCTGCCTACGCTTGCTAAACCTAGCATTTATAATTTAATCGATATTAGTGTACCCTTTTCTTGTATTCTCTATGCTGGTTGTTCTAATTGATATACCATTACCGCCTTAACTACGTTGTAACACATAAATATTTAAAAAAAAAACTTCCTTGTACTGTAAAGTATTTTATTAATTACTTAATTAATAATACTGCTCAATAGACAAAGTGAATTTAAGCTTTCTTCTACGATGTGACAGTACATTGGTCGATGGATAGAAAAGGTTGCTCGACTCTCCGGCTTTCCGAGTACCGGTGTGACATTTACCATGTCGTTGACAGCGCTGACAATTTTTCTAACTTCTATTCGGATGTTACCACTACATCTTTGTTTTTTAAATTAACACTGAATTTTTCTTGTTGCAGAAAATGTTCATCTACTATTAAAAATTTAATCAATTGCATAAGATTTCAACAAGTGCACGTTTTATTATGTGTTATTTACAACTTTAGTTACAAATCAAACTGAAAGTCATACAAATCAAAATATAATTTTAATACCACACCATGTGAATAAAACATTTGTTGTAGTGTGCCCCTTGGAAATATTGATTTTTCAATCGATATCCGAGACCTGTCGTTCGGATTTATATGTTACGCCCAAACAGCGAAAACGCTCACTGAGCGAAAAAAACAACCATCATGCGTTGTTGTCATTGTAAGATGACCAAACACCGAAATGAGAAAGTTCTTCGCGTTATGGCCGTTGTTACCGACCAGAACGCGTTGTGTGATATGCAAAAACGAACACGACGCGGCCCGGTCGACTGATCACATCAAACACTGATCTGGCATCACAGTTCAGATATGTAGAGATATTGTCATGTGAAACCCGACGTTCCCTGAGCCAAGGATCGATAGAGCAGTCTAATCAGAATGTAAAAGACATGTTGGTTGCGTGAATGTATAATAAAACCAAAGAATGGTCAGAGGGTTTAAGATTAATTCAAAGTAAAAAGAATCGCTCATTACATGAAAGGATTTAAAAAAGCCTTTATGAAGCCATGTTTGGTATAGTAAGCAAAGAATTGGATTGACAGATTCTGCTTTGAAAAAGGAAATATTCAGAAATTAGAGCTATATATTAACTTTCTTAACACATGACCAGGATATCCATTATTCAAGAATAATTTAAAAAGTTTTTTCAAATTCTCTTGTGAACATTGCCCGTCACTAATGGTTGTTATCCTATTTTTCATGTAAATTACCGTATTGAATATTTTGGCTTTTGGTGTGATTGGAATAGCAATTTAAAAATCTTCCCGATGATATGGGTCTTTGATGCCAATAAAAAATAATGACAATTTCGACAGACCTTATAAGTCGCGTGTCCAAAAACGGAACACTGCAAACCACCTCAGTAAACTGAAGATGATCGTCCACTGAATTAAATGTGTCAAGGGTCAACTGCACCTTATCTCCAGGCACAGCACAAAAACGTCGTCCACATAGTTAAATATAAATGGAACCCGAAACGGTAAACGAGGCAAAACACTGTCCAGCAAGTAATCCAACACAATCAACGCCAATATCGGACTAATGGGAGAACCCACTGGTGTCCCGAAAAGTTGTGAATGAAACTTATTGTCAAAACTAAAGTAAGTATTATCAAAATGAAATGAACAAGTCCAAGAACGATGCTTGTGACAACGTTGTCTGTTCCTGTACCAAACCCCAGTTTCGTGTAATGATGTCCAAGACCAATGGTAAAGGTATATTCATAAATAAGGCAAACCAATACATAACCCATCGGTAATTTAAAACCATCCAAAGCAATTACTAAAGAAAATGAGGCAAACGTTCAATTTAATATCACCGAAAACCTCGACAAACAGTCTTTAATCACGTACGTTTTGGACATTAATTAATACGGATCAAATGCACAAATGCTGACGTCAACAGCTCGGGGATTTTCTCATAGAATATATACAGATAGCTCTATGCTATTGAAAATGAAGTGAATTACAAAATTCATGCAATAAAAAATATAAATATGACGTGCATATTAATTCGAATATTTATATTTGTAATTAATATTTAAAATTTACGGTATTTCTATATATTAACGTACCGAGGTTTGTTATAATATAAGTATAAATAATTTAATGTTCCATTTGTAATAGAGTGTTTGTTAATGTCTAAGTTAGTTGAAACAGCATTCACACATTTAGTTTAAGATAATGATATAACAAAGTAATACGTGTTTATCTAGCTCAAGACGAAGAAACTTTTTGTTGAGGAAAATAAACGTTGAGATATACCAAAATATCGGTGTAAGTGTACTACAAAAATATACGTTCTTGAACAAAGTGCAATCTTCAAAAATTACTCTTCATTATCTACGTATGTAGAACAAATTATATATCTGCATGCCAGTATTAAAAAAGAATAACCTTCTCGATCTGGTCCTCGTAAGAATAAGGAGAATCCAAGTATGAATCTGACTTATATGTTCCAAATCACGACCGATAATGGAAAGTCGAATATTGTTTGTCCCAAAGCTTTTTTGTCAATTTATGTCATTCTTAGATCTTGTTAAGAACGGAAAGTAAAACTGGGAGCACATCCGAAAGATAATACAAGTTGTTTACTAGGCTTAATCGAACTCCATGTGAGACTGACTGCGTGAGAATTATAAGAAGAAGCACACTGATCACGAAGTATCGTACGGGGTTTTTAACAACTTTTCAACGACGAGTTAAAACTTAGCATCTTCTAGCCCCGAGAAGATATCTGCAATAGCTGGACAAAATTTGTAGTCGATACTATCAATGCCAAAATGGAATCTGCTGAGAAAAGTATGAGAAATTACAAACTAGCAGAAGCTTTATTTCAGACTTGCAGAAGAATTTCAAACCGACCTGTCAAAGGCTCAGAAGGATACTACAATATGGCTATTAATTTACAGTACTGAAGCGGTAGGCCTTTTAGTGATAAACCTCTCACAATTGACACTGTTATTTGACATAAAATTGACGTTTGATTTTGGTTAGATGTACTGGTATATTTGCAATTTTGTAAAGAATGTTCTTTACTGAAGTAAAAGTTTTTTTTAATGATCCCTATTTTCGCACATACTGTTTAGCTAGACAAAATGGTCAAGCACTAAATTCGTACGCGATCAGTTTTCGACATTTCAAACAACTGGAACCAAGTACTACTATTGTACTGAAAATTATATCCAAATTCATAAGAAC
Organism: Amphimallon solstitiale; assembly: GCA_963170755.1. Taxonomy (NCBI): domain Eukaryota; kingdom Metazoa; phylum Arthropoda; class Insecta; order Coleoptera; family Scarabaeidae; genus Amphimallon; species Amphimallon solstitiale. The sequence goes on along the minus strand of OY720681.1, from coordinate 86,336,593 downwards.
TGTAAGTGTACTACACCAAGGGAAAGGTAGAGCTGGAGGAAGAAAAACAGTGGATACCAATGAAAATCACGACGAGTATTCAGTCAAGTTATAGACTCACCACGTTGTAGTCAACAGAAATCTGGTGCAATATTGAACATGAACAGGACTCTTCAGAAGATATTGAAACCAATTAATCCCCATTCATACATTATTCAGACGACCTCGAATATTGTGTCAGAATCCTTGCTCTGTAATATGATAAACCCAGTTTCATCAGTTATATCTGGTATAGTGACCAATGTCATTTTTATTCGTTGGGTTATGTAAATAGACGTAGCAATAGATTTTTAAGTTTCCATCAGAAGAGGTGCAAAAAATATCGTTGCATAGTAAAAAAAAGTGACCAGCTGGTGCGCAGTTTCTGCACGAGGAGTTACAAGGTTTTACTTCATTGAGGGAAATGGACGTCCAGTAACTGTTAATCAAGGGCGCTCAGGTTCTCACGCCGTTTGTAGATGACCTTCGGATGTTTTGCAGGTCAATAAACTTACCATTCGGTAGCCAGTTTTTTAAGCAAGATGAGCCAACGTGTCACACAGTACACGTTAGAAGAACCTTTCTGCGGGACACGTTTGTAAAAAATGTAACTTCAGGTTTCACCGATTTTTGTTTTCCATCTCACTCTCCAGACTTAACATCATTGGATGCATATGTTTGGGATATGCTGAAACTATGGGTTTTCCGAGATAACCCCCCGTATACAATACAACGATTAAAAGAGAAAATTACAGAAACGATATGACAGATGCAATAGCCTCTATTTTCGGATGTAGTCACAAATATGCACAAACGATACGAACTGTGCGTTCAAAGTAATGTTATTGCAACATGTTACTCGTAACGCTAATACTTAAGTGTTAATTTGTTACTCATATTATTTTAATTGAATGAAGTTTGAAAGTTTCAGTAAATTAATAGTCATACTCTATTTATGAAGCCGAAATTCTGACACGTTTCGAGTATGAAGAGAATCTACCTTTGCCAATAACCAATGTTAAAGACGAATATTATATTAATTAGTTGTGGTTACATGTTTTTAGTATTTACAACCTGAAAACTTAAAAAACAACAATGCAGATTTACACTGACAATTTGGCTTTAAAAGGACACAATGAAGTAATTACTTCCTTATTTAGCAAAATAAATAATAAAGAATCCAGAAGTGCCAATACTGGGAATAACAAAATATGTCAAAGTTTATTTTTTAATTTAATTTCTGGCAATTAGAATGTCACTTATAATTAGTTATCCTTACCTCTAATATACAAGTAGAGTTATTTACAAAAACCATTGGTTCATTGTCATTTATATTAACTAAATTTATCTCAACAAATGTCGTCTCAGAACTAGTGGAAATAGCGAAAGTGTAAACTTTTTCGATGTCTTCAAAATACGAGCCTTCGTAATCCTGTCGGTTAGTAATGATCATTTCCCATATACCTGGCGATTCAGGTGATTCTATAACATCCAAACCTAATGCTGAATTAGCGAACTGATCTGGAGTAGTGAACTCAATTTTAGGTGTCTCTCCTGTAAAATTTGTTTTTGATGTTATCAGTCATATCCAATCTTAAACAATGAACAAATTCATAACTTAATAAACACACAGTTTACATATGAAGCGCCATTTGCGGAATCTTTTACTTTAGTAGGAACAAAAATGTTTTATTGAACATAATTTTCTTCGAAGGTTATTTATCCTAATGGAATTACATCCGAATAAAATTTAGTTGACAGAAATCATGTTGAACAGAAACATATTCGAATGAAATGCAAAATAAAAGTTATATTTTACTGTTTCTGTTAGACAGATTTTAGTGTTAAACAGAATCCATGGAATTGTCATCAAAATATCCATAAACAGAATCATGTAATATCTTTGGCAATAGAAAATTAAAAACTTAACTATGGGTTAAATATAAAATGAGATAAAAGGTAGTTAATTTAAATAATATATCAATAACACCACAATATATATGTGTGTGTGTGTGTGTTCTCAAATTTAATTCTGAGTACATATAAATTCTTTATAAATTTGTTTGAACTTAGTTATTGACGAAATATTGGCAAAATTCTATTTTTTCACTGAAATAAACTACTACTTCCGGTCTGCCGATTTTACTGGAAATCTAATCAGATCTCAAGAGGGAGATTATACTCGTAAATACAAAATTTGGAATTAATAGCTATAGCGGTTTGACCGCTATCGTGGTCACACACACAAAGACAGAGAGAGAGACATTTTTTAAAAAACACTTTTTCGGTATCAAGGGACTCAAAATGTGGACATCTGCAAAAATCTCGAGGTCGAAAATTTTCAACATCACAATACTTCCTTATACTACGTATAAGAAAGTAAAAATTTTGTCACAAATCAGTCAGAATCCAGTGCAAATTGCAACAAAAATTTAGAAATCCAACCACACAGCTACCTGCACGGATTCTGATAAATGCTCATGATATTTGTTATCATGTGTGTAAGTTGTGCTTTAAGGAAAATATTTGTTCTACGTCTGAGTAAAACGAAAGACTCAGATGTTCGCGTCAATTGTGAGTGAATTACGAAATCAACTTGCGAAAGCAAAGCAGATTAGTCTATTTTGTTATTAATTAAATTAAAAAGGAAGTTAGAACTGTTAATCCTTCTTCTGTCGGTTAAAAACTTGAAGGAAAGTCTGTCAAGAAGTACAACGTAGTCAACGCCTCTAGGAGGATAAGCGCCATCAATTCTGAAACTAATATGTTTCAGGAAACGCCCTTGCACTCGCTCCACGACTATTTCTTGGTATAAATGATAGCACTGTACTCCAGTCTACTTCGAACGAAAGCGTAATAGATTGACCTCACAGCCAGTAAACCATTAAAATTCCTGCATAAACCGATAAGGAAACCCACTGATTTAGTAGCTGCACTGCAAACTGATAAAATATGGTCCGTAACTCGGAGAGCAGAATCGAAAATTACTCCTAAATCCTTGAAATGCTATTGCTATTCGATTCACATGGTAATCAAAGAAGACGGGATTGGAGACTTTAATGTACGTGACTATTGCGCATTTTTCTACATTTAAGAATATTTTATTTTATAGACACCAATCATAAATTATCTGCAAATTGTCCTGAAGTAAATGACAGTTTTCAACACTTCTAATTTCCATGAACTTTTATAGCTTATCCGCATATGCTAGGACAGAGCAGTCGAGAGAATTTAAGATTTCATTAATAAATATATTAAATAACAAGGGACTAAGGTTTGGTCTCTGCGGAACACCTGAAGTCGATGTAAAGTGACCAGATTGGAATCCGTTTTAGCATACATGACAGGACCGATAGCAAAGATATGAAGACAAGAACTTGGGAAAACCAGTCCAAAAACCGAAAGCATCAGGTTTTTGGAGAAGCAACGAATGATCAATGCTTTCAAAGGCCTTAGCAAAGTCAGTGTAAATAATCACCTTGTAGGAGTTGATCCAAAGCTTTGCTTATATATTGGGTTATTTCAGCGAGATTAGTAATGGTAGATCGTGCAGGCACGAAGTCGTGTTGTCTGGGTGAAAGTAAATATTTAGATTCAATAATTATCTGCTGATATATGACAAACTCAAACAAATGGACAAAGTTACTTAAAATATTATTGGGTCTATAATTAGTGATATCACATCGATCACTCTTTTTATAAAGTAGCATAATTCGATTAATTTTCCAAATATCAGGAAAGGAACAAGTATTTAATGATCAAATTAAACAGAGTTTTTAACGGTTTACATAGCACAGGCTAGCAGTCCCGCACGAAGAAACTTGGCAGCTGTTAGATTGGGTTTGAGTTTCTTGATGTTTTATTATGTGAATATATAGATGGCGCTGCGATGAAAAAAAAATTTTTATCGACATAATCTTCATTTGTCTTTTATTTGAAAGAGTATTAAAATTAATGTGAATATTATTATTTGTGTTAGTTTCGAAAATTTAACGGTTTCATAGATATTCGTGTTTAAAGAAAGTAAGAGTAATTTCAATTTTTGTCTTTTTTCGTTTAAATATTTAAATGGATCAAATATAACTAGCAAAGATGTTCAAAATTGTTGCCTTCTTGATTTCTACATAACGTATATCGCCTTATTAGTTCTCTTCCGCAAACATTTAACAATGTATTTCTACTAACTTTTTGAACACTTACATAATTTTGTTATAAAGGTATTATATCTGTTATGGGTTCTTTTTAAACTTCAGCTTTCAAGTAACCCCGCAAGAATCTAACAGCGTTAGATCCGGCGAACGAGCCGGCAACCTGAGGACGCCATTAGTACCAATCCAACGACGTGGTAACGTTTGATTAAAGTAGTCGGTAACTATGTTGCCATTATGAGCAGGTACCCCGTCTTGATGTAACCACATATTATATTGCAGCTCTATTGGTACATCTTCCAAAAGTAGTGGTAACTCATTTAGCAGGAATTGTATGTAGCGCACACCAGTTAATGTTTCATGATAAAAGTGGGGGCCTATGATATATTCATTCAAAATTCCTCACCAAACGTTAACGCCAAAAACTGTTTGATTTCATGTTTGCCTTATCCACCTAGGATTATCTTCTGGCCAATAACGAGCATTATGCTTAATTAAGGTACCATTGTGTTGAAAACGACATTCGTCACTCAACATGATCTAATTTATAAAGTTATTGTTTTCCGCTAATATTTACAGAAAATTCTGCCAGAAATTCGAGTCTGCGTTGATTATCTCCTATTGTTATGTGGTGCACTAAATGAACTTTATACGGAAAGTATTTATTTTCTTTTAAAATCCTACTGCAAAGGTAACTTTGAGATCATGCTGTTCTTTTAATTGTCGTAATGATCTATGTGGATTAATATTAACTGTTTGTAGTACCGCTGATGTAATTTCATCATCTCTTACTCTTTTCTGCCTTAATTCTTTTTGCTTTTGAAGCTACCGTAATTCCTGAGATTTGCACACGGGCTTATAAATGTTTAGTGATCTGGTAAGGGATTCTCCATAAATTAAAACCATATTCAGTTTGTCTTCATTTGAGTGTAAAACCATATTGTTAATACGGAAGAGAACTAATAAGGCGATATATGTAATGTAGCAATCAAGAAGGCAACAATTTTGAACATCTTTGTTACTTATATTTGATCAGTTTAAATATTTAAACAAAATAGAGACAAAAGTTGAGATTATGGCGATCAAAAACATTCTTTTTATCGCAGCGCCATCTATATATCCACATAATAAAACACAATTGTGGGGCAAACTAGAGTCGATTACATTCTTTAGTAACTGCTTTTTATAAAATTCAAATATGTATCTTTATCCGTTTCCAAGATATTTGACCTGGGAGTTTTAAGTGGTACACCATATATTAAGACAAAGTGATACTGAAATGTATTATTTATGTAATATATGTAATAAGAAAGAGCAATACTTTAAGACTAATATGTCATATAAATAACAAAATATATAGATAAAATGTGTATTACCTGATGTTTCCTCAAACGTTGCAAGTAAATATGGTTGTTCTATTTCTTCATGCATATGTATGAAGAGATAGTTATTTAATCCTTCTCCTACTATTTTTTCTCCAAATTCTGTATTATATATAATGTCTAGTGCAGCAATTTGCGTAATGCACGAAAATAAAAGTAAAAATACTCTTGCCTCCATATCTGTAATGCACAAAATAATATGTAAATAAATATTATAGGTACTTAATAAAATGTTCATGGTTTCTTCTCGCAAAATACAATTCATATCTAATTATGTATGCGTTTATCAAAATATCTTCTACACTTACTTTAAAGCAATGTCTACATCCAAGGTGAGTTAACCTGCTTGTCGAAGTCCACATTAGCTTTCTTTTACTTCCTTTTAGGTACTTAGTGTTTCGCTAAAGTGTGGTTAGCGAAGTACATATTGCTGTGGCTATATTTAAATAATTTAAATAATGAAAAATGATGAAAATAACTATAAAAATATTTAAATATATCTATAATACAGAGCTGCACAAGTATATCTGCATTAGGTAGGTTATGCAGAGGTTTACATATATCTACCCTTTATACTTCAGATAAATTATTATCTTTATAAATTAATGTTTTACCCAGGACTGTTGCTCTCAAATTCAGATCATTTACGAAATTGTTTTCTTGAACGGGACAGGGAAAGATTAAATAAATAATTCAAAACAAACATTACAATTTTTTTAATAAACAAAACGTTGTTCTGCCCTTCCGGTAGATGACGCGATGAGTTTGATTTGGTTAAAGGTTGGACAGAAGAGGTTGTTAGTGCGATTGCAGGATACCCATGGAAACCGAAAAATGTCGAAATTCTAAGAGAAATGATGTTTGGATGTCAAAATTTAATTTTACCAAAAAAAAAATAGCACCATCTATCGAACGGCAGCATATACTAACACAATTTTGATGATCACGCAAACATATTCATGTGCAGTGTGATCGGTAGCACCATCCTGCTAAAAATAGCTAAATTGTCTTTCATTGTCGTCAAGTCGTCTAATAAATGGTTCTAAAAGAAGTGTTCTATATCGTTCTGCATTTTTTGTTTCGGAGAAAATTGGCCTTATTCTTCTTCTTCGTGATATTGCACACCAAACACCTATTTTAACGGGATGCATGTCAGTTTCAATAAAAACATGTGGGTTTACGGATGACCAGTGTCGATAATTTTGGGAATTGACATATCCACTTAGATGAAACCAATAAATTTTCTGTATATCAAAGAAAGTAATATTTTACCTGACTGATGGTCGCCTTAATGATTTCTTAGGACTCACGTCCAGCCGTTCTTGAATATCTTCTAGCACTTCTCCTGTTAGTAAAGTAGGTCTACCAGAAGAGTGTTTCTTAGATATACTGCCAGTTTTTCGAAAACGACTAATAAGACGGTTAACATATCTTGCATAAATATCATGTTGGAATTCCATTTCTGAGAATCGAGTGTGAAATTGTGGTCTACATGAATCAATGCATAATTTACCACATATTTGCAAAAAATCGCTATTCGGTAAGAGTAAAAGTGGTACTTCCGGTCCGAATTTTGAATTTTTTTTTATGCAAAAGATATTTAAAATTATAATTTAAATACTTTTATACTCGTAATGTACCTGTCTAGAAAGCATGACTTGCGAGATATTCGCAAAAAACTGATTTTTGATAAGAGTAAAAGACCTACTTCCGGTTAGAATTTCGAAAAACTTTTTTAAGACACTTTGTCTCAAATTTAATTTTGAGTACATTTGAATATCGCAATTTTGATAGAAGTTAGCCGTGTCGTAATGTCAATTTTTAATAGTGTTTGTAAAAAAATGCTTTTTGATCGTTATCTTTGCAAAAAATTGATTTATGAATAGTACGTACATTCGGTTCAAATTATTTTTTTTTAATTCATTGCTAAATGGTAATAACCTCTTGTCAGTGAGACTACAAAGTTAAGCTCAGAATGCGGTGCCCACAGCTTTAACCACTTAGGCGTGATTATGTCCAGGCACAGACATTACAAAAATAACGACTTTTGTGTTTTCTGGGAACTCCAGTGTTTAGAATTTTTTAAGTATTTTTAACAAACCTATTATGTTTTGAATATACCGGGTGTCTGTTTAAGCTCGGCCACCGGCCATATCTCGGCAACTGTTTATCGTACAACCTCGCGGAAAAAATCTTGATAGTAAAATGGATGACGGGAATTACAACAAACATATTTTTAAGTTTCCAAGATGATCGCAAGGGGGCGCAATTCTCAAGATGAATTAAAAATTCGATAATTTTTCATTAAATTCTATATTAAGATAGATTAGAAAATTTACTGGCAAAATTTGTAGACGTTTTTATACAACTTTCTTTTGGAACTTTTTGATCTAACTCCCATACGAAGGGGAGAGTGGAGGGGGTATATCTGCGCACAGAAGTAGGTATAACGGATTTTAATGTTTCTGGGCTCATTAGATAGAGAATTGTACAAGGAATTGAATGATATGTAGCACGAAATTACGTGGTTGTCAAAGAAAATAACAGGGGACGCTGTTCTCAATGTATGTATATCTCTTGTTTTTTCTTTAAAATTTCAAATGGAACGGTATATTCTTAATATCGTAATATTGAAGCACATAAAAAACTGAAGAGAATGATGAAAACCGGAAGTTGCTACCTTTTTTGTTGACGAAGATATAGTCATACGAAGACAATCCAGAAAAATAAAAGTCTTTAAATATAAATTTATTTATTTATTGGGAGTAATAATTTAATTTTAATTTTAATAGGGTCTCTAGACAGTGTATAGTACGTTTTTATTTGAAATTTCATCATACTCTTCACGAAATGTATTTATTTCAATCTTTTCGTCGATTTTTTAATTCATTGCATATGTTGCGTTAGATTCTCCTTTTAAATGATTTTAAATACTCTAGCTATTATTTTTTAAATATCATTTCCTATCCTTTCCAACATTGAAATAAAATAATATGAGTGAACAGTGTAGTTTGCTTTTTTTTTTAAATTTTCATCATACAACATGGCATGCACAGTGATACTAAATTACATTATGATGAGATTTGCAAGATAGGCCATGAAAATCGAAATGAAAAGATATTAGTGTCACTTGTAGTTAAACTTTTTCTACGTATTTAGCAAATTAAGCCTTTTTGGACAACTGCACATAATTATTAAGTTTGTAAAATGTCGTATTCTAAGGTTGAAGCTTATGACATGATCAGAATGTATTTACAATGCTTTGAAAATGCATTCTTGCTTCGGGGAAATATTCCCTAAATTATCCCGAAAGAAGACATTATTGAGTTTTGATACACCTTGCCAGTTGATGTTTATGTATGGAGCAGAATAAAAGACATAGTTTATCACAAAAAGCCGAGTACAAGAATTGCTGCCTTCGAAATGGAAGTAACTCTGCTTTCTACTAATCGACAAGTAAACGGGTATTGAAAATGAAGGTGAACACTTTGAACATTTGTTAAGTTGAAGTTTTTTCTTGCTTTTTTTTTTGTATTTTCTGATTTAAATATATTTTATTTTCCTTTATATTACTTGGTCAATATATTTTCTTATTTATGTTTAGGTATATAATAGGTTCTTTTATTTACTTTCATTTCAGGCGGGGATGATTTAGATATCAATTTGGTACCCTTTCGTTACTAATGAGTAAATGATTTGATTATAACTAATGCATTATATTATATTGTTTTTTTTTCTCGTTGTTGTCTACTTAGTTCATGAGTTATGGAAATTATTTTTGATGTGTTCCTATAATTAGATCTACCTATATCAGTTGGATGATAAAGATATATTATTATTATTATTATTAATATTTTATTTCAGTGTCTAAAAAGGCAAGACATGAAATTTAAAAATAGCTAGAGAATTTGAAAACATTTAAGAAGAGAATCTAATGTATCATATGCAAGAATTAAAAAATCGATGAGAAGATTGAAATAAATACATTTATGGAAGACTATGATGAAAATTCAAGTGATAGCGAACTATACACTGTCTAGTGACACTTAAAATTAAAATAAAGTTATTACTCACAACAAATAAATAAATATTTATTAAAAATTGTTTATTTTTTTTGGATTGTCTTCGCATGACTATATCTGCGTCAAGAAAAAAGGTAGCAACTTCCGGTTTTCATCATTCTCTTCAGTCTTTTATGTGCTTCAATATTACTATATTAAAAATATGCCGTTCCATTTAAAATTTTGAAGAAAAAACAAGTATTATACATACATTGAGAACAGCGCCCCCTGTTATTTTCCTTGACCACCACATAATTTCGTGCTACATGTCCTTCAATTCTTTGTAAGATTCTCTATCTAATGAGCCCAGAAACATTGAAATCCGTTTGTGCAAACCAAAATTATACCGACTTTTGTACGCAGACATACCCCCCTCCCCTCTTCCCTTCGTATGGAAGTTAGATCAAAAAGTTTCAAATGAAAGTTGTATAAAAACGTCTAAAAATTTTGCTAGAAAATTTTTCAATCTATCTTAATCTAGAGTTTAATCAAAACTTATCAAATTTTTAATTTATCTTGAGAATTGCGCCCCCTTGCGATCATTTAGGAAACTTAAAAATATTTTAGTTGTAATTTCCGTCGTCCATTTTACTATCAAGATTTTACCGCGAGGTTATACGATAAACGGTTGCTGAGTTATGGCCGGTGGCCGAGCTTAAACAGACACCCGGTATATGTGTTTTTCGTAAATGCCAATAAAACTAAAACTAAACTACTAACTAAACCTAATCATGGTCAGAACTGTTTTATACAATATATAAATGGTATTATATATTTTAAGTTTTAAACTCTCCATTAAATTAAAGTGCATCTTAAATATAAGGCAAGGGTTTAAGTGCTAGTGCTATTATTATTAAAATATATATAATTTGGACATGACACTTCATTATTTTCCTTTTCTGCTATCTATCTGTTTAATGTTCCTCTATACCTATACATACGTAATTTTAATGTGAATTATATTTTTCATTAGAACTACTTAAGAAGTTTTCAAGTGCTTTGTTTTTAGCTGACTGTACATTCATACAGAATATATAAATCGACTTACCTGAAATATATTTTAATGAGCTTTTCTATAATACAACAGGCACTGTAATCACCTCACAGAAGAATTGCAATTTTTCCTTTTGAAAAATGACATTAATCGACTATAGTTTTGTATCGACAGTACAGCACAAAATATTACAACACTGTAACCGATATTTGCAGTATGAGAGACTACTTACAATAAAAATATTTATCAACGAGCAATTCCGAAATTATTTTATTTGTTAATGAAGATCAAGTGATTTGTACTCTCAATTGTGATGTTTTATTGGAAATATCTGTAATTGCAGATTAGATATTATCGATAGAATTCTTTAATTACGTAAAAGAATTTAAATATATTGAATACTTTTATTATCTCATTTAAAATATCTATATCAAAAATATTGACTGATAAAAGAATATGCTTTGATTTTCTTTATATTTGAGTTATTACCGATAAATATTGCAATTGAATGTCATACATATGTTTCTGAAAGGTAAGTTGGATTAGATTGCTAGGATACAATTATCAATAATAAATTTATTAAATTATTAAAACGCATGAAAAGGATAATGTAATATTATAAATCTCTTTATCTAAAATGAATGCGGTAGCGTACAGTAGTTCTTGTAGAATGATTTCATCGTGATTATTTATTTTATCGTACCCACTACAAGTTATGTTGTTTCTAACCTAAATGTTAATTAACATTAATCATAATTAATCACACAAAGGTGAATAAATGTTCTAATTTATATTATTCAATAAATATTTATAACATCAAACTCCGCCTGAGGTTGTGGAGGGCAGTGGCGTAACTTTATGAGCTGCACTCCCCCCCCCCCCCCGTCCCGCGAAAAACGATTTATGCGACGCGCTTTCTTAGTTGCAAATTCGTCAATTCAGCAATCTAAATTAAGTCTGGTGGTTTCTTGGTGCTCTATGCTTATAATCGCTAATCTTGAAAGCCTGCTTTCACTCATTATACTTCTTAAATAGTTTTTTCATATTATTTTTAGTTTTGAACACGAACGTTTAGCGGTTGCAACAGTAATTAGAACGTGAGAAATAAAATTGCACTACACACGTCTGACAAATTGTTCGTTGTTGTGTTGTGTTTGTCTATCAACAAAAAATTTAGTATATCTTTTATGAAATTTAAATTTTTAATTTCATCCCCAAAAACTTTGCAAGATTAGTACTTGCTCGGGAAATTCAGCTGTTTGTAATGTTGCTGCAGAGCTATACAATTTTTCTTCGGAAAATTCAACTATATTTTTTGGAGCCAAAAAACTAAATCTGCCATAAGTTTCATTACCTACGAAATCTGCTCCGTAATTGACTCACATATGTACCAATACTGCTTTTGAATACAGCAACTTCAAACAAGCGTTCTGAAGTTTCCAAACGTTCATCATATAGTAACTCATCAAAAGAACGTTTAAGTTTACGATGCCTTTTATTCGAAAAATTTGATTTATTTTCCACGAATTAGCCACAACTGTTGTGTTTTTTTTAAATTCAAGAAATTTTACCCAAAAATTTTGAATACCTCTCAAAATTGATCCTAGCATTTTAATAGTATTTTCGAGATCAGCTGTCGAATTTTATAGCAGCTTGGACGTCAAATTGATCCTTTCTAATATAAACATATTGAAAAATTAGTATAAAAATGAGGTGTGGCCACCAAAATTATTTAAAATCCTATTCTAAGTACTTCTATTCTCTTAATAAATCTCTATAGAATGCATACTTTGCAAGATATTATTAAAAAAGTGCTCCTCGCTAAGAGTAAAAGTGCTACTTCCGGTTCGAATTTTTAAATTTCATATATACAAAAAATATTGCAGATCCAGTTCTAAATACTTTTGTACTCTTGATAAATTTATATAGAATGCATAACTCACGACATATTTGCAAAAAATCGCTATTCGATAAGAGTAAAAGTGGTACTTCCGGTCTGAATTTTGAAATTTCTTTTATACAAAAGATATTGAAAATTATGTTTTAAATACTTTTATACCCGTAACGTATTTGTCTAAAAAGCATGACTTGGAGAGATATTCGCAAAAAGCTGATTTTCGATAAGCGTAAAAGACCTACTTCCGGTTGGAATTTCGAAAAACTTTTTTAAGACAGACTCAAACTTAAGTTTAAGTACATATGAATTCTTTATAAATTTGTTTAAACTTAGTAATTGACGAAATATTTGCAAAATTCGATTTTTCCACTGAAGTAAACTACTACTTCCGGTCTACCGATTTTACTGAAAAACTAATCAGATCTCAAGAGGGAGATTATATACGTAAATACAAAATTTGAAATAGATATCTACAGGGGTTTGACCGCTATCGTGGTCACACACAGACAGACAGGCACACAGACACACAGAGAGAGAGAGACATTTTTTAAAAACCACTTTTTTGGTATCAGGGGACTTCAAAACGTGGACATCTGCAATAATCTAGAGGTCGAAAATTTTCATCATCACAATACTTCCTTATACTACGTATAACAAAGTAAAATGAATTCAATATTTTTCATTTTGTATTTCATGTTGAATGATGCTTCACGTTCATCCCTTTTACTTTCTTATACGTAGTAAAATACGTAGTGCGAGATTATTGCAGATGTCCACGTTTTGAAGTCCCCTGATACCAAAAAAGTGGTTTTTAAAAAATGTCTCTGGGTGTGTTTGTGTGGCTGTGTGCCTGTTTGTCTGTGTGTGACCACGATAGCGGTCAAACCGCTGTAGATATCAATTCCAAATTTAGTATTTACGTGTATAATCTCCCTCTTGAGATCTGATTAGTTTTTTAGTAAAATCAGTAGACCGGAAGTAGCAGTTTACTTCTGCGAAAAAAATGGAATTTTGCCAATATTTCGTCAACTACTAGGTTTAATCAAATTTATAAAGAATTCATATATACTTAAAATTAAAATTGAGAATAATTTTATTTAAATAAAAAGTTTTTCGAAATTCCTACCGGAAGTAGGTCTTTTAGTCTTATCGAGGATCAGTTTTTTGCGAATATTTCGCAAGTCATACTTTTTAGACAAGTATGTTACGGGTATAAAAGTATTTAAAACATAATTTGCAATATCTTTTGTGTTAAAAAAAATTTCAAAATTCAGACCGGAAGTACCACTTTTACTCTTATCGAATATCGACTTTTTGCAAATATATCGTAAGTTATGCATTCTATATCTAATTATCAAGAGTACAAATGTATTTAGTTGCAATATTTTTTGTATATATGAAATATCAAAATTTGGACCGGAAGTAGCACTTTTACTCTTTGCGAGTAGCACTTTTTTGATATCTTGCAAAGTATGCATTCTATAGAGATTCATTAAGAGAATAGAAGTACTTAGAATAGGATTTTGAATAATGTTTGTATAAAAAAATTCTTATAATTCTAAAATTTGAAACGCTCATACATATAAGGAAGTCGTGTGTTGGCCACACTTTATTTTTTACTTTCTTATACGTAGTACATACAAAGAATTCATATGTACTCAAAATTGAATTGCAGAAGAATTTGATTAAAAAAGTTCTTCGAAATTCGTACCGGAAATAGGTCTTTACTCTTATCGAAGATCAATTTTTTGCGAATATTTCGCAAGCCATACTTTTTAGACAGATACATTACGAGTATAAAAATATTTAGAACTTAATTTTCAATACCTTTTGTATAAAAAAAAATTCAAAATCGGACCGGAAGTAACACTTTTTTTACTCGTGTAATATTGAATAAAAATTTTGATTAGGGAAGATGTCATTGCAATATTTTTGCCGTCATTTGAAACATAAATAGTTGGCTAAGAAATTCCAAACGTAAAAGCTTGTCAGGCCGAGAACATATTTGGTAAACTAAAGAAGATTTTTTTAAGAAACCATTAGATCTTTATATACGAAGATATAATGATATCTCTATGTGTATAAAAGTGAGAACTATATCAATACACAATCAATTCACATACGAAGGTCCTGTATTAGATTCCAGAATGAGCCATATGAGCTCGATTGTAAACTTACTAATATTTAAAATAAATACTTAGGAATGCTAGGTGTCGAATTTCAAACATACATTCAAAACTAATGCCCCCATAATCATAACTTTTATAATGACGAGCCATACCAAAAGTGGTTTGCCATTTACCTTAAGCATTTGTGAAGAAGTCCCCCTAGTGGAAATTCTCAACAATATCGCGTGTGCGCATGACAATTCTATACATGGCGACAGGCATGGATGTGCGGTTAAAGCAACGAGCTGTCATTCTTACTACGGAGGGTGTAGCGCCCATTGACATCCATCAATGCGTATGTTGGTGTGAGTACTGTTAGGAGGTGGGTCAGGACTCTAAAAGACGGAAATTGTACTGAAAAGGATGTCCATTATCGGACAGGCAGTCGCCGACCATTGCCTGGGTGGGATGAAAAGCAGGTGGCTCTCGTGAATAAACTGGTTTGTGAGAATCGACGGTGTAAACAAAGTGACATTACCAACAGGGTGGGTACTTTACAAGAAAGAGTACACCACATTATCTGCAATGTGCTGCAGTATAGGAGAGTATACCCACGTTGGGTTCCCCGAATGCTTACTGATGAAATGAAAGCCAAAGGGAAACAAATTTGCGAACAACTCTTGACTTGATATCAAGCACAAAATTGCAATCCATCGAGTACAGACATAAGGGTTCGCCACAGCCGAAAAAATCAAAGCACTTCCATCTGCCGGGAAAGTCATGATTACCGTACTAACTAATCTGAAGCGGCGGCTGCGTAGGATTCATCCAGAGAAAGTGCCAATTCTGCGTGATGAAAACGCTCGGCCTCACACAAGTCAGAGAATGGGCGTAGCACTGGAGGAGCTTGGGTTTCATGACGTTTTAACTCATCCACCTTATAGCCCCGATCTTGCTCCGCGTGACTTTTTCTTCTTTCTGAAACTTAAGGAATATCTTAAGGGCAAGCGTTTGTCTTCGGATTGCGAAGTGATAATTAAGGGGCGGAAATGGTGCAGTGGGAAATTTTCAGACTTCTTCCATGACGGACTTGCAAAACTCGTACTACCTACGTTGGCGTAAACGTATTGCTGTCAATGGCGATTATGTGGAAAAGTGAATATATGAGTGCGTAGAGGACAGTTTATAGTATTATTTCACATTTATCTGTAAACCATACATCTATTAATAATAAAACTATAGCCATGGAGGCATTAGTTTTCAATGTGCCCTCGTATTAATAACTATTTTGCAGCAATTAATAATGAAGATTTCCATTATTCACTTAGAGGCTCGAAGCTATGATGTACATTTAATAGCTACCGCATGAAGCGTTATCAATCGCGTATTCAATCTTATTAATGACTGACACTCATCATTATAATACTTCTCTTAACTAACTGCACATAAATATTATAATGAAGATGGAAAAAGTTAATACTGCATATTATGCAAGTTTTATAATATTCAACAATTACATTCTTCGCATAGGATGTAATTTCACCAGCGCATATTATTCTATCGCATTTATCTATTTTCATTAAAGTTTTGGCATTTAATTACAAATTTCAAACCAAGCATTAATGTAAGGAATTCTTATGTAAACATCAAAGTGTAAAACTTTCACATGGAATCCGCTATATTGATCCCCTAAAATCGTGTAACCATCGGATGAACCACGTTTCGGTGGTGGTTTCCACTGAATGCAACTTTTTAATTAGATTAAATAGGAGAAGTTTGTTCGAGGTGTGTAATTTCAGAAGTACATACTTGTAAACACAGCTGGTAGAGGAAAGAACTAAGTTTCTACATGTAACATAAAAGAGAAATAAATTTTGTTAAAATAATGTTTTTTATAACGATCATTCTTTATTTCCAAGTGCCCGAGCCAAAATTTAAGAAGTACAGATAAACTTATGGAGATGAGGAAATATTTTCATATATATTCAAAATTACATTAAAAAATTAAATATTTAATTCTTAGATTTGCCAAGAAATGTTAAACACAGTGCAATGCAGTAAACTGATGACACTAATATTATACAAAAATGTTATACAGCTAAACCAAAAATGAATTACATAATAAATGCAAGCAAAACATATCACTATTCGATCTCAGCAAATAAACTTGAAATAAATATTGAAAATAATATATTATATGGCTTTTGGAAGTTAAGATCAAATAACTTTTGACATTGGAAAAATAATATATCTACAGTATTTAACTCTTAATTGCTTGGATTAACAACTAGCAATAATTTAGATTGGCAACCCCATGCAGCAACGGTATTTTGAGAAACAAAATAAGCTTTTTATATTTTGAGAAAAAAGAAAACGCGTAGTGATACAGGTGCAATTAGAATGTCTTAACGAACTGCTAAGATTTATTATATGGTGCATATCACCTATTATTTTGGGGTACATCAACAATTATGAACAAAGTTTTGTTCGTATAGAAATTTTTAAAATTTGCAAATTTTAACTCATTTAAATATGAATCGGATGTTCAGAATATTTTGAAGTCAAGCAGGTGCTGAACACAAAATCTTGTGTCCTAACTTAAGTTTATGATTTGTACTAAATATTAAATATCAACCCATGTCTGTTAATAAAATTGTCAGAATCTACTCTATCTCAGACATGACTTCAAATTTTCAAGGAATTCTTTGAATTCGAATTTTTCTGAACACGCCATATATTTTGCACTGACAATGAAACTAAACGTACGAATAATCTTGATGTTTGTCATTTACATACACGCAATCCTAACCATATCAGTCAAAATTCTACCAGATATAATAAAACATTTATCCAATTTATTTAAACTACCAATAGCAAATGTTAAACAATAATCCGTTTAAAATAACGAACGACTAAATACTCATTTATGTTTGATTATTTTTTAATAAACCGTCATTGCACTTTTATAAACATTAGCTTATGGAATATTTTTTTCCATTTTACTTTCTTATACGTAGTATAAGGAAGTATTGTGATGATGAAAATTTTCGACCTCGAGATTTTTGCAGATGTCCACGTTTTGAAGCCCCCTGATACCAAAAAAGTGGTTTTTAAAAAATGTCTGTGTGTCTGTGTCTGTGTCTGTGTGTCTGTGTGTGACCACGATAGCGGCCAAACCGCTATAGCTATCTATTCCAAATTTTGTATTTCGTAGTATAATCTCCCTCTTGAGAACTGATTAGACTTTCAGCAAAATTGGCAGACCGGAAGTAGTAGTTTACTTCAGTGAAAAAATCGAATTTTGCCAATATTTCGTTAACTACTAAGTTTAAGCAAATTTATAAAGAATTCATATGTACTTAAAATTAAAATTGAGAATAATTTTATTTAAATAAAAAGTTTTTCGAAATTCCTACCGGAAGTAGGTCTTTTAGTCTTATCGAGGATCAGTTTTTTGCGAATATTTCGCAAGTCATACTTTTTAGACAAGTATGTTACGGGTATAAAAGTATTTAAAACATAATTTGCAATATCTTTTGTGTTAAAAAAAATTTCAAAATTCAGACCGGAAGTACCACTTTTACTCTTATCGAATATCGACTTTTTGCAAATATATCGTAAGTTATGCATTCTATATCTATTTATCAAGAGTACAAATGTATTTAGTTGCAATATTTTTTGTATATATGAAATATCAAAATTCAGACCGGAAGTAGCACTTTTATTCTTAGCGAGTAGCACTTTTTTGATAATATCTTGCAAAGTATGCATTCTAACCAGATTTATTAAGAGAATATAAGTACTTAGAATAGGATTGTGAACAATTTTTGTATAAAAAAATTTTTAAAATCCTATAATTTGAAATGCTCATACGTATAAGAAAGTCGGGTGGTGGCCACACCTCATTTTTTACTTAATGATGCTGTGCATTTTAAGAGTGAAATGCGATTTAACGAAACTATGATTATATTTCCTTTTATTTGTAATAGCATGTTTAATTACATTAGGTCTCGATTCATTCATACAGAAAATATATAAGGTGTGGGCATCACACGTACTGCTATAATGCTAACAATAAATATTTTTATGTACAAAAATATTTAAATAAAGATATTTCTGTTTATGG
The DNA here is from genome assembly GCA_963170755.1 of Amphimallon solstitiale. Taxonomy (NCBI): domain Eukaryota; kingdom Metazoa; phylum Arthropoda; class Insecta; order Coleoptera; family Scarabaeidae; genus Amphimallon; species Amphimallon solstitiale. Next base: position 86,317,859 of record OY720681.1, on the reverse strand, counting down.
ATCTAAGCTTCATAGATGCATCTCTGTATTTCTATTGGGTTAGCTGTGGTTTATATACATCTAAATCACTAATTATGGAGAAGCCTTTCCTAACTTTCATTAAAAAAAAAACTCGGCCTTAGACTCCTGCTTTCAGTTGCAAATCGTGTCACAAAATTCTTCTGGTTAGATGGATTGGGTAAAAGTAAATGAAACATGTTATGTCATAATGACAATTACAAATTTATTATATAAAAATCTAGCACACTTTACAGCAAGTGTTGCCAGATAAAATCACCCTGTAGATGGAAGTTTGTCTATGTTTTTACAATTGATCTTCTATTAAATGTAACGTAACATCTGCCTCGTAAGCATCTTAAAAACGTCCCTTAAATACGACAATACTAATACATAATGTAAAATACAATGATAGTTTAACAGTCCTGTTCGTATATTCAGAAATGATACACGTATAACAGAGATAACACTTATTAACAACAACGAGTTACGATTGTTGTTGAATCCTCTCAAAACCCATATATACTGTGACTCATCCGAAACACAAGACGGGGTTAGTTGTGCGTTTATTGAGGCATTTACAAAAGATACACGTCAATATAAATTACCTGATGTACACACTAGTGTTTTCTCAGCGGAAGCTTACGCCATTCTTTATGCCCTGGAATACATTAACATTCATGAAATAAAAACTGTTACGATTTAGTTAGACTCTCGATTTGTACTGCAGGCATTGGCGTCACCACTTCAACCAGGACAAAGAGTAAATAATATCATTCAGCAGGTAAAATCTAAATTAGTCAAGCGAACGAAAAAAAGATATCTATAAACTTTGTATGGGTCAAGGCTCAAGTAGGCATCGAATATAATGAAGAGCTATTTTGTCGAGGAAAACACTACATTGGAAGGTGCCATATGTACTGCCGAAGGAAGACAAACAGCAAGGTGGAAACTCCAGTCGATAGAATATACAACAACCTCTCAGTCAAGATACACATCAGTACACCCTGAGTTACCTAATAGCGTGTGGTTTACTAGCTATAGAATTCCGCGAAAATATACTTTGATCATTAGTCGAATTAAATTTGGGCATGGGTGCTACCCAACACACCTAGCAAAACTAAACATTATTAATGACAATAAGTGTTGCTACCTGCAACACCGAAGGCGACCTGCACCATATCATTTTTGATTATAAGAAACATTATCAAGCTTGTTATAAGTCTATGATGATATAGATGCACTGAACGTAAAAAAGCTATTTAATCTGCAACAGGTGCTAACCTTAAAGAGAAAAGACGTATTAGACTGTCTAATATTTTTTTTTAGTAATTCGGGAGAAAAATTTAGCTTCGATCCCATATTTGTAATACCTCTTTTGGAAAATCCTGTCTATCCAAGGCTTATATTTGTTTGTGTAATAAAGCCTGTGGCATCTTCAAAGTTATTTCTTTATTAGTTAGGGTTTGGTTACATGGACAATATCCACTATTCCATTAAAAAAATATATAGTTAATCATTAAAAGACCAATTAACTTGATTTTCTAAATATAGGATAATGAATTTTAGATAAAGTCAATAAGCCAAAAAGTCTTGGCCCAGGTTTTCCATCAGTTACACATGCTAGTGTAACTGTTTCATCTCTAGTTCCAACACATGGATAAATTAGGTCTCCACATCGTGGAATCTTATACGAAACCAATTGGCACATGCCTTATTCATACGATCTCTTGCCAAGAACGAACTCGGAACTACTTTAGTGCGGTGATATGGTTCACACATCCGTGTATTTCTGCACTTGAAAGTATCATCCTCAGCACACACAAATACGTTTATTGCTTGCACAGATACTTATTCTATATACCGTCTATAGGTTTATTGTAGAGCACCTGCCCGAAAGCAACTACAGAAAACAACATAATGTATATAACATTAAAATTTGCAATTTGCCGATTCATTTCAGGTCAGTCACTAGCCATATATTTTTCGTAAATTGCTTTTCAATTTACTACGTAATTTAGAGCTTTATGCAATTACGGATTTTCTGATGCTGCATTCTAAGTTGCTATTTACTCGCATATTTTTGTATATCATTGTACACTACTAATGTATTTTCTTTCTGTTTGTAACCTTTTGATGTATAGTGTATATAATGCAATAAAGTTAAATATTATACTATTATTATATTATATCATCATATATATTATCCATTTGCTGTGAATCCATTTTAAAAGACCCTGTAATCGCTTGTTATAATGAACACCTATATATACAATAATACAAATAAATAATACCCTATTTGAAAATTTTAAATTTTTAAACTATCTTCTTGAATAAAGTGAACACTCTCCGATGTGTGTAGGTGGAGGGTTTTGTATAACCACAATTACTTATTCTTACTAATTTTTAAGTGTCCGATTTCTAGAGACAAACCAACTATTGCTATCGCAATGCGATTGCTTTTATATAAAAGTCAAAATTAATAAATCTCTTGTTTCCTTTACAAACAGGAAAAATACTAAAACATTTTTATTTTAGGATTTTCTAAACAATGTTACCAATATTAATAATGATGTTTATTACTGTAGCATACTGTTATATTTGTATAAATAAACGCTTATATATTATATAATAAGATATGAAAACAGCCACAAACTCGAATAAAAATATTCTTAAAAGTAAATAGAAATATCCTTAATAAATTTTGTATACAATAATAAATCTTAAATTACTTAGATTTAATACAACTAATACATCAATAGCATTGTTCAATCATATAACAAAATTTGATGTTATTTGTCTTCGTGTTTCCTAACCAAATTTTCTTATTATAAGGTGATTGTATTCGGATACCACTTTTACACACATTGATCGAAAAGAATGAAAACACAATTACAATAACAGGTATTTGACTACCACAGACACAGAATTTGTCTAAGTTCATTCCCTTAACTATGTCAAACTATTTCATCGTCTTTGGGGAAACTCATACTTTTAAACTAGAATGCAAACAGTGTGTAAGTACACCAATATACTAATAATAATCGACGAAGTAGATACATGTTGAAACTCCATTATATAATAATAAAACACAATTGTTAGTTTCAAAGAATTATAATGTTCACATACTACATTTGTTTCGCCACACTGTGGCTTCATCAGGTGGATGAAAATTCTTACTTACTTTTATTATATAAATATACTAATATTTTATTAATTTGACATGAGATACCCTTTCAGGTACGATTTATAACTTTCACAAAGATGAACATTGGAGTGATTGATATATATATGTTAATATTAAATCACTGTTACTGTGAATACTATATGTAAGAAAAGGAATAAATAAGAATGCGTATGTATTATTTTGTCAGTACCTACCTATAATTAAGTATTAAATTGAGAAGTATTAAAAATAAATCTAAATTAGGAAATTCCCAAATCTGTACGCTAAACAAAATGTATATTAGCATGTATATTAGCACTACTAAATAATAATTTTTAGAAAACAAAACATTACGCAACATAATGTTATTATATTAATGATATTTTATCATATACAGAGTGTTGAGTATAAGTAGTCTTAAGTAAATTTAAAGACACTCAGGAATATTAATAATAGAAATAAAATTTAAATTTCTAAAAAAAAAAAAATATCATACAGGCTTGTCCAAAAAGATGTTACCACTTCCATGAGATTGACTTATAATTTGATAACATAATAACACACTATGTACACAAGTTCAAATGAAGCTAATGCACTACATCTGCTGTACTTCTTTGTTCTCAATGCATGTATCATCTTTTCATCAGACAAGTCATAGCTCATTCACACATTTCCGTAGGTATAGAGCGGCCAACAGTTGTTATGCATTTTTTAAGGGCATTAATGTCAGTGGGTCTTGTAGCATATGCGCGTTCTTTCACCATTCTCCATAGCCAAAAATCACATCGAGTCAAGTTTTATGATCGTGCTGGCCAGGCCAAAGGTCAAGCTCTTCCAATCCAGCGTCTACCAAATGTTTCATCCAGGCAATTGCGAACCGTTAAAGAATAATGCAGTGGTGCACCACTTTGATGAAAGTGATGATAGAGACGGGAAGATCGTTTATAACAAAATTATGCAACATATCTAGGTAAGAATCTCCGTTACAGCCTGATCATTAAACAAATATGGGGCAATTACTCCAAACGTCAAAATGCCACAAAACGTTTAACTATCGGACAGGATCGAGTGTGCTCTTTTAGATCATGGGGACTGTCTGCACTCCAAATTAGGCAGTTGTGCTTATTAATGTTGCCGCTGACATAAAATGTGACTTTATCCTACATAAAGAACGTAACATTAGGGTCTATGTGCGTTATTTCTAATAATATTTCTTCAGCTCCCACACGCATCAAAAAGGGTCAGTATCATTTGAATGGGGTACGGCTGCATTTCCAGATTGAGGTAAAGAATTCGTAAAACACTTATCCCCGCGATTCTAATGGTAATCTCGTATTTGAGCTCGCTTAACTTTTACGATGTTACCGTCCGTTCGAATACTTCCGGGACGTTCACTGCTTCCTTTACAGTCATTGGTCAGAGAACCTGCGTGCATAAAAACGGCATGGAGGATCTTCCTGAAACCATTGATGAAATTTTGTTCTTACCACTTAGAGTGACCCAAACTCTTCCATCCAAGCTGCTACCTTCCTTCTCTCTTTCACAATAAATCAGGTGTCCATACTTAGCCTACAACATTAGAAAATTAAAAATTACGCAGTTCCATATAACATCTTTTTGGACAGCCCAGGAATTTTTTTTTTTTTTGTAGAATTTATTATATCCATTTATTTTTGATATCATTAGAACCGCAGCAGTACGTGCGTTCCGAAATCTGTATACAGAAGATGTTTCAAATTAAGTTTTCCCTAATTTCAATAAACATAGACGACCGTCTAAAAATAACAAATCAAAATTAAAAATGTAACACATTATACGCATGTTAAGAGTATATATAAATATTTTTCATATAAATATTTTTTATACACATGAATATTTTTGTCTTTATATATTTATTGTATTACTTGGTTACAGTTTGAATTTATATAGGTAATAGAATACAACATCAGAATCTACGTAATCCCTAAGGTCTATGTTCATTTTTGTTTCTTTAAAAAGCACTGAAACTCTTATTAACTTAAATGCAAAAGTATAAAATGTAATACATGAAATATCAGAAAATATGTGTTCAATGTATGCCGTGAAGCATGAATTTTCCGCATTTTTCACACTTAGATTAAGTTAAATCTACGCTTTCCAGGGTACCTTATGAGGTTATGGTCTTCGCTCTCTGAAGAGAAGAAGCGGCACAAAAAAGCGTTCAAACTTTGCCGAAGGATATTTCAAACTTAAAATTAGATATCGTAAACATTACCGGTTTTATAACGCGGTCATTCCAAGTTTTCTAGTTTTATCTAAAAATTCTCTACCTATAACATTTATTTATGTTCGAGTCTAGGTACTTTACACATTCTATTTCAGTTTGGAATCGTTATAAGTACATAAAGTAATGTCGTCGATATGGAATCTTATTTCCCATGTCTATTGGAGCATGTGCATTATTGTGCATAGACGTCATAAATCAAATACATATATTAAAATATGTGTTGCACATTATAGTTTTGCATTAAAAACGCTTAGATATATGATATACTAAAGAAAAGGTAGGTTAGTAACTGTTTATAAAAGAAACATTTTTAATTACTCTCACCAAATTAGATCATTCCTTGCAGCTTCCTAATTACACGTCTATTTAAGAGAAGAAATATTTAAACATACAGTACATAGAAATATGTAGGACAAAAAATCTTAGTAATTTTTTCGATATATTCAATAAAATGATGTGTTGGCATCACACGACTTCCTTATTATAATAATAATAATATTTATTGCTTCATGTGACCATACAGATTGTACAGAACACTTTTTAGTCGCTGGTATAAATAAGTAAATATAAAAATCAAATATTCTAACAAACATAAGCAACTAACTAAGACAGACAAATGTAATAATCCTCAAACAAGCAATTTTGATGTCAAAACCTGAGATATGTCTATCATTTTCAAAGTCACTAAAAGAGTAATAGCATTTAACAATCAATAACTTTTTTACTCTACTTTAAATTTCTATAATCGTAGATTTTTAATATTTTTAGAGATTCTATTAAATGCGGTTATCATAAAATAGTGTGGGATCGATTATCTATGTCTGGACACTTACAAAGCCATCACATTGCCTAGTATTCATGGCGATTACAAACTTTTGCAAATTGAAGTATATATAACTTGGCGCAGATCAATAGTTGGTAGATAAAAATACACGGAACTTAATATTTAGTCAATTGAAGTAAGCCCTGCATAATGTTCCCGCACTTACACCCACCAAGTTCCGTGTTGATTGATCTTTTTTGTAATCTAAAAACTCTCTCACTCTAACTTGCGTAGGATATTAAGGAAAGAATATTTTCACAGTAGAATTTCTTTAAAATATCTATATATTCAATGATTGTTTCAATTATTTTATTGCAAAACATACTAACTCTATCCTCTTGCATAGGACGTTAATATGGCTCTCCCAGTTGTATCTAGAATAATTCCACCTAAAAATGTTGCATTACCCTTTTGAATAATACTAACTTCACCAGTTTTAATTAAATAACTATAATTCTTTTCTCCACTCTTTAAAGTTGAAAAATATAGTTTTGCAAATCAATACCACTGAAATGCAACTGGAGATTTCGCAGTTCATCATGCGCTAGTGCTGCCGCGTTATTATTATTCTCATCGCAGGCTATAAATATGTGTCGTCAACAAATAGTAAAGCTGTTCTGAGGGGTCTTCATTCACATACAATACATAAAATAGTGGGTTGAGCACTGATCCTTGAGGAACTCCAGAAGTTGAAAGCTATACTCGCAATCAACACAAATCGACGTGTACCTACATACTGCATTCACCAAATAACAACTAAATCATTATAAGGGTGCCCTCTTACACCATACCGATATAACAGTAACATTTCATAATTAACACAATAAAATGCTTAAGTCAGATCCAAACATATAGCCAAATATTCTACATCGACGATGGATATAATTTAATAGTTCAACTATTGCGTGCATTGAGGAAAACTTCTTTCTGAATCTACATTGCTTCTCATTTAAAATGTTACATCTGTTAAAAAATGATAACAGCTTATCGGTAACTATCCTTTCAATAACCATAGTGAATGTGGAAAGCAACGAGTTAAGCCTGGAATTGTGAATAAGATTTTCATCGCCTTTCTTGTGTATAGGTATTATTTTGGCAAAGTCGTTCAGAAATACACTAGAACTCAGAAAATTATTTATAATGAATGTAAGCGGGACAGCAACACATTTTAAAAAAAATTTTTACAATTTTAGGAACGAGATTAACGATCAGCGTCAGATCGTTCATTGAAAGTTATATATTACATTTATTTGATTGGTTTCAAGACATGCCACAAAAATTATTTGTAAAGTACCGTAAACTTGGGTGGCTTTAGCCACCGGGGTTGACTTTGGCCATTTTCTAATATTTGTTTTATTTATTCATAACTTTGTTGTAGTAATAATTATTAGCCAAATATGAGTTTTTTCTTGTTTTAGAGATTATATTGGACCAGAATAAAATTATATACGCCACATAATTTGTCTTGTAGATCCTAAAAAAAAATAAAATAATAAAATGTATAAAATCCATCAATTGTTACCCTCAAAAACTTTATTGGTACTTGAATGATAGGGCGTCATCTGTGATTTTCATAGTGAAACACGCACTCACGGAACCTTTTAGAAGTTTTGTGCGTGATCTGTGCAAACCTAAACTTTTAGGTTTTACCGCTAGAAGGCGGCCAAAGTCACCCAATAGAAATTCACTAATATTGGTCTGACTTTGGCCACCACCTGTTCACTCTGTTTTCGGCTAAATCGCGCTTCATATTCACGTGTTGAATTATTTTTGTGGTGAAATATTAAAATTTAGCAGGTACGGTAGGTACTGATTTTATTGTTGTATTTTAATAATGTAGGTATTTTAAATATAATGTTGAAGTTGAAAATACATGGGTATTAGGGAATAATGAAAGCAAAATCGGCTTATTTATTATTTCTAACCTCAATTTGTATGTTTAGCCTTCTCGTAACTTTAATAATGTTATTTTTTTTTTATTTTTAGGCTAATGGGACGTTACAAAAGAACCATTGGAAGCAGGAATTACTGCAATTATACAAAAGTACAATTAGAAGAAGCAGTTCGACTTATCAAATCGGGTGCAATATCTCAAAGACTGGCTTCCACAAGATATAAAATACCTCGAGCTACATTGCAAAATAAGATAAACGAAGTTCACAGCAAAACTCCAGGCGGACAAACCGTATTGTTAGAGGATGAAGAAAGGAAAATCGAAGCACATATTTTAGCAGCATCGGCATATGGATTTCCCCTAGATGCACTAGATCTAAGAAAATTTGTGAAAGGTTATCTAGATCGAAAGGGCGTAGTCATCAGAAGATTTACAGATAATCTTCCTGGTACTGAATGGGTAAGACTGTTTTTGAAAAGACACCCGACCTTGACACAAAGGTTTGCTGCAAATATAAAATCTGTCCGGGCTGCTATTTCACCTGATGTTGTTAATACATATTTTGACAATTTAGAAAGAGAGTTAGAGGGTGTTCCACCCTCAAATATTTGGAACTATGATGAATCCAACTTATGCGATGACCCAGGCAATAAAAAAGTTATCACAAAACGGGGTTGCAAATATCCTGAACGGATCCTCAACTCGTCGAAACAATCTACAAGTGTAATGTTCTGTGGAAATGCTTTAGGCACAGTTTTGCCCCCTTATGTAGTTTATAAGGCCAAAAATATGTATGACACTTGGGTGGAAGGTGGACCTGTTGGGACCCGCTATAATCGTTCAAAAAGTGGATGGTTTGAGGGCCCTATATTCGAGGACTGGTTTCAACACCTACTGCTTCCTGCGTTAAGGCGTTTAGAGGGACCCCATGTGGTGATAGGCGATAATCTTTCTTCGCATTTAAGTGTGCATGTTGTGGACCTTTGCTCCCAATATGATATTAAATTTATTTGTTTACCACCTAACACCACACATATCACACAGCCACTTGACATCGCTTATTTTCGCCCGCTTAAAATGAAATGGAGGCAAATCATAACAAATTATAAACTAAGTGGAACAAACAGCACGATTCCAAAATCGGAGTTCCCGCGTCTGCTCAAATCATTGACAGATGCCTTATTGGAACCAGGTGAGAATAATTTAAAAAGCGGATTCGAAAAAGCTGGAATATACCCTCTAAACAGAATGAAAGTATTGGAGCGAATACCATCAGATAATACTTTAGATCCCAACGTGCAATCAAATGTCAGCGCCTCCGTAATTAACCTATTTGAAGAAAGACGATTTTCCGGTCCATCAGGAAAACAAACAGCCAGGAAAAAAAAGGTCAATATTATAGCTGGGAAGAGCATCTCAATCGAAAACATTGAAAAAGAACCAGTTGCGAGTCCTAGTGCTGTTCGCAAAAATCCCTCATCAAACCAAAACAAAAAGTCTAGAACGATTTCCAGTGATTCCGATAGCTCTGTTAACGTTTCTCTTCAATCCGAGGAAGAGCTTAACTTCAATGAGCTTGATGAAGATGAGCCCATACATGACCTCGAAAGTGAAGATGAGGACACACACGAAAAGACTAGAAGTGGATGTAACGAAAACCATAAAATTAAAATCGGCCATTTTGTTTTGTTTTTATTCGAAAAAAGAATTTATCCTGGACAGATTATGGAAATTAATGATGAAAAACAATATAAGATAAAATCTCTTGCTCCTAGTGGATTGCTTCAGTGGAAATGGCCCACGCCAGATGACATCATCTGGTACGCAGAAGACGAGATTTTGCAGACTATAAAGACACCTATCCCATCCAAAAGAGGTTTCTTCAAGATACCAGAAATCGAGAATTATTCTTAAGTTTGCAGTTTGCTATTAGAGACTTTTTTTTAAACATTTTGTTTAATAATTAATACAAAAACCCATAAAAAACAAAAATAAATGTCTTTTGGTCTAGTGTCTGTGCCTCAATCCTCAAAAAAACACAAAATCTACATGGCCCATGGCCAAAGTCACACCGTCTCTTGCCTGTGTTTGCGTTTTCTAAAGAAAACAACAGTTGGCCAAAGTAACCCAACCTTGTCTTCTAACTTTGGCCACCCTCATTTTTTTTAAAAAAGTGGATTTAGAAATTTTTCATATTCTTGCCAATTTCAAAGTTAAGAGAACGAATACAGACCCATAAAATGAGACCAATATTAAAAATTAATAACATCTGGTTTAAAAGATATTACTCTCTCAAGTTCAATAGTGGACCAAAGTCACCCAAGTTTACGGTATTGATTAAAACAATCTTATAATGCTTCAGAGTTATTTGAAGTTATTTCATTATTTAGTGTTATTTTCATTTGCTTATCTTTATAATTCGAATTACTTCTTTTTATTACTTCCCAAGCACTCTTATTTTATTTAATTGAATTTAACATTAAGTTATTATTGTATATTTCTTTTGTTTTCCTGATAACCGAGTTATATACATTCTTGCATCTTTTATAATAATCCTTAATTTCTTCATTGCCAGTTAATATTAATAAATGCAAGTCCTAATTTTTGTGCCGAGGCTCTGAACTGTCTGTTATCCATTCATTCCTTGGTATAGCTTTGTATTATGCTGTAAAATATTTATAAAACTACATATAACCCGACTTTCCTATACGTATAGGTGCGTTCTTAAATGTGCATAAAGAAGTTGTTCCAAACCAAGTTTAAAATTCTGTATGTTTTTAGGAAAACAAATACCTTAATAAAAGTACTTATTACTTCTGGTCCAAATTTCGAAAAAAAATTATACAGTAATTATCCCAAGTACAACTCTAAATACATTTGTTCTTAATAAATCTGTATAGAATGCAAATTTGTGAGATATTTGCAAAAAATAAAAAATAAGACAAATACTGTAAGATTACTGGAAGACATTTAATATTTGTTATGTAAATGAATGATACTTTATACCGTATGTGTCAATTTTCATTAGGTATAGGGATTCAATGTTTACGTGCGATTTATACGTATACAAGTAATACGTGGCAACGTGGCACCCCTACTGTCCATCACCAATCCTGGCAACAATCGACATCACAACGATTTTGTCCGATCTTCCCACTTCTCTCCACCAGATTTTACATTCAATGTTTAGCTGCGAACACGTTGCGATCTTGTCTGCAATAAAAGCCGTCTTATTACTGGAACGGGAAACATCAAATGGCCGCCGCGATCTCCTGATCTAGTAGTTTATTATTATTTTCAGAATCCTTTTTTATTTACCTTATTTTTAATTTTATTAGAATTACGCTTTTGTTTGTGTCATGCAGCGTGAACGCAGCTTAACAATTCTCTGCATTTACTGAAAGGAAAAAGAAAAACAAATCCTTGCAACTCGTAAATATCATTTCTGAACGCATTACAAACACCCAAGCCGGTGGTCGAATAGTTACTGCTAACCACGCTAACTTGTATTTACGAGCATGCATCGGTCGTGCTGGCATTGGAAAGGAAATAAGGGGTACTATGTTGCCACGTACTGTATGGATTAATCGCCTATGACTAATGAAAATTGACACATGCTGTCTGTATATGTACATTATTTTATGTGAAACAATCTATATTCACAACGATGCTTCTTCCTTAATTATAAGTAAATAATATTCAAGAAACCTAAAGCTAAATATTATCGAATAAAGCAAAGTAATCTCAGACATGTAATATATACTATCAGAAAGACAGAATAAATCACAAATAGAAAAAGGTGGAATACAATTTGATTAGAAATTGACATTTACGCATAAGTAGATACAATGACAAGGATAGGTACGAAGATCCAGATCTAAATGATGTTTCCTCTTAACGCATGATCCATCGAAAGTACATAAATCGCCGTATTTTCAATAAAACTTAACATTTAAAGGCTGCTTTTTGCCTGCTTCATAAGTTCATCTGGAGCTGTAAGTGCTGCCTACTGGCCTGCCTTTCTGCTTATTTAACAGCATCTTAGTCAACAGTCTAATGATCTGCTTATTATTATTCTATTAAAAATTCTGCACCTTAAATCTTCTGCCTTTATGACTTGTCATTAATTCTAGACATCAAATCTTACAATTGTGTATTTTACATTTATAAATATACATGTGTGTGTGTGTTTTACTACTTAGACGAGTAGCGAAAGCTATAATATTATATATATCTGACAATTAATCTATACGTATATAAATAAATAAAAGTCATCATATAACGATATCTAATTAGGGTATTGGCTGGTATATGTAAATGTGAGGAAGATATCTAGCTATAGATCTATTTCACATTCAGTAAGAGATGAAAATATCCATTCTATTTATATAAGATGACAGCATTCTGTGCCATTCAGTGGCTGCTGAACATATTGATCAGGAGAGCGATTAACTGCAGATTACAGAGAATAACGTCAATTGTATCAAAATCAATATATTTATCTCGCAAGTTTTTAAGTGGGATTTCAATATTGTCAATCTGCACTCTCACCATTAATTAATTTACTTTAATTAATAGGTTTTTATGTTTGAGCACTTTAATGAATTAAAACGAATGAATCAAAACATTTGATCTATAAAGTAAGTAAAAGATTAATTTTAAAATTTGCTTCTAATATAAACTAAGAATTGTGGCTAAAAGTGTTTCTATCTACTAATAAATTACTGTGTAGTTCAGTCTTACCAGCAAAAGTTATTTGCTTGTCTAGCGGTCCTTTTCTGAATATTTCTTTTATTATTCTATATACAGCTTTTATTATGCAGTCCCTCTTTTTCGCCTTTCAGAAAGATGATAAAACCCACATATTGGAAAAATAAAAACGTCTTGAAAAACTGCCACGAAACAATACTCTGTAAAATGATACTATCTACATTATTATACGTTTGTTATGCTATTTCTTCCTTAATTATTAGTGACCGTGTATTACTTTCAGTAAAAAAATTATCCACAATTGCTTTATCACATTGTATACTTTTACTCCAATAGGATTATTTGTCGCTTACACATATGCTAATGTTTTTTCTTTCGTCCAAAAGGAAATTGTAATCCAAGAAACGAAACATATCCCAATAAAAAGGACGGAAAGGGATCCACTTTACCCTTTCAAATTTATGGAAAACTGTTAGATTCCTTTGAACATGAGTTAACGGCAAATTCGGCAACACATATAGAGCATTTCCAATAAAGAATATCTTACACTTAGACGTGATACTTTTTAAAGATATTTGCAATTCACGTTCAGTGCAGGTGTTTACAAAATTGCTGTTTTAGATTTATTAACATAGTGTGCAGTTAGGAGTGTAGCTTATGTATACCCTATAATACAAAGCATTTATTCAATTTTTCAACATTAGAAATCAAGACATGATTCAGATAAATATTGTTTATTTCATATGAAACTTTTATAAACAATATATTATTTAAAATATATTTAGTATTCTTAAATAACTGTTTAAATTACAAGTGCAGAATGTTATTGTCGAATCGCGACAGAATGTTCAAAATTTCTCTTTATATGTAAAGAACCCAAGCGCTTCGATGAAATTTATTGCTATATAATTACAAGGCAAAAACAAAGCAAACGTCAAAGTAGACAATAATGTAATGCAATAATGGTTACTTCAGAAAGTCTTACATAATGTACGGTTCCATTTCAAATTATAACAGAAATGTTTTATTTTTAAATACAGTTAGAGTATTAATATCTCTAATATTCTTTGGCAATTGTTAAACAATTTTAATCCTGCTTACCCCAACCACTCTCACTCAGAGTAAATCTGTGTTGAATATCAATAGCGATCTCCATGCCTGGTACCGTATCCACGTCTGGAGGCATTTTTATCAAAGAATGTTCTGTTTTTAAAGAAAAGTATTTGTACTTCATAAATATAAATAGCAAAGACTGTTAAAAGATTATTATTTTTGACGTAGCCTCTGCATGGCTGATTGAAGTTTAGTTTGTATATAGTACATATGATTCGTTTTTGACTTACAAAGCCACTTCCACCCCAGATCACAATGCCAAATCTATGACAGGCGACCGCTGTAGTAGGCAGCTCGAAGTACATTTTCGCTGACAAGTTCTCTCATTAGACGGATACGGTAGCAGAAACTGCATAGTTTTCTGCATAATTTATCTATGTGTTTCTCCATTTGAAAAATTCATCGACAAAAACCCCGAACAAGCGGGCGCTAAGTTTGGTGTCATTAAAGTAAATTAAGAACAGCACAGGTCCTAGGATGCTGCCTTGTGGAAACCCTGGGTTTATAGTTTCTGTCTTAGAGTGCAATGTATTATCATCCTAGTGAGAGTAACCCTTTGCTATCTGTTTGATAAGTAATTGCTGAACCAGGCAAGAGCAATACCTCTAACTCCGTAATATTACAACTTTTGAACTAAACATTGATGTTGAAAACACTAATTAAATTTAAACTATTTAAGCTATAAAAGTAGCTATGTAATAATAATAATAATTTCATTTTATTTGAAAATTGCGAATTTTGCAAGGTCGAGACTTCTTCATAAAAATAGCAAAAAAAGTCAATATTTTATTAAAAATGAGGTGGCCACCACACGACTTTCTTATACGTATGTGCATTTCAAACTATACAACTTTAAGAATTTTTTTTTATACAAAAATTATTCAAAATCCTATTCTAAGTACTTTCATTCTCTTAATAAATCGATATAGAATGCATACTTTGCCAAGATATTCAAAAAAAAAGTGCTATTCGCTAAAGTAAAAGTGCTACTTCCGGTCCGAATTTTGAAATTTCATGTATACAAAGATATTGCAAATCCAACTATAAATACTTTTGTACTCTTAATAAATATATATAGAATGCATAAATTACGACATATTTGCAAAAAATCGCTATTCGGTAAGAGTAAAAGTGGTACTTCCGGTCCGAATTTTGAAAATTTTTTTATACAAAAGATATTCAAAATTATCATTTAAATACTTTTATACTCGTAATGTACCTGCCTAGTAAGCATGACCTGCGAGATATTCGCAAAAGACTGACTTTCGATAAGAGTAAAAGACCTACTTCCGGTAGGAATTTCAGAAAACTTTTTTAAGACAATTGTCTCAAATTTAATTTTGAGTACATTTGAATTTATAAATTTGTTTAAACTTAGTAATTGACGTAATATTTGCAAAATTCGATTCTTCCACTGATGTAAACTACTACTTCTGGTCTACGGATTTTACTGAAAAACTAATCAGATCTCAAGAGGTAGAATATACTTAAATACAAAATTTGGAATAGATATCTACAGCGGTTTGACCGCTATCGTACTCACACACAGCCAGACACACAAACACACACACAGACTGACAGACATTTTTTAAAACCATTTTTTGGTATAGAGGACTTCAAAACGTGGGCATCTGCAAAAATCTCGAGGTCAAAAATTTTCATCATCACAATACTTCGTTATACTACATATAAGAAAGTAAAATGAAGTGTATAATTCTAAATTTTTGCCAACAATTTTATTTCTGGCGGACTTCTTTTGGGTTCTAAATATATTATTATTGTAATCCCAAAGACTGATGCCATATCGCAATACTGATTCAATGTTTGCATAGTATGTCATTGCCAAAGTTGCCATATATTTTCTAATTACTTTAAAAGCATAAGTAACTTAAGTACTTTATTATGGTTTGAAATGGTCTATATGCAAATAAAAATTAAGAAATAAAAAGATGAATTCATATAAATGGCTAAAACATTCATGAAATGATATAGAAGTCAGCTAGGTTAATATTTTCTTGTGGTACGTCAAACAGTCATATGTTTTGACTGGTTGAAATATAATCCCAATCCAATATCTGATCAATTTAGATTCTCCAAAGCCATCACCGAGTAAACGCAAATATAAGGTTTTCCTTTAACGTAACTATGCTGAAAATTCTTCTGTAAACTACACACGTTCATAAAATTTAAAAATCTTGCACTCATTTCAATTTCATAGTATTTAGAAAAGCTTGTACGTAATTGTTGTATCACCTTTCTTAGACAGAGATTTGACAATTACCAGTTTAAGCTTGCCAGGAAAATTCCATACTATTAAGAAATACTGATAGTTAAAGATAACACGCAAATATATCGTTTCATGAAACTAGTTTGAATTTCATCATAACCACTACTACGTTTATTTATATATTTTTTGACAATTCAAGCAATTCCTTCGCTTAGGCTGAATACGATTAAAGAAATATTGTTAGTAAATATTACTCCCTAAAATTCTGAAGTTCGTAAATACTTTTTCCACCAGCGACTTTTAGTTGAGTTCCTTTGTTACAAAGAATGCTGGATACGATTAGTTTGAAGATTTCCAGGATATTCTACAATCAGTGTTCTGATGCCAGCTCCTACGAATACTCCTTTGGTTTTGTGTCTCATAAACCCGGGAATAGGTGAAAAGGTACTCAAAACATTCTCCATCTTATTTCAGTGTCGTAATATATTGTTCTATGAGGCCTTATTTAATATAAAGGAGTGCAAGCAAAACTGTTTTGCATTAATCTCATTTTCGGAACATTTATATTTTGTTTTTCGAGGAATAAACATTCAAAGAACTATAAAAACTATTTATCTATAAGACATTTTTCGAAGCAGAATATTGTTATTAATAATTATTTAAATTAATTATATTATAAAGTTTCATATATTATCAATGTAATAATATTAAAAATAATAATCAATGTTTATTATAATAAAAATCACAGTAATCGTCAATTAATATATAATAAAATATTCAAACAATAATATAACTATCTCCATCTTTAAAGAGTTGCAAGCACTATGTATAGACGTTTGTTCGTATATTCACCTTTCTAAACATCATAAGCTTATTATTTTATGAGGATATTCTAAAAACATGCAAGAATTAGTACTACATATTTTTAATTGACAAAATTTATGTCTAGCTCAATATGACCATTTCCTGGTTATATTTTAATTAAAAAACCAATTTTTTTAGGCGATCTGATAATTTGCCATATTTCAGGTATTTTTCTATAAAGAACTAACACTAAATTCATCTACTGCATTAAACGATAATTTTGTGAATGTCAATAATTTGCAGTAATTAAATACTATAAACTTAACAAAATACCTATACAACGAAATTGAATGGTCCATGATATGCCTCATTATAGCTCTTACATGCAGTGACGCAAAAAAAATGTTGTATGCAACTTATACATAATGAGGCTTTGTGAGATGCTTTCTTTAAACACAGTCGACCCAAAAGCCTAGCTTGTCGATAATGTGCCATACAGTTTCCTCGCAATATAAATGACTATTATGTGTGTGTCTTGTTAGTTCCTATTGATACAGAAACGTAAAGTAATATTTTTGTATCTGTTTTCGTTTACATCTGTTTTTATTTCGTTTTGCTTCTTTTTCGTATACATGAGCGTATGAAAGAGTATTGATCGGGTTCTATCTGGATAAAAACAGTAAATTATAATTAAAGCATGTTGTCTGTTAATTCCGATTAAATTCCTATGCTGAAAGTCTCAATTTCGCATAATTAACTAATTAAAACATATTGCAAACATTATTTCTGTATACACGAAAAAAAATCATTTAGGCACATAATGAAAAGATACGTATTTACCAAAAATACACAGTTATTACATAAATCGTAATACTGTTTAATTATAATTGGACATTTTTGATATCTTAATTAATAACAACAATTTAAAAAACAAGTTTATTTGAACATGTGAAGTCAGGAAGTGCCTTACGATAACAAAAATTATCCCTCGGTGGATTGTGGGATTCTTCAGGGTTCTATCGTGGACCCGATGCCGTACACGATCCCCACAATTCATACATTCAAGTATAACACACTGGAGCTGCGTAAATAGTGTACAGGTGGTACAAAATGCGTCGTTGAATTTCATACGCGTGCTGCAATATAACATTGTGTACAAACAGATACAAAAGTCAATAAATGCATAATGTAATGTTGAATATGCAACATCAGCAACTGATTGTATTACAAGTTGACGTGAAGACAAGGTTATGTTATTAATATTATTGACCACATAATCATTAGCTATGTTACTGTACAACTACTTATAAAGTTTAGTCTTCTGTTCTTATTATATTTATTTATAGACGAAATAATAGAAGTATTCTTTAATAATAAAAAAAAATTATTCAAGACGGTTATAACAGAATGCAAAATATACAAGAAAGAGAATCTGTGTTTGCCTTAATAACGTTCAGCGAAAACAATCTACAGCATAATAACAAAATATGGACAACATTGCTATAAAAGCGTGACATTAAGATTAATATTAAACAACCCAAAGACATCAAAGTATATTTTATCTACATAATAATAATAATAACCTTTATTATTATGTAAGACACATTTCAGTGTATATGACTAGTCAATAGTAATACGATAGAATCACTTATACCGGGTGTTTGTTTATGCTCGGACATCTGCCATATCTCGGCAATCGTTTATCGTACAACCTGGCGGGTAAAATCTTAATAATAAAATGGACCATGGGCATTTCAACAAAAGAATTTTTAATTGTCCAAAATGATCGCAAGGGGGCGCAATTCTCAAGATGGATTAAAAATTCGATAATTTTTCACTAAATTCTAGATTAAGGTAGATTAAAATTGTTACTAGCAATATTTTCAGACGATTTTAATGTTTCTAGGCTCATTAGATAGAGAATCTGGCAAAGAATTGAAGGATATTTAGGACGGAATTAGGTACCTGTCAAATAAAATTACAGAGGGTGCTGTTCCCCATTGATGTATATTACTTGTTTTTTCTTTAAAATTTTAAATAGAAAGGTATATTTTTAATATCGTAATATATAAGCACATAAGAAACCGAAGAGAATGATGAAAATCGGAGGTTACTACCTTTTTTCTTGACGAAGATATACCTAGTCATACGAAGACAATCCACAGTGATCCTTCCAACTCATATGTGCATCCAATATAAGGCCCAGAAACTTTGCAGACTGCTGGGCCTCCATAGGCGCATCATTCACACCAGCCTCAATCCGTCGATCCAGCCTAGATTGAGGGGTATGTATCAAGAGAGTGTGCGTCTTACTTAAATTCATGTGAAGGCCATTACTACTAAACCAGCAACAAAGATCCTTGAGGGCGTTATTTATATTATTTTCGATTTCAGACACACTTGAGCCTGTTATCACAACGGAAGTATCATCCGCATATAAATATAGCGAGTAATTAATGAATTGTACTATATCGTTTATAAATAAATGAATGAAGATTTGCTTGTTTCCCATTAGCAACTGTGATCGACTGCCAGTCTCAGGGCAATAGAAGTATCACTTGTTAAGAAAAACCAAATGACCTTATTTGCGAGAAAGCCACCCTGTTCAAAATGTTTGAAATTCCTGTTCCCATTTTCATTCACAGAATTAACCTGAATTGACAAAAATAACTGCAAAGTTCCTAAAATTTTAAAGCATGCAGTAACAAAACAAGCCGCAATTACTAATATATCAAATAACTAATATCTATTTATAGATAATTTCATACATGTATTGATTGGGTCAGCTTGGCAATAACAATAAATAAAGAAAACAAAAATATTGCCTTTTAAAAACAAATAAATATCTTTCTCATGTTACTTTTTACATTGACTAATTTAATTTATATAATTTTCCTTTAAGGAGGCAATAGAAACTTAGAAAACATATATTTCCCCTATTTACTACCCGTAGTTTTCGTTTTAACGGTTCGTGCAGAACAATCTAATTTAACGCTTTCGCAATACCACCGAAATTCCCCTTTAAAACCACTAATTTTCTCCGTATCTAAATTATAAAGGAAATAATGCCCTATTATCGCCGTTCTTCAGGAAATGAATAAGAAGTTAGGTCGTGTTTTGTTCCATATTTTGCGTAATCATTGCCGCCACCATTTACAAAGGGATAAAAAATTCACGCCCGTCATTTCTCTTTACTTCATCCCGGCATCTGAATTTTTCCTTTTTACATTAAATTACATAGCGGCTAAAATGTGCATTTTCGGGTACACGCCTACGAAATGGTATAAGGAGGTGCTGTTTTACATTTTGCTTTCTAATTGCTTCTTTCTTTTCGTTTGATATTCATATAACAAAAAAGGAATAAAATATACGCAATTTTTTCTAGGTAGAATTCTTCATTTTTTGTAAATATACTAGATGAATGAGGAGTTGCAATACTTTGTGGGGATAGCTATATTATACTAACTTTAATAATTACGAAAAAATGAGAAAAAAAAGACATATGGAATACATGAGCATTGTCGACCTTGTGTGTGAAGATCTTTAAACAAAAAGACTGGGAAAGTATGCCTCTTTGTTTCATAGGTGCATACCACACTCCAATGAGCTATAGTAAATAATAGGAGAGTCTTAGTCGATCGGTGGTACCAAAAATTACCATCCGATGCCACACCAAAGATTGTATTCAAGAAGAACATTGGCATTACTGGGTAACAATCTCTAGGTAAAATAATGGTAAAGAATTTATTGAGAAGAACTACTACATATAAGCAGCGATTGGCAACAAATTACAACTTGTCTTCTGGGCAGTTATGCATCTAAAGATGGAATTATAAGACGAAGTTCTTAGCTGTAGTCTAAAGGAACACATCTTAGTAAACTGTGAAGCACTAAATTACAATAGGCAACGCATTTTTAGGCGGAAGATCATTTGCCCAATATATATTCAATACACTTAGTAAAGATTCTCTGTTAGCCTTGTATAGAACAAAAAACTACTTGAATGACTATCATAAGCCACATACTCTCACCACAATATGTCCTATTAACTGCAGTGCAAGAAGGAAACTTAAGGCTGGCAAGCCTGGACAAAAAATAGAAGGAAGCGATCACTTTCCTATTATTAATAGTGTATTAGTGTTTCGTAGTTATTTACACAAATTACTTAGACTTCTATCACTAACGTCTCATTCGTGTTCTATTGAAGATAGATTAAAAGATTTAATCAAGCTCTATTTACATTTTAAGTGTTGATTTGTTATTTTAGGGCGAAATGTCATATTTTTTTATTTTTGGAGGTCCGGTTACGTTAATTTGAGCTTGGAATTTTAATTTTGGGTTGAAATTTTGCATTACTTATCTAATTAGCTAGTTGTTTATTTACTGTTGGCCACTAAGCGTTGTTTGCTGGTGTTACCCTGTAGTTGGACTTACTAGCGATAATATATTTCTGTGTGATTCTTAATTGTTTCAGTTCTCGGTTTCTTTTCGTAAATTCATTTCATAACTTTTTTTTCGTGCGTTCTGCTTCAATTCGAATTTTTGGATAAAACAACTTGGCCGATTGGACAATTTGTTACGATTGATGTGCCAAAAGCTTTCGTACTACTACTTTTGGATGCCAGTGTATTACTGGAGAAACATAAAATTTTGTAACGTTCAAATTAAACATTACATGTTTGTATTAAGGAATTATCTTGTTCAACGTTTCTTAAACTATGCTCCGCAAAACAATTTATAGTGCTCCGCGAAAAGGTAGAACAATATTTCTATTAAAAATGTTTTGAAATTTAAAATTAAAATATTTTTCACGAACAAAATGGTAGAAAAATATTTGAATATTACATCTTCTACGCCGTCGGTATGTACCAAAAAATCGAGTATAAACCCACCGATAAGGAAAACCTCTAACTATAGAAAAGGTAGTCATTATTCAATGTGTCAGTGTCTCGTCCGTCAGTCGACAAAACAAATTTACGTCAGAAACCAACACCACGCCGCACAAAACGAAACAGCGTAGAACCAGATACAAAGTATCGACACCCTTTCGTACCTACCGGATTTTTTGTTGTTGCATATAATACTGGTTGTTTGGTCAGTTCTCAAATTAATTGCATTTTAGTCTGCATTCAGTCGAGAACAAACAAATTATAAAGTTCGTTTTAAGTAATTTATTATTTTTCTTTTTGTAGATTTTTTGTTTTGATGACTAAATATTTGTCTAGTAGAAGTTTCTTCAAGTACAAAATTAGAAATACCTGAAATAACGTAGTTTTTCTTTCAATGGATCGTTGGATGGAAACGGAGTTCTTAAAAAACAAAATTTGTGCCAAGCCAATTAGAACAGACCTGGAAGCATCAAAATCTATAAGGTATGGACTCGTTCTGGTTTTATTCGTTGTTTGAAGGGTCACAACCAACCAAATATATTAAAATATTTAGCAGTATTTTTACAGTATTAAATTTAAAAAATATGACGTCATGGCTGCAGACTAAAACATATTTCATAATCGAAAAAGTAAGAGAAACAAACAACATTTTTATTTACATATATATTGTACCGTACCGTATTGTGTGTGTGTGGCTTTGTATATTTATTATTGTATATAAGTTATAATTATATTTAGAACAATGAATTTAAAATTTTGTATAAATATTTTCTTGCATTACTGTAATATCAAATTATGTATGTAATTCTTATAAAAACTACTTTGAACGCACTCATAACCATGTTCTTTAATACTCCGGCATGTAAATAAATAATCAAATTCAAATATTCTCAGTCGGCTCTAAATTATCATCGAGTATGGAAAAATAACTAATAATCTCAGGTTTGAATTAATTTTGTGAAAGTTTCTTCGCTATATTTGCTTCAAATCATTTGTTTAATGAAGGCAAAATTGTAATAAATAAAAATAAATTTGCCAGAACTAAGAAACTTTTTTCTTAATGTAAAACATAATTTTAATTGGAAAAACTATCTATTTTTGAAGTGAAAACTTCTATGGGCGCGTTGATGCATTGATTGTTGGGCACTGAACGAGACTGAGCCGTCACGCTCGGCTTGTAACGCTCGTTCGGGTAAAGTCAGCTCGAGTCGAGTCGACTAAGGGAGCGAGAGACTAGCGGTATTTAATTTCAATGAAATTGAAATTTAGAATAAATATGTGAAATATTGTATTTTTATTTTCTAAAAAATTCTTGTCTGCGTGCAGATGCGATCCCGAGCCGCCCGGGCGTAAGGCCGGCACGTTACCATTAGGTACTCACTTGCGCTGGTCTAATGGTAACGTGCCATACGAGTGTATGAGAATTATCATATCATCTATTTGTATATACCGGGTGTCCACACGAAAACTTTATATTGAATTATTTCTGGTGTTTTTGAAGACAAAAACTTGAAATTTTGGGTGGTTGTTCAGGATATAGGGGGACAATGAATAGTGTATTTCATACCGCCCCATCGGGTCACCCGCCGCCGCCGGCCACCCCCACTCCAATATTTTAAATGACACCCTGTATTTTTTTTGGTGGTTTTGAAAGAACACAATTTTCTTGATATTCCTATGTGAAAAAACTAGTAACACACATTATGACATTTATGAGATATTTAAATTTAAAAGTTTCAGATATCAGAAATTATTAACTCCGAAAAATCATAAGTTAGTCATGGAAATAGTTTGCTTTAAATTAGAATTGTCAAAATTGTGACTTTTGTGTTTCATTAATATTAATACTTGTAAAATTGTTCTTAAAGTTTCGGCTTTTTCGCTGAAATGGTTTATACTCTTGAAGAGAGAACTGAAATAGTGATTTTGTATGGGATTGCAAACAAAAATTATTCCCAAGCGGCGACGTTATTCAATGAAAACTATCCAAACAGAAACGTATCTGTTGCTTATGTCAGAACGCTAATAGAAAAATTTTTGCAAACTGGATCTGTAAATAATAAAAAACGGAATACAAATAATTGTGGTGTACTAAATGAAGCTATGCAACTAGCAGTTCTTGGGCATATTAATTTAGACCCAGAGCTTTCGTTGAGAAAATTATCCGCGGGAATGCCAAAATCAACCTGCCATAAGATATTAAAATTAAACAAAATGCACCCTTATAGAATTCAACTTCACCAAGAGTTGGGTGACGGTGATTTCGACAGAAGAGTCGAATTTTGTGAAATAATGACAGATATGATTCGGCAAAATGGAAATGTTTTGCGAAGTATTTGCTTTAGTGATGAAAGTTGCTTTTACTTAAATGGTCTTGTGAATAGACACAACTGTCGATATTGGAGCGACGTAAAACCCCATTTTTTCCGAGAAGGCAACACACAATATCCCCAAAAAATTAATGTATGGGCTGGAATTCTTAATAACCAAGTAATTGGCCCGATATTCTTCCAGGAAAATTTAATTGGACCTAAGTACTTACAATTTTTGGAAGAGCTAATACATCCTCTTATCATACAGTGTCTAGAAGAAAACTTGAATGAAATAGAGGAGGAGCAATTATATTTTCAACAAGATGGAGCTGGGCCACATTACTGTTTAGACGTTAGGAATTATTTGGATAATATTATAGGACATTGGATTGGACGTAGGGGCTCTATTGAATGGCCAGCTCGCTCCCCCGATTTAACTCCCCTAGATTTCTTTTTGTGGGGACATTTGAAGTCTGTTGTTTATAAGACACCGCCACAATCAATAGCTGATTTACGTAATAGAATAACAGAGGAATGTCGAAATTTAACGCCACAAGTGTTCGAAAATGTTAGAAATGCTTTTGGAAATAGAGTTTATTTATGTTTAAATGTAAACGGTGAACAATTTGAGCATTTAATTTAACTAAAATGTTGTGAATAAACCTTGTTTTAAGTATTTCCATGACTAACTTATGATTTTTCGGAGTTAATAATTTCTGATATCTGAAACTTTTAAATTTAAATATCTCATAAATGTCATAATGTGTGTTACTAGTTTTTTCACATAGGAATATCAAGAAAATTGTGTTCTTTCAAAACCACCAAAAAAAAAATACAGGGTGTCATTTAAAATATTGGAGTGGGGGTGGCCGGCGGCGGCGGGTGACCCGATGGGGCGGTATGAATTACACTATTCATTGTCCTCCTATATCCTGAACAGCCACCCAAAATTTCAAGTTTTTGTCTTCAAAAACACCAGAAATAATTCAATATAAAGTTTTCGTGTGGACACCCGGTATACATGCGTACGGATGAATTTTTGAAGTGAAAACTTGATCAGACCGAACAAAATATACTAGACTAATGTATACACAATAATAATAAATATATATTTTTAAATGTAATATAGAACAAAAATGGAAAATGTAAAATGTAAATGTAAATGAATATAGAACAAAAAAAAGTTGTATTTCGTATTATTAACTTCTCCTTGATGAAGTTTTCACTTCTGCCGTGTGGTCTTAAGCACCCCCATTTTTTTTTACTATAAAAAACTATTTAGAGGCCTTTTTCAATTGAAAATTAAAAATTGTTAAAGATTCCTCGTTTAGAGATCATTTTCTGCACTAGCTTAACATTGTATTTAAAAGCTGGCATTAAAAGTTTTGACCTGCAAGACTAAAATCTAAAAGATCTTACTTTGCCGTAGATTCTATTAAGGGTTATTGAGCGACCTTCATCGCAAAATCAAACATTATCTATCGACTTGATATTTCAGAATCAACAATTACAAACGACAATCTTCATGAGAAATTGTTCTGTTTTACCTACCAGCTTAATTTTGTCGGCATTCTTAAATACTACTTGCCTACATCTCATGAAAGAGACGCAATTTTGATTACGCGGTTAGAAATTTTAGTGAACGCAGAACCAGGTTTCCTTACAACCATTGATTCACTTTAGAATTCGCTCAATTTCAGCATACTTAGGCTCTGGTCAATATAGAAATGAAATTTAAAATATAAAAAACCAATAACACCTGAAGGGATTTAAAATTAAAACATAAATGTTCACTTGTTCACAAAACATGAATTATACAACTAATAGTGAAATTGTAGACTTCGGCGGGCATTATCAAAAGGTAGATCTCAGTTTCCAGGTTGAATACGCTTTAGGTTAGGCATAGATGCGAAAGTTTTGTCAGTTGCTGCAAGAAACATCTTTAGCTTTGCTTAGATGTTTATTAAGTTGCTGTAATTGAAAAATGCAATCCTCAAGTTGTACCTGTAACAATTGGCAAAATGTGACATTTCCGCCCATTATTACAGACACATCTTCAGGATTATATTTTTAAGTGCGGCAACTCATTAACCATCTTCAAGCAACCCTAAAGATGTTCTTTGCAACGCTGCATACATACGATATGTAAGACGTTTATACCAATAATTCGTTCCATTAATAATTTTTTAAAATTAAAGATATAATTTCTCCGAAAAAAACAAATCTACGAGATCAAATGTGAACCGAACTCTTGTTTTAGTACATTTATTGGTATAGTAAATTAAATTTTGAATACACCTTATTTTCTCGAGGGGTCAACCGCAGGTGGAAGTAGGTGTACTGTTACTTTATAGGGGCGAAACCCCTAATATAAATAAATTTAATTTCTAATTCCAGGGTGCAAGATAATTGTGTGAATCAGTACATTCATTTACCTTTAAAATAATTATTATTAATCGCTTATGATTAATAATATTCCCAGATGTTGCCCTCGAAGTAGAACTATTGAAGTTATTAAATCTGTGACCCACCCTGTATGTCTAGCACAGATTATTATTAAGAACATGAAATTACTCAAAGATGTTAACTAATGCCCGTTGCGCCACCCATTTTAAAATAATAAGGCGGGGTCACTGTTGTTAAAGTAGTGCACAATTAAAATGGGAAATTGTACTAACTAATACTAGGCCTACCTCAAGATAACAAATTAATAAAAAGAATAACAATTTATTTAATAAAAAACATGAGAAAAATGGAGAGAGAAAATTTGACACATGAATATAATAATATTAATTCAAGAATTAATTACACATAGAAGATATTGAGTTGAAATATAAATGACTTGAATAAAACAAATATAACCTTAGTGCTAAAAAAAAGTGACTCAATTTACACACAAAGTTTCATTTAAATTTAATAATTACAGATGTAATACCAAAACAAAGAAAACTAAATTTTAGAAAGACGGTACAAACAAAACAATAAGAACAGGTTTGACAGATAAACAATTTTAATAAAATTAATTGGTCAAATTCGATTAAACTAATTATCAAACATGATAATACTAATTGATCAAACATGGTGAAACTAAGTAAACAGATATGGTGCACCATTTACCTTAAGAATTTATATAAACTTGAGTTTACAAATATTGAAAACTCTACAAATAATTAATACTTCAAAATGATTTGACCATCAATACAATAAAATAAAAAGAAAATAATAGTGACTATTACAACACACACAGATTTCAAAAACATATACAAATTTAGACAAAAACACAAAGACTTCATGAACATAACAAATTTAGACAATACAAAGACTGTGCCTTGTGCGCAATTATTCTTAACTTTATTAAACAAGCATATAACTGTCAAAATTTCTAACAGCCTGGTAGTTGTACAAATATCTTATCACATGTAGTACAAGAATAAAAACTCAAATACCTGGAAATGTCATGTTTCCGTACATCAACGAGGATTCTTCCCGGACGCTATCTCTGCTACCGCTACCGATGGTGTTTTGCGGGGCCCTATATTGATGGTATCGGTGAGATGTCCCTTAGATCCGGCCATCGCCGTAAATTGAAGGACGATACATATTCCAGCAATTTTATTGGGGAATCGAGAATTAAATCACCCTGATCGGTGTATCCATACTGGACAATAACATCTCGTTCCCTTTGGACATCGTCATCGCAGGGCGTAGCGACCGACGCCGGGACTTGAGTTACGATATATCTAACTACCACTCACTGTTTAATTTCTACTAAACTAAAAGAATGTAATACTGAAGTTACGGTGAATGTTGTAATAATTATGCCATGGTGTTGGTGGATGTTGTAATAGTAAAGTATTTTGGATGCTCTTCGCCTTTTTAAAACCTCGGACATGTAGAGGGGTAAGACCTAAACATATCGGCGTCTGTCAGACGCTGTTATAGCAACAAGGGTATCAAGAACGGTGGGAATTATTTAGATAAGAAAACCTTAACGAACAAAATGCAAACATTGCGTCTCTAGAATTGAACAAAGAGTTGTTTATAAACTGAATATTTCAAATTGAATATTCTAGATGAACTATATATGACGCAGATATCGATGTTGAGAATTTTGAGACGTAGTTTATTTAGAATAGACGTAATTTAATTTAGAATATCATTTGGATTAATACTAATTTGAAAATATGTAACACATAATATACAGGGATAAGTTAATTAATGTTCGCCGTTGCTTTTTAAACGTAACAGTACATCCACTTGGAATTCCATGGAAGTATGTAGAAGTGTAGCGGAAGTATGTGGCAGAACGTGGAAATTTGTGGAAGTTTAGTGGAAATATGAGGAAGTATGTGGACGTTTTAGTGAATGTATGTGGAAGTAGTAAATCAAAAAAAAATTAAAAAAATATCATTTCAAATTTTGATGAAAATTCTTCGCGAAAATGTAAGTGATTTAAGATCAACTCAAAATTGAAAAATGAATGTTTTGTGCAGGACACTAGGCCAGTATCTTGTTTCGGCCACACATCTAATCTGCGATACAAAATTAAAGGCTGATTAGCTGATAGTCAAGTTTTCAAGCACATTCTTTAAGCCAAAATTATGTTGACATAAAAATTGTGAATCACTGGTGATGTATTTTACGATGATTCATGGTATTTGGCAAAGATATTAACGTCGTCGATGAACATACTATCAGAGTGAAATCGTAAAAGAAAATTCACGTCAATTGTTTTAGCCAAAGCGTGATGACATTCAGAAAGTTGGAAATGAACACATCTACTATGGCCCCATAATTTTACAGGGCGCTGGTCCTTTTTCAGGTATCAAATTAAGCGAGAACACAAGTAACGCAAGCGAGTACACAAGTAACCTAGTTATTAGTTGCTTTCTCGTTGAAAGGTGAAGAAAGTTTGTTAGTTTTTGACATTTTGTTTAAATTAGAAATCTATTTTGAATTTTTTTGACTTGTAATATTAAATCAATGTATGCACATATACGTTTTTTTAATTTGTCAAAACATCATGAAGGGACGATGAAGAAATAACAGGTATTGTCAAACTCAGATAGAAGCATGGAAATTTGATGGAAGTATGTGGAGATTCGATGGAATATGTGAAGGTTTGATGGGAGTATGTGGACGTTTGATGGAAGTATGTGGAAGTCTGATGGAAATATGTGGAAGTTTGAAGGAAGTGTTCAGTTCTGAGGAAATGTGGGGAAGTTCAGTGGAAGTATGTGCAATTTTTTTCAAAAAAGGAAGTGGTGTACAGAATTTTCGTCGGCCAGTTTCATTTCATCAAGCAGTTGGGAGTAGTACACAGCATTAACTGTACTTTCCCAGCTGAAAGCCGTGTATTGGTTTTCCGCACTGCTTCTCCAGGTTTTCGCCACTCCATGCTTGCCTGCTTAGGCTCCTTGGTGTATTGATGTACCCACGTCTCATCACAGGTAACAATATGACTCAAGAAATCATCCCCCTCTGTTCGATATGGTGGTAAAAGTCTTTCACACATGGCAAGACAGTTTGCTTTCTGATCTTCCGTCAAGAGGCGAGGAACCCACCTTGCCGACACTTTTTGGTAACCCAAATCATCTGAAATTATTGATTGAGCACCCCCATACGATACTCCGACGTGTGCAGCAAATTCCCGTACTTTAAGGCGGCTGTCTTCTTCAATCATCTTACGAATCGTAAGAATATTTGTATCGCCATCAGAAATTTTTTTGTGACACACGTAGATTTGTATCCTTGAAAACGTTTTTTCAACGAACTGTGCAGTTAGTCGACGCAAAATTTTGGCAGGTTTTACGCCCTCCCGCGACAAAAACTTAATAATAATGCGTTTCTCAACAGACGTGTACACGTCTTGCTCAGACATGATGCTACGAAGATGTGGCCAGCCGAACCGATTTACTTCCCTCCACTTTACATCCCTACCCAACATATATCAAGACGTCACGTTACTCACTTCACGTAGAAAACGTTAAAAGAAAAGTCTTAACTACTGCCAGTTGTTTTGTTTTTTTAATGCTCAAATTTCTAGGCTACTAAATTGCGAATACAAATACAGTACTAAATAAGAAAAACCCACGAAAATGTTTTTTTTTAATTTGGGAGAGAACCAAAACAACACAAAACTGAAAAGCCCCAACAACAGTTTTAGAAATGTACCGAGGAACAGATTGCTCCCTGGGTATCCACATGTCCATGGGTAAATCCAATGGTCGCCTCAGGTGGAAATAAATGTAACATGATTTATCAAAGTTGATGCTCAGACGATTCGCACTACACCAAGAGGAGAATTGACGTACAACAAGGGTTTTAGACTGCTGTAATATTTCTGGATTACCCGTACAGACAGCAACAGATGTGTCATCTGCAAATAACACCGTAAGTCCCGCCTCAGTCAAATACGATGGCAAATCATTGATAAACAACAAAAATAGCAATGGGCCCAACACAGACCCTTAAGGTACCCCTGTTTTGACATGGCCCTCATCAGATCTATAACCGGATAGGGCTACAGATATCCGCCTATCCCTTAAAAATGATTCAAGCCACGATGACAACGGGTCTCGTATACCAATTGGCCACATTTTGTCGACGATATACTCAATATAAAAGCTGTCAAATGCGCGTGATAAACCGAAAAATAATCCGGCCGTATACTTCCCCGTATCATGGTTATCCCATATGTATTGCATAAATTGAATCGATGCGGTTGCAATGGAGCAATCATTCAGATAACCATGTTGTGGATCGGAAAGAATACTATATTTGTTCAAGTAAACGAGGATTCTACTAGAAACCACACTCTCAAAAATTTTCGAAAATACGCTTAAGACAGATGTGGGCCTATAGTTATTAATATTTGTATGATTTACCTTCTTATATATAGGTACAACACGAGCCAGTTTGAGATCACGTGGGTACTCACCCCAGTGAATCCGACATATTAGGAATCCTGGCCAAAGGTACAGATATGAGTTCTGCAACACGCCTAATTGTGCACACCTGGACATCATCAAAGCCTGCCGATGTAGTATTCTTTAATTTACAGGTTGCCTCAAGCACTTCTTCATAGTGTTCGGTAATCCCTGACCGACAGTACAAGACAGTCACATCAGAAGGCGCTAATACATTGTCACCTGACGCATACACGAAGTGTTGTAAAATTTTAAAATGATTTAAAATTTAGCAAATACGTCATGCTGTGGGTATCTTAAAATCTATCACTTGATATGTTCAGTTCAATTTAAAAGAATCGTTTGCTCATCACCCTCTGTGGGCCGGAGGTAAAGGCGCTTAACTAGCAATCGGGTGTTGATTTGAATCACACGTGGGTAAATTTTTATATTTAAATTGACCTAATTATCAGTGCCTAACAGAAAATTATTATTAGAACAACCACTATCAAATTCTACTAGAAGGTGTCAAAATAATCATAAATTTATGAAACCCCTGTCCAAAAATTAATTCAAAACTAAATTATAAAAAGGATTTGGATTATACTTACTTATGTTATTGTCCGTATGAAACAGATTTGTCTCTCAGTATCGAATATTTAGTATGTGGAAAGCGACTACAGTCCTTGAAGTGGTATAGAATACACATACTAAGATCAATTTCAAAGTGAATTACCTATTTGTGTATTTCAAAGACAGAAAACAAAACTGCACTGAAATAAGTATAACATAATATGCAGATGGTTTTATTTTAGAACACAAGTATTTACAATTTGAAAGTTCGTATTAGCTATATATCTAAAACGAAATGCTGTGCATAAACTCTCGTGGATAAAGTGCATTAGTACATTCGAAGTGTGTAACATACAGAGTCGTACATTATATACTATCGTACATTATAATCTAAAATGTATGTACATAACTGCATATTAGAGGAGTACGTGATAGTACTGCTCCAGTAAATTACTCTTTAATTGCCGAGCCAGAACTACATCTAATGCGTTTAATTTGAAATAACGGGCTTAACACGCTGGTAAATGCGACATTATGCACCCTTAAACCGCATGCAAAATAACAAGTCTGTCTTAGGAAATTTCCACTGCATTAGCTACCCATTTCGTCACAACTATCAAAGAAACACTGTGAGGCGGTAATTGAAATCTAACTTACGTACAAAATTGTTCGGAAAGTTGTTTATTAAACGTTTCGTGAGAAATTATAATAGAATGATCACATAATTAAAGTTAACTTGGCATGTCTCAGAAGCAAGTTTTTATTATAATAATGTCAATAGAAAGCTTTTATTATAATGTAACCGAATAACAAACACATTTAAGTTAATTATTTACGAATCGGTAGAGGAACAAATGATTTTGTTCCTGGTAAACCTTGACAATTTTTTGGAATAAATATTTTATTCTGCAAATATATTAAATACAAATATGCATATAACAAGTGTGTTTTTTAGAGACTCATTTTTTAATTGGTTAACACTTTTTCAAGCGACAGCCAATTTGAGAGCTGACAGCTGATTTGTGCTCAGTAATAAAATAGACTTAGGACGGAGGAACACTTGCAAATTTGCAATTTTTTGAAAGCCGTGGTTCAGTTTACGAAACATACCGTGCGCTAAGCCCATGACAGAGTCGACATAATCGACCACATGAGGGAGCAATTTGAATAAGCATCGATCGTTTTCGCATCCCGTATACTCTAATTCATAATACGCATCCACAGAAACGTCATACAATGCGCATCGAAAAATGTGTTGCTGCTGTGAAGCGTAGTATTTTGGAGGACCCGAATTAGTTGATTCGCCATCGTTCACAGCAACTGGAGTTGTGTCCATCTATCTTGGTCTACGAGCTTTAAAGATCTAGTTCGTATGGACTTGAAGCAGCTTAAACGTCATGTGCGTCGTACGTTCGATGAATGGGCCGAAAACGAGATTACTCCTAATCCTTATTTTTCACAACAAAATGTTGTTTATCAATTAGGATCATTTATATACTGTATGATAAAAAAAACGAATCACCATGCATACGTGATTATTTTTTAATTAAATTTTGTACAGACGTCTATGGTGTTGAAAATAATAAATGATATAAAGAACAGATAAAAAACAATAACATTTATGACTTTTTTTGCCGATCTTCAACGAAAAAATTCGATTTTGTTCTGCTTATTAGAAATCGCTTTAATTGTGTTTTCTCATTTGCTACTGTCTATACCTGTCATTTAGTGTATTGAAATGCCAAGAGTTCGATGACATCCGAATTATCGCCAGCTAAGAGATTTTGAAAAGGGTCGCATCATTGGACTACATGAGGCAGGTATTGCATTTCGTCAAATCGCCAGGCGGATGCAAAGAAATGTTGCAATAGGTATTCGTTGTTGGAGAGATTGGTCTGAAGAAGGGAGGCAACATCGTAGAAGAGGTTCTGGATGACCTAGACGAACCACAGAACGAGAAGATAGTAGCCTAAGATTGCTTGCCGTTAGAGGTCGGTGTAGTACCTCTAGATCTATAAGAAATGTTTTTTCAGCAGAGATAAACCACAGAATAACAATGCGTACAATTATCGACGTATTCTATCGTTGGATTGATTTCCTATCGTCCAAAATTAATACTGCCTCTCACTAATCAACATCGTACCTTTAGATTAGAATGGTGTAATGTACGAGCACATTGGGATGAAGAGTGGAACAGTATCGTCTTTTCTGACGAATCTCGCTTTTGTTTGTGGGCCCATGATGGTCGTAGACGAGTTATGCGTCGAAGAGGTGAAAGACAGTTTTTGAATTTTGCTGTAGAACGTGAGGCAGCTCTTGCTAGAAGATTGATGATATGGGCTGGAATTAGCATAGGAAGTAAGGCTCCTTTATTATTCCTTCGAGGCCACTTAAATTCGCAAATGTACATTAACGAAGTTCTGGAACCAATTGCTTTACCATATATCCGAGGGCTAAATAATACCACATTCCATCAAGACAATGCCCGCCCTCATGTAGCAGCAGTTACGTTCCGATTCCTCCAAAACGCCAACATCAATATTTTTCGTAGGCCTGCACGATCGCCAGATCTGTCGCCACTAGAACATGTCTGGGAAGTGATGGGTCGCAGGCTTGGTATGTTACCTAACCCTCCTATGAACATACAACAGCTACATGATGCCCTACAATTAACTTGGAATGAGCTTCCACAGGAATCCATAGATCAACTAATTCGAAGCATGTCTAGCAGAATGTATTCGGTTACGTGGAACATAAATTCATTTTTGTAGTTTAATTATAACAAGTGCGATTTCTGCAACAAAACTTTAATCGTTTGTTACTCTCAACATCCTAAATATCTGTACAAAATTTGGCTAAGAAATAAAAACGTTTACTGGTTGATGCGTTTTTTTTTGTCATACAGTATAGTTGGATAGCTACGTCAACAGGCAATATTACCACAAATATATTCAAGAAAATTCACCATTAAGGTGCCGTTGTATCCACAAAATGTCAAAGTTCTTTAAAAATAATGCCTGCCAGAATGTTGTGGTCAATTGATAGTGTTATAGATCCAGGATTACCGACTTTTGCTTTACCCATTGAATGGCATTAATATGGAGGAGCTGTGGTTTCAACAATATGGAGCATCATTAAGGTTTCATTTTGTAAGGCAAAAAAGAAAAAAAAAATTTTGCAGGCATTGCTTGCGCCCCGAGTCTCAGTGATATAAAAGATATATATACCAAATTTCAGGAAGATTGGATAATATTTATCGGTTGCTCATTTTAATCAGTTTTGTGATAGTATGCAGAAAATACGACTGTTCAATGTTAATGACTTTGCAAACTTAAAATAATATTAAAACTAGATGCTGAGTATGATAGGTAAAACATGTGTTATATAAAACAACTTCGAACGATGCAATCTTTTTTTTTATTCGCTTGACTTTTCTGTGATGCTCGACTATCCTCAACAAGAATTGCTTTTGTTGTTCGTCCATGATTGATTCGTTTTATCAGAGCAATTCCTCGTTCTGCGGTATTATTTACCACCTTAAGAGCGTTCACATGGATTC
The DNA here is from genome assembly GCA_963170755.1 of Amphimallon solstitiale. Taxonomy (NCBI): domain Eukaryota; kingdom Metazoa; phylum Arthropoda; class Insecta; order Coleoptera; family Scarabaeidae; genus Amphimallon; species Amphimallon solstitiale. The sequence continues at coordinate 86,282,618 of OY720681.1, read as the reverse complement.
TTAGAGACTCACTGCAGTATTCGTGCCTCGTCGTGGATCCCAAACAATTCAAAGAGCGTCTTTGTTTTATTTGTAACAAAATGGCCCTCCAATCGTTGCATTTCCTTTTTCTTGGCAGATTTGGCTTTTTAATCTAATAATAATAATAGTTTATTCATTGTAATTAACATTACATGAAAGTCAATAAATTGATAAAATTAATTAAAAATGTACATTTACCTGTATAAGATAATAAAACAAACAACAGCAACAAAACAGTAATGTGTATATAATGTACATTTCTAAGCATTTAAAAGTTATTAATGTTTTAAGTCACACTTTAAGAAATCGTCTATTGAATAAAACCTGTGATGACTCAAAATATCCTCCATTTGTCTTTATGAAAAACTTGTCACTCTCTTCAAGGTGGTTCTTGATTTTATTATACAGCTTGCCCCCCCCCCCCGTGACCTGTGATCTACGTGGCGTTGCGTTGCTTGCAGGCGGTGATATGGAATCTGGAACTTTTCTCTGTGGCAAGGCAAAGTCAGTATTCTTTCTTCTTTAAAACATTCCCTACAACCATCCGTACATTTCAAATTACATAAAGCTCTAATGTAAGTGAACACAATATTAGTATGTACGAAGCTGTTTTACATACCAAATAAAATAATGATTTTGATATTAGTTTTGCTTATGTTTGTATACTTCAATATAACAATGATAACAGTGAAAGTAAACACTTATTCAAATGAAATGAATACTATTATATTATACAGAGTTATGATAAAGTAACGCACAAAATTCATAAAACGTACAATGTTCATTTTTGAAAAAAATGCAAAAACACGTCAAACAGTTTATTTTATTCCGCGTCTTTTAACATAAGTCAAAAAAATAAAACGTCAAACTTGTCAAAGTTATGACGTCATCAATATTTTCTTTAAATATGAAGCTTGGTTTTTTTTTTTACTTTATTTGATAAAGCTTGTTTTTCTGCATTATAAAGAAATAATTGAAGTAGGGGTCACATAAGAAAAAACTAAAAAAAAAACGAATTAGACATGAAATGACTCGTATAACTCCGCAGATGATCGAAGACTCTGTAAATCAGGTCTACCATCGTCTTGGCCTGTGTCAGATAGTGAACGGGACACAGTTTGAACAATTCCTGTAAGAAATCGTTTTGGTTTAATGGACTGTTTAGTTAATTTAAATGTTATTACTATAATAAAGTTTTTTTTTATTAATTCTCTCAGTTTTTTCTTATGTGACCCCTACTTCAATTATTTCTTTATAATGCAGAAAAGCAAGCTTTATCAAATAAAGTTAAAAAAAACCAAGCTTCATATTTAAAAAAAATATTGATGACGTCATAACTTTGACAAATTTGACGTTTTATTTTTTTGACTTATGTTAAAAGACGCGGAATAAAATAAACTGTTTGACGTGTTTTTGCATTTTTTTCAAAAATGAATATTGTACGTTTTATGAATTTTGTGCGTTACTTTATCATAACCCTGTATAAATGTCACAAAGAAAACTTTTACAATATATTTATTCTGCAATGGTAATTATACATTTGAATTACTCCCAGTTTTTTCATTCCGTCCGAAAAGTATATTTCGCAAAGTCTTCAAAATATAAATTACATTATTTGACAACCGTTTATCGCGGTGGGGCAAAATATTTAAATAAATCATGAGAATAATGTAAATAGTGAAGAAATTTGGAACCTGATTACTGAAAGATTTCCACTGCGACCGTTCATTTAGGGGACGATGCACTTTCTTAATGAAACAGGATTTTTGTGCACCAATATTTATAGTAATCGCTTGATAATATTTTCCACTTCTGAGAGTAGGCAGCCAAGATAATTTACTGGTAAATCCGGTGTTCACTTTCTTGATCGCATTCGAAGCATATTCAATTCTTTTGTCTAATGTTTTGACTCTGGAGATGCAACAGGCCCCGAGGATTAAAATTTAAAGTAGCGAAATTTGCATTCAAATACTTCGCCCTGCGTTTTTAGTCGGTAGCTCCAGCACCATCATGTATTTAGCATTTAAATATTCTCTTTACGTAACCTCATGCTTCATTAAATGAAAATGTGCGAAATTCTAATTTTCCGAATGACACTTGTTAATACTGACGGTTTTACATGAATTATTGTCCTATTTCACAGAAATATTTATCACACCTACCTCGTATTTGTATAATTCTGTATATAAGTATATACGACACGAGGTTAATTAAAAAAACTGCATTTAAAATAATATTTTATTATGTTCACTAACCTTACTTTACAAATGATAACATCTGAAACTTATCCAATTTCTGGCGCGAAAGTTATTAGTGGTCGTCTTCCTCTATGCCAGTTCGTTATATAGTGTTCTTGTGGTCGTGGCTCAGAAGTTTACAACCGCCGAACTAATGCGGGTGTTAGCTCCTCCGGGGCTTCCCACGTCATCTTAAGAAACGTTTCAATTCCGAAATGGTATTAGTAATGAACTGCAGTCACGTGTTAGTACTACGAAAGGGACAATTTGCCGTGGATATTTAGGATACGAAAAAGCAGTTTATTTCTTTGCTAGTTTCCTTTTATTACAACTTTCGCAGATAATATCAACATCTACTGGTTATCGTGGAAAATTTGTATGCCTGTTCCACTAATGAATGTTCATTATGGTGGAGGAGCCGGATGTTTATTTCAATAATGTAGGTTGTGCACAATCATTATTTTTCATTTCTTCCTCTGAATTATCTTGTAAGTATGATATATTTTATATACCTTGCGGGAAATGATGAACGCATAAATTTTGTAGACCATAAGCTACTGAATTTTGAATAAAATTTAAACTCGGGAAGAAATTACATGTTACTTTCTAATTTTCTGCTTTAGAATAATTAAAAAATAATTTAACTTGAACTTTACTAGTGCAATTTGAATATATAACGTGTGTATAAATTGTCGCAATTGTCGGTTCTAAATAAAAAATCTTAATGTTAAAATGTCGTATCATGCTTTGTTTGTTATCACGGGGTTCTTAAAGTTCAGACTTTTAGAGCGTAACTAAGCCTTCCTCTTTTATATTTGTCAATAGAGATAGCTGAAATTTAGTTTATAAAATAATTTTTACTATTATTATTTCGAAAACATTTTCGTTTTGATTAAAAAGTTTTTTGTTAACATTTCTTCATTAACGTGCATTCACGAAAAACACATTTGACAACGTTGTAGAACAATTAGTTTGTATTTCAATATGATTTCAATCAATATCATTACTGTCAAATTTTGATATTTACCAGTGTGTTTAATTCGACTACCGCGTTTCATTTTATGTAAACTCTGTTTCTTCATAGTTATTTGTATTGCTTTGAATAGTTGTTGTGCTACTCTGTTTTATCGTTTCTTTGTTGTTATTTAATTCTTTTATAATGGATTTTACATTTAATGAATATGCCGATATGTACATGGTGTATGATTTCTGTAATGGAAATGCTAATATGTCAGAAGGCAAATGTCGCGTACGTGACCCAAATCGGAGACATCCTAGTAGAAATGAATTTCGAAGGTTGGATCAACGTCTGCGTGAAACTGGTTTGGTTACTAAAAGAAATGCTAATGCTGCTCGACCAAGAGAAAGAAGTAGAATACAACCGAAGAGCAAATTCTAGACGCAGTACAAGAAGACCACTCCGTTAGTACGCGCTTCTTCTTCTTCTTTATTGGTTGTTGCGTGTTAAGCCTAGGCTTTTTACACTTATTCTGAATATGAGGTATCTGATTGTTGGGGTTATTGTGCCGTATAGGCTGTGTTGCTGGTTATGTTTCCAGTGCTGTTGCTACCTCTTAGGGTTTCTGATGATATTGTTGTTAGGGCTGCTTTCAGTTTTGAAGTTTCTGTTGGATTTAATTCTTCTTGTTAAATAGTGCTACTATCTTTGCTGTTTGGCGGATAAAATCTGCTATTTGGATTTCAGTTGCATTTGTACTGTGTAACGTAATGAGCATGTTACCCAGCGTGAGTGCCAGTTCTTCGTTTTCTGTATTTTTCTGTATGGGGGATGATTGTGTATCTGTGTTTGTCCTTTCTGTGGCCTGTTGTCGGCGTTGCGTCCATGGATTTTGGGTTGGAAGTGGTGCATCCACATATCTTGGTTTTATGCGGGATCTGATAGGATTCTTCGGGCAGTTTATCCAAGCAGCCGTGTGGTTTCCTGCGCAGTTTGCGCATTTAGCTGGAGTTTCTTTGGTTTTGTCGCAGAGGTGGGTGGAATGCCCTTCTCCGCACTTCATGCAAGTGAATGGAATGTGGCAGTTTTCCTGGATGTGTCCATAACGCTGGCATTTATGACACTGGATAATGCGTGTTTTTCTCTTTAGCGATTCGACTGTTATTTGGATTCCGCAGCACTCTTTTAGTTTGTAGATATTCTTGAGTTCTTGGTTCAAGCTGACCAGAACTAGGGGCGCAGGACGGTTGCCCCTGCCCGTCATCCTGGTAACTCTGTGTGTTTGATATCCAATTGTAGCCAGATCTTCTTTAATTGCGTCGATTGTTAGTTCCACCGGAACTCCCCGTAGAACTACTTTCATTGGTTTTACATAGTTCAGTTTAAATGTATAAAAGTCGATGTTATTTGTCTGAAATACTTCTTGTAGTTTGTGGTAATCTGCCTCCGTCGATGGTTCAATTCTGTACCCCGAACGTACTAGTTTCGAATGGGTGATGCTTATGTTGTTCGCCGTGATTAAATGTCGCAGCTGCGGCCATTCGTTCGCAGCGGTAGCTATAATTGGTGTTATGCGTTGCTTGTTTGTGGTATTTTCTTGTTTTGTGCCATCAGTAGTTGATGGTTTTGCGGTAGATGTGCTGGTTTCTTCTGTATTTATTGTTGTGTCTTCTGTTTCCATGTTGTCGGTTTGTAATGGTTCGAAACGATTTTTTATTTCGATTTTCTTGTTTAGATGGTCCGTTTTTGTTCTTTTCAGCGGGTTTTTCGGGGTTGTAAACCCCTCGTTGTCCATTTTTTCTTTGGTTGGTAGACCCTGCACTAACAAATTTTTTAATTTCATTAGTGGAGCTACCGGTGGTGTTGTTGGTAGAGGTGATAGTTGCAGTGTCGATGATGGTATTTTCTGTGTTGACTGTTGAGGCGAAGCCGTATTAACGCCTTGCTGTTTGTTTCTTTCTTGAGCTTGGTAAACTGCCGTTAATTGCATGATTAACTCGTTCAATTCTTCTGGGGTGGTGTTTGGATTGTTCATTTTGCGTGTATGTAGCTTAAAGCCCTTTTATTGCTTCTATCTACTTCGTCGTCGCCGCCGTCGCTGTCGCTGTCGGATAGCATGTCGGATAGCATGTCGCAGTTATGTCTGTACTGTACCGAGGTTGCAGCCAGACTGTATGTCCGTTAGTACGCGCTAGTTAGCTTCAACCTTAAATATCGCTAGTAATAAAACCGTTCAATTGGTTCTACGAGAAAACCTTCTGCGTCCATATCATATCTGTAAAGTTCAGCCACTCAGTGTAAACGACAACTTTTCTTGATTTTTGCAACACAATTTTAAAGAGGATTGAAGAAGATAACTACTTTTTAAAACGCATTCTTTGGAGCGATGAGAGTGTGTTTACCAGAGTTTAATCGCTATAAAACTTTATCAGTCGACTGTTACAAGATGAGGCTGAAGCGTGACATGATTCTCAGTGGCTAGTTATTGCTATTTACTCTTGTTTACTCTTATGTTTACGTGTATGTGCGTATATTATTGTGTATGTTTGTGTATTATTGTTATGTATGCGTTGTGGATGCATACATATTGCAGTGATCTTGAGTTTGGTGGTAAATTGTAAATAAGCATAATCAATATCACTTCTAGATTTAATTTAATTAATTACTATTTTATTTATTTTATCATGATCGGTGTATATAAATATTTATTAGGTTAGTATTTTGACAAATTTAAATTAATTTAAGTAAAATAATATAAGAATGTTATCGTAATTTTATTCAAGAAGCTAATATTAAAATAAGCCTGGAATATCAAGTGAATATTCACAAGAAAGTGTTTCCCGCAAGCTTTTGTGCAAGAAAATATTATGACCGAATACGTTCAATGTATCAGCCCGGCGAAACAATATTTCCCGCGAGATACTATTAACAATCACAAACGTAAACAAGTCGACATCGAGATGGATATTTGTTTACATTTTTTAATAAATAATACATCACTTTACCGATAGGGGCAGCACTATAGAAATGCAATTGAAGAGGTGGAATCGGAATCGTACCGAGGATGACTGTACTTTTTTATTAAGAAAAATATGCCTATAAGCGAGAACATGAAGATTTTAGACTATATGGCTGGTGAAAACCGCTCTCTAAAAGAAAATAATTAGAAGTAGGTGGAAACCTCTTCTTCCTCTTAAACACAGGGTGTTTATACTTAGAAATATTTTCATGAATTAACTTTATATTCTGAACTTAGAATATTTTTATGAGATTTTGCTATGAATTAAGTTTTGTTAATATTTTAAATAAATTCATTTTATTTTGAACTTACAAGAATTATTTCTTTTGAACTAGGATGTTTTATTCTTACACGTGGTGGTTTCATACCAAGCGTTATGGTGAAACATTCTTAGTAATTGTATTAATTTAATTTAAAATTTTTTGTGAAAGGATTTCTTTAAATTTTATTCTCTTGTATATAAGTATAGACACTTGATAACTTATTTTTTTTTAATTTAAATTAAACATTTATTTGCTTGTAGTATATTGTGTTATTTGGAAGATGAATCGATTTATTTTTGGGATATGGAAGAGTTTGAAAACCTTTATGAGGAACTAAGGTAATTAGTTCGTGTTATATAAAATTTTGAAAATTATGTATCTAGTGTTAAGTAAGTTATTGTGTGGTGATTTCTGCTGGAATTTTATACGAGGTTGGTAATTTTTATTATTATTATTATTATATATGGTTTGACAATTAAATTTATAGTTTTTCTTTTCTTTTGTGTTTGTGTATTAAAATTTGACGTGTGGGGGTAATTGGTCAGGGATGTGTGAAATGAATTAAGTGAATGATTAGTTCTTAGCATGCAGTCTTGGTTAATCCTGTAAACACGAATTGGTTTGGGTGGATCTGTTTGGCAGCGAGCAAAGGCGTTAAGCAGAACTAATCAGAATAAAGTCAACGTTTTAAAACATTTAAGCACATGGTAATATTTTGATATATATACATTGCATTAGGGCTGGACACGTAGTCGTATACATTGGGGATGTGTACTATGAGTCGAAGGATGTACTCATAGAATAGAGCCCTAGTTTATTGATTTTGCGTGTATTCTGTTTGATTTTTGGCGATATTGTCTGGCAGCGAGAAAAGGCGCTGGGGAATATATACGTCAGGACAGAGTCCATGTGTTAATGTTCTGTATTGTTTGATTCGGCAAATTTTTCAACATAATTTATATGTGAATATAATCCAGTATAGATCACGACGTCTGTAAATTTGCAATTTGTTGATTGTTTTAGAAATTCATAAATACCTACTCATGAATTCGTAGATAATGAACGTTTAGTGGAATATATCTTCTTTTATTATATATAAATTTGCTTTTATCATAACATGTGAGAATTTTATAAATACCTAGATAATAAATATTTATAATATTGTATATGCTGTATATTATCTTAAATATTTGATTTACTATTAATAAATTATATTATAAGGTTTCTTTCCTATTTTTATTTATTTTATCTGACCTGGAGACAACTTGAGAGCATTCATATTGGAAAAGAAACATTATTTTCTGCCCCTGAGTTAAAACATCTTAAATAATTTTAAAACTGAGCTAGTGATATGTGAAATTGTTAAACCTACTGTTTTGCAGAAAATTATAAGACTTTGGTCCTAGCATAAGGCGTAGAATTAAAGTATTTGCTTGATTCTGCTTTTATTTATTATTAATTTAATTTATATATTTTTATGCAATCAGTAACTTGCAAGAGTCACAGCAATATGTATATATATTTATATGACACTGTTGCAGAATGTTACCTATACTATAGTTACTTCTAAAATATCTATTGTTCTTTTTTTTCATTTCTTCCTTATATTATATTGTGAATTTTTCTAGTGTATAGAAAGCGAATAAAGATTACATTATTGTTATTATTATTGTAACGTTTTCGGGTTCGCAATAAACAACTCGTGCAATTTATTTATTTAAAACAGTCTGTATATTCATACACTTAAAATTAATTACAATATAAAAATGTAAAACTAATGTATCACACTTAAACTACTACGATTTAAATTAACACAGATATTTATTTCTATTACTAATATTTATGTAACACTACCGTATTTATATCACTTCTATTTATATAACACCGTACCACGCAAGGAACTATTTATTTATTTCTTATATTTATTTCTACTTTTTTCTGTTCCGCGCGTCGACTACTTAAAGAACTTCTTATTCCAGAATTTTCAATCATCACTAGGCCCGGCTACTTTATATACGTATGCGAAGATCTCGAATATACGGGAAAAACACTGGCTTTCTTCGGGAATTGTACGAGAGACATTCCATTCCTTTTTATGCGCTTACGTCATACTGCATGGAGATGATTTATGGCTATTTACATTTCGTTTTTATATAGTCGCGTTTTTGCTACCTTTTTCTGAACTTGTTTCGTTACATTATTATTATTAGATGGTGAAATTAATACCCATAATTTTCGTCATTGGGCAGATGAAGAACTAATCCTATTGTAATTAAACGTTTTTTCTATATGTACTATTTTGAAAATAAATAATTTGATAAACAAATTATACCGCGCGTAATGTGTAGAATTTAAAACATCAGATTTACCATCTGATAATACTAATAACGAGTAAAATATTTTCGAAGATCGAAATACGAAAATTTTAGCGGTATCGACAATTACAATAGTATGCGGCTACAGTGTTGCCAAATGTATGTTTCTTTCAAATGTTTCCTGAACGCATACGAAGCACCATACATCATTTTAACAATAACAGTTTTTATTCGGAACCAAACGAAAAATGTCACTGCGACACTTGTACACACGCTGTATATACCAAAAAACTATAAAATTGTGCCGATATGGTTCATAATCTTTTCGAACTTAATTTGCAGGAGAGTGTTGTGTTTAATCTGCTACAGAGACTTTTGAAGAACTCTACGTTTCGGTGTCCCATACACATAGTTTTTCTGTCCCTCTGTCTTTGTCAAGGGAACAATAGCACCGAAACATCTAGAACTATCAATACTATACTCAAGTTAAGTGTTAACCTTAGTCAAATAAACTGATTAGTTTTTATCCAAATATATTACGAATATCTGATCAACATTTTTATTTAAACTTATAAAGAAAGCAACAACATTTACGGTATAATTTTATATGACTTTTGTATAAAACTTATTTGAAATTTTGTACCAGAAAAACACGTTCATTGATAAATATTAGGTTTTTGGTAATATCTCGGAAATTATTCATACCACAGAGATTTGGTAACATCAAAACTTAACTTGGAGCAGCTATATCAATACTCGTTATGGAGCCAACATTTTTTACTTTCATCGGTAAAGAGTGTTTTGCTAATATCCCTCAAATTAGCAACTTAACGTAAATTTATAACAAATAAAAGTATTGAAAACTTAATTTGTTATAACTTTCGTATAAAACTATAAAAATTGGAGTCGGGAGTAACATTTTACAATAAACAGTTTTTCCAGATCATGTGATCTAAGACTAGGTACACACCAATTATACAAAACAATTTGTTTGTCAAACAAAATGTATGAAGTAGGTCAGCGTTCTTAAAAATATATAGATATGATTGAAGGTCATACACACCAACCAAACGAAATACTTGACAAACATTTTAAATACTTTTCTGGCAAATTCTGATTAATAATGTGTTAATACTGTCACGAGTTAGAGCCTTTAACCTTAATGTCAAGGGCCGCTAAACCGCAATTGGGGTTTTACTCTCGGGGAGCACTTACCTTGTATAATTCTCCGCAGCACCTACCTCCAGGTGTGGAAAATTACCACAACTGAAGTATAAAAATGTAGTTAAAAAGTGCACTATTATTTCCACGCGTCTTGAAATAATTTTAAGGCAAGTGCGTCAACTATAACCAGAGGAAAGGCGAATAAAAAAAATGAGTAGAAATATCAAATCAGTATCAGTTCGATAGAATGTTTATCCGACATCGAAGAAGTTGAAGAATTTGTAAATATAAATTTGAAATTAAAATTTTAAAGCGTTTGTAATTCATAGACAATAGAGGAAAGTGGTCGAGCATCATTCACTGGATATCACACGTCTACCCGAGGAATCCATTTCATCGTAGACAACGGCATAGCGTCTATTACATCTTAGAGGTAGCTTCGAACCTTTAGTAAATATCTGCATATTCATCGAAGTGTAACATGTATCAAGTTTGTACTTTGTTAAAGAATCGTATTAGGTTATTATCATATCAATACAAGTTTATTATTGAATGAGTAGTTAGTTAATGTCAATTGTTAGTCAAAGTATAAATATTACTGTTCATAATTTATACTATAACCGTAACCAGTATTAATTTAATTATTAGTTTATTTGAACCATATCAGAATTTGAAACAACACCGAACCAACGGCACCATCTCAGTTTAAGAAAACCACAATAAGTTTATTACAACCAAATAAACAAACGCAAGTACCATCAAGCATTTATGATTAGTTATTTCGTGCGCTTATAGATTACATGCTAAACACTACTCGGGAAGTTTAAAAATCAACACATTCAAATATTACCTATTACCATTTTTAACAATTATGAATAAATCAGTGGTAAGATTATAACATATATATTTAAAGAATAAGAATAAATTTGATAAAACAGCTGAGATGTAACTGCCGACGCGTATTTATCCAACTAGGTCATATTTGAATAGAAAGTGTACATCATTGATAGCAAAAGCGAACATTCGCAAAGCCATTATCTATAAAGGTTTATGAAGCTATATATTAATCGTGAAGAAAAAACTTTGCAACATTTGTGGCGTCATGGTTGCACATATTTCAATAATCTTTTGTTGCAGTTCTTGCAAATTATGTACAGGAGTTCTGATAATTCTATTTTTGCAGGAAGGGAACACAAAATAGTCCATAATAGTCAAACGAGGTGACCTTGGAGGAAACTCAACTTGCGTATGCAAACTTATACGTCGATCATCAAAAAACTCACGGAGAAAAGCCATAGTTTTTCGTGTCGTATGTGCTGTTGCGCCGTCATGTTGGAAATAAGCATTATGAAGTTCATCATCGTGTAATTGTTGAATAAATTCATTCAAAATGTTATTTTTGTTACTCTCTGCGTTGATGGTGAAATTGAAAAAAAAAACATCCCAATTATCCTTCTACCAGAGAGTGCCATCCAAACCCCAATTTCTTGAGAATGTAGTGGACATTCAACAAAAAAAATGCGGTTTATTAGTACTGCACATTCGCATATTTTGAGAATTTACATACCCCGAAAGATGAAACCATGCCTCATTGGGAAAAATGTTAAGTTTAACAGGTCGTTATTCATTAAATTGTTGACAAACCACTGGCAGTAGGTACGCAAGACGTCTGGGGTGGTCTGTTGGCAAAAGAGCTTGATATGATTGCATCTTATATGGATGTATGTTCATGTTCTTCTTTACAATAGTTCGGCATGTTCCATAAGAAACTCCAATTTCTTGTGACAAGCGTGTCAAAGATTTTGTGAGGTCCTGTTCCATACGATTACGAACGTCAATAATCTCTTCTTCTGTACGAATAGTTGGCCTACCACCACCTTTTTTATGAGTAACAGATCCAGTTTCGCGAAATACACTATGTGCGAGGCACATATACAGATCTTGCTCTACTACTGCAAAATTTGGGAAGTGTTCACAAAAATTATCCAAACATAAACGTTTATTATATTCCCAAATACCATTAACTAGCACACCTGTTCTAAAATACGCTTCAATCATGTAAGTTTTGTGTGCTGCAGTGTAAACCATAATTGAAAAACTACAAGATGTCAGAGAGAAAATATAATGACAGTATGGCACTTAATGATATAACACACGTTTTACATTCCATGGCAAACCTTAATGAATATAATTTTTGTTCTCGCGGTACATTATATTAAGAAAATAAAGTCGAATTTCGACCACTAGCATATATAAATATATGGTTTGCTGACCATTTGCTTTACTCAGTATAACTAACGATATAAAAGTAATATGTGCGGACACATTATTTCCTTGTTGTTCTTATTTCTAGAACAATTTAATTTAAACTAGTGCAGAGATTGTTGGAATTACTTAATAGTAATTATTGTAGTAAAATATTCAATTATTTTGATGGACTTCAACAGATGAAAAGAAAATAGTTTCAAAACACCTAGCAAAAACAGATAGGAATATTCCACTTGTTAATCAGACATATACATGTAAATGTATATGTATATAATTCAAAGGAAATTGATCTTGCACCCTTTCCCGTAAGTTACAATTACTTCTCATTAATATTTCTATTTTGTTTTTAAAACTTATAGTCAATTTTTTAGCTTTGTTAATTACTTTATTTCATAATGACTTAAAAGCATTCATGTCTTGAAATATTAATGTATTAAGTCGTTACTTTGTAGCACTCAATTTCTGTTAGAAAAATACAATTAAGGAATTACTTATCTATTCTTAATTTCTATTTTTTAGTAATACTGAGTTCTTAGTTGAAATTTTTTTAGATAAAGCAAGATTAAAGGCTTTGATGTCCGACATCAGATGAAGTGAATCGTTAGAAATAACGCAAATTGTAGTGACGGCTTTGCCATGTATAATAAAGTGATTAATGACAAATTAAATGAGTTATTTTTTTGAGTCTCAATTGCATTCATTCTTCTTAGGGTGCAGAAGTATATTAAGTATATTAATATTTTGATTGTGAAAATATTGATGTTAGAAACTGTTGATTTAGTGGTATACATAACTTCAACGTATTCATACATATATGCATATTTTCAAGACTTGCATTTTATGACATTCAATTTTCGCTGGAATTGAGCACACCAAAACCAGCAAAACATGAAATAAATTATAACAATAAATTATTCCTATCTCCCTAGTCGGTATATGCAGTTCGTTTCGTGTGTACTAGGGACATACATGTTATCTAATGAAATATACGTTTAAAATTTGTGAGTTTATACGTCCGAATAAAAATGTAATCGAATGCATAATAGATTTTAATTCTTTTAACCGAATGGGTCCCAGAGGTGTGATACCTATATGCACATCTTTGTCATTTTATGTTTTCTTAATATATAGATAATATATATATGATCCGGCTAACTGGCCGGAAAATATACTAATAAGACGTTCCGTTTTTTTTCGCTCATGAACATTTAAAAACAAATATACCTGTAGTGAGTTTTAATACTTCTTGGTGTAATTGCTCTACACTCATCCATTTCGAAATAATCTTCGTAGAATGAAAGATTTATTAGGGAGAACTTCCTCCTACCATTCTCCTTTGCTTCGTGATTAACAGCGATACAATCTAACAAGCTGATACCTAACGTAGGATTGGGATACAATCTTTTCGGTTTGCGTGCTGCAGCGTACGTTATCGAGAACCTAGTGCTAGAGGCCTTTTAATTTATCAATCGGTTAACTTATTGTTACAATATCCGCGCATTAATGTATATATAATATACGAGTACATATAATTAAAGTAACATCTCCTTCAAAAAATATATTTGAATTTAGAATATACAGACAGATTTAAAAGATGTGACTTTTAATATATAGTTCCTTTATTTGCTATAGTTGATAAAAATCTAATAAATAAGCAAGTAAATAGTTTTTATTTAGCAATCTATATTAAACATTCATTTCTAATATCTTGAACGCGCTAATATCATTCAACTAGTTACAGAAGTAAATTCTTGTTGGCGCACGCGCACTTTTACTATTTTTGTACAATACAAAAATTCCTTCTGAGGCAATATTGAACAACGCTATTTAATTTTACTATTATTATTGTTCGAACAATGTAGGTAAGACGTACACAGTTTTGAGTTGTAAGTGTATATAAAATTAACGTCATATACAGGGTGAGTCATCTAAGCGGGTAAGGCCGATTATGCCTTTATGAGTAAAGATATTTCGAAGCGGTTTTTTCCTTATGATAGCCGTTCATTAGGAGCACATTTTAAAAATATTTTGTATTATACAGAGTGTTCCATAACTTGGTGGCTAACCATAGTCATAGTTTTTTAAATGGAACACCCTATATATTATTGCATTTTTAAATTCCCCGTATAATTTTTAGTCAAAAAGTTATAAGATAGTATAGGCCTAAAGTGTAAAGATTTTGACTTATTCCCATTTTTCTGAAAAATTCAGTGTTTGTATAAAATTATATTTCTCGAAAACGATGTACTAGATGGACAAAATTTTCTGCAGTATTATTTACAATAAGAGGTTCTAATAGAAGCATGTTTTATTTTTTTACAGTTACTAACTGCATGGGCAGGAAATTGGATTAAAATTAGATGACACGTTTTTGTATAAAAGTCAATTTTTTTAAATGGAACACTCTGTATATCAGTTCATTTTTGAATTGTTTATTAAATTTCATGTCAGAAACATGTAAGACGTTAATACTTTAAAAGTGATTATTACAGAGTTATTGTCGTTTTTTGATATGCTTTTGTTAGTTTTTGCAAAAAAGTAAATTTTTTCAAATGGCCTGTATATCGGTTAATTTTTTAATTTCTTACTAAATTTCACATCAAAAACATGTAAGACGTTAATACATTAAAAGTGACGGTTACTGAGTTATTGTCGCTTATTGATATAATTTGGTGTTCCATTAAAAAAACTTGACTTTTATACAAAAACTTGTCATATAATTTTAATCCAGTTTTCTGCACATGCAGTTAGTAACTGTAAAAAAATAAAACATGCTTCTATTAGGACCTCTTATTGTAAACAATACTGCAAAAAATTTTGTCCATCTAATATGTCGTTTTCGAGAAATATATTTTATACAAACATTGAATTTTTCAGAAAAACGGAATGAGTCAAAAACTTTAGATTTTGGGCTTATACTATCTTATTACTTTTTGACTAAAAATTATACGGGGAATAGAAAAATGCAATAATATATAGAGTGTTCCATTTAAAAAATTATAACTATGATTAGCCACCAAGTTATGGAACACTCTGTATAATACAAAATATTTTTAAAATGGGCTCCTAATGAACAGCTATCACAAGGAGAAAACCGCTTCGAAATATCTTTACTCATAAAGGCATAATCGACCTTACCCGCTTAGATGACTCACCCTGTATATCCTTTTTGCCAATTATGAACTTGATTTACGATATCTCACAATAAGGAGAGATTAAAATTTACCACTAGGGCAGCTAGGCAGATAGGCAGCTGCTTTTACACCTTTAAATCTTCAAAAGTCAAGTAAGAAACTGCATACCATCTACCGTATATTATTTTTGAGATATTCATCATAATACCATAGTTTCAAATGCTCTTTCTTTAGGATATGTATTACTTAGTATTTGGAAGATACTCATTATAATTCCTGTTGTTCCCATTTTTGGAGTTTGTAGCATTAACATTTCGTAAATATTTAAAACCGTTTTTCGTTATCTTAAGTGTACCAATCATTGACGCCCTTTCGGTGGTGAATTTAACAGTTTGCTTGGACCAGCTATATCAATAATATTTGTGACATATTACAACGTACAGATTGTATTTAATAGCAAACTAAAATATAATAACCCAACACAGAAATGTAAGAGAATGTCGAGAGAATGTTGGCTCGGTTACGTTATATAACATAGCAAATATTTTATACTTATTTTTTATATTAAATTTACCTACGCAAGGGCCAACCAAATATCATAAAGATATTTACAATTTGGACGCGATATTTGCAATAATTTTCATTGTTCCCTTTCATTATAAAGAACAAGAAAATGGGTGTGCTTAAAACCACACGGCAGAAGTGAAAACTTCATCAAGGCGAGGTTAATAATACGAAATCCAACTTTTTTTTTTCGTTCTATATTACATTAGGGTCATCCTGCATCGACGAATTCAGTTGCTGAGATTTAATGTGCTTCTTTTGATAATATTTCTTCACGCGCGCATTAGACAATTCCCTTTTTCGTTTTAATTTGTCATCGATTTGATTTTCTTCATCCATCCTGTGTAACAGAAAAGAATTAAATGCTTATAAATTCGTACATAATGAGCAATTAAAGCAATGCTCTATTCTCAACGTTTCTGTTTTGCATTGGTATACAAATTATAGTAAATGCATGTGGACGTTATTTAACACCCGGAATATACTGATCAGTTTCCGAGTCGTCCATATCATTTTAAAAAATGCTAAAACTTACCTGAGCGCGAAATATTATTTTATATTATTATAGAGATAATATCTCATACACACGCAACAAATTTTTTGGTTAACCTCCGCGAAGTTACCAATTAGCGACCGCAACACAGTTCGCGAAATATAATCGCGTGGGTGTACGGACAACTTTAAAGGGTTCCTCGACGGAGAGATTTTCCGATACGCTTCTGGGTCGGTTCGGACGCATGTATATATACAAAAATAGACGATATAAATACTCGATTACGAGTTTCGCGCTGGTCTGATGCTAACGTGCCGGCTTCTCACCCGTGCGGCTCGGAATCGAATCTACTCGGGAACATGAATTTATTTATTCATTAAATTTCATTTAAATTTCAATTTAATTGAAATTAAATACCTCTATATCATATATTTCTCTCGTTCCCTAGTCGACTCGAGCCGATTTTACCCGAACGAGCGTTACATAGCCGAGCGTGACGGCTCAGTCTTGGTCAGTGCCAACAATCTTCGCAACGCGCCCAAAGAAGTTTACACTTCAAAAAAGGTGAAGCCTTTTTCTAAATAATTCGGGCACTGACTATTTTGATCTTATGCATAAATATAATAATGTTTCACGCTTGCTTGAAATTCATCGTTTTAAACGTTATAATGATATTTTATAAACATACACTTATTTTACCTGAAAATAACACACACGCTCTATTTAGTACCTTCAGTAATTGTTGAAGTTTAATTTGATTTAACATTAGTAAAATAATTTAATGAAATTGCCAGTGAAGAACAATGTAATAGAAGCAATAGTTCATTTTAATAAACAGTGATTTATAAATATGTATCTATTGTCACAAGTCTACATACAAAAATTTAGCGCGCAAAACTTATAACGTGTAATTTCTGCAGTTTTTGATATGTCGTAAGCTGAGTTTTAGCACCATCAGAAAGATTCAACATATATTTTTGTATATCGGAAAATGAAATACTAAAAATGCATTCTTATAAGAAAACCTAGAATATTGAAAGTATAGTCTGTATAATTAACTGAACATTTTCATAAGTCATGCAAATGGTCTATTTTACTTTCTCAATTGCACGACAATAGTATAGTAAATTTACGTGAAAGAAGCTAAATACAATTCCAAATATTATTCGACTATATCAAACGTAGATGTACGTATGTTGTACATGTGAGAGCTTGCAAAGTCGAGATGAAAAGAAAATTCAACATGACAGCAGCACGTGATTCTCACCTACTTCCATGCAAATATGTAAACATTCGCGTATAAGGTCGAAATGGAGCGGTTCAAAAATGAATATATTAGAGGTCCTTATAAGGTGAACGCGTACGGTGCCAGGATTTACGACAAGTAAATTCAGTTTTCTGATGACAGTTGTCATATCGAATAATAAGATTCCCGTTTCTATAAGACACTGATGTTAGTCGAATTGGATGTATTCTGTCCATTTTATAAAGTTACTTACAGTAAAGATCCTTCATCTAGCTGGATATGATTTCTGTCTGTTAATATGTATT
Organism: Amphimallon solstitiale; assembly: GCA_963170755.1. Classification (NCBI taxonomy): domain Eukaryota; kingdom Metazoa; phylum Arthropoda; class Insecta; order Coleoptera; family Scarabaeidae; genus Amphimallon; species Amphimallon solstitiale. The sequence continues at coordinate 86,264,631 of OY720681.1, read as the reverse complement.
ATAACTTACTACCAGTATGGCAAGTATAGAATTTAAAAAATTATCAAAAAAACGCTTGTGATTCAGCTTATGACGTTTCGTTCTTGATTCAGACTTTATTAAATTAACAAAGACATATTAATGAGTTATATTACATTAGTTTTGTAAAAAAATACCTTCATTGTTCAGTTTTTGGGCAAAAACCGTTTTTGACTTTGAAAAATTTTGATATATTTTTTCAATGTAGCTATGATTACAATTAAAACTTATACATAAATTGATGTAGACTAAACATCTATTAAAAACCATAAGCTGAAGATTACGTTTTTTTGATAATCTTTTAAACCCTAATTCTGCCATACTGGTAGTAAGTTATATTTTTCAGATATATGCTAGCTAGCATGTTATATTCAATTCTACCAAAAAAATAGCGCCATCTATTGAACGGCAATATAAATCAAAGCAATTTTATTCACCACGCACACATATTGTGGTGATAAGGACGTTAGAATGAATTTAAGTAATTCAGGTTGCAGATGCAATAAAATAATTAACAAAGGAAATTCTCCTTAACCAAATAGAGAAAAACTAATATATACTGAAGCGTTGAAAAGAATATAATTTTATAATAATATATTCATAACATGTTAAAATATATTCTCTATTTTAAAATGCTCATAGTTCAATATTTTTGACATTCTTGTAACAAACACACACAATCTGATACCTGAACAATAAGAAAACAAAAACCATTAGAAAAAATTAAATATTGACAATTTATTTTAAGGCCACTAGAACTGATAAACTCACCCAGAACAATACGTTGGTTTGAAGATAAGGAAATGTAAATAAAAGTGAACCCTCATGGGAAAACATCATGGAAGAAAATAGTAATTATATACGATGTTTTCTCTATATTTCCGATCAAGAACACTAGAAAGAAAGCAAATGGAGAAAGAAAGTAAATAAAAAATAAATAAAACAAACAGTAACAATTTTATCTACAAATACAATGAATGTTTACATTAACATCAAGTAAGCATTGAGATAATGTTAACAAACACAAATATGATGTAAAAACACAGCATACACGTACCTAGTGTATACGAGGGCACAATGTGTGGAATGATGGAACATTTACAAGACAAACTGAGACCAATTTCCGAAAGAAATAAGAGAAATGCTTTTCATGCATCATCAAAGTGTCATTGAGGTCAAAGTCAAGACAGTCAAACAGGTGGACCAATATAAAACACCATAAATTTATAGGTAACCAAAGAAGAAAAACAGTACGACCAACTTATCGTACTAAAACAGAGGGCGCCGTATGAACGTTGCTCAACTGTTTATACCTATATAAGCCGACACGCACGCAGAAAGAGGGACTTTTTACCGAAGCCTAAATCGCGCTCAAATTTCAAATTCAAACTTGCAATATACCTTGGACGAATAGCATACTTTTGTGTCTAATTAATAACGGGTTCTGGCTTACCAAGAAAAACAAATGAAAACAAGAGTAGCGTGGCATAAAGCAATGATACGTAGCAAAAATATAAATTCTTCTGTTTATAATATAATACACTAAAATAAATTTATTTGTAAAATTATTATTAAATCAATATATATGATTTTAAATTCAAAAAATGGAAGAAGCTTATTACAAGGAGCTTGAAAAACTATATAACTGTGAAAAGTAAGTTATGCACAATAATGTCTTGATTAAGTAATAAATAGTAGAGTTTCCTTTAATTTTTCAATGACCGTTCACCATTAGACGATAATTTTGCTTTACTAATTTAGAATATTTTGACGGCCGAATGTTAATCTATCTGGGTACAATGTGCGAATGTTTACTCTTGGTAATTAGTTAAGGCATAGTCATAAATATTTTATTTTTTTTTAACAATTAAATAATAGTTTTATTATATGAGCTATCAAATCGAAATATTTTTGACGGCGTAAAGCTAATCCATCTGGGTACATTATGCGAATGTTTACTCTAGGGCAGCGGTTCCTAAACTAACTATGGATAGCGACCCACTAGTGGGTCGCCGAAACGATTCAGGTGTATCGCGGGAGATCGGACGACCTGAAAATATATACCATTATTCTGCAATCTTGCAGTAAGATAATTACTTATCTATATATACATACCGGGTTCCGAAAAATTTTCCAGTAAAAGGTGGGTTCCATTACAAAAAAAGTTCGAAAATTGCTGCTCTAGGGGATTAGTTGATACATAGTCATCAATATTTTGATTTTCTCTTATAAAATAATAATAATAAATAAACTCCGGTACACGTACATGGTAAAATTGTTTCAAAAATCATAAGAAAAGATAAACAGTTTTGTGTAGAAACTATTTCACTGAGAATAATTTCAAAACAATATTTTTGTTTTTATGTTAAAATTTGTTGACGTTAGTTGTCAGGCAGTTCATTCAGACCTCGTAAATAACTCTATATATAACATTTTATGTTGATTAAACCGTACGTACATCATTTAAATATTGCTTATCTTACACTGTACTGTTTTCTTTATATTTTAGGTACAGCATAACTTAAACCTCAATAAGACTAAATTAGTCTTCATCAATACGGTACAGCTAAGAAAGTGTGTATTGATTGTATAATAGGTGTAGTATAAAATCTTACTCTTAAGGTTCTCAAACTCCAAAAACGTTGGCCATATCAACCGCGTTCACCAACAACTGTTTGTAATGTCTTGTGTACTGTGTAAATGCTTCATTTTTAGCCAGGCATATTATTAAATTGTTTGCAGCTACTATATCAGAAAGCGTATAAAACTAATCTAAAATAGCATATTGACTTAGATGTTCCATTGACAAACAACGTGGACCTATGAGTCAAATGACCGACGAATGACGAAATATACAGGGTGTCCAGAAACTCTCCTGACAAACAAAGACCGGAGATTCCTCAGATAATTTTAAGACAATTTAACCCAATTCACCCTAGTCCGAAAATGCTTCCTAAGAGAGCTAGAGCTCTTTGAAGATGGCGCCTTGTAATTAGTTTTTTTTTAATATCTCCCGAACGCTTCTATTTAGAAAAACAAAAACTGGTATGCTTATTTATCCTCCAGAGATGAATCGATTCCATCAATTGCAAATTTCTAGTACCAGTCATAGGCGTCCCTTTTGGGTAGGTAAACGGTTATTTTAACGCATAACTTTTTTGTCTTTAACTTTTAAGCATTTGTGACACTAGATTATTAAATTTTTAGGTACTCTAGTACTAAAAGGTACTCTTACTTTAAGTCGGTAGGATACACCGTTTTCTAGAAAAATCGATTTGAAAATTTTTCGTTTTTTCGTCATTTCATCTTTCATTTCAACTTCGCGAACTGACAAGAATTTGACAATTAAAAACGTAGGTTTTATTTCTGTTGGCAGTTCAGAGCGAACTAGTGCAAAAAATAATAAATTGAATTTTAATGACGAAAAAACGAAAAATTTTCAAATCGATTTTTCTAGAAAACGGTGTATCCTACCGACTTAAAGTAAGAGTACCTTTTAGTACTAGAATACCTGAAAATTTAATAATCTAGTGTCACAAATGCTTAAAAGTTAAAGACAAAAAAGTTATGCGTTAAAATAGCCGTTTACCTACCCAAAACGGACGCCTATGACATGAGGAAGAATTTTCGGACTAGGGTGAATTGGGTTAAATTGTCTTAAAATTATCTGAGGAATCTCCGGTCTTCGTTTGTCAGGAGAGTTTCTGGACACCCTGTATAAGTATACATATAATTTGAGGATGACATTACACTAGTGTACAATTCAAGGTGCATATCTCTAAAGGTCCATTCCGGAAGTGAAGATAGTTATTTTTTCTTGGATTGAGTTGGTCTTTACTTGATGTAAATCCATTTTCAATGTGAAATAAATCAAACAAATGTTTAAGATTTACAGTGTATTTAATAACAACGACAGCTGTTTCGCTACACTGTAGCTTCTTCAGGTTGATATATGCAATAATAACTATCTACATACACTTGACTCTTGTATATAGTGTGCGGTTATTAGGAATTCTTAGAACTAATATATAAAGCTATCGTTATTATTAAATACAGTGTAAATCTTAAACATTTGTTTGTTTTATTTCACAAGATAATTATTATTCCTCTTAGTTTTAGAATAATCAAATTCTCCTAAATTATCTTTTTATATTAAGAGAGAGTAATTCACTACAGTGAATTAAAACGATGACGTGCTTTATGTGCATCTATTTCTTATTCATATTTGAAAATAAAAAATAAGTTAATGTTGTTAACAGCAGTACATACACTCCAAGTGAATAAATATACTTATATATACGCGCCTGTCGTATAGTCACGTAAAAAATGCTGTAATCATATTCTCATAATGTATGAGGAATTTATTTTTGCCTCTATATTACGCATGCTAGCAGCAACCTCCCTTTGAGCATTACACGCATAAAATATACATTCCCTTTAGCTATTTTAATTCACGCTTAGTGAGTATGTTTTAATTAAGGATATAATTTACGCTCTCCTTCGCAGGGTTATCCGAACGATAATGTTAGTGTGTGTATAATACATTTTAATATAAATTTTTAAACATTAATATTTTAGTAATAAATTAATTAAATTAATTAAACAATATTCGATAAAATATTATTTTTATCGTCTCGCACTTTACGTCATGAAATTCCATGTAGTATATATTAATAACAACAACGTTATTTAGATTTTCACTAATTTATTCGAAATTTCACAATTATTTCGCTGACACAGTGGCTTCTTCAGATATGAGGATGCAGTGACAGGAGTACAGACAGATTTAAAATGATTGTCTATCCCGCCTTGTTAACATAGGACAAATTTTAGACACGTGCCGCTCTAAATTTGTTGGTAAATAAAATGTGTAGGTTGCAATTTACGACATGATCATAGATAGCATAGTGTTTCTTTTTATACTTTTATATAACACATAATGAAAGTAATTTATACTGCTAGAAGTGCGACAAATCATGTTTATTCTATTTGTTTTCAAAAAATATATGTTTCAAATTGCAGTAATAAAGTAAATAAGTGATGAGTAATTGCTAGAAAAACCACACCTGTCTATGTAAAAATTTCATCTGACAGTAATAAAATGTCCAAATATAGTAGCTTACTTATTTTTCAAACCATTATGTGGAAAAGGTGGCAAATAGATATTATGTGGTATGTAATTATAAAGAATAATAGACAAAATTGTTGATGCCTCTGTACTTTTATATGCACTAATTTAAAAACCTATATTCTAAAAATGCAATAACATACTATTATTCTCTTAGAATGTTGGTAATGGTCTTATGTTAATTACAATTTAACGTTTCGGTTTACATTGATCATAAAATTGTATTCTGTATTTATTTCTGTAATATCCCTAATAACATTTACGTAACGAAAAAAAGGACGAAAAATTAGCAGTGACATTTGGTTGTTCCAATCCACTAATTGCTACAAATTTACGTTGTGAAATAAGTGAGGTTATTTGTGACGGTGCTATGTACAGAACATGCTTGTTTTTCTCAGAATAATAATGTTTATTTATTATAAACAAAATTACAATAAATAGTCCATTAGTATAATAAAACTCTCAACTGAACATATTAAAATTAAATTAAAAAGTATATAAATATATATAGCGATGCACAAATAGACATTAACATTGTATATTACAAAAGAAACTAAAAGTTATATTTGCATAAAATTCATTTACGCTATAAAAGGCACCATCCGGTAGATGATTCTTTAATTTTTTAGCGAATTTCTTAGTTGCCAAGCACTTCGTAGTTTCTGGAATATAATAAAATTAAATATTTTGTACTCACCTCCTGTGAAGTGACATTTCGTGCATGCATCGCTCGGCCAGCAACGAGTGTTTACCGGTCGACTCGACTGTAAAAATTGCAAAAAAAACACTGGCTCTTTGGGACATTAAAAAACAGTTTATCTTTATGGTATTAAAATTTAGTCTATAAAATACAATTTGCCTGGAGGTTTCCTTATTAAAGGCTAGGGAAATTTGATTGATTCCTAATATTTGTAAGCGCCATCTATTTGACGATCTCTCAAGCAACATTAACATTGACAAGTAATTGTAATCAAACCCAAAAAGCGGTAAATCAACTATAAATATAAGCATAAATGCGTCATATGCAAGAATATAATAGCTTAAACTTAATGTGAGTGAGTAATAGGTACGTACATGAAATGCTTAAATTAATTAGGTAAACTATTTAACGTTAGGTATGATACTAATTACTTTAATCAAAAATATTGTTTTTTAATTTAATGCTCGTACATAGAATATTGTACAAACCACTTGCGTAAAGGCTTCTCCGCATTCGCACAATTAAAAGCACTCTTTCCATTCGGTAGCTCGTGCTTTCAAAATGCGCTCATACGAGAACATAGTCTTCCCGCACTTGGTTCGTAAATAACTATCTTAGCACCCCAGTAATCAGCATATCTTTGGGTGGTGTGTACTCTGTAATATGGTATTTTAAAATCGGCTTTATGAAGCGTATTGTAATCATGGATGTTCCCATTTCTATTAAAGCCTTCATTTTGTCTATTAATCCGGTTACTTTGGATTTGCTCTTACAAAAACCATGTTGTACACTACTAATGATAATGGTGTTATATAACAAGCTTGTCAGTCTTTTAGCGATGACTACTTCATATTTCGAATACTCCGATAATAGTAGTGTATAATTTTCAGGTTCCTCAACATTACTATTTTTATATACTGGTAAAACTTTTGCGGTTTTCAGCTATTTCGCAAAAGTTCCTTCAACAAGGCATGTGTTTATAATATCAATTAACGGATTAATAACACTATGCTTTTAGAAGTTTTGAGGAAAACTTTAAAGGTCTTGTGCGAATTTGTATTTGATTTCATCAATAGTTTTCATGATTTGACGGGAAGTTACTGGATTGAAATAACATGAGTTTGTACTCATCTTATTCAAATTTGACAATAGTTGAATAGGTTCTGTCGATATTTAGGCAAATGTATGTTTTCTTTGATTTATAAAAAAATGATTCATATGATGTATTGCACTTTTGTTTGGTTTTCCTAGATAATTGATAGACTACTTTCCAAATCGTTTTTTGTTTGTAACTTCTTAATTTTGTTTTTTTAACTATTTTTCCAAAGTTCCGTTTTTTTTTTATTATTCCTAATATATTGCTTTATGTTTCTCATTCATTTATTTCTTTATTTCTAACTTTCATTTCTTCTCCATATATATTCACTCGATGTATTATTTTCAAGTGATGTCAAATACGTCTATCATTTTTAGTGTGCTATGTGTTTCACTTCTTTATATTTTTTTCAACATTAAATTATGGTTACTTTCTTTGTTTGGTGAGTTAAGTCTTCTCATATCAATAATTAGATTATTTTCTTTTTCCATTCGTTATGATGTAGTCCATTGTTGATTGATGATACTATGTACAGAGAATACAATCCTGGGATCCCGAATCCAGGGATCGCGGGATCCCGTCCGTTTTTTGATCCCGAAAATCACAGGACTGTACTTGGCTAATCTCGGGATTTTTGGGATTGCCACAAACAGGTGAAATAGTCTTTTAACCATGCCGGAACGATTTTCTCTTTTAAAATCCTGCATTCAAAAGGCTCTTATAGATCTCAATCATCCAAATCTTTTAAAAGATGCTAATTTTGCCTTGGTAAATAAAATTGTTGATGTGCTGACCCCAATTAAATTAACAGTAGAAGCAATCTGTCAGCGATATGCTAATTTATGCACAGCTGATGCCGCTTTGAAATTTCTTATAAAACAATTGTCTAGCAAAAACTTTGCACTCGCCAATAAAATGAAAACATCCTTAGTGAAACATATAAAGCAGCGAGGAAGTGATGATTTAACTGGTGTGCTGAATTATTTACAAAATCAACGAAAAGATTATGAAAATCAGTTATTATCGGATTTGGAATGGCTTGACTTATTTCCAGTTCCGACATAGGCTCTAGTGAGGAATAAGGAGTAATGTTAAAAGACTAAATAGTCAAGATGACAAGGAAGAGGAAGAAAGGCCAGGATCACAAACAGATGATGAGCCAAGGCAACAAACCTCACAACCCCAATTGACACTAAAGGAAAAGTTACAGCTAAAAGTAAATAAGAGCATGGAATCCCCAGATCCTGAAGTACAAAATGAATCGGGGTTGGTAAATAGTATTAGACGCGAAATGAGTCTGTTCGGAAATGTGGATATCACTTAGAATTAGCATATGAATATCTTCTATTGTCTGTTCCTCCACCTCCTAGAACCTCAGCGAGTGTTTTCAGCTGCTGCTTATGTTGGCAATAAACTACGAAGCAGGCTTGGAACTCAAAAATTGGATGCTTTGATATTTCTGCGAGTGTATTTTCGAAATTCTAAATAGTTTTTTGTATTGTCTTTTTCGTTCCTTATTTTAGTATATTGTGTATTGTGTTGTGCAACAATATTAATAAATAATTTTTAAGAAATTTTTTCATTTGAGCCCAATTAGAAACCACATAGTCTAATCCCAGGATCCCAGGAATACGCATCAAAAATCCCGTAATCCCAGGATTGAAAAACATGCTCGGGATTATATTCTCTACCTATGTGTCTTGCCATATGTGCCATATTTTAGATCGTGATCGAAAAACGTGTTATTGATTATCAGGTCATTGTTTATACAAAACGTTCTTAAAATATATCCATTATCATTACAAGCATTCTCGTTGAATTTTTGTTTAACTCCTTGGACAACTGATTTTCCTTGCATTTAGATCACCTGTAATAAAAACTACATTATCAGAAAATACATTCTCTAGGTGAGCTTGTAGCATTATATAGAATGCTTCTTCGTAGCTCACACATTGAAAATCACACTGTACATAGGCACAAAGGCACAAATATAGATATAATCGTAGAGGCAAATTTAAGAGCAGCATAAAAATGTTTTATAGATAATTTGGAGCAGAGTAAAAATCAAAATTTTTAAAAAAATACAGAAGGTCATGCAATACAGCAACAGCAATTTATTATCGTCTACAACTTGATTAAAAGTAACTTAAAGTAATGTCAAATGTGATAGCAAATTATCTCATAGTAAATTAAATAAACTTACTATGAACCAGAATTTTCTCATGCTTTCCTGAAAATCCTCCTTCCGCCGTTATGAAAGCGTTGCATTTCTTCCAAAAGGGTCTGGCGTTCTATTATTAAACCAGCTGCCGCTTTTACAGCAGATTTCATTTCTATATGTAATGAAATGAGTAAAAGTAGCAGATGTGTATGAAGTGGAAAAGAGACGGAATTTATTTTATTGGATCAAGTCATAGTTGTACACTCATATCGCATTGAGCTTATCATTTTAATATAGCGCCAAGCGCATCTGTTTTTCACCATTCAGATTAAAGCGAACAATGGGAATGATGTCTACGAATACTCGGACAATGAGAAACTAGTTTCCAATTTGTCATTATTTAATCTTTTTAGTGTGTTAGCGTTATATGTGTACGTATATACAGAGAAAATTAGTTTTCCTGTGCCTATAAATCTTAAAGGCGATTAGTGCAGATACATTCTTATCTGAAATTCGATGGCATGACTATTTTTAGGGTGAAAAAGATAGAGAAGGGTTGAAAGGTACGTTGTTCTATCTTCATTATCATTACATATTCGCTTAACAACTGAAAATTCTTTAGATTACGTCTTTTTATTTCGCTCAGTAATGTATAATTTATCCTTATTAACCCTTCCGCAGTATTTCGAGTTATACCTCTCGTATGATGTTTTGGGTCATTTTGACCCAATAATAAAATAAAAAATACTTTTCATATTGGGCTGAGCTTGGGTTTTAAAAATCCAGTTGAAAATTACTTAATTAAATAATAAAACAAAATGCCGACACATATATCTTGGTAGGTTATTCTTATACTAAACCACGACAAAAGTATATCGTTTCTGCTAGGCAAGCGTGGGTTTAGCAACATTGCATTTTACTAGTCCAGACTATGCACAATTTCCACAATATCCTTTCTCAATAATAAAATTGATTTGAAAAGGTGGCAGGGTGTGTGTTTTCAACCCCCATTTATCGGAAATCGAAAATTTGACGATTGTGCCAGGCTGATCTAGGTTTGTTTTAAATTGTTTCTACCTCGAAAGAGTGTCACAACTGGCCGAGATAATTGAGAAAAACGACTTTTTTACCCAGCCCCCTTTTTCGAAAATTGAAAATCTGAAGTTTGTTCCAGGGTGTTTTAGTTATTCTAAACACAATTCCAAAGAATCTCGAAAATAAATCAAAAATAACCGATATAATCGGAACAAAAATAGTTTTTTCCAACTCTCCTTTTATAGACTATTATTATAGGTTCTTCCAGATTTCTTCTAAATTGTTCAAAATTGTGTCAAAGAAAAAATCAGAATTGGCCGAGATAATAGGCAAAGCGATTTTACAATAGTCGGAATAACTTGTACTTTCCGACTATTGTAGTTGAAAGTGTTTGTGTTGCAGCTCATTACCCAGACTCAAAAAATTAATAATATTTTTTTTTGTGATTTTGAATAAACATCTATACAAGCAGCAAATATATATTTTCCAAAGAAATATAATATTCATATATTTAGAACAATATGATGCTCCAAATATAAAATAGTATTAAGGGAACACAATTTGGTTAGAAGAAGCTGTTTCTTGGAGGTGTATTTTGCAGCATCGAGGAGTTCAAATGTCGCATTCGGGCGACTACTGGGAAAAGAAAAATATAATAATAGACTTTAGTCATTCAAAGAGAGAGATTAAACGCGGATATTGTTGGTAGGTATATTACAGATTTCGAAGAAAAGGCTTCACATACCCTAGGTGACACCTACTTTGAAAAAATAGATATCACCTAGGATGTGTGAAGTTAGACCCCCTTTTTTCAAAATCTCAACTGTAATATACCTACCAACAATATCCGTGTTTAATCTTTCTTTTTGAATAAATCACAAACATTTATTATTATATTTTTTTTATAATAGTTTTTTTAACAATGTTAACATCTATGGAAATTTGTCTCACTTAGTACAAGACCGTTGCTGATGTGAAACCTATTTTTTGATTTGCCCTGGTAACACATCTTAGGCGTTGTACGTAAATGTCAGTGAAACTTAAAGAATGACGAGAACGTGACGTCACAAACGCGAATATAAAAAGAAAGGAATTCAAACGCCTCCCAGTGAATTTAACAGCATTGCCGGAGTCATTCTCACTCCCTATTGAGCTTCAGTTACAAAAGAGAATCTTATCAGAATAAACAGCCATACTTAAACAGGGCAACCCCTGCCGAAATAACCGCCGGCATTTTAGTTTAGAGACTATAAAAGACCAGCAAACGTCTGTATTGAAGTTTGCGGATAAGTTGGGTATAGAAATTAAGTATGTATTAATTTTGTGTGTGCTGAGAAAGCAACATTACGTTATCGTAGTGTCTAAGCTATTTCCACGTAGCGACATCAATAACGCAGTTTAAAAGTACATTGAAATCTCTACTTACATTTTCTATTCTAAATACAAGGTGATCCATGGTAGCGGGAAATTTTGAGAATTTATTATTCGAAAAGCAACAGAACTTAACTAAAACACAGTACACCAGTAAAAATGCAAATACTGGTCATTTTTATTTCTTATGTATTTTTGTAAAGATAGATCTTTTAAACTGTATATTCCCTTTTAATGCTTTATCTATTCAGCACTTATAAAATATACCACAAGTGAATCATATAATGTAAGAAATCTCTCCTTAACATCACATATTCTTTACATAATATTCAATTGAATAACATATATTTAATCTAATACATAACTAATTACTCTCAAAAAAAGTCTCACTGTCAATACATTTCTATTACCATTGTAAAATATGTAATTTTCAAAACTTTTAACATCTTTATGTTATTTATCACTACACGTACATGAGGCAAACCACAACATTATGCCCTTTTAGCTACATATTTTATAGTGATAAGTACTTAAAAACTGCACTAGTAAGTTAAGCACGATTACTATTTCTTTGTTAAGGTTCATGTCTTACGAAATTAATAATAAAGCTTCCGTCTTTTTTTTTCGTATTTGATAATTTTGTTTAAAGGATGTGTCGTTGTACAGGTATTTCTTTCTTACCATGTATAATTTTGGATTACGATGTATAACAAATTCTACTTCGTCCAACACATATCATTCATCTTGGATATATATAATTCTGCTATTTCACTTATCTAAATAAAATATATAAGAAAGAAACAACACACATACGTAACCTTTACTATTTTCAATCTCTGCGCACTTTTGGTTTGCTTTTGACAGAAATTGAATATTGCCTATAGAGAAATGCTATTAGAATAATTCCAGTTAGCAGCTACTAAATATACTAATATTAATAAGTAAAGTTTGTATTCACTTAATAAGATCTTAATGGCTACTATCTAATAGCGTACTAACACTGTATTAGGATGTTGTCTATTACTAAAGCAGATGCATAGATAGTCTGTGCGTCACAGTTTAGGAGGAATTAGTAATCTATTTCTTAGACTTGCATTGCATAGACGATTTAATTGAGTCAAAAATAAAAAACATTGGAAAGAAATCCTTGGACCGCCATCTAGAGTTCGGCGAAAGTATCTGTTGGTAATACCCCCGACATTAATAAATGTGATTAATTACCGACACACTTTGAATCGCTAGTATAGAAGTAAATCAAAACTCCTAATCAAACAAATCTACGAAATATACAACCTCATGACATGTGAATCTTCACACTTGGCCGATATGGTACATGTGAGTCAATTTAATTATGGTCCATTCGTGGATACGTATGTTCATATTTTGGCTTCATTACCGCGTTAGCAAAAAAGAAGGAGTTTTAAAAATATAGCAGCCTCTTTTCTACATTTCAGTGTTTTGCTTTTTTGAGTGCCTCTACATAAACGCGATGATTTTCTTTAAAAATTATATTTCGACATAGTCATTATGAGCTACACAGCGACTGTCATTTCTTCTTTTCAAAATCCTTAAAATTGATTGCAGTAATTATTTCCAAAAGGAATCCTTTCCACTGACACACATTTTGAAGTTTTCAACAAACACTTAGATTGACCCATCAAGAGAAATTAAATTCTTGCAACATTCCTAAATACGCCCATCAAAAATCACTTTTCTCTGTATTAATGATGAAGATTTTCATGACAGTACTTCCGTCAAAGATTCTAATAATGTAGCACAGCAAATTTATGCGACTTCTCCCTTTCTCCAAGCAGACGACAGGTATAGTTCTTTGAAAATTCCAAAAAAACAGTAACCACTGCTTTCTGAGTCGACTAAATAATATTCGAGTTTCTGGAGGTATTTTTATTACTTATGCTCCACCCTCTTGATATTTTTTCGACTCAAACGTGTGGCAGTGGATTCATACTTTGACATAAATTATAAGTCGCCGCTAAAAGTCCTCAAGGTTAAGATTAGACATTGCCAAATGCAATGCTGATGTATCCTTTTGAGTGGGTTTTTATTTGATTCTTAAGAATTGTGGCCGCGATTAGATTATAAGAAACTATTGCAAAGATAAAAATCTTCGGGTGCTAAATTTTTTGATTTGTACGTTTAGAAGAATCTTAAGACCGAAAAGGTGGTTTTGGCTACACCCCTCCCCTCTTTCCCACCATCACCCATCTTCTTACTCCATATATAGCTCTCTCTGTGTGTCTCCATATCGCTCTCCCTCTCTGACTGTCCCACCCCCTGCTTCGGTTTCTGTGCCTTTCTATCTTTCTCTCTCTCTGGGTATGTATACCGTAGTCGTCAAATTTTAATTACGGTTTACACTTCTATCACATGCAGAAGATGACCTTATAATATGCAGCGATGCCTGCTTGCTAACAATGGTGGGAGAGCAACGAAGTATCGGGGGATCCTCACGCCTTATATTTCATAGCAAACGTTTGTCGAGTGTACTGTCTTGGCAGCCTCGCTTATATTTATCTTTAGTTTATTTCGTCACGCTCTTTACCTCTTTCTACTTTCGTATCAGAAATTAAAATATGTCGACTATGGTATGTGAACACCACAGCGTCCAATTACCTACCTATACGAGCCTTATATTTATAGATTTTAGTCAAATTGATATAACGGAAGTAGAAAAAAATCAAATTTCTAGAGAATATGAGTACAAAAGTACTGAAAAGTGAATTTGAGAAAAACTTAATAGAGAAGTTTTACAACATTCCTATAGGAAGTAGGCGTTTTAATTTTAACAATAAGTAGTTGTGCCTGTAAATATTTTGCAAATTATTCATTGCCCATAAATTTATCTCAAGGTTTTTATTTTGGAACAGCTTTTGTATTAAAACAATTCATACTGGGTATACGTGTAAGAAAGTCATGTGATGCTCTCTCTCTCTCCCTCCCCCCCCCCCTCTCTCTCTCTCTCTCTCTCTTCCTCCTTGTGTGTGTGTGTGTGTGTGTGTAATAATCATGGTGTCCATAAACTTCATCCATTCACCAGCATAGTTTTCCATTTCAAAAACCACTACTCACAATCCGTGTTTTTTCTATATGATTTCTTTCCCATTATAAAGGAATAAATAAAACTAACACGATACATTTTAAGAATTAGCACATTAATAATTGTCAATCGTTCTGGATTTATTAGTTCGCAAACGTATAATTAACTAGAGAAATTATTCGAAAATGCATTTTGTGATTTCTGAATTAAAAAGTGAGATACATGATTCACGTGAATCGTTATAAATCCTAATTAATGTTCATAATACATGCATGTATTTGATCCTAACATTCAACTCATTCGCCTTTAATATTTTTTCGTTTTTAAAGACTTGCAAGCATCACTCTGTACCCGTGGAAACAGAAAAAAATACTCTAACACAGTTAAAATCGCTTCCTCTAACTCTCATTTTATCCAGTGCAATTTTGTCAAAGAGCTCTTCAAAAATAATTGCACGGCACTGAAATATCTTCCAATCTAGGTTAATGACCACTTCAACACTTCAAAATAATAACTTTCTCATAAAGAATGCCTAGAGGTCGTGTATTGGAAACAATATTTTTAGACCTTTTTAATATATTGTTCTGTGTTCGTATATGTACACTGAAAAGCAGAATTTAAAATCATATTTTTTTAACTTGTTATCCCATTCTACCCAGACTGAATTAATTTTAATAATAAAAGCTTCGTTGTCTGTATCGTAACGTTTATATCTATTTTAACAAAACTCTTATGAAATTGAGTAACACTTGCAGTAAAATAGTAATAAAACTAAACAATGAAATAAATCTGTACTTGCTTCTATCAAAGGCGAAAAGCTGCGAGTTTTGCGATAAACAAAAATGAAAATGATCAAGAAATAAAAGTAAAGCTACTTTTCCAATAAAAAAGAGACCATGCATCTGCTACCACGTCGTTCAACCTTACAAGAAAGTACAGATTTATTCATAGCTTTTGTTTGTTCTTCTACATTTCTGTTGAAATGGTGCTGTGTTGGATTTTTCTATTGTATTTCGATGCAACTGATCATGAACTGTGTGATAAATTACGATATTACGGTTTAAATAAAGTAGCTATTTCTTTTGTTAGTTACTATCTTGGCAATCATCGACAAAATGTTAAATTAAACAATACTGCATCTGACCTTGCTTTCTTCCGGTATACTGCAGGTATCTATTCTTGAGCCTTTCCTTTTCATTATCTATACTAACGATATGTTTGTATTGCCACGGTACTCATACATACCAGAGTATACTGATGATCATCACACAAGTACTACACAGATAAACAGTGGTTTTGCTCTATAACTGACTATTCTGGACAATATAATCTGCAACTTAATTCAACGAAATCAACCGTACTGCTCTCCTGTTCCAAACGTAAGAAAGAGAAGTTGAGTTGCAAAGGAATATTAAAATCGATGGAGTTACCTTACATCTTGCTAAGTGTGCAAAAATTCTAAGATAGATAGTGGATACTGGATTGGGATTTTACGATCAAATATTTTCAAAACTTATTAAAAAATATCTTCGAACCATGGTTGTCTTATGGTGTTTATGTCTGACATGTATGCTGTGTATACTTTTGCAAAATAGCAATTGTTCTCATACAAGTAAGAAAGTTTGCCAGTGATTAGTAGGCCCCTGACAAAGATTAAGAACAGCAAGTTTAATATGTCTTTCACTGTAAGCCATTCTATTTCAGATAATTTGTTGCTTATATGATCGTATTTCCTAAGACCCGCTATAAATGTACAACAGGTATTTTGAATTACTTGTAGCCTGTATTTCATCTGGGCGCTTAAAAAAGGATAACTCACCAAATCATAGTATGAGTGATCTGATCGGTAATTCACACAAAAGCTTTTTGAGTTTGGTGCTTAGGATATGTGCACAGACGTATGCAAGATCTTTGCAATAACATGAAAAAATAGTATATTATGCAATGAGCATTTAATGATAGCTATTAAGACACGAGTAAGAAAATGAATACGAGTGTCTTAATAGCCATTAAATGCGAGTTGCATACACTATTTTTTCTACGACCCCATAATAAAACAATATTTTTTGAACATTCCATCTCATAAATTGAGGTTAAAATTTTCCATGCACCTTTGCGAATTTAGCTGATAATAAATTGTTTGTGGTTACTAAGGCTTGTTCCATAATTTTTGGTGGACTTAAATTTTACATTTCACTGTCATTATCCCTCAGTTTTACCGTTTATATTTTCAAAAACACAAATTTTAAGTACTTACTTGTAAATTGCAGAGAACTGTCACATTTATTTAATTTGTATATCTGTCAGATATGCAGTCGCCATATTGAATATTGTTTAAATATTGGAATGCCGCATTCCTATTGGATATAAACTTGTATCATAATGAAAAATCTGTATTCCTATTGGATATAAGCTTGTATCATAATGAAAATCTGTATCGTAATGGGCATCATTAAAGTACAAGTTCGGCATATCTAATAATACAATTAAAGTATGGGAGTAGAAAAAATTAATTTTGATGCTGTGTTGACAAGCGCTGTTTGTATTTTTCTAATATTTCACTTTGTACTTTAGTTTGTTGTTTTTTGTATTTTTGCATATTTGTGTACTTTATTGGAATCTATGGAATTATGTTTATTATTGTTTTTCTTTTATTGGTATGTCCGTATTCATAAGATTTATAATTTATTTCTTTTTGGGTATTTGTATGATTTCATTAAATTTGTTTTAGTTTTACTATGTCAACTAGGTTAATTGTAAGAGCAGGTATTGCTAAACTTCGCCTACTTCAGTAGAGAGTCTGTATACTTGTACACTAAATAACAAATGACTAGATATTTTATTATTATTAAGAAAGCAACCACTAGACCAGCGTTTCTCAAAGTGTGCTCCGCGGAGCCCCTGGGCTCCGCAGAAGATGCGAAGGGGCTCCGCAGCCGCCACTCATCATGCGCACGCACGCCCACCCGCATTTCCACCCGCTTTCTAACTCCTGTGTGGCGCCGTAGCACCCTCGAATCGACAAGTCATTACTTGTTTGAGTGAAACGAGTTGTGTTGTATCGTAGTGCAGATTGTGTCCTAAATTTTTCTTGTTTCTCAAAAGTTGTGTGCAAATTATCTGCAATGGACCGTTGGTTACAGACAGGAACATGCAAAAAACAGCGTACGATGATTTCAGAAGCAACAGAACAACCAATGCCTGGACCTTCTAATGCAGGTACTATTTTGTATTTATTTTTATACTTATTAAAGTATGAAATAATTTATTAATTTTTGTTACTCATCATTTTGTGTTCTTTTTTTTTCAGTGTCATACGAAATCGAAAAGCCAGATAGTCCTGAAAGTAATATTACCAAAGAACGTCATTCCGCTTTAAACAAATCTCGTGCAATGCAAAAAACAAGGCGATATGATGAAAATTATATAGCTTTTGGATTTATGGAAGCCGACAATAATTGTCCTCAATGTGTTTTGTGTAACAAAGTTTTACCGAACAGCTCTATGTTTCCTGCTAAACTGCTTCGCCATTTCCAATCTTTGCATGCAGAATACAAGAATAAGAATGCAAGCTTTTTTTCGCGAAAGCGTGAACAGCTGTCAAAATCAAAAATGTTTATGCATCACGCATCGCATACCGATAATGAAAATGCAACTGAGGCATCCTACATTGTTTCTTACAAAATTGCAATGGCTGGTGAAGCCTATACAATAGCAGAGAATCTTATAAAACCGTGTGCAGTTGAAATGGTAAAATTTATGCTGGATGAAAAAGCTTCAAACACACTATTAAAGATACCAGTTTCGAATGATACAGTAGCTCGCCGTATAAAAGACTTGTCAGGATCCATAAAAACCGAGTTATCTTTTCGCCTCAAAAGTTGTGATTTTGCACTACAAATGGACGAATCCACTGATGTCGCAGGGCTAGCAGTATTGCTTGTATTTGTACGATATCAGTTCGAGCATTCCATACAAGAGGATTTATTAATCTGTAAGGCGTTAGAAAGTAATACTACTGGGGCTGAAATTTTTAACTTGGTAAATAAGTACTTTATTGAAAATGATCTTTCTTGGGACAACTGCATTGATGTTTGCACTGATGGAGCAAAAGCTATGGTTGGAAAAACTGCAGGTGCCGTTTCAAGGATCAAAGCTATAGCCAAAAATTGCAGCAGTAGTCACTGTATAATCCACCGTCAGGCATTAGCAGTGAAAAATATGCCACTTCACTTGAAAACTGTTCTTGACGAGTCTGTAAATATAATAAACTTTATTAAGTCTCGACCGCTAAATATGCGACTATTTAAGATCTTGTGCGATGATATGGGAAGTAGCCATACATCTTTACTACTTCATACTGAAGTTCGATGGTTATCTCGAGGCAAAATACTACTGCGGTTATTCGAGTTGCGAGCTGAAGTGCACGCTTTCCTCCTGGAACATCCTTTTCATTTACAAAATCAATTAACCAATAAAAATTGGTTGTTTCGACTTGCCTATTTGACAGATATATTTTCCAAACTTAACGAAGTCAATCTCTCACTTCAAGGGAAACAGATTACTGTGTTTACAGCGAATGATAAAATCAAGTCATTTAAGAGGAAGATGGAATTTTGGCTAAGTAGAGTAGAAATTGGAGAGTTTGAATGTTTTCCAACGTTAGAAGAGATTTGTGAAGACACGAGTACAAAAGAATTACCGCAAGAAATGGTTAACGACATTGTTAACCATCTGAGAAACATGTGTGCTTCGGTGGCACAGTACTTTCCGAATGAATGGAATAGTAATCTGGAAAAGAATTCTTGGGTTAAAAATCCATTTGTCATCAATGAAAAGCCTCGAAGTTTATCCTCGCAGGAGTACGAAATACTCATAGAATTAGTGTCGGATTCTTCACTAAAATTGACGTTTGAAAAACAGCCCGTAGCAGAATTTTGGTGCAGCCTGAAGCAGGAGTATCCACAGCTTTCAAAAAAAGCTATTTCCATTCTGTTGCCATTCGTGAGCACATATCTTTGTGAAACTGGATTTTCGTCATATGTTTCCACCAAAACCAAATATCGTAACCGCTTGGATGCCGAGCCAGATATGAGGCTACAGCTTTCCTCAATAAAGCCAGATATCAAAAAAATCTGTGCAAATAAAGCACAATATCACGCATCACATTAATTTGTTACAAAAACATTATTATAACATAATCATAATCAATACAAATTTACATATTTATCTTATTAGTTTTCTTTACCATCATTTGAAACTTATTTGTTTTTGATACTGTACTAGGGGCTCCGTGATCTTAGATACGACCCTATTTGGGCTCCGCGTTCAAAAAAGTTTGAGAACCGCTGCACTAGACAATGCCTCTCGTGAAAAAAAATATTAATAAAACACGTTTTCGAAGATAAGCAGCAAAAAATAAAGTAAGACTTTAACAGACAAGGAGCGTACGTGAAATAGAATAAAATCTATGGTATATTCAATATTATCATAAATGAACACGTAGTCACGTCCTCCGGAACAATCTTTTATGACAGACATTTCAACTGAACAAATTACTTTATTTTACAAAGCTTCACAGTGCTTCATTTTCGGCGTGTTTCAATTTTTTTTCCTTTACATAAACTTTAGGTATTATGTAATTTAGACAATTTAAGAAATTTTAGATGAATAATTCTAAATATAATAAACTTCCATTTACCTTTATTAATCCTGAACTTCCTTAATTAAGTTAAAAATTACAGCACTGCCTCAATGTACCTACATATTCTGTATATTAATTTATAAATAATACATAATCGAATTTTTCAAATGCTTGAATATAGTCCAAGTTTAATGAGTTAGAGCTGTATCCTTTCGATAAACTGATTAGGGGTAACGTTACGTCGTTCCTGTACTGTTATTCCACAGCACATTCCGGTTTCTCGTTTCATTAGCCTTTTTGTTGTGTTCTCTATTCGTGCATGTCTCTTGCTAGATAAAGTTGTACATGTCTCAATAACGGTATCCCACTTGTTTAGGCGAGTTTCTTTGTTTCCAAATGAAATCGTTAGAGTGAGTAGCCGTCCTGGCTTGAAACTACCATATCTCGTCACTCTCGATGGTATTCAATTTCTGATATCGAACGTTTCTAGGTGGCTGCTCTAATATTACTATACACGGAATCGTTCCACGAGCTTCCATTGTAACTTATATAACGTACATAAATGTACTATGTATGCGAAAATGCGGTCTGAAGATTTCGGAAATTGCTTTTGTCTGATCGACTATTTTCGGTGTTTTGTTGTTGTTAATAGTTCTCTGCAATGATTTAAGGAACTCATAAATATAATGGTGTGTAAATATGAATCGACAATCATTAAAACAATATTTAATTTAAGTTAATATTGAAACGCAAGATACATCTGAGGAAAGAATATGCCAAAAAAAAAAATATATCGAGTATCTGTAACATTTGAAATTTAGTATGTAACGTTTTTTTTTATCCTGTGGGTCTCATACGATTTTGTCTTCTGTGTTTATCTTTTTGGAATTCTAGTTCTTTTAATTTCGAGCGAAGCTGTATTTATATTTTGGAATTTATTGCATTTCGTTGAATAATTCTCAGAATTGTGGGTTTAATTCCTGGGCGTTAAAGGCGTCCCAAAAATTGTCTGTTTTCCCCTGTTTCATGTTAACATCTTCAATTTTAGTTGTCGTGGGTTCGACGTATATCTTACGCGATCTGATCTGGGATATTTTTCCCTATGTTTTGTTCGATAACCCACACAGCGACGATTGATCTGGGTGGATAAATTCCGTCTAACTTTTATAGGTTATTTTCGAATTCCTTGTAACGTTTGTGAGTTATATATTTTATACTGATTTTGACCTTCGGTACCAATTTTGACGTTTCGTACCGATTATGACCTTCCGTATCGTTTACGTCCATGTGTTACCAATTTTGACTTTGTATCGTTAATTTGAGTTACCATTGCATAATTTAGAATTTTTACCGTTTTGGGATATCGTACACTACCGTATGTTCAAGATTTTGCACTGACAGTTAACCCTATCATACCGTATGTGTTGTACAGTTGTGGCACACTTTTGTCTCGTTCATGTAACCTTTCGTTTGACGGAGTTTGGTCAGTCAATAAAGTCCGGCTGCCTTACTGTGTACCGTCTGGGGAACTGAGTCCTGACAGTTCCATCGTATCGTACTCCCGTTATTATGTGCAGGAATCGGATTTGATATTTTATTCATTATCTTTTTGTTGTGACCACCTTCAGTGTTCCAGTCTGCGCTAGGTTGGCGTAGACTTTAAACTCTTTTCAATTTTCGATTTTTGTTTAGCCTTTAGTCCCCATTTCTTTTTGTTTTTGGTTTCAAATCTTGGACCAATATGTCAATTGTGAGTGTTCATGGTATACTCACCGAGTGCAACTTTTCCGTTTTGTTTTATTTCTTTTTCTTTTTAGTTGTCTTTTTATATTTTTGTTTGAGTGTTTAATCCCTTCAGGATTGACATCTCTGTCACGCTGACGGTTGTCGTCGTTGTGTTATTTGTGTTTCAGTATAGAACTTGATCCGTACGCTTAGCGCAGCTTTCTCCTTCTTTCGACGCTCATAGTAATGATCCCCTATCAGTCTGTGCTTTTTTCGGTGCTATAAGCAGCTTTTTCTTATGCCTACCTCAGGTATTCTTCGGGGCGCTAACGTACTGGTTGGGGACTGTGCTGTGTAGCGTGCAACATGGGGGACGTCTTCATTCAGGTTGTTTTATTTATTTTTATGTACCTTCCCTGTTTTCCGGACGATTTGCTGAAGGACTCATGTTTTTGGTTCGGTTGATGAGTCAGTTGCTGCTTCGCGGTGTCGTCCATGATCACGCACACTTGACATCCCCATTCATTCATTCATAGTCGTTTTCCGACTATTTCAATTTTTCTCGTGTTACATTTGGCAATTACCTCTTCATGTGTCGTATTTGCGGTTTTCTTGTCCTATAGTTCATTGTTTAAATAACTTATACGTAAGTTATTTTCATTGAGGTAGAGGGGAAATTGTTACGTTTTTTTTTCCTGTGGGTCTCATACGGTTTTGTCTCCTGTATTTATCTTTCGGAATTCTAGTTCTTTTAATTTCCAGCGACGATGTATTTATATTTTGGAATTTATTGCATTTGGTTGAATAATTCTCAGAATTGTTGTTTTATTTTGTGTTCGAGCTATTCCTTAAATTAATTCTACATTTTTACCGTGTCGACATCTGTGGACAGAGTGAACTAGTTGTTGGTTCGCAGCTGCCTCAGTACCGGCTTCTAGGTATTTATTTTCAGTTAAATGCCGCTATTACTTGTTGTGGTTTGACAACTCTTTAGTTTTAGTCCCCCATCTCTGTGTTTAATTTTTTCATAACATTTATCGCCTGTTTCAGTTGTGAATTATTTCACATTATTCAAGTTCTGGTTACTAGACCGTGGCGCTATTTTGCGTGTAGAGCGGTTGTATTTTATAAGTAGCGTCGATGTATTTTTAGTTTTGTGTGGTGTCGCTAGTTGTCATTCAATTGCATGTATCGTGATGGCATTTTCTGATTTTTAAAATGAGAAGTCATCTTGAGAGTCGCTGAATGTTTTATTTCCGGTAAGATGTCTAATTTTTTATTTAATCATCCTCAACATTGTTGTTCTATTGCCCTTTTAGCTGTTAGTTACCGGCTAGTAATTCTGGTTAATAACATCGGCCAGATATATGAGAATTTCTGGAAGCTGTTCCATCAACGCCATTTTGATGTGGAACCTCGTGGTAGGGAATTTGACTTTAATATTTAAATCTAGCCCGGAATTCCGTAGAATTAACCAAAAGATTTAATTAGTTGATGTAGGAAATCTGTGGTGAAAAGGGAAATGTTTTACAAATTCCTTGTTTACTGTATCAATTCGTGTAATTTTGGAATGTTAACAATCTTAATGTCAACCTTTAGTTTATGGAAAATGATTCATAAGTCTTGTCCTACATTTATTTGGTAATTTTAGATTCTAAACTAACCGAGCATTTGTTTCCAGAGAGTTTCTTGTAACGTGAGCCTTTAGGGTCTTGTGGTAATTATTTAAGCATGAGAATGTGCTTCTAGAGTAGACATCAGAACTAAATTTTAAGTTGAGTTTGTAATTTTGCTAGTAACTCTAACCATTTGTCAGTTACGTGAACTTATCGTACTGTATTGAATTATTTGGCAAACTTATAACTGCATGTCTGAGCCTTTAGCCAAAATGATTTTGTTCACCTTCCTTTAAATCTTAAATTTCATTTAAATTGCATTGTTTCGACATAGCGTATAAATATTACACATGTATACAGGAGATGCTGTTGATGAAGATGTATAATCAATGTAAGGTCGAGATCTTGACTACTTACTTGTTTAGTTATACCTAGTGCTAACTTACTCTTATTTAAAGTTTTGGTAATTTATAGAGGCTGTCCGAGAATTCGGTCACATTTTTAATTTTCGTATATTATATTATGTTGTTATTTCTTTCTTATAGTACATTCATTTGCAACTAGATTTAGTTAATTTTAGCTTATTGCCTGTCCATATTGTGTGTTTTTTTAAGCTGAAGTTTGTTTCACTTGTGTTCATGATCCTCATGTCACGGTTTTGAAATGTAAGCGCCTGTTTATTTATTACTTTTCTAATTACTCGCATAGATCCATATTTGTAAATTAAATTGTTTTGTTTGGAATTTCGTCGTTTGACTGGACTTTACTACCTGTGGTATTATTTTGATCTTGCTCCTGGGTGAAGAAACTTTTGGGGTGGGGGATTAATATTATAGGGAGCTGGTGCCTTTTCTTCATCCAACAACGATTCTAGTAGACCCATGCCCACCTGGAAACCGACAAGTTAGAGGCAGATTTTCCCTCCATATTTGACAACGATACCTAGGGAAGTGAAGGTAAGGCAACTTTAATTTGAAAAACTCTTCGAAACTTTCACAAGTAGTTGTTGAGCAGAGTTGCAGATATTTTAGCTTAGATAAAAGGGCTCATTCACATTACTGTACGGATGAATATGTTTTAGATTCCGACGGCGCCATTTTTACTACACCTTCTGCTCGACTACTGTTGCTAAATTGTTCATGTAACGGTAGGAGGAGTTGCAAGTAATAATGTTGAAAACAAATTGTACATTAAAAGATTAAAGTATTTAAAGCAAAAAAATAGTTCACAATTTATACAATCAGCAAAGATATAGTGTTATATAATGCTACCCTCTCGTCTTAAACAAGGGCAAGTATGGCGCTTCGCAAAACGATCGTCTTATTTTACTAGAACTTTTTGGTCAGGATTTCTATATACCTTACCTGTGTATACTTGCTCAAATCTCACCCTGGTCAAAAGCTTCCTGCCTATGTGAAACATTGAACAGTTAGCCGCCGCTATGCCCGTTACGG
Source organism: Amphimallon solstitiale (assembly GCA_963170755.1). NCBI lineage: Eukaryota > Metazoa > Arthropoda > Insecta > Coleoptera > Scarabaeidae > Amphimallon > Amphimallon solstitiale. The sequence goes on along the minus strand of OY720681.1, from coordinate 86,239,625 downwards.
AGAAGAGGTGCTTTAAAGAAATATCTTGATCGACGATATGAGGTGGCGCTACCTCTAACTTACTTACTCTGATAATATGTTCACCTCAAGGAAAAGTCAGAAGATTTCAAAGGTGTTCATTCACGAGTTAGAATCACTGCAAAACCGAGATTTATTTAAAATTATGAATTGTCAAACTAAACTTCCTCTTACGAACTAGTAGAAACAAATTAACACAAACTGCATGCGAGTGGCCCTGGAAGCTCTGGCATAGAGGTGGTCAGCTTTATCAAGTGATGCCGTTGGAATCGTTTGGATGTGAATTTATCGAAGACAACATATATCCATCAGGAACGTTTAACTGACATATTACTATAATAGCGTATATTATATTTGATGACAAATTTTGTTATTCTTTATATATAATAAATGTGTTATTGCTGTACGTTAGGCATCGCCATCAAATTCTATATGCTATAACTCTGTATTTAAAAAAAAATGATAATCTTGTACCAGCATAACTCAATCAAATTATAATAATACAAAGCTTCATAATTTAAACGAATGTAGAGATAACGTTGTCATGTGAAAAATTTCTTTATTAAATTTGTTAATTCAATCTCTATTAACATTCGTGTATTTCTTGTAGGTTCTAGCAGTGATGTTCCTTTTGTTTTTCTAACAACATTTCTTATTTAAAATTTATAGGATAAGGTTACTAATAAAAAACTAAATCTCATAAAATATTTATATTCTATTTTTAACATCGTATAATAATAGTGTCGATGAAAATAATTTCTTGCCACATGTGGCCGCAAAAGAAATTGTCCTTTTACATTCCAATAACAAGTAAGAAAAAAAAACGTGTATTTTATAAATACGTAAACACATTACATTACGAATATAACATGTAGATTTAGAATAAATATCGCTCTTTGTTATATTAATATCTTCACATTGTGTAATTTCAAAGAAATAATAGTTTTCTTATTCTATGCTAGATTTTGCTTCCACAAAGGCATTCATTCACACGAAGTGTCTTTGAAAAATACAAAATTCCGCAGAACAGGAAAACACCTTGATAATACTGTCACCAATTATCATATGCAAATATTTGCACGTTGTACATATCACAAATTGGCTATTGTTTATCAAAAATGCACCCATCTTTACGTATAATATTTGAATTCCCTATAAAAATTTTGCATCAAAAAAAAAAACTTATTAACAAAGTATAGATAACATCGCTAACAAACATTCACACGCTGTGTTATTGATGCCTCTCTCCATTGTGAACAAGACTCCCTTTATTTATTTATTTATTTTTACTTATAACAAAGAAGATACTAATCCCATCTAAAATATGTATTAAATAAATTCAGTAAACGCTTTACTAAAGATGAACATTTCCACGTAGCATCTTTAGCATAATTTATTATTAAAGTATAACTTACTTATGATGCTCATATATTTCATCAAATTCCTCTTTATATTGTTCGGTCATATTGATAGTTAATAAGAAAATGAAATTAAACTAAATGACAAAAAAATTAATTGTGAAATGAAAAATACTTATTTAAAATAAAATAACTTAATACATTTGCTAAGGATGATTTCTGTGCAGTGTATAATACATCTGCAATCATCAAAATATGAAGATCGAAGATTCAACGCGTCTTTTAAAATTAGACTGCTTCGCCCATGGATCGACGATGACTCTCTCGTACCTCTCTCGTACTTGCCTTCTTATCATTTTCGGTCGCCCGAAAAAAACCATACATCGTTCGCAGCGCCACACACTCCACACTAACGTTTATGTTGACATTGTCCTGCTCAGATTTATTTTCTTGACGTTCTCCCTAAACTAACCTGCACCAATTATTGTTTGACATCTCGAAATTACACAAAATTATGCACGCACTTAAATTGTTTGTTATTGTTAATGTCAATGCACATTTGCGATATTCTTATCTTGGTAGGTACATTCCTTTTCATTAACGCCATCCTTCATTATGTTTATAACTGAATTCGTTGCTTCTGTCATCATTATTTAAATATATTCTTTTACTATTTTTAACACTATTCGTATCTTTCTTTTGCAGACGTTTGCTTTTACAATAATAGGAAAAACATTGCATACGACTGGAATGCTCCTTTTATTAATCATGTTATTATGAACCTGGACCTTGATAACTTCATCCATATCTTCGAACCATCTTTCCTCGTCTTCTTGTAGGTTGATTTGTATGCAGCTGTTAACAATATTTAACATTGTTTTTCTTTGTAGAGTTTAATGAGATTAAACCAATTTTAATGTGTTATTTCCGGAATCTTTCCTGGACAAAATTGGATTTAAACCTGCCACTGAATCTTTCTTTATTACATTGTGTCGAATAATAAAATAATATACCTTTTTTTACATATTCCTTTTAAGATTATATTTAGATTTAAGTCTCAGGTATTTATTATATTATTAAGTATGACCATAAAATGTCGAACAAATAACAATCTCTTACAAATTTTCGTCTATTCATGATGAAAGATGTTTTCATCTCGTAAATATCTAATTTCACCTTTTTCATATAACTTTACGGCATTCAAATGACTAACTCTTTTGACTACACCATCTTTCATCGTAACTCTCTCTCTGTTCTTTGTTCTTAATACGCCATTCACCCCAAACAGTGGTTCGCTGTTCAAAATATTTAATGCGACTCTCACACAATGTATAAAATTTGGTTCTGGCTTTGTATATTGAAATTGCATCTTGTGCTCCTCGTTTCTACAAATATAGAATACATGAATTTTACTTTTGGTATTTATTTCTGTACCTTTCAAATAAATTTTATTTCAGTTTTATTTTTGTACCTTTCAAATAAATTTTATTTCAATTTTATTTTTGTACCTTTCAAATAAATTTTATTTCAATTTTATTTTTCATACATCTTACATTATCATGTTACGCCGTTGCGGTTATGCAACTTATGATACATTTTTCTATACCTACACTTACTACTAATAAATTATTTACTTATTCTATTACATAATTATTTATTTATTTTACAATGCCTGACCAATGTAGGGATCACGGCAATATGTATTCCACAGTGATTAATGTCAAATTCTACTAACTTTTTGGGTATTTTTAACGACTCTACTTTATTCTTCGACAACCATTACGGTGTTTCATGAGGTAAATTAAACCAAGCGTCTTATACGCTTCTGAGGGGTATTTCGCTTTATCACATAATATTTTAGTTTGGAGGAGAGAAGCGTGCATTTGATCTTGGGTCTGGTAACAAGGCTGCCGTGTAGAAATGCATTTTGATCTAAAACGATTTTGACTTTCGCTTCAATTTATATATACATTTTTGTTAGTAATAATCCCAGAATTGTTAATAGCTTTACAGTTATTCCACAAGTAAGCCCGATTTAATTGGATTAATTTGGCATAAAATGGCTGTTTCTATTCAATGGCCAAACATTAAAACAAGATGCGGAGGTGCATCAAGTCCGCAACTGCATTTAAACACGCTATTGTCGTTTTTCTCATCGACATGGTTTCTATGCAATTGCCGACTATATCTCACAGAATTTTTAGTTTATTGACCTACTTCATGCATTAATCTAATGAGAATGTCTGTATTCCCTAGCAAAAAAAAAAAATTTCCGGCAAACAAAGTTATTGATTTACTTAACAAATGTATTTCCAAGAAAATAATGTATAAATCCTAAAACACTGTTTATCTACATTTTCACATATTCTTTTTCTACGTTTTACTAAAATAACAACTAACTAATTTAAGGTTTTCACTAAGTGTGTATCACATTTTGTAAAATAAATCATTATTATTTTTCATTTCAGTTTTAAATATTCGAAATTTATCATAATATCTCAAGGCCATTAAGTAGTCGACTTCTAAAGAGCACGTATGAAAAGGAGTAAGGTACATCATTTGCATTTAATCTAGCAAATAGCTTCCTTCAACTCATCATATATGTATAAAGGGCCCCTATAAAATAGAAATATGGGCAATCTGACTATTATAATATATCAACCAGATATAGTATTCTCATAATATTTGTTCCCTGTTCACAGTAATACCGTGTTAATATATTCTATTATCTTTAGCAACAACAGTAAATTCTTACAATTGGTTGTTTATAATACTTTTAATAAGTATATCTCTAAGAACTAAATTTTAATATATTGCCAAGTGTGTTAATATAACGTATTGTTTTTGCAACACTACACGTAAATTTTTGTTATTGTTTCAAGCGATAAACGATTTCTTTTTTTTTCACAACATTAACGGCAGTACCGCATCGATACGAAACTTAATCATATGATGCAATACAAATTACAAGTACACTATCAAAAATAAATTTTACAGAAATAGGTTGAATTCCTTGGGCTTTTACTTAGTGAAAGTCCATGATAAATAATAAACAAACAATTCCTTCAATAGAACACGTAGCCGTTTTGTAACACTCGCAGTAATGCAATAGATAAAATTAGAACTCAATTTATTGTCACACAACACAACTTAAAATTTTTTCACAATTAGGACATCGAGATTTCTAAATTTATCAAAAATAAAAGTTCAACGATTGATATAACTATAATAGACAAAAGTACAACTGTTATTGCTATAAACAAAAAGGATTATATTAGTAAAACTATTTTGAATCTAGCAACTTACCCCACTGATCGCCCCCACTAATTAATACCAACCAAAATTTAAAAATACTTTAAATAAAATAAACCACCTACTTAATTATTTAAAATTTAATAAATAAGTCCGACTGCAAACGTCTTAATATCCGTTACTTGATATGATTCAGTATGATTTACAAATTTGACCATTTATCATCCTCGGTAGCCTGGAGGGAGAGAGTACCTGACTAGCGATCGAGAAGCTGAGAGTTCAAATCTCACCCCTGAGTAAATTTTTATAATTACATTTACGGAATTAAATTATCAGTGCTAAGCAGAAAATTATAATTAGAAAATAATTGTAATTTTCAATGATAAAGAACATAATTTATCAACAGTAAATTATGTTCTTCTTTATCATTGAAAGTTACATTTACATTAAATTCTAATTATAATTAATACACTCCACAACCAAAGCCTTATTAATTCATTAAATTACATAAACAACCCTGGCAAACCCGTTGTCTCTTATGTTTCTTTTTCTGCAGGCCTGTCCAACGTACGTTCCCACTTTGCCCGCAGCCAATAAGATTTATTGTAGTGAGTGCTTCTACATTAAATTATTGAGAAAATTAATTAGTATGATTATTAAATAAGTACACAAACTTCTGACCCAAATGCAATATAAAAAAATATTGCCTAACCCATTTTTCTTAAAAAAAACAGTTCAAACAATTCAAGACTTATAATTAAAAATTATACTGACCAGAGATTTTAGGGTTACTCAATAATGTGACGATAAGTAATTTTCAAATCCAATAATGAACTGTATTTATAGAGAATAGTCAATTATGGGAAACTCGATTATCTCACTACTTTTTTGGCATATATATGTGTATATATAGACGATATTTTATACGTTTTGCTGGTATTCAAACACAAGCTGGAAAGTTATTAGATTTCATAAACTCCATAAATAACAATATTTAATTTACCATGGAAGTAGGAGAAAATAATCGTGTTCATATCTTAAATCTAACTATAAGCAGGTGTAATAACCAATTAGATTTTGCTATTTACCACAAAATATCTCATACATATTGCCGTGAACTTTACTTTAGAAATTAAGGCAATATTGTATATAATTATAAAATGTTAGAAATAGATATAATTAATGTTGACACTAAGATATACTCGTGTATTTAAATCAATATTAGCAATAAGAAAACACACTCATAGTTTAAGAAATATTTATTTTAAAATAAAATTTATTAAATCATACGATAACACAGGTATGCACTTAGAATATAAGTATTTTAATTAAGATTATATATATACAAACACCATTTAGAAATAAGTGAGGAAAAACCTCAACGATAATAGTAAATGACACAAATGAATATTTATTTTTAGAAGTGAAAAACCCGAGATAACATTTAAATTAGAAAATAAGTATTTAAAATAAGATATGCTCGTAATGTATATGAAGAGGCTTAATGCACTCAAGTAACTTAAAGATAAAATACATACAGTTGCGTTGAAAAGGATATTAAAATAAAGTATATCATAAAGAACAGCACAGAATCGTATAACATTTTTAATATACACAACAAAAGTATCAATTCTCATCGTAATGCGAATAATAGCAATCCTTTTCATGGTTCCAAACTTAGTGCACATACAAACGAACATCTGTAACCAAAGGAATAAGCAGCATTAATATAAAAAGCAATGATTTATTACAGTATATTAAACATACAAAACTCTCCAAGGACGGTAAAATGGTTCGAAGAGAGAACGGAGCAGACAGAGAAGCCACAGACAGAGGGACTGGCGATCGAAACAATATCCAATTTCTTTCCATTCTTTCCGATTAAAAGCACCAAAACAAAAATACGAGTAAGGTTAGCGCTTGGTCGAAGAATGTACCTACAAAACAGTAAAAGCAGCAATGAATACATTTATAAGTACAATGAATGTTTACGATAGCAATAAAAGAATAAAATAACGTAAGAAAAACATCAAAATAAATATCAATATACTTACTGCACATTAGATATAAATAAATGGAACAACAACAAATACTGTCGTTGGTGAATGTGGAAAATATCAAATGTCAGGAACGAACATAATAAAAATAAATACCAACCTAAAATACGACAAGAAGAAGAAGAGACAAGGCATAAGTATCGAGATATCCGCTAGAGGCGCCACAACGAACAATTCAAAAATAAAAGTCCGCAAAACAATCAAATAACGAGCGGCATTTATTTTCAACTATAAAAAGGGAGTCACAACAGAAAATAGTTAGTTGTTAGCTGGTACCTGTGACATTAAAAACTTCTAATACAGAACAAAGTGATAGCGTCTCTTGAAGTAGATAATACATCTACGTGTTAAGCGAGTAATGGTCAAGTGGAGTTGCTACACGCTTACCATTATTACCGCAGTATAAATAAATAAATAAACTAACTAACAACTCACAAACAAATAAGAAGCATACACGCTTCTATAGGAATAATTTCCAATTGTTTTCTCGTCGCCATATTTGCAAGAAGTGAGCGTCACCATTAAATTTATAGAAGATTCCAAGGAGGGAAGAATCCACAAAAATGGAAAACCAATTTCAAGAAGAATTCGAGGAATTATATGAATCTACGCAGTGAGTAGTAAATAATATCGTTATAACTATTAAATTCAATCAAAAATACACAGGTTCTCTCTAAACACTCCATTTCTTTTAATATTTAGTTATTTAAATATTAGAACGTAAATATAGGGACACAATTTTTATTAAAAATAAAGAACATTAGTCTTAATAGTGTACTGTGTGCGAATACTTGCACAACGGACCAGTGTTCATTAAAAAAGACATTAGTAAGCACAGCTTTGAACAATATTCAAACTTTTATAAACAGGAACGCCTAAAAGCTTCGCACTAAGAATCTAAAGTCGTCGTGAGAATAGAGGTTTAGACAATTAGTTTGTGATGCATTAGGAATGTATCTGGGGTGGTGATTGATCCAAGCTTTATGTAGTACGTGTGAATGTTTGCATAAAGCCGATTAGTCAGTACTTTCATTATCAAGTCAACATAATTTGGCCCAAATATACAAGCCTTCGTAAGAAAAGAGTGAAGGTGGAGAAACCCTGTATTGATTGAATTCGTATTAAAATAAACGAACACGATATTATTATGAAAGCTGCTACTTGTAAGAATTGTAAATAAACAAATAAAATAAATAATATACAGGCAACAATAAATTTTATCTATTGTAATTAATAAACAGATAATACATTTTTTTTTCACATAAGTAATCTGGTGTCATAGTTATTTATAACCCTATCCCACACAACATCAAAATAATAACGAAAGAGAAACAAGTAAGGAAAGAAGTAAATCACAGTAGAACCCACGAAAGATAATGAATTATGTTGTTTTGCCTATAGAGCTAGCATAAACTTCAATTTTATTTATTTATTTAACAAATAAATAAACAAATTATATAAATTTCATTTAAAGGCAAATATTACAGCAATATGTTAATTACGCGATTCATTAGATCATTTTGTACAACAAAAATTACCCTAAATACTACTAGAATGTACGAAAAAACGTAACTTTAATGTAGCCTACACAACTAACAGTAATTTAGCTTATTTTATACAGAATAATAAAGATAAAGCACAAAAAAATCACTCAGTAGCCTATAAATTTATGTGCGGATGCAGTAAATCATATTGCTGTGGATGTTAAAGTAAATAAAATATATAGAACACACTGACAGTATAATAAATCCAATAAACAACCTACAGATATTTCTGCAATTAGTAGGTTTACAGGTTTACTCTCCTTTATCTTTCTTACTTTTATCTGATTATTCCTCTCTTGTTTATAATTTAAATTACTCTACCCCAGCAAAACACCTGCTCTCATATGCAGTTATCGATGGATGAAGTAATGTATAAAATAAACAAATGATTCATATAAACAATAACAAATTTATTACATTAAATTTCCTCAAAAAAACAGTTTAACGTATTACAGAAAAAATATTATTATATTGTTATTTTTATATTACCCTATAATTATTAAAATTTACTTTAAAATTTATATTTAAACCTGTATGTATCGTGTGGAAAATTCCCAAATATTACGTATTCATTACGACACTCGCCTTCGGCTCGTATCGTAATTTTCATACTCGTGTCTTAATATCCATCATTAAATGCTCATTGCATAATATACTACTACATGTTATCAAGAATCGGGTTTTCCAAAAATGAATAAAATTCCTGGTTAGTAAAAAATGGGTCTTTCCAACACCGGTTAGAGCTGATCATTGGTTAAAAATTTCATTAATCTGAAAAAAATTAACGGGTGTTCCAGGTATCTGATAAAATATTAAAGAATGATTTCGATTTCTTACATATTCCCATAACATAGAAAATTTTAATTTTTAGTATTATTGACAGAGGATATGCTTTTATATGCATTTGTTTACAATATGAAAAAATGTTTTGGAATTAATTAATAATTAAGTAAATTTTTGTGTTGAACTTTGTTGTGATTTTCCCATTGATAGACTCCATTAGATTCTAGCGTAGGTTTATTTTTTTAATATAAACTACAGGCTTATAATTAAACCATGTTAATGCTCAGGGAACGTGTGTCTTGCTGGTTGAATATACTTATCTAAATTCCTTAATTATTACTTGCTTAAGAGTACTACCAGGCAGCTTTACGTTTTAGTCTTTAGTGAGGTGGTGTTCACCCTCTAACACTTCTATGTCTTGTCTATCTGTCTGTTGAACACTTTCCTTCTAATTGACGACGCCATTATTGCAGTTAGATGCTTGCTTCGAAAATGCATATGATATCGCCCTGGAAGACGATTGGTTGGAATTTTACGTTATCAAGATCATATACATCTTTTATTTTTTGTTATGCTTAATATATTCGATTTGGAATTGCTGTGTTTCTTACACTTAATTGTAATTGACACATGGGTTTAAAATTTATAGAATTATAGTCGCTACCCGCGGCTTCACCTGCAATCTGCAATATTATAAAACTGTAATTTTGTATTTATTATATCTCGATACAAAGTATAGACCAGATTTTAAGTCCAATTATAAGCCTTCAAACACGAAAAAAGTTTTATCAAAATCGGTCCAGTGCAATATAACATGTTATGTCCATTTTTGATATACACAGTTTTAATGCTATCAATTCAGACCATCTCTGAGTGGACATAACACGTTGTACTGCTCGACCGACGCTATACTCTCCGTCAATTCTGACTTTTATTGGCAAGTGTTATCGAGAACTGAAATTGATTGATGGTTTTGACAGTTCATAACACGTAGTTGAATTTTTGTGCAGCAGTCAAATTTAATCAAACGTCAGATGAATTTTCCACCCTTCAATTCTGTCATTTCCTGTAACATTCAAGTCAACCTAATATGGACGTTTAGTTGTCATTGTCGGCTGTGCCGACCAACGTCCATATTGAATATAGACATTATGCGTAGTCTCTAGTTACTGTACAACAGACAATTACAGACTTATATATTTAGAGATGGGTTATAATATAGGATACTGTGGGTTTAATAGTTATTAAGGGTATAATTAATGTGTACTTCGACTCTGTTGGTGTGTTTAACTTTGTGATCAATATTTTATAACCCAAATTGGAGGTTATATTCACAGTTTGTTTTGAATTGACATCTAATCATTAATCTTTTTTCTGCGGTTCAATTCTTGCTGAATTAGCTAATTTTACCAAACTTATTTTGTTCTTTGTTATTATTCAAAATTACATCCGGCTAATTAGTTTTACGTAAATTTTTTAATCGATGTTTATGTTTAGTTGGGGTAATTAGTTAAATTTTATAAGGTATACGTTTATTTCCATTTTGTATTAAAAACTTTCGTCATGCATGTAGTATGACTAGCGAGATCTCATTACGTCATATTGTTTTGCACCAATATCAACATCATATTCAGTTTTATTTGACGAATAACTTCACTGAATCATATATTTCAACCTACTTGTTGTCAAAACAACAAACTTAATTTAGTATCCTTGCCGATTAATTATTTTTCCATTTTGTTATAACCTCCACTCAGGTTTAAACTTTGGTGAGGTGAAGAACGTTGTTGATGTTATATTTGTTGAAGTGTCTATCTATTTACTTCATTGAGACCTGATCAAAACAGGAGCTGTCTCATGTATAAGGGAAGTGGCGTTCTAAAGTCCATCATCCTGCCCGATCTTCTCAAATTCTCGACTGCCCCTATTTGGGCGGCAACAGTTGCCTGTTTTTGTGACCAGGTGCAGCGAGAAGTTATCAGGACGGCCGTTGAGTGTTTTGTTAGTTACAGGTATATCACAACCATTTAGGGGTGTCGTAAAGAGTAATTATCAAACTAAGGGTTTGCTGAATTTTTCCCAAATTGCAAACTAGAATATATAGCCTATTAAGAATGTATGGACTTGTTCACCCTATAACTAGTTTAGGGGATGCAAAATTATGTATATATTAATAACAATTTGTCAAACTTGACGAATAACTAAAACGTAATCATATGTCTATAACTTTCCTATTATCGTCTCTGAAATAAAATAATGCTATATTTCCTATATTTACCGATCTAAAGAAAATATTACGTAATGCGGAACTGCCTAATAATTTCCACAATAAAAACAAAACAAAAGAATGAGGTCCGCGATGTTGCAGATCAATACTTATTCGATGTGGAATTCCCATCAATCATCTTTCCTCAAAAAACAATTTCCTTATCTCTTTCCTTCTCCATGCAATTATTTTGAGATTACCGAGAACGAAGAGTTACGATAGAAATAAAATTCGTTTATCCGTATACATGCTCCCATGTAACATACATCTGTGCGTATCAAACGTGAATTTCCAGTTTTTGTTGATTGTGCAAATATATACGACACATACAATTTGGTAACTAACAGCTTGTACAAACTAGTTTGTCTATATTCGTCAGGTTTAGAATAGGTCTATCATTATGTCGCTAACGAAAAAGGAGTATTCTACGATCACTTATAAGTACAGACCGGACACGAAAGGTTGATTACTCATCGCCCATGGGCGCACTATTGAAATGTATTTTTAAAGAGGTTTTAATTTTATTTATATAGTTGGATAACAAGTGGGTGGTGATCTATAAAATACAAAATACGTTATTACTTGTTCATTTTGTAGTTCAAGTCGAGTAAAGGAGTATTAATATTTACTAGCAGCACTTTCTCAAGGTTCTTTTATGCAAGATTTGTTTCCTTTGAATGGTTATAGGTGCGTACTGGAAATATTCTTTTATTTCAGCGCAGTTAACAGTTAGATTTTGTGTCATCGTCCCCATACACAATTGCCGCAATGTTATTAAATCTCGATTTCTATTAAAAACTGCGTCTAACTTTTGCCGAAGGCCACATCCGAAGTCACTTGGAATACTTTTGCAATTATTAATAGCCACATCTAGTGTGGTTAATCCATCTTTTAATTTGAGATTTCGATTTTCAAAATATATAATTAGTTTAGGCGAATTTCCAAAGTTTTCTCGAAGGAATAACAACTTATTTTTTAAATTTGGGATTTCAGTTAGTTCCTTGCACTCAGCAATACTTCGAGCATCGTCATTTAAACATGTAACGAAATTTTGTAAACTAACGAAATTCTCTGCATAAAAACTAGTAGCTTCCAACCATGTTTCTCATCTAGTGCAAGCGCGGGAGGTAGTGACAAAGATGGAAGTGTTTCCTTGTGAAGAGCTACTCTCGATGGTGCTTTTCTGAAAACTTTTTTAAAAGCGGATACAAGTCTATCAACTTTCGGATAGGTGTCTCTGATACATTCACAAATTCTGTTGAGAGCATCTGCGACGCAAGTAATATGCAGCATAAAATAATATGTTTCCTTTAATACTCTGCCTGTTCTTAAAATATATGCGGCACTGTCACTAACAAGTAAAAGTATTTTTTCCCTGTACCTGCCGTCCAAATGAAGAACTTTGAGCAAATTCTCGTCAATGGTTTAGCAATTGTTTCGATATTTTCTAATGCATTCTACTATTTTCGTGAAGTACTTAGAAACATAATATTTGCTTAAGGTGGATTCATCAGGAACATTTCGACCAGTATATTTTTGGAGTAATGTTTTGAAAGTTGGATTGTCAAGTTTATTTAATGGGATATTAGCCGCCATTGAAGCTTCATAGAGGTCTTCGTTAAAATTGTCAGCTTCCAACGGGTCCAATGTCTGTATGTTTTAGCAATACTAAGTGAAGTTGTGGGTGCGATTTTTGGGCATTCTGTAACGATATTTTACAGACTTTGCAATAAATTTCGGATTCACTGACAATGGACATACAATCAGTGTGACCCTTAATCCAACTCGCCATTGTTTCACGATGCCATTCTCGACGTTCTTCCATATCATAGTAACATAAACAATGTTCTAGATCTAAATAAATGATAACTAAAAATGTATGCGTATGTTATTGAAACTTAGCGAAATCCAGTGCACACTTACGTCAAGATAATTGGGAGAAGTAGATTCATTGAAACGGTATTAAACAGGAACTATTACAAAAGTTACGAAGTATGTAATTAACAGTCAAAACAATAAAAAAACGGAACTTACATAAGTATGAATAAGTATATACATATATAACTTTATTTATCTTACGAAATGTAAGGTAAATATAATAAATTTAAAAAACTCATCACCCTTCTACCTACGCCGATGACGAAAGAAATTTAGGAGTAAAAAGGGCTTTTTTTGTTTGCGCTTTCGCGTCAACAACAAATGTTGCAGTTCACCATATGAATAGTGCTATTAAGGAACTGCGTGTTGTTTACATTATTTCTTTGCTCCGTCGTAATTTAAACCTGGCACGTCCGGTGTATATTTATAAGTCACTGATTAGTTACATTTCGTTGCAGGACTGAGAGTGTGTGTCTTTACTAATATTATTAAAACACTACAAACGCATGTTTACTGACTTGGAGATGCACTGTGTCTTATAAAACTGTTAGATCTTAAATGTCTATTTCTCAAACTATATCTTCGACCCTTGTAGTATTGTTACGATTAAAATTTTCGACCTCGAGATTTTTGCAGATGTTCACGTTTTAATGTCGCCTGATACCCAAAAAGTCGTTTCTGAGAAAGTCTGTCTTGATTACGACAACGACCAAATTCTCAAATCTAGCAATACCAAACCTTGTATGTGAGAGTATAATCATTCTCTCAAGATTAGATTTTAAGACAAATTGGTAGGCGGCAAGTAGTTTACCGCGTCAAAACTAAGTTTTGACAATTTTCTAAGAATAGAAAAGTTCACAAAGTGAATTTAAAAACAGTTATATAAACTATTTTTTTTGAAATTCCTACCGTAAGGAAGTCTTTTACTTTGTTTGAAAAAGGGGTTTTTACGAATACTTCGCAAGTCAGGCTTTCTAAACAGATATATTGACAATAAAAAGGTATTTAAAGTTTGATTTAGAATATTTTTTTTATAAAAAGGTTTTAAAAATTCGGATAGATAGTACAACTTGTATTCTTATCTGAAAGCATTTTTTTGCAAACATCGCGGGAATAATTTGTAGTACAAAAATATATTAAGACAAAACATGTATTTAGAGATAGATTTGAAACAATTTGGCTCAAAAAAGATTTCAAATTTGGGACTTTTATCGCATAGCAGTTTTTTGTAAATATCTTGCAAATTTTGCATTCTGTACAGATTTATTAAAAGTATAAAGTATTTAGAACTTAATTTGGAACAAATTTTGTATAAAGAAAGTTAAAATCGGATTCAACTCTATTCATTTTGACAATCGTATACGAGTTATGAGTTACGATTTTACATTTACACCTACGATTTCTTCTGCGAATGGTATAATCAATTTACTAGTAAATGTAAGGCCGACTTTACATTCCTCTACATATGAAAAATAATATGAAGGTAAGAAGTATGTTATGGAAAGTATCGCTTTTCAAAGTAAACTTAACCGGTCACCCACTTAAAATTTTTATTTCGATAAACTAGTCATTTTTAAATCCCTCCTTGGTATTATCTGTAACATCGTTGGTTGTTTTGGCCGCCCGTGTACGTTGCACACATGCACACAATTAACGGGGGCCGGCGTTTAGCAATGGATTGTGTAGAAAATAATCAATATTAGTACAATCGTCCACAATCATTACATTATTTGAAATACATATGTGTATATTTGTCGGTTTTCTTTTACCGCATGCAAAAGAAATCTAACAGAAATCTGACAGAAATTTAATTAATAAAGTTACCATAAGAACTTTTATAATTTACGCAATCGCCATATGCTTTTTTGTTTGTTAAAATTCAACGGGAATTGAAAGTTTTTATATAAAATTGCCAGTTGGATTTCTAGAAGCGTCCACTTTTACTTCTGTGATCATCCTCCCAGAGCGCCATTGTAGAAACTTCAATTTTGCAAGCTATTCAATCGTAATAAAAAGGTGGAAATAAGATTAAGTTGGCGCATTGTCGAAAGTTACGGGATCATTTTGCTAAATTGCTTTAATTTCTGTTCTTGTTTTTATATGTAAAGCAGATGTCTGTCGTTTCGCACTCTGAAAATTCCTATTTAGATGCAAAGTACTTTCTAGGAAGCCAGAATTATTCAGTTTGCACGCAATATTGCAGTAATCTTAGTTTCTTAATGCAATTTTCATTATATACAGAAGTTCTTTTTCTGGTATAGTTTTAATTTAAATATTTTGACGATCAGGTTTTCTTTGCATAAGTAATATATGAATTAATTATTCCCAGAATAAATTTCTATGCTGAAACTGTTGTAATAACCACAAAAAGGTTATTATTTTTTAGTCCTTAAATTGCTGCAGAACCTGATAGTTTTTATACTAATCATTATACTAACTATGAATTATGAACTAGGAATAATTACATAATAAATTGAATATTTTCGATGACAATACGGTGACACTTGGGGCCGCTTAACTTGTCATTGATTATGTCTAATCATTAGTTATTGGCGTATTACTTCGTATTGAAAAACGCATGTTAGGGATTCATTTTTAAACACGAAAATATGATATATAAAATTTAGAGTAACTTTATAAGAATGATGGTAACGTATTGCTAAACAACAACAATTGCGATATTTACTTTACCGCAAATTATAAAAATTAAAAGATTAAATTGTGTCTACGAAGTGTTATGTGTATACTTATTCTTGGCAAAATTCTTCATATCATTCGTTTATTGTTTGTTCTTTCATATGACTGATTTGAACTCCTACTCTAAACTAATGTTTTTGAATGTACATAAACTTCTTCAATTCAGTCTTGCATCTAATCTGGAACTCTTTATTTCTTGACTAAAATTATGTAGAAGTCTCTCGTATACCTTTATTTGGTTCTCTTTTCTTTTTCTTTTTTAATATATCAATAGCGTTATAAATTTCATTTATAATATAACATATTCAAATTTACACTTTTCTAGTTTTAAATTGAAAATATTTAATATAATATGAAGGCTATTGTTAAAGACATTTCCTCTTTTGAAAGTACCATATTGTGAAAAAAATTAATTGCGTTCAAATACCCATTTATTTTAAAATTCGGCGTGCGCTGACATGTGGGGTCGCTTTGCATCGATACATACGATTACATAGGATATATAAAAGCACTGAGGAGCCATTGACTACCAAGTATGCGCACATATCCTACACCGCGATTCATACGCATACACGGGAGATCTCGGATCGCTACATAGCTTTCTAGCAGGACCGGCAGAACAGAACTCGACCGCTGAGATGGCATGCATATTGTAGGTACTCCGCATATGTATTTTCAAGATAGCTTTTAAATCTAGATGTACAAAATATATGAAATATCATGATATAATTAAAAGTGATAAATATGATATACATTACAAAAGATATAATAATGCATAAAAACAAAAGAACACATTCATATATGAAAACAAAAAACTTAAAGGAAATAAAATAAAAGATGCTTAAGGCTTAAGCCCTTCACAG
Source organism: Amphimallon solstitiale (assembly GCA_963170755.1). NCBI lineage: Eukaryota > Metazoa > Arthropoda > Insecta > Coleoptera > Scarabaeidae > Amphimallon > Amphimallon solstitiale. Next base: position 86,222,909 of record OY720681.1, on the reverse strand, counting down.
CTGTCCTGTCTTGTAACTTCACTACACATCGAATATACATCACATAATGTACATTTTCTTATTTCTTTTATAGTGTATTGGATTACAAAATACAAAATAAATGAAAATATATCACTACACTATCCAAACAGTGTCTAAAGATTTATTGTACAAAATTGGCAACGTGTATGTTAGTGCATTTTATATAATTACATATTGCAGCATATCTAAAATGAGTGCAAAATCTGTTAAAATCAAGTGATGTTTTAATAAGTAATTACAAAAAAAAAAGATTAGACACAAGCAGAAATTGCCATAGAATATTTAGAACCCTATAAATTTAGACAAATTCCCAGAAATGTAGTGATTGAATACCAAAAATTACTTGTTCACAACAGCATATAATTTATTCGTTACTATCAATTTATTACACTTCTATAGTAAATCAAAATGTATACGCATTCTTTTATGGTAGATAAATATGACGTGAAAAAAAATCTAAAGTAAATAATTAGTACAGTCTACAAATTCTTAGCCTCATGGAATTAACAAGCGACGAATAACTCAAAACTGAATTATAAGAAAACACCAACACAACTACACATGTCCATAAATTAAATAGAGCCTCAAGTTCAAATTTGCTATACACCAAATTCGACTCCAGCAATTATTCACTCATCAATCCTCTCTATGAGGCAGCGACCAGTACATAATATGAAATACTTGAATCTGCGTAAACAACGGCCACTAAGCTGGTGTGTCTTTTAAAAGTGACTATCAAAGAGAACCAAAACTTCAATCAATCTCCAATCGGTCGATGAAACCAAGGTGCATACATACAAATTTCCAAGAGCACATAACATAAACGATTAAAATTAAAGTCAAAACAGAACTCGGAAATAAATATGCATAAACTGAGCAGTAATAACATAATTAAAGAAATTAATGGAAAAAATGAAAAATTATTAATGAAACAAAAGTTCACTATCCACTATAATACAAGGAAAACGAGATTTGCATTATGTTAAGCCAGTAAGCAACGAACTTACACCTAACAGGACGCAACGTGTATTATCAATCAAATTAAAGAAAACGAAAATTAAATTGTAACAATCTTCTAAATAAAATTATCTTTTATATTTAAAAAATGAACCCGACAATTTTATTTCAGATTTTCCATAAGAACGTAAAATAAATATAACTTCTTTAGTGTTGAATAAATTACACATTAAATAAACATAATACTTCTGCATTACCTTTTGTAAAATATTAGTTACTTTGGTGATTACTTTATTTATTGCATAATTTAACTTGAAATTCCTAAAAATAAACATAAAGAATTGCCTGTGAAATTTTTCGCATACGGATGATTTTTATTTTTGCAAAACTTGCATTTTATATTAAGAATCATTCATTTAAGTTATTTGTTTGCGTTAAGAAGCTTTCGCCTAAGTCAACGTTTGGCAATTAAACTTTAACAATTTATGGGAATGTTTGGCAATTACGTATTCATGCGAAGATGTTCAGCAAAATTCACGAAAGTTTGCGAATTCTGAAGTAAGATTCAACTCCAAGGAATCAAATAAACATAAATTTATGAATAAATGAAGAAATATGTACAAGAAGATTGCGAATGTAAATGATAGTCGAGAACTCACCTGGAAATGGTAATGGTAATATATTAAGCCGAGGATAGTTTTACGTTGAAGTATTTATGATTCCTAATATACAAAATATAATTTGTTACATAATATATTTCAATTTATAATCACTTTTCATTTAAAAATGCATACTTATATATAGATTATTCGTTAATTAGTTCTTTTGTCATCATCTAGTTTATCTAATGTAGTATACGTATTTATCTATAGCAACTATTTTTACGAAATACTGAAATTATAAGAATCTTAAAGAGATAATATTTAACACTATTTGAAAAAAATGAATTAAGAAAAACATGAAGGTATTACATATAATAAATTAGCTTATGAAACAAGGTATGTGATATATATATTCACAAAAGACTATTTGATGATAAGAGTAAAAGGCCTACTTCCCGTAGGAATTTCGAAAAACCTTTTTTATAAAAGATAAATAATAAATAAAATGAATTGAAGCTTTATTTTTTCCCTGAAGTAAACTACTGATCCGGTCTACCGATATGAAGTTTGGTATTGATATATTTAGCTTAGCCGTTTAGTTGCTATCGTGGTCACAGACAGATATTTTGCAAAAACCACTTTTCGATATCAAGGGACTTCAAAAGGTGGACATCTGCAAAAGTCTTGAGATCGAAAGTTTTCGTTGTTGCAATACTTCCTGATACTGCATATAGGAAAGTAGTGCTTTCCCTTAGCATCGCCCAACATCTTTTACGCTAACTGCAGGGCTCTTCAGTGAACACAAATAAATGTTACACAAGTCCACGTGATGCAACACAAGTTATACCTCTCTACCTTAAAGTGTGGGTAATCAGAAAATACCAATTCATATAATTTGATTTTGTATATTATTAATACCAAAAATTTATTGAAAAATGTAATTGTTCACACTTCATTTATGAAAATAATTATTTTCAAAAATTTGCATATTATTTTCTTGTTGCTTTGTATTGTTCTAAAATAATTCAAAAATGATAACTAGAAATTTTGGCAAGTACTACAGTAAAGTAGTTGATTATAACTGCCAGTAATTATAGTTGAACGACGAAATTATCTATTTCAAAACCTAAACATAAAGAAGAAGAAAAATTTTTAATCTGTTATAATCATAAAACATGATAGTATAATTATAATAAGGAAACCATATTGTAGACAGGTAATCCAGATTACTAATAAATAAAGAACAAAAAGAAATAATTTTACCAAGATGTAGACTTATATTAAATATAGACTTTATTGCTATTTTCTACAGGGTGATTCTTAATATACGCGACAAACTTTAGGAGCTGATTTCTGGGGTTATTTTGATCATAAAAGTTCATAAGAACATATGTCCAAAACCGCTTAGTTCAGAAGTTATACAATATTTAATAGAAAGTTAAAATAATAAATTGTTTTATTATAAATTAACAAAATAATTAGTAAAACAAAATTAACTTATAGTAACTGTTGAAATTGACCGCCCCCAACTGTACTACAAGCTGCTATCCTCCGTCGTATTGACTGGCGAGTCCGTTCGAAAATACCAGGGGTATTTCGAATTGTTTCAAAAGCTGCTATAATACGATTTCATAGTTCATCGACATTTTCCATGGGAGTCGTGTATACTAATAATTTAAGGTTTGATTTTGTTTTACTGATTATTTTGTTAATTTATAATAAAACCATTTATTATTTTAACTTTCTATTAAACATTGTATATCTTCTGAACTTAATTTTGTTTTACTGATTATTTTGTTAATTTATAATAAAACCATTTATTATTTTAACTTTCTATTAAACATTGTATATCTTCTGAACTTAATTTTGTTTTACTGATTATTTTGTTAATTTATAATAAAAGCATTGATTATTTTAACTTTCTATTAAACATTGTATAAATTCTGAACTTAATTTTGTTTTACTGATTATTTTGTTAATTTATAATAAAACCATTTATTATTTTAATTTTCTATTAAACATTGTATAACTTCTGAACTAAGCGGTTTTGGACATATGTTCTTATGAACTTTTATGATCAAAATAACCCCAGGAATCAGCTCTTAAATTTTGTTGCATATATTAAGAATCAGCCTGTATAATGATTGCTAAAACGTTAAAAATAGTAATACATAACATAACAGTTTTCCAGAAAACTGAAACTAAACTGGAAATAGAAACGACTAAAACACGTCTCTAACCTAATTTCTTTAATCAAACAAAAAAGAAAATGTTAACTATGTTAATTATAACTATATCTAGCACAATATGTATTCAAAACCACTAAAAGCGAGGGACTAAGAAAGGATTTGGGTTTGTCTAATTAAAATTATCCTACAAAACAAAATTATTTTATATCGCGACTTCTTATTTAGTTAAGCCTCCAACTAACATAAGCTGACTCATTACTTTGCAATTAAGCAAAGGCAAGCACGGGCAAGAACATTTTCAGCTAAAATTATCGCTGTTTTTTCTATCGCGAGGGAAGTCCTTTCATTACATAAATACCGTAACCGCGTCCGCCGTCTTTGAAGAAGTTTTTGCAAATTAACTAAGTTGAAGGAGTAAATTTGACAAGTTTATCCACACTACCGTTAACATAATGCACCTACCGCCACCCTTGTTAAACTTGTTCGCTTACACCCGGCCTGCGCCTCTGACAGATTGTATCTTTAGTTAACGATCTGTGACCTCAAATTAAGTGCTCCCTCATTAATTCCGCTCCGTTTATGATAATCGAAATCCGAAACTGAAATTACATGTTTATTGATTGATGCAGTAAATCATGTTGTATTTAATACGAGTTAGCTCATCCACTCTATTAGGAATTCGATTGCCGCAATCGCTTTCTACGAAGAAGCGTGCCTAACTACTATCTACAAAATCAATTAATCGTGATTTGTTAGTATTACAGTCGTAATAAATATACTTAAGTAACATGAACATTCATACTTCGATCATAAAATAGCAATTTATGTCATTAGAGTCACATAATATTTATACTATAATAAAAAAAATATATATTTCTATAACATCAATCAACAAAAATTTTATCTTACAACAAAATTAATGTAAGTCTTAATTTTGTTAGTAAAGTTTAATTATATCAATAATTAAGTTAGAATAAAATACCCCCCTTTTCCAGGTTGTTCTAGGTTTGTTTTAAATTGTTCCAAAGTATTTCAAAGAAAAAATTGCATTTGACCGCGATAATAGGAAACACGAGTTTACAATGGACAAAATGACTTGCACTTTCCGAACATTATAATGTAGTTGAACGTTCTTGTATGCAGTTCTGCTCTATACACAGACGCAGAAAAAAAAACAATATTGCTACTAAATGCTGATGCTCCTAACACAAAATAATATTAGAAGAACACTAACTTTGGTTGCATCATTAATGAAGATTAAAACTACCACATAGCCATATTGAGAATGATTATAAGTACCTTGCTCGTAACAAGATTTATTTTCTTCTCGTTAGCCACTAGGTAGATGTTTTTTACAGTTCAATCTTTAGTTCATCCCTAAAATATGTTTTGTGTAAAATTTACTTATTGAAATTAATTCATATTAAATTCCATAAAAGTGAAAACGTTCTCTAATATGCTTTGATAACTTTCACATAAATAATATATTTTTTGTCCATTTGGTATTGTTAAACAGCGGCCTTTTTCAAATCGGCTACTATTTGAAGCATATACTATCTTATATTTATCTAAATATATAATATTTTTCCTAATAAGGTAATAGTAGCTTTTCAAACGTTTTAGTAAGTAAACAAGACTGCAAATACTACGTATGTTATTTCAATACATTTACGTAACGGGGGCTACAGAAAATAGGCATACTCGGTAAAAATGTCGACATATATTGTATTCACGTAAGAAAAATCATGAAAAAAGTGGCTAGCCTTATTCACAAAATGAAATAAGAAAAGTTATGTCGAGCGATTATGAATTCTATGAAATACTTTGGAACTGTCGGAATTTCGATTTTTAAGAAAAGAGAACTGGAAAAATATCGTTTTTTCCAATTATCTTAGCCGGTTTTGATTTTTTCTTTGAAATTGTTCATCAGCATTTGATAACAATATCGTTTTGTAATAAATAATCATTATATTTCTTGGGAAAATATATATTTACTGCTTATATTAGATGTTAATTTTAAGTCACAATAGAGTATGATTATTGAACTGCATCCTACAAAAGCTACCTTCAACACAGTAATTTTCGGAAGGTGCAAATCATTCCGCCCATTATAAAATGTTTTTTTTATCCTATTATCTCGGCCAATTATGATTTTTTTCTTTGAAAAACATTAAAGCAATTTAAAACAAACTTAGAAAAAACGTCGGAATTGCTATTTTCAGAAAAAAAAAGGGGGCGCCGGAGAAAAATTTTTTTCTGCCATTTGCTCGGTCAATTGTGATTTATTTTTGAAATACTTTGGAATAATTTAGACCAAGCCTAGAACAACCTGGAACAACCGTCAGAGTTTAGATTTTCAAGAAAAGGGGGTCTAACTTTTCACTTTTGTATATATTTTTTTGCAATATCTTTTGACTTATAAGAAATACGGTTTTGACGTATTAGAACAGTGTTTAGAACAAACCTAGAACAACCTAGAACCACCGTCAAAATTTTAATTTTGCGAAAACGAGATCTTACTTCATACTTTTGGCTTCTCGTCTGATTTTAACTTTCTCTATGAAATACTTTGGAACAATTTATAACAAACCTAAAGCATCTTAAAACAATCGTCAGAATTACAATTTTCAAGAAAAGGGCGGCTGGCAAAAACTCGTTTTTTCCGATTATCTCGGTCAATTTTGATTTTTTTTCGAGATTCTTTGGAACAATGTTTAGACTAGACTAGAACAACCGGGAACAAGTGTCAGATTTTTAATTTTCAAAAAAAGGGGGCTGGGTGAAACAGTCGTTTTCTTCTATTATCTCAGGCAATTTTTGCTTTTTGTTTAAGTACGTGGGAACAATTCAGAACAAACATAAAACAACCTGGACAACAGTCAAAATTTCGATTTTTAAAAAAAGGGGGGCTAACTTTACACACCCCATTGTGTCTTTATATCCCACAAGAATTTGCTATTTTCACATTCTGATGCTAAAATACTGCAGATTTACAAAAAATGCTATAAAATAAATAATTTGTGTATCTACACACTGTTACAAGCGCCTAATGTAGATGAGTATAAACCTGATTTAAATTTCCTTGTGAAACAATTTATAGGAATCTGAAATAATTTTTTAATAAATTATTTCTTTTTCTAGGTTAATTTGTATAGGTGCCCTAATTAAACTGCATAACAATATTTTTCTTTTTTATAATTAATATAATAATAAACATAATGTTATACTCTTTTTATTTTATTTTGAGATTTACAATTATCTTTTAAATATATATAAATAAATACAATAAAATCGAAGGACAAGAACTAGAACAGGTCACAAGTTGTAAATACCTAGATACAGTCTTGGAAGAGACGGGGATAAATGTAGAATAAATAAAATAGTGATTTGGAAAATATAGGTACACCAGAAAGTGGTCAGACCATCAATAATATATGGCAGTGAATCCTGGACCTGAATAAAACCGAACAAAAGTAAAGAAATAGCTACTGAGATGAGATTCCTCAGAAGAATAAAAGGAATCACAAGAAGATCGAGAAGGAAATGAGTCAATATTGGCCGAATTAAAGAGAAAACCCATAGATTTGGTGATCGGAGAAATGCAATTGGGTAGGCTGGGTCACATACGTAGGATGAATGAAAATAGATTAGCAAAAATTCTATGAAAGCAGAATATAAGGAAGAACAAGCTAGGACGACCACGACTAAAATGGGAGGAACAAGTACGACAAGAAGATCAGAAGCGAGGGATCCAGTGGAGTAAGACTAAACGACTGGCGCAACATAGGAATGCAAAACAGGATATGAGAATGAATATGAATATTAAATATATAAGTTGTATACAATATTTGTATTCATATCAGCTCTAGACCTAAAGGTGGCTATTGAACATAATAGATTAAATAAAATATATAAATGAATGCGATAGATATCAGTAAGTTTAAGCGTAGATTCGAAGAACTCAGGTAGTGTATTCATAATTAATTAATTATACTAAATTTCTCTTTGATAATTTATATTACGTGATGATTTACATGAGTGATCCAAAGTTAGTAATGTTGTTTTAAGTAAATAATGTTATTCATTTAAACTATTTACGCGGAGTTAAGTTAAACGTGTGTGGAAACGGGGTTTGTTTGATTAACAAGCGTAAAGTAAACTTAGCGTTTTTATTTTAGGTGTGAGGATAAAGCAAAGTTAAATTACGTACACAGTTTCGCTTTTGTACAGAGACATTGACATATGTATGAACAAGGAACGTAAGCGATGAATTTACATTAAAAAACTATTGGCGTGAATCGCTATGGAAAATATTATCAACAAGCATGAGGATGCATATGAATAGTATTGTTAATATTAAATCTGGTTGTTATAATCATTTTTACATTAATTTATAGGTAAAAACAATAATTTAAATAATTATGACAGTTTATGATAACTGCTACATCACTACTGGGTTCGCTATTGCATACACTTGTCACCTTCTTTAATATTACTCACACCTTATAATTAAATTCAAAATACATATGTTTGGCTGACTAAAAAGTATAGTTCAAGTTTTATTTTTGTATATTATGATTACACATTTTATTTAATAAAACCAAAGATTAAATAAAATGCGAGTTTTAATATACTTGTCCTACTAAATGAAGAAGTTAAGTAGGTTATTGTAGAGAAAGAGAGTATCACTACAGAAACGTAAGAAACCTGAAATTTAATTCAAGGCTTATAAAATTAACTACATTCCACTGTTGTAATTTGTTTTTGGCATCACTAGAAAATGTAAACATGTCAGTGAAAATAGTGGTAACAAAATTAACGACTCAACGGCGTTAAATTTTTGATGTAGATGACCATACTAACAAACTGTATTTCAGCCAATGATGGTGTTCATAGAGGAACCACAGATCCAATCAAATGGTATGTAATCAGTCAAAGACTACTTTCGGATTTCTATTTATCGATCAGATCGCCCCAAACAAGTTTGTGATTCCTGTACAAAGCTTATACTGTGTATCTGTTAATGTTTGTACGCCAATTAGGTTGGTATGCTTGCAATTATATCAAGATCTAGTGGTAACTCTGTCGCTAGAGCTGGGTACAGTATGCAGTCTTGCTTCGATCAGTTTGTAGAAGCGTTTCTTAATGAAAATGTCAACTATGAGGACTTTGGTTATCTCAAACGTGAGATTGCAAAGCGTTTTGAGAGAATAAATTTATTTATAAGGATAAATCAACCGGAAGACCTACAATATTAACTTGAGCTGTTGTTAATGATCTTGAAAAACGAATCAATCAAAGAACCAACAAGTCAGGTACACGAGTCCTTAATCATGTGTTCTTTTGAGGTATTAGTCGAGCTAGTTGTGCAAAAGCTCTACATAAAAATTTACATATGCATCCCTATCGAGTCTCGGTTGTGCAGCAATTGTACTCTCGTGATTATCAACAACGTATACTGTACTATCAATGGTTTAAGGAGCACCTTAATAATAATGATTTACTGGACCTAACCTTCTTCACTGACGAAGCACATTTATCTGCTTATGTAAATATTCAGAATTACCGAACCTGGGCTACGGACAACCCTCACAATTTCGTTGAAAAAGGCCTGCATCCATTAAACGTTGGAATTTGGATTGAAATTTCAAGACGAAGAATAGTAGGGCCAATATTCTTTAACGAAAAAATTAATGCAGAGAGCTATCAAAATGTCATTTTGACAGAATTTATTAATCAGCTGCGTTATGATAAAATAAGAAGGGGCTATTTTCAACAAGACGAAGTCAGTGCTCATACTGCGAGGACCGCCATAGATTATTTGCAACAGTGTTATAGAAATCGTATTATAAGCCAAGGCCTGTTAACACCACCAGATTATTTTCTTTTTGGACAGGTAAAGAATATTGTCTATAAAAACCGCTTGCACAATTTGGACAAACTTCAACAAGCGATTAGGCATAAAATTCGAAACATAACACAAGAACAGCTTTGCCATGTATTTGAAGATATGAAACGACGATTAATGTTTTGCCTACAAACAAATGGAGAACATTTTCAACAAAATTGATTTGGATGTTATCCATAGAGCATTTGACAGAAACTGTCCCAGTTATCAAGGAATTCTAGAAACACGAAAGTCTAAAATTAAGTATATTTAGTGCAAGACTCATAATTATAATACATTCAAGAAAATAAGTTATTTTTTTATGTATAAATGTGTACAAACACAAAAAACGTTATAATAAGTTACCTATAGAAATTAGAAATTCTGTATATATAATTTAAAGAAGGTTAGTTAATAAACGTTGCACAATTGGAATTTGTATTGAATTTATTGTATGTATTAATAGACAAGTGCTGACATTGTGTAATATATATAAGTATATTAGTCCATAACTCCCTTTACTGTTATTTTTTTTTTATTAGGTTAAATTGTTTCAAGTAAACAACAAAGTATTGTTATGTCAGAAAATGTAAAAAAAAATACCAATTGCTAAAATAAACGTATATTATTATATTTATAAATAAACTTAATTTTCTAGTTATCAGAGTTATTTTCATTTAATAATAGCGTTTTTAATGTATCTATTAACAAGTCTGTACAATATAACCTCATTGTGCTTTTGTCATTCAGAACAATATGGTAATGCCATACTTCTATACTCCGCCACTGGATTTCACCAAGTTTAGAAAATAAAAGCCATACTGCCAACCTAATTGATCTACAAACATTTACAGACATATTGTATATTTTATTCACATAAGCTGTAGCGTTGCTAAATATCCACGAAAAATTTTGGTTTTCTGGAGATTTACAAATGAATATAAATAGAGATTTAAGAAAGAGAAGTGACAGTTTAACCCAGAAATCGACACATCAACATAAATAAGTAAATAAATTAAAATAATTTTAAAATATTGCTACTAATAATAGTAATAAGGCGTCTTTAGGAGACCGGAACGCCTCTAGCAAAATAGCCAGCAATTTTACGTGCCCTTCCAAACACGATAGCAGTTCCTACAAAAAAAAATTATATAGAAGTGTCCAGATAAATTGGTCGAGTGGGTTGACCAACCAGCTTCAATCTAGCAATATTAAAACAGCTACATTAAATATTTATTAATATTAATATATATTTTATATAAATATTTCTGCTTTACCCAAACCCAATATAGTAACAATATAAACAACAAATTATCGAATGATGCAGTAGTAAACATTCATTATTTTCAAAAAAATTATATCACATGGATTTTTATTTTAGATCGTACACAAATCAAACATTATAAAAGTAATCGTCGTCGGCCTTTATGCCTAGCCTAACGTGGTTCCAAATCTGAATGCGGTAATAATAATTATATTCTTCTTTATTCCTTTATTAAACAACTGATCCTAGTAATTCGCACGCATCTTTTCAGAATTTAGTTCCCATTAGTAACTAAAGGGTATAATGTCACTCTAATATTTCCTATATGTATTATTTATATTTGACGAAAATATGCAGCGCACTTATTACAGTTTGTTAATTAAATTTAAACATAATTTACTTCTATTGACTTATAAGAAAGTATAGCAAGATTTATAGCAGCACAAAAAGACTCTCTTGGGAACCCAATATAAAATGATTAAAGTTAAAAGCATTTAGAAATTACATCATAAAATAAATTACACTAAAAATTTCTTAACAAAATTATGGGTTGAATATTATATAATATATCTCAATTTTGAACGAAAAATCGATATGAGGTAAGAGAATTCCTTAATTAGTAAAATAATGTAAATTGTGAAGTGATAGGAGATTATTGTTACAAACACAGGTAAAAGTCCTTATTATTATTATTAGGCGATTTTCGTTATTTTTTCATATTATAAATAAATTTTGATGCAATTTATAGTTTGAGTTTAGACCTTAAATACAAACCTTCATGAAACTGAAAATGTTGTACTTATATGCGTCTTTTATAATGGTATCTATATATAAGATTAGTAAAATGTCAAGTAACGTCCTTAACACAAATTTATCCAGAACGAAGCAAAATCACGAAATGAAAAAGGAAAGTTGTAGGTAATGTGCATTCAAATAGATTCATTTAAGAATATAAACATTAATATAAACCTACAAAATTCTTTCCATTGTAAAGTCTAGTTGGTAAAATAGCGGATACTCTATAACCATTTGCATGAATTTCGAATTTTGCGAGTTTATACTAATCGGGCGATTAGAATCTTTCTGCCAAGACGAGCAAATTGTGACCTAAGTGCGTTTTTGAAATATACGATGCAAAACCAATTTGTATTCAAGTGCTTTATGCCCTCAATTTCTCAAGTCAACATAATTTTTATTGAAGCATATATCGCTGAATTTTCTAATTTCATCTTTATTTTAAATTGATCAAATACTAAAATATCTCATGAAAATATGATTTCAATTTAAAATCCAATTTATATTTTCATACCGGAAGCTAAAAAAAAGTGGATTTGTATTACTAAAGATGAACTCGTGTGATTACCTGTGTTTTACCATTCCTTTAAAAATTCTTTAGAACTCATTACCAGTCATTTATCAGCAAAATTATTTCTCTAAATAAATTACAAAGAACGTTATAAACTTTTGAATATGCTTAGTAATTTAGTCATTTCTACTGATTTTTATAATTTGTGTTCTTCATTTCATTAACACTACGTTATAATATGACTGGGAGCACTGAGTACTCCTGTTATCCAGCAACTCAATATTGGTATGCAAAAGTATGCAATTGAGTGGTTGTGGACTACAATATATTTCAATAAAATTCGAAAAGTGCTATACAATCTATAATTTATCAAAACATAATAAATACACCGGCACCTCCACCAAAAATTTTTAAATTGATTTTAGAATTATGCATGGTTATTTATTTTGTCTCAATTGCTACCCCCCTTTTATTGTGTAAATACATTGCTAGTCTTTTAATAAAATTACACTCTCTCTAATACGCCTGTCACATAAATATTACTACATTCATAGTTACACTTAACTAAAGTTTTGTCTAATCTGTTACCGAGCCGCTCTATCTTCTTTGTTCTATCCTTAACATTCTGCTTTAACTTACTTAGATAAAGTAAATCAAAACACCACCCCCTCTCATCCGTTGTAAATTTTCAATTCATATAAAGTATGTAGTTTCCGCAAATACTTGTTTACAAATTGTTGCCACAAGCTTCTAAAATGTTAATTAGATAAATGCTTTTCCATAACTTACCAGCTAAAGTTCCTACGCATGGGAAACAACCGCCTAGCAACTGTATATTAAGCAGTAATTTGCTAAATATAAACCTTTGTACAAGATAGGAGTTATTTTAGATATTGAATTATTACGTGAAGTGTATGATGTTGTTTTCTTTATACTAAATAAACTTAATTAGAATTAATATACATTTGTATACGCTTAGAATTAACAATTCCGTTGAATGCATACACATTTGAAATATGTATTCAAGTGAGGTATTGCTCGCTAGAACAAACAATATGCATTAAATTTAAAATAATACAGTGTCCAAAAAAGAAGCACCATAAAAAGTACACCAAGATATAAATAAAATACAAAGAAGACGGAATATCAGCAGAGAACAATGATCAACAAGAAGCGACAACGAGTCAAAAGCGTGTCCCTTTTTCTATGGTGTGTGTGCTTTGGTTTTCTAGTTGGCACTGCACGCCGTCGTCTGGCTAAATTTTCTCTTTCAAATACAGAAATATTGAGTTAAGATTAAAAACGGGTAATAAAACCACTGAGAGGAAACAAAAATTATTTCTCCTATATAATCTTACTTATAATATATATGCATATAAATTGTTTTTACTTAGAATTTTTTTTTTAATTATAATATGTAAATCACTTATTTTATAAATCATATTATTTAGCATTCTATAAATTTCACAGCAGAAGCAAAGAGACTGTTTTCGTCATTTGTTTTTACTAGTATCGCAAATTTATATAAAACGATATTGTTGGTATTAAATTAGCACTATTAAGAATTTCAGATTATCTGCACATGATTCGAAAAATTTTGCCTTATATGTTTCATAAGCAAGCACACCTTCTTTAAAAAAATTTATGACGTTTATTGATTTGACAAGAATAACTACTTTATTCGAATTTAAGAAATGATCACAAGTATTGTGATAAAGAAAATATATACATATTTTAATTGTAGAATTAACGTTACGTTTAATTTTAACTAATTAAAATTTAAATTATTACAACAATTTGTTTTGTGTACTTTACATTTTCCAATATATTTATTATAGAAGTGACAATAACCGCGGTATTTTCAGTGTAAATCTAAATTAGTTTCCTCATATTATTTGCTGGTTGTTTATCACTCAACTACGACGACACGAAAATGGAACACGAAACATCAGAGGATCCCCTATACTATCGCTTCTCAATAATGGATATTTATTGATTTAGCTTGTTTCAGTCAAATTTTTCTCAAAAGTATTATCTCTTTTCCAAATTCAGCAGCAAAGAAGAAATGATTCAGTGATTAAAAAATAATTGCAATTTAATTCAGTTCAAAACTTTCTAGATACTTCTTCTGTGAGTGTGAAACGTATTTTAAAATAGTTTAGAATAAGTTATTTATCTTCGATTCTGACTCTACTATATTTATTGATAAAGACTTAGATAATATATTAAAATGTTTCAGCGAGGATAATTGTGACATTGACAACAATTATATAAGAACTTTTTCGTTCCATATACCGGTGAAAACTGCTATAAGTTTAGTTTATTAGAAGCCCATTCTCAAAATGGGTGTAATATGAGTTCAAAAAGAACCAATCACAACCTGGCCTATTTTTTCTGAAAATATAGGTGCAGTCAGTGAAGAGAAAGGTACATCCTGGATAAAATCCATTATTATTTTTATAATTTGAGTTATTTCTTCGAAAATATACAAAAGACTTACTCGGTAGACAAAAACTGATTTCATTTATAAAATGAGCATTAAAAAATAGTATCGGAATTTAAAAAAAATGTTTTTCGCAGTATTGACCTATTATATAAAATTTTGTTTAATAATAGTAGACGGAGTAAAACACAATTTACAATAAATCCAGTATCGACCAATGCTATATCCGTTATTATTTGCTTAGTGCTGAAAACTACAAATTTCCTACTAAAACCTTGTTTATTAAAACAAAATTTAAATTCAAAAGTGTTTAGCTCCGAGATGAGGGTGGAATTCATAAATGTTTAGATGGCGCACTCTTTAGTAATTGAATTACCAAGTATTTTCTAACAATAGCTTTTAAATGGTTTATGATCTTAAGGTCTGTTATAAGATAAGATCATAAACCATTTAAAAGCTATTGTTAGAAAATACTTTTAACCTAAAATAGATAATAAAAAGTCATTAAAGTAAATTACAGAAATTCCCCACAGTATCCTAGACATTGTAAGATCTGAACACCTGATTTTGTAGAGAATGTATAGTTTAGTAGTAAATAAATATCCGAAGAAGTTACAGTGATAGCGAAACATGTCATATACTTTGTAATAAGTTGTGTTAATATACAGGACTAGCTGTCCATCAATCTCTTCGAGCTTGAATCGCCTTTCGCGTCCGCTTACAGTTTTATTACAGTTCGCTGTAAAACGCCAAAAAGAATCATTTTTGATTCTCTAAACTTTTGGCACACCTTGTATAGACGTATATCTTTGTCCACGAAGTACTGTCACGGTCACAGGTGGAACGACAATTTAAAGCATCTTAACGTCAGTCTGACTTTTCGTTGTTGGAGTTTGAAATTTAGATGCTATTTAGCGTAATACTAAGACTTGACACTAAAAGATTCATAGTTTTATTAGTTTTACACAATGAAAGGACTAAATCATTATTGAAAATGTAATATCAGATTTATTTTAATTTTGCATAATTTAACCTGCCAATTATCATGGCCCGCAAACATACTTTTGACATACCTTTTGTTATAATGCAAATTTGTGAACAATGCATGTCCATTACACAGAAGAATCAAGTTTTAAATAAAATGTTGATATAGAATAAGTATGACTTATTACTTTTATTTATAATAGTGAATTTATAACTGGCTTCCATATTAATAATTAGTTTCATTTGTCTGCTCTGAAATTGTTCCTGTCAAAGTGAGTTTGCAGTGACATTGAGTCGTCGCCTGTAGATCGTGCTCTGGCTATGTCGGTTGCTGAGACGATCCTATTATAATTTCAATATTTAGTAGTGACGCTGGTAGTTGAACTAAAAACAATAACCAAAAATAATACTGACCGACGTTGGAATATCTGTGTAAACATTTTGCTTACACACACTGTAAAAAGAATATAATTTGTAATTGTTGGATCATTTTGTGATTTTTATTAAGTATTTAAGGAAAAATAACACAAAAAGGTAGTTCATGATTACAACCAATCCATCGAAATAAGAGCCACCAGCCTGGGACGCGATCATCATCAACCATCATCAGAATGTTTGATTAACAATTTGATTTAGTGGTGTATTTTCAAACATATCGCATTAAATGATTGAACGCTGCCCATTCTTCAAACTTTCTACTGACAATCAAACTATTTAGTAGAAGTAATTGTTGAATTAGACTGGAATATTTACTTTAGTAAATTGAATAGTTACAAAACAATTGTCATTACATTGGAATTTGATTCGTCTGTCACCTAGTAATAATAATATAAATCATATTTTAAGGTAATTGTCTAATACCGTGCCGTCAAATACTTTTCGCATTAGAGTAGGCTGTTTTTGAAGTTTTTAATCAATGTTGGTGTACATGCTAATTTTTTGAAAACTTCAAATTCTGACAGTTGTCATACTTAAATTCAAATTATAGACGCCTATTATTATTTATATGACATAACCAAACTATTAAAATTATGCACTGTCACCAACCATTAAAAAAAAGCATGGCCGTCTCTAATGCGGAAAGTAGGTATTTGAAGGCACGATATATAGGCAAAACTAAAATGGATCTGATAGCACTTTTCTCATTAATATTTTAGTCATTTCGCTGTATAAAATTTGTAATTTCATATCTTTTTGTGTCAAGGTCTACAATAAATATCGATGAAGCTTAAAAACATGAACCATGAAATATCAGACAGATGTCAGGGTGTTTAACCTTTTTTTTTTGAAATAATTCAAATAAATCATGAAAGCAGTTCAGATTTCATCACGAACTGAAATCGATTGATCGTTTTGACGTTTTATAACCTGCAATTAAATTTTTGTGAAATTGCCAACATTAATCAAAAGTCAGATGGACTTTTTCTGACAATTCTGACGTTTCCTGTAACATTTAAGCCACCTAACGTGAATGTTGAGCTGACCAACATTTCGCGTATGCTCTAGTTAAATATATCGGTGTTAAAATAATAATAGATGAGTAAAGATGGCTACACCCTTTAACTGTTACTTAATTTTAGTTTAATAATATACTATGTTCACCAATTTTGATCAGCATGATGTATTCGTTTCTTTGAATTACAATTAACGTAGGGCTTCCGGGACAATAGTCAATAGAAATAAATTTATATGACGTTGGTTGCAAATAATCAAGCTCATCAGTGCTCCATAATGTTTGTCATAAAATGTCGATATAAGTCATCAAGTGCTGATTATTCAATTTACTCTTTCCACCTTTTTTTTATTTAGGACACATTAATTTAATAGAATACTTGCTATTTTTGTTATTCCATGAAACTCTTCGAGTTTGAATTGCTTCTTTGGAACGTGACTACTGCCAGTCGCAGAGGCACTTGAATTTTAACGGTTATAAATTTTCTTTTAATTAGTTTATGAATGAAGATACAAATTAGATGAAATATCTCTAGAAATTAATTATACATTATTGTGGCATCTATAATTATAGACAAATGGATTTATTAACTAAAAAATTTCCCATAAAATGTTTAACATTTCTATAGAATTTACTGAAAGCTGATTACTTGGAACATTTCGTTGACATTCAAGTTTGATATAATGCGTGTGCACCTAGTCTAAGTTGAATGTAAGTAGGCCGAACAGGTAAACCTAAGATGGTTGTATGATCAAGATTTGTTGTATCATATATAAATTTCTTTGTTTTTTAAATTTGGTAGTACTCTAACTTTATTTGTCTCAAGTTTTATGATAAACGTTGCCCATACGTTAAATTTTCTTGCAAACTGTCATGTTGGTGACAGTTCGATCTATTGCGAGAATGAATTGTCAAATTGAATGTCACTGTAGACATACCGTGCCTTCAATTAATTTTTTTTGGAATAACCTACGATTTCAATATTAATTTGAAAACACTGTGGAACTTTTCAATAAATTGACTTAACTATGACAGTAGTCAAAATGAAAAACATTACTATAGCACAGTATTCCCAAATTAATATTGATATCATAAGCTACTCTAAATTTAAATTAAAGACGCAGTATGTATATTTGTATGTAGAAAGATGACAGAGATGTGTCCAAGACATTAAAGATACGATAAATGACCGATACAATAGTAATAATAATAATAATTGATGATAATTGATGAGCAAGTGCTCTTTTAAGATTTTGATTTGAGTGGTTTTCCATCTGGTTATAGAAACTGAGCGCTCTTTCCTTGATGTAGTCAATAATGGTTGGGGTATTTGTTTCATTCATTATTTGATTATTTCTCATATACCATGGAGCATTTAGTATCATTCTAAGACTGGTGTTTTTTGATGTTGGTCTTGCACATATGCACCCATGCATATGTGAATATTGGACCTAATACTTGTTTGTAAAGTAGAATTTTGTTGTTCGTGTTCAGCTGGCTTCTTCTGCCTATAAGAGGCCATAGTTGACATCTTGTTTGTTTGGTTTTGGTTATCGTTTTTGCTATGTGTGTGTTATAATTGAGCTTTATATCCAGGTATATTCCCAGGTATTTAATTTCTCTACTCCATGGTATAGTGTTGTTGTTGATGGTTATTTCGTTGCCTGTTGTTTTCAGATTCCTTTGAAAGATTATTGCTTGGGATTTGTCTTCGTTTATTGTTGTCCTCCATTGTTTGAACCATTTTATCGTGTTGTCTAGGTGCGTTTGGAGTTCCTGTACCGCGTTCGTCGGACATCTTGATGTTGAGAGCAGTGCCGAATCATCTGCAAAGGTGGCCGTATTTAAGTATCTTGTAGGATTTGATACTGGTATGTCTGCTGTAAATATTGTATATAGGTGAGGTGACAGGCATGAGCCCTGGGGGACTCCCGCTGTTGGATGTTTTATTGAGGAAAGTGTGTTCTGGATGCTAACTTGAAAGCAGCGTCCTTAGAGAAAACTGTTCGTGATTTTTATGACGTGTGTTGGGTAATTGTGTATTATCATTTTATATATGAGTCCCTGCCTCCAGACTTTATCAAATGCCTTTGCTATGTCGAGAAATACAGCTGCCGTCACTTGATTTTTATTGAATCCGTCTTGGATAGTCTCAGTGACTCTTGAAAGTTGTGTTATCGTTGAATGTTCTTCTCTAAAAACCCATGTTGATCTTCTGGTATTATGTCTTGATTATCAGAGTGGTACTTTATCTTCTGTAGGATTATTTTTTCTATCACTTTGCTAATGGATGGTAACAGGCTTATGGGCCTGTAGCTGCTTGGTATTGTTTTTGGTTTTCCTGGTTTAGGTATAACTATTACTTTGGCATGTTTCCATATCTTTGGGAATGTTTGGAGTCTGATAACGGAGTTTGCTATTGCTAGAATTGACATTATTGCTTTTGGGGGGAGGTTTTGTAGTGATCTGTTGGTGATGTTGTCTATACCAGGAGCTTTTTTGGGATTTAATGCTTTAAGGATTGCTTTTAGGTTCTCGGCTGTGACTGGGTCGTTGCTAGGGGAGTGGGGTTCACGTATTTCTCTGCTTACTACTTTGTGAATCTGCATTACGTGTTGCATGTCTACTTCATCCAAGTTCGGAGTGAATTGCTCTTCTAGTGATTCCGCTAGAGCTTCTGCTTTTTCTTCTGCTGTGACTTGTGTGGAGTTATTGAATTGAAGTGGTGGGATTTGTATTTGTTCTCTTTTGATTGCCTTGATTATTTTCCATGTCTTAGAGGGCTCTGCACCTATTTCTTCGAGTGTTCTTTGCCATTCTACATTTTTCGATTCCAGTAATTCCTTATGTACTTGATGTTGAAGGTTGTTTAGTATAGTTTTGTCTTCTCCTAGCTCTGTTCTTTTCCTTTATTAGTTCTTTAATATGATGTGGTAGACTACCTGATTTATATATCCTTTCTATTTTGATGGTGTTATTTTCAACAGCGTTTGTTATTTTATCTTGTAGTGATTTTATGGTCTGTTCTAATTCTGCAGTGTTTTGTATTTTAGGAACTGCAGTGATGGTTTGTTCTAGTTCTGTTTTGTAGCCGGCCCAGTCTGTCTTGAAGGTGTGATATGTTCTTTCGGTTATGTCTTCGTTCCAAGTTATTATAATTGGGATATGATCAGAGCTCATGACACTTTCAGTTTCTATCTTTATGGTTTTGTTAATGTTTTTACTGATTGCTAAGTCTAATTGTCTAATTGTGTGCATCTAGCCCAAGGTGAACGTCGACAGACCAAAACAAAAAAAAACCAAGACGGTTCGGCAATGAAATGTTGTTTCATGTTATTCGTTCTATAAAATTGGTAGTACCATGCCTTGTGTCAAGTTTACGATAAAAATAGTGTATACTTCAAATTTTTTGACAGACTGTCATCGTGACACTTATACGACAATAAAAAGTTGATGTTTAACCAAATTGTCGTTCCACCTGTCATCGTGACAATACTTCGTTGTTGTGTATTCGTTCACACATAAACTTGTGAGAACGAAATGTCAGACTGAGAGTGCTTAACAACATTGTCTTTCCAATTGTCAAATGAAATTAACAACATAACATGATGAACTTTAACAAAACATGCTTTAAACTTACAGGTCATTGAGAGAATTAATTAATTTTCATATTACGCTTTAATAGTTGTATATATATGTACTTTGTAAAACCCAATCAAAAATCTTGCTGGCTCCTAATACCATTTAACCGAAAATGTACTTCTGATTAGTTTGTGCCAACCCGCATAGTCGCGTACTTTAAATGCTTACTTTTATAACTGAATTGATAAACGAAATTACATAAATGCTTATGGGAATTTTACATATTTGATGTATTTATGTTATTTTGAAGTGTTTCGGACACATCTGACAAATAAAGAAAACTCAGATGATTCTTTATTTAGGCTTGCTTCGGTACTTCTTTCGCGAGAAGTGACGACATTTCGATTTGTGTTTAATATATCTTAATAAAATATAGAAAGATCGTTATATTTGTCACTGTACTTACGTGCGATAATACACTTTAAGTTTATTTTATCATATCCGTCGGCCGGCATTGTTCATATATTCATAAATAGAAAAGAAATAGTAACAATTGATAATAATAACACTAATACGTATCTGAAAGGTACCACTTTCCCTTCATAATCCCTTTATTTGTCGGCCTTCTGACATTTAAACTTGACAACCGATCAATAAACGTGAATAGATAGTCATTATGTGTTGTGTATTACACGACTGGTGCTTTCCGCCAATTTTGACGTTTCCCGGCAAATGCCATATCGCGAACTCAAACTGATTTGACGGTTTTGATAATTTATAACCTGAAATTGAATTTTTCGTGCGTTTAACTTAACCTTATCCGAAGTTTGATGTGTCACGGTCATCTGTATCGATCCACCGCCATTTTAAAATCGAACCTAGTCCATATTTTTTATTTTACACGTAGGCCTTATGGCAAAATACTATGATTCATACTCTTTTTCTGCACGTTCTAAAATTTTCAAAAACTCCTTTCGGGCCCTCGTTCTCTCTTCGGAGACGTGAAAAATGGCCTAAGGCACGTGGGACCGTGGTCCCCGTCGCGTGACACTTTCGTTCCCAGCGTAGATGCGCCAGGTTCTCAGAAAACTGTCTCCCCAATTCGTCAATTTTGGGGTATAGCTTTGCCGTTTTAATCGTTCGTGTTAAAAAGAGCGAGACAATTGGCTTTTAGTATATATAATTTATTGTAAATTGTGCTTTACTCCGTCTACTATTATTAAATAATATAGCAAGTATCGGCCAACTCAATTAATATTATATAATATTTTGCTTTACTTAAAAGTTTTTAATTAGAAAATTTGTATTTTCAAGTATCACTAGCACACAACAATTAATAATCCTGCAGTATATGATAAACAGATTGCCGAATTATGAGTTTTAGGTATTTTCCTGTCTTTTTATTCGCTTCGAAGCGTCAAGAAAGATTCGAATGCATAGTGGTCTGGTAAATCAATTACTAAAGAGTGCGTCATGTAAACATTTATGAATTCCACCCTCATCTCGGAGCAAAACACTTTTGAATTTAAATTTTGTTTAAATAAACAAGGTTTTAGCAGAAAATTTGTGGTTTTCAACATTAAGCAAATAATAAGGGATATAGCATTGGTGCCCTCTAAATTTGGAGCACAATGCATAACTCTATCTATTTTAAAATTCTTGTTCCTAGCTTTATATATTATTTATGAGGTTGATAACATAAAGTACACCTAATTTATGATTCTGCAAAAAAGAAAGAAGAAGCATGCAAAATGGAAAACGTCATTTCGTTAAAGAAAATCTTTTTTTCCATTTTGCTGCACGAGTATGTAACAGTGAATAAATAAATACAAATTATGAAATTTATCTAATACGTGCACTTAGTCAAAACGACAATTAAATAAATTCTAATAATGGTATTAGTTACATTTGAAAACTTATGAATTTATTCTAGGATTATCTTTAAGCACATTGTTAGTTCCAATAATTTTAGATTAATGCGGTCGACTTGACCAACAGTTTGCGCGGGTAGTAAATCTCTATAATTGGGATAAGTATCATAAATTGATATATTTTAATTGGATTATTTAATATCCTCAGGAAATCATACTACTTTGCTTTTATGGTACCAGCTTTTAAAAAACCTCTTAAGTGTTTGATTTATTGTACACGTCTAAAAAAGGGACGTAAATTAAAAAAGTGGTCATCGAAATAATTTTCTGGCGAGAGAGAAAAACTTGAATATAGTAATTGAAAAGACAATATGATTGATTATTGTCTTTTTTCCGATCCTATGAACAACTCTACTTCTTTATTAGTTGAATAGATCCATACAGAATATAAGCTCTATTTATATACAGTGTGTCCACATTTCGATACTCACCATTGGTATATCGGTTATAAGAAAAGATAGAGAAACGGTTAAATGCGGAATGTTTTGCAGAATGCAATGCTCGCAACAAATCGCATTTCAAATTAATTCGGATTTCTTACAATTTTGAGATATTTTGAAAAAAACAATATTTGCGATCGCTTTTAAACTCTAACGTTGTTCAGACACTTTTTTAAGACATATTTCTGGTGTTAACATTAACCCCCGATTTTCATTTGTTCTTGGCGCTATCTTTTATTTTTCTTATGGCTTAATTATTTAGATATTCCTTAAAAATAGCTTTTCAATAATGTACAACATGCCTAATAAATCTTTATTTTTATGAAAGATATGAACACGTAAAATAATATCACTCTAATAAGAAATTAAAAGTTCAGATTTACTTAAACTAACTGTTCAACATGGCGACCATTCTCCTCCACACACTTTTGATACCTTGTTTTAACAGATTTACAAACTCTATGTAGTGTGCCTTCGTTTAATGATTTTAGCACATCCAGCATTCGTTGTTCTAAAATTTCCAAATTTCCTAATACTTAAATACTTCGTTTTTAGTGTCACCCCACAAATAAAAGTCAAGAGGGGTAAAATCGATTGTACTGGTCCATTATTTGAAATAACTCTCTCATTGAAATGATCTCTTAAAAAATGTTGCACTTCACGAGCATTATGGACAGGGCAGCTGTGCTGCTGGAACCAGATGTTTTGCATGTTTTCAGGGTTAATAATTTGTCTTTGGGCAGGTATTACCTCGTTCGTTAGTAATTCGAAACATCAATTACCAATTATATTGTAATCAAAAATGAAAGGACTTTTTAAGTGATTATCTAAAATGAAAAAACCAAAAAGATGTCAGTAAAAGTTCGTATCAATCAAACCACACCAGAGATTGACACCAAATCGTACTGGAAGTCTTCTTTAATTTACCAAATATCGATTTTCACTAGACGAATGATGTTAGTTATGCCTACTGAACACTCCACAATTGGTAAACCGTGTCTCATTTGTCCAAAATATGTTCATAAGAAGATTAGCATCATATTCACATTTTTTAAATACCACCGGCTTAAATATAATTTATGTTGATAGTCATTATCGCTTAAACCTTGTACAAGTGTTGGTTTGTATGAGTGTTATTTGTTTTTCTTCAACGTTTTATAAACACTAGATTTTGGAATTCTAGTTTCTCGAGCCACTCAACTTACTGATGTACTTGGATTGTTTATAACATTTTATAAAATATTATTTTGACGTACATCAGCATTGTTAATTTGGTGGTGAGCTCTCTTTTGTTTGAAGCTTCCACTAAATTTCTGATTATTCTGTTAAAAGGTATCCTGTGTGCTTGACATCTTTCCGGAAAACGTTGAGCGTAGTTTGTGCAAGCATTTACAGAATTTCTATTTGCTTTGAAACACACTTCCAACATATCAACCTTTTCTTAATTTGATGTATGTGCCATTATCAGTTCTTATTAATCTTAATGATTAATGGTAATTACTGATCAATAACTAGTGGTAACAACAGCGATGAAAAAGATAGACACAACTAATGGCCAAGATTCAACGGTTTAGGTCTTGCAGCGGAACAAAATATTAGGCACCTTCTCCAGATAGACAATTTCAACCTACGTCTCAAAATTTCGTCTCAAGTTTTAACGTCACAAGTTTTAACGCCTAAAATTTTAGGTTACAAGTTTTCCCAAAATGGAGAGAATAATTAGTTGTAACGAAAAATGTCAAGAGAGAAAATCAAACAATAAGGTTAAGAAAATGAATCATTAACAATTTCAAATTAATTGATAGATAAATACCTGACTTTTGCTCTTATATTCCTCCAAAGTACATACAAATAATCTGCCATATAATTACAGGCTAACACCATGTGACTTTAAATCTTTAAATCCGACCCAAATTTCGTCAAATAGAAAAAATTGCTTCACCAACGAATCCAATTTCAAAAGCAATTCTTCCGCATTTAAAACCCAATCAAACAAAATATTGGATTAAAGAAAATATTCTAACCAAGCTTAAATTAATTAAATTTGAGTACAATATAAATTGTAAAAATTATTAAGAAGAAAATCACAACCAAATTAAAATAATATGAAGTCAAATAGGATTAAGCTAATAAATTAGAGATACCATACCAACAACTGCTTATCAACCTAATAGCGAACGTCCTTAAGCGGTAGATGACGCTACTATACCAAAATATACAAAAGATATTATTACTAATTTTTAAACAAGTCAAACTTGTACTAATTAAACTAAGAATAATAATAACAGTTAATTAAAAATAAAAGTAATTAAACCTGTGAATTTTGAACCATTACAAATGTTAAAGTTTGAAAACTATCGCATTAGGCCTTATCGAGTTATTGTGGAAAATTGAAATCGGTAAATATTGCTCTTTTTCAAAATATCTCAAAACTGTAAAAAGTCCGAATGAATTTGAAATGGGATTTGTTGCGATCATTGAATTCTGCAAAACAATCCCCCTTTAACCGATGCTCTCTTCTAATAACCGATATACCAATGGTGAGCATCGAAATGTGGACAGACTGTATACCGTCATATGGTTACACTGTATACTGTTATTTGAAAAGGAAAAATACTAGAGCACAAGCGTAACTTCAAGGCAAAATTAACGCTTCCTCATACTCCACTAAAGGCACTAACGGCAAAAGTTCGAAAAGGTATCTTTTACCACAAGAACTTAAGATCAGCTTCCAAATCAAACAAGAAAACCGAAGATTAACCATCTTATTTAATTAGGTATTGGAATTTAACTCAAGATGCGTGATTGTTGAGGCTGGAGTGAGGCACGGGTGAGATGCGAACCTACGACCGCCCAACCTCTAGTCAAGTGCGCTTACCTTTGCGCCACCGCGGGTGTACTAAATTTGGTACACACGTCGGACTGCCGACAATACTTTAATCATCTGTTACTTGATATGATTCAGTACAATCAAAAGACTCGAACTCATATTACACCCGCGCTGGCGCAAAGGTAAGCACACCCGACTAAAAAACGGGAGGTTGGGAATTCGAACCTCGGCCGTGGGTAAATTTTTAATTTTAAAAATTTACCCTATCTAATAGATTAGATCATAAGATTTCAAAACTAAATATGGAGCTTAAAACTTTAATCCTTTAATATCAATAAAATTTCTTGTTGAAGAAATCTTTGCGTTTCCATTTACAAATAGTCTTCGGCTAAATGCCCAATAGTTAAATTTCTTTTTATTTTCTTCGACACAATACAGCATCCTTACAATTTCATGTCAATCAACAATAAATGGTGAAGGCACGATAAACTTTTTTGTGTAAATTTCACGATTTATGTTATGGATATTCTCTGGTAAGCATGTACGTATAATCTTTTTTATAATAAAGACAATATCCATTTATAGTGATAAATCTATCATTGTTGGCTTCATAGAAAAATACATTTCTTGGTCCATAAATGTACCTAGATGAAAATTTATCTGGTAACCAATATGTACTACATGCTTTTGCGCTCTCTTAATGGTAGTAGTCCTTGATAGAATCTCCTAAAGTGCGTCCTGCTTTGTTAGCATTACAAACATTTCGGTATATTTTCTTAAAAAAATAAGTCTTAAAAAAATAAGTAACCAATCACTAACTTGTATTTCAAACAATTCTGTTTTTAGACAAAATTGTTGGTTTGATATTTAGATGTTATGTACAACAACATAAAAAGTTTTGTCAAAAATCACAAGTTGACAAATTATAGATCTTTAGTTGTTAGATTATATGTCTCATATTTTTCATAGCTTACGAGTCGTAAGCGTTCCGAAAAATAGCGAAAATTCAAACCGTCAATTTATTTTTGGGGTTTATAAAAGAAATCTTATTATTATCATTACTATTTATCGTGGATTTTAACATTTTTTATTTACATAAATTTACTCTTTGCAATTTTTAAGCATTTTAGCACCCCGTCATTTATTTTAAACGACACTAAACCTCAGATAATAAGGAATATCCTTTCCTTTCTATAAAAATCACTTACAATATACATTATTGAATGTGCGAAAATGGCTGCAAGCAATACATTTTAGTCCGTCTTCCATAAAACCTAATGAACTGCGCGAGACACATGACAAAGTAGACAAAGACTTTAATTCACAATGTATCCTGTCAGATTTCACGTAGAAAACCCTACAAAATGTGTTTCTTGTTTCTTAGACAACACAAAAGATATCCTTTACCTCGCGATGTCAGTTCCGGGCTCTTTGATTTTATTCTCCTGTCAATAGAAACTTCTCTCTGATAAAAAGTATTTGTGCTGCTCGTTCTGGGAGCGATATACTAAAGTGCTTTGTAATTCTGATTGTTCTTCATTGCCCAGATACGAAACGACGTGCAATTTATAGGTTACTACGTGTGCATTTACTTAATTATTATTTCAAACCAAATAAAATTGCTTGAAACATATAATTAATGACAGAATTTCCATTTTCAAAAGAATTATGTAAACTGAAATAGCATATTTGCCTTGTGGTGTAGTATATCCAAATAATTGTTATATACAAGCTTATTTTTTTAAATCTTGACATAGGCTGACTTTTTTATTTGAAAAGATAGACCTATGGGTTCCTGAAGCAAAGTTTTAGGAAAAAATTTTTGGAAAAAGTTAACGCGTTGTTGCCAGATTGGGCGCTATTTCAGAAAAACTTATTTTCTTAAATGGCAACACCGCATTTCTTAAACAATTTCTAATACATCTTGAGATTCTAGACAAAACAAAAAGAGTGCAAGTTTTTGATTAGAGTTGCATTTTACGAGCTGATAGTGCCTCAACTTTGATACATTTTCCAACTTTAAAGGAATAACAAGGAGGCTATGTTTGTCCCTGCTGTCATAACATGACAATAAGTTCTGTGTAATCTTGTATTAAAATGGATTGTATTACACCTCAAGAGAAAATTGAATTAGTTTGTTTGCATGTTGGTGGTTTAAGTTTGCGAAAAGCATGCACTGAATGCCATGTTAGACATCCCAACAAACCTCGTCCTAGTCCAGAATTTTTAAGACAATCTGGTTAAGTTTAAAGCTATAGGAAATGTGCGTCCAAGGATTTGACAAAGATGTAAAAATACTGCGGTACAAGAAAATATTCTTTTGGAAAGTGTTGATAATAATCCTTGTTGGGCTGAAGATAGGCGGGGACAGATCAATCCTAAAGTTAATGTTTAGTGTAGCATATTTAACAACAGAGTGATAAGTCCTGTTTTCATAAGGACATTGTTACGAAATCAATTAGAAAACTTTATTGATGAGCTTCCTCTAAACGACAGAAGAATAATGTATTTTCAGCAAGATGGTGCATCACCCCATTTTAGTTTAGAAGTTAGAGCCTATCTTGACGAGCTGCTACCTGAGCGTTGGACTGGAAGAAGAGGACCAGTAGACTGGCCGCCCAGATCTCCCAATCTCACTCCTTTAGACTTTTTTCTGAGGAAATCTGAAGAATAAAGTTTATGTTAACGCTCCTGTGTCAATTGATGAATTAAAACTAGCCATACAATGGAAAATTCAAAACATAACCCCTCAAATGTAACATAATGTTTATAGAAATATTGTTGAACGCATTTTATTGCTGCAGAACTCAACAAGGAAATCAGTTCGAACATTTTTTTAAAAAATAAACGTCAGGTAATTAATTTTTGTTGCTATTGCTATTCTTTTAATGTTGGAAAATAAATTAACTTTAGGCACTATTAGCTCGTAAACCGCCAATCTAATCAAAAACTTGCACTCTTTTTGTTTTGTATAGAATCTCAAGATGTATTAGAAATTTTTAAAAAAAATCACTGTTGCCATTTAAGAAAATATGTTTCTCTGAAATAGCGCCCAATCTGGCAACAACGCGTTTATTTTTTCCACACATTTTTCTTATTTGGACTAATTCCTAAATTTTGCTTCAGGAACCATAGGTCTATCTTTTCAAATAAAAATAATTGCCTATGTCAAGATTTAAAAAAGTAACCCTGTATATTGACAACGTAGAAAAAATATTCTGTGTGATCAAGGCTTTGACAAGGATCAACTATCAGGAAGTGGGATGACGATAACATTCGGCAACATGTTTTCCTTCACTTGCTGACTATTTCCAGTAAGTTTTTCAAGTAAATATTTTCCATAACATAAATTATAATAGACTTTTTTTTTGATTTTTGATTCTAATTGCTTTTGACTTGTGTTTATAGCATTATTTTGCTCTTTTTTAGGTTCGTCCTCGTAAAGAGTTTAACAGAACAAATAATTTCTACCAAAATTACATCAAAACACTTCATGAACTTGTTGCCGAAAATGAACCTACATGAGTAGAAACCTTGTACTCAGTGTGTAGGCTAACCTTCTTCAATAATTAATATAGGAGAATATCGGGTATGTTCCGGTTGCTCTACAGCGGAATTACCCGATCTTCTCCTATTTTTTGCTTTATGTATCCGCGATAATTCCTTTATTGATTATCTTTCCTGGATTCGGATGGCACACCGGTTGACAATGTCTCCCTCGTGGCAATGTTGGTTTTTTGTCTTCAAAACCGAGGATCTTCTAACTGAAGCTACAAATGGCGGTCTGTCACCTGATGGTCTTCCTTGTATGCTTACATCTCCAAGGTTATCTCACCTTATTCCTTGGCTACACCTTACTGATGATTTTGTATCAAATATTATAAACGCCATTTTAGTCACGAGTTTCATTAATCACGAGCGTAGCGTAACGAGTGATTAATGAAACGAGTGACTAACAAGTTTATAAAACGAGTTTCATACTATATTTTTTCTAGGACCACAAATAATCAATTCGTAATACAAAATTACTTTTGTTTTATCACACCATGTCGGATTATTTTGATAGATTGATGACAAGTGTCATCCATCTTGATTAATTTTCACATGATTTTCGCACTTATAAAACCTAGAGCTAACTTCAACCCGTGGCTAAAGTGCACGAAGCCACAGCTTGTCAAGATGTGTTTAAAAGGTCACTTAGTGCCATGGAAACATATGCGATAAATGACATTTTAAACACAAGAGTAGAAAGTAGTATATTATACAGCAAGTTTTATAAACGCCATTTTAGTCACCAATTTCGAGTGACTAACAAATTTTTAAAACGAGTTTCATACTATACTTTTTCTACGACCACAAATAATCAATATAATACAAGATGACTTGTGTTGTCGCACCATGTCGGCTTATTTTGACAGATTGATGACAAGTGTCAACCATCTTGATTAAATTTCACATGATTTTCGCATTTAAAAAACCTAGAGCTAACTTCAGCCCGTGACTAAAGTCCACGAAGCCACAGCTTGTCAAGGTGTGTTATAAAGATCACTAAGCGCCATGGAAACATATGCGATAAATGGTATTTTAAACACGGGAGTAGAAAAATATATTTTTATTTATATATAACTCTTCTCAGATCGTGTACAATAATAATATGGCCCAGAAAGTCCTTAAAATGATTGTGAAACTTATTATTAATGGAAATAATAAATTGTGGTAAGTATTTCTATGACTTATCCAACTATTATTGTCTAACAAACGTTTATTTCTTTTTTAAAGGTTAAAATATGTCTCTTTAAATTATTTCGCCCACAAAATTTCACACTCGTCTCGGTTGAGATGCGGAAAAACTGTTCCTCTTTATTTTTATTTTATTTATTTCCTTGACGACTTATTTGAATTCACCAATCAAAAAGCATATCTCTTAAAACTCTTCAAATTAGCTTCTAAATTATATAATTCAACCCTTAATCAACTTTCATTTCTGAATAATATACTATTGTTATTCTTATTTATAATTTATAAGATGAATAATTACATTTTAATACTTTAAAACATCAATCATCAAAATCTACTTAACTGTCAAATTAACTGTCATATCCTTCATTTATAAATTCCCGCGATATTAATTTTAATTTACTATTCTGTTAATTCAAAATGAATTAATTAATTACCTCTTTTAAAATGTTAACGATTGTTGAACATGTTTACAAATTGTAAAATACATCATTCTTAAACATGGTAAATTCGAAAGCAAAATGAAAATTGAACAACTACTAATTAATATACTTAATACATAATATTTGTATGTATTTAGCTGTTTTATGCACAGTAAAATAAAATAATAACCAATTCAATATCAGATTTAATTATGTTAGTATTAGAAAAAAATAATTATCAATGTAAAAGAAATCATTTATTCGAATGTAATAAATGTCATTAAACAAAATAAACGTAAAAGTTAATAACGTTACAATATATATATATATATGGCTTTAGTGGCATTGAAATATAATGAAATATCAAATTTTATAATAAATTATAATGCATGCTATGTTTCAGAAACAAAAGTTGAACTTTGTTTCAATATGTGTATTAAAACAAAGGATGTAGTAAATAGTGTTATTACAACTATGGTGGTATATACATTGACATTTAGAAAATACAATCAAAATAATAAAATCAGTCTACAAGAAAAACATAACAACAGAGAAATATCATTTCAATACATGCTGCAAGCTTGTATTTTTCGAAGGTAGCATTATATTGAAAGGATCAATAAAGAACGATCTCTAGAGAGGTAATTCAAATGAAACAAAGGAAATCATTTTCGCATCAATCACCCATTTCAGGGATTCAAATTTAGAGAAATTGCTATCACTAGACTGAGGTGCTCCGTAGAGGCGCTGATGTCGACCCGTGTGACACTGAATAATTGCAAATGCATAGTTTACCATGGAAGACATTATTAAAAACTCTTTTTCAATAGAAAAAGGGAATTTATATGGTTGCACTTTTAATTTAAAATCTGTTATACGATGCTCTGCACGCGGTACGTTGGAAATCGTTAAATACTTTTTCACTTTGTGCCACCATACTTCTGAAATTACTTTGTTTATTGTATATATAATTAAATACCGTTATATATGCTATTTTCAGGTCTCTTTGATGTATTACCGAGTAACCAGGTATCCCAGTAATTATTAATTTCGAAAATGGTCTTTTTATTTTTTTTTATATAATGTGCTTTAATATAATATGTGCTTTACATCTTATGCAGTGTTTAATTAGTGTTGGTGTCTTTGCTTCTTATTTAACAGCATTGTTACAAAATATGTATTTATCTCGAACATCATAATCATACATTACAGTGTGTATCACGTTTTAAATTTATTATTAGGCCGAACAATTTCCTAAATTTTATTTTCTTATTTTAAATGTATCACATATAATAAAAATTCAATTAGGATTATATCACACTTCAAATCTACGTGAATTATATTATGTTCTACAACATTATATTTTGAGGGAATAAGGTTTTATTTACATGAACCAGTTATAACTCTTTGCTTTAATATAAATATTATTACCCGTTTGTTTGTAGTATTAAATATTAGTCACATTAAAGGTATTGTTCAAGTTCGTACGAATGTCATATTTTGAGATTAAAGAAAAGTAAACAAAACTTATGCCGTCGGCCATTTATACATTAACCACGCAAAATAAAGGGGTTTGGCTTACATAAATTTAGTAATTTTATTGAATAATGTTGGCGATCTTATGAGTGCTACTGATGTGGTTATGTTTACATGAACAAGTGGGTAAAATTGAATAGGATAGCCGCGAATATCAAGAAAACACAATGTATGTTAAAGAAAGAAATTTTAACATATCAAGGTTTACCATTTCTAGCTTACTAACTGATCTAGTTAGCAGTCGTATGTTGCTTGGTATCGATGTTGATGAAGGTTTATAGTGGTGCGAACACGTTGACCACTTGTTAGTTCGCCAAATTGTGTAGCGCTCTTTTTCAATTAGGCAAATATGTCCCACTAAAAAGTTTTTACTGTCCTGACTTTTACTCAAGAATATGGAATATACCCTGGGGCATGAGTACTGACGTTTCTCCTATTTTTATCCAACAGAAGAAGGCCATTAGAACTTATTAATCTACGACTTGTTCAAGGTCAATAATATTTTTACATTTTATCATGTGTACGTGTTTGAGGTTCTATGATATGTATATTAAAATGGCAGAAGTTTTGATTTTAGTTTGTCACATACGTATGGAACGCGCAACTATATATTTTGCTATTGTCGTTTCTATGTACCTCCTGTACATAAAACGACTTCCTTTCAGAAAACCTTGGTATTTGTGGCTTGTAAATAATTTAATGTTTTGCCAAACGAAATCAGAGCATGTTCAATATTACAAGTTTTTAAAATAAAATTGAAAGACTACATTTTTCAAATTTGTTGCTCTAGTGTATAAGATTTTATTAATTATTTTAGATAGCTAAATAGAAATAAAGTAAATTATAATTTTATTATTAATAAAATTAATATACATTTTATTGTCCAGCAGATTTTTCCATATAAAGGATATAATACATGAATAATGACGTATATTTATAACGCACAACACAGCAATATACAATACAAGCAAATGAGTTTAATCTTGCCTGCAAATAGTGGATAAAAAGTGATAATCTGACTTGCAGAAAAACGTGGAATATGACACCGAAGCTTAAACATTAGATTTGGCGAATCAATCTTGAGGTGAATAAGGTTGTGGACAAATTTCATAAGATTTAACTGACGTGAAAGTTTAAGCCAATCCTACACTTTTCTGTAGTACTCGATAATAATATCCTCTGCATAATAATAATACTATCTAAAGTACAATACTTTAAAAACTCCCTCTGTATCTTTTCTACAATTAATTTATGCGTAAGTAAAAGAGACTCCATGTCAACGAGCCAACCCCAATTTACATTGCACAAAAGTATCCACCCGAAAAAGCGCTAAATTTCTAAACACAAATCCCAACATTTTTATGGCAGAAGTGATTCCTATATGTGGCAAAACTGAGAGAGCTAACTGCTGTTCAGATAACTTGGGTATATGTTCAAAGCTGTTACAAGACTGTTCGAAAGCTGTTCAAAGCCGTTGAAAGTTGTACATATCACCTTCGTATCTATTTGAAACAACTAAAAAACTGTTCAACAGGTCTTCAAAGCTCCTCAGAGTACTTCAAAAGCTGTTCAGATTTCTTCTTTACGTATTCAAAGCAGCTAGAAATCTATTACAGATCACTTTGGTACGTACTTTGGAAGAGGACTGAAGCTTGCCATACGTTCTACAAAAACTGAACAGGTGTGTATAATTTCATGACAGGTATATTATACACACAATACGACCTACAGTAGAGCGCTGAATTTACCACACTTGCCTCGTGAACAAAAGTTATTGCACCTTATATATAAATCTCAAACAATCTTGAAATGCATCTACGTCTATAAATAAAAGTAATTTTGTACTATAAGGAATATTATTTTTCCAACGCTGTTATGAAATGCTCGTCTAGCGGGGTAGCTATATATAATGGACAAGCTTTAACGTATTTGGAATAATAGCGTTCTGATTTTATGGCAGCTTTTTTTCAACAAAGACTTGATAAGTGAGCAATAACTCCAACACAGAAATAATGCAAGTACATAGTATATAACACCTAAAACCTGTAAAACCATTTATCGCGTGTATCCAACTTCGAAACTTCATACAATATATGTACATATGTATGTGTATATATTCTCATATGGATGGCTTTATTGGCATACACGTGTGGCCGCCATAGATTTAACGTCGGATATTGTACTTCCAACTAATGCGAATAATAAATCAGCCGAACGGCAGGCTGTTTGCAAGACTGAATTTAATGAATATAACAAATGAACACAATGTGATACATCAAATTGGTTTTTCGTGTACGCAATTTTAAATATAGAACGCGTAGAACACAAGCGATTGTAGACGCGCACACGTGAAAATAATTCATTTTTGAACGACGCGTTTCCATATAGGAAACAACAGAAGCTACAATGGAAGCGTGTAGAACAAATTTACTGGAAAATAAGAATTGAGCAAGTGAGCGAAATGAAACAAATATATACCTTTCCTTAATATGTAATATAAAGGAGGAAACAAAATGACGTAGATAACATATTACTTCTGATACGATTATATGTCTTATTAACAAAATTTTGAAAAAAAAGAGTATATAAATAAATAAATAATAATTCTTTATTGTAATGAAGTTCCACAATGGAAACATTGATAGTGCTAGTTCATATATGCGTACAATACAGATACAGCAAACAAAAGTATAAGAAAATTTAAAATGGTAAAGAAAAACATTCACAATTATCGCAAAAATAAGAATGAAAGGACAAACTAGTACTTTTAGTGAAACGCATAAACCTAGTCTTATCGTCATTTATCAATATCAGGTAACTGGAGCTATGAGTTGACATATCCCTGATGATACCATTAATTCTCGGCGATAACACACATGTAGTATCGTCAGCATACTGTAATGTAATTCAACCCTAGAAAGAAGGCTGTAGATCATTTATATCTACTAGAATACTAGAAAGGCGGTAGAGTCAAGAAGTTACATAAGACCTTCCAGGCCACTTAAATATATCGAA
The DNA here is from genome assembly GCA_963170755.1 of Amphimallon solstitiale. Classification (NCBI taxonomy): domain Eukaryota; kingdom Metazoa; phylum Arthropoda; class Insecta; order Coleoptera; family Scarabaeidae; genus Amphimallon; species Amphimallon solstitiale. Next base: position 86,187,310 of record OY720681.1, on the reverse strand, counting down.
CACCACACCACTTACACCGTAATACTCGATCTTGTCAAAAAGAATGTCGTAGCATGTGACGTCAACAGCTTTAGTCATGTCAAAGTATATTCCAGCCGTCACATTGTTATTATCTAGATTATTATCAATTTAATTCGAGAGGTTATAAATTGTGTTTTGGTGGATTTACTCGAAACAAAGCCAAACTGAGTAGAGTCCAAAATGTCATGCACAACCAAAAAATTTATCAATATAGAATTTAAGATCCGAACGATATAGGTCTATAATCACACAGAGCTCAACATTTCAAATTTTAGAGAGGGTGATTTATTTACAGATTCTTGGAATAATTCACAAGAGTGATTAAATAAATTAATGGTGACAAAATACTTTCAAATTATCAGTCAGGATTTCATGAGGGTCACAGTTGTGAGAGTGCATTAAAATACAATATGTACTGAACAATTGGAAACAGTCGATAGATTAAAAGATTAGAATATAATTGAAAAAGGCATTTGAAACCATAGACAGTGAATTGCTGCTGGAAAAATTTCGCGAATTTTGAATCAAAAGAACAATGATCAAATGGATGGAAAACTATATGAAAAGAAGGAGGAAACGAATGAGGTGTGTAAAGTATGTGTCAGAGGAAAATGCGATTAGAATAGGAGTACCACACGGTAGTATTCCGGGACCGTTACTGTTCATATAATATAAACAAATTATTTAAGAAAAACCATTAAAAAATGTAAACACCATTTATTTATGGATGACACCATAGTGTAATTTGATTCAAGCAATCCAACATGATCGAGTGGATAAATGAAATCTCATAAACTTAAACGTAATGGAAACAAAACAAAGTATGTGTTACTTGTAGAGGAAACGGACTATTAGAACCTAAATTGCAAGAGTCAGAATCTAAGAGCTGAGAATGAAACGACTAAAAAGTTCAATGAAATATCTAATAGTGATAGTTGACGATCAGCTGAAATTTGGGGAACATGTGGATTATAATTGTAAGAAAATTTCGAAAAAGTTAGGGGTATTAAGAAAAGTGGCCCAAAAAATTTAGATGTACTCTAGACAAGTGATATACAACTCTATACTATAATCTTATCACAATTCACTTACTGTAGCACAATGTTATGTATAATTGGAGAAGTTAAAATGAGTAGGCTGCAAATTTTGCAAAACAGAGGGATAACAATTATCTTAGGATGTTATAAATATACAGGAATAGACGAAATGCTGGATATGTGAAACTGGATCAGGATCAAGAGAGTTGTTGAATTGCAGACTTTAACAGTTATTCATAGAATCAATTTAGATATAATGCCGGAATACTTTAAAAACTCGCTTGTTAAAATTTGAAACTGTACATAAACATGAGACTAGTAATCAATCGAATAACATATTAAAGCAACACAACAAAAGGAACGCGAAACTCTATATTTCAAGGTTTAATTGTGAATAATAACTTATACAACTTGAAAGGCAGTAAACTATTTAATGTTATATTAAAGCTGCAATATGTACATTCCACTTAAATAGTATCAGGTACATGTTTGTGTGTATGAGATAGTTCATAAATTCGAAAAACCTTAAATACACACATTCATGTCGATCTATTTTCCCTTCGTTTTTACAGACATGTACAAATCACAAAGTACTAATTTATCTGCAGATAAAGTGATTTTTTCCACTAACGACTACTGCAGTTAAATTTAACGAAACGCATCCACGTCTTCCTAATTATCAATGACAATATGGTTTTCTTAGTATCAGGTGTAATAATAAGTAATAAATAGAATATGAGCAGGCACATTGGATTGCTATAAATAGGTAGATAATGTAGAGTTGTATGTCATAAGTAATGATTAAAGTTAAGTTTATACTTGTATTTTTGTATAGCATAGTTGCTAAATAAACGAATTATTATTATTATATTTTATCTATTAAACCAGAAATAAATTTTCATTGAATTAACATACACTTAACTTATAAAATGTAAATATTAAAACAATTTAAGAAATCAATTAGCTTCTGAAGATAAAGTAAATTTATACTTTTATCGTTCAGTCAAGTTTTGGTATATAATAGATGGAAAAATCACGTATGCTGATCTCAACATCGATCGATTCCCATAAGAAAGTTTGTTTGTTTCTCTTGGGAACTTTAATAGAATCAAACAAAAACTCCATTTCGCTTCGGAAATCAGATGTTCTATGATATTAAAAGAATAACATTATTATTGAACCGAATCCACGAATATAACACTGAATCTTATTGTCCCATTTTCCGTCTAACTTAAAACATTTAGAAATGCTGGAATAAATGTTCACTTGTTGAAATAATACCGGTTTTCATTTGATATCTAGTCCGCTTATTACAAGTCTAAAATATATAATTTTAACGAGAAACATAGATAAAAATTCAAAGCTTCATCTTTATTACGCACTCATTAAAATTGAAAAAGGAATGAAACCACCGTTCCTTTCAGTAAACTTTGCATTTCTCTGCTTTGCTAATTAATTCTGGTACGTATATTTTCTCTGTAAAATGATACAGATGTTTCTATATTTTTGAAAATGAAATAACTTTGCTTAATAATGAAAATATCTTGCAGTACTTTTTTTTCAGAAGTTTTACTTGATATTTATAACGTCAATATGACAGAAAATCAGAAATTTATAAACCTTTTACAACAAATTTAAATCGCTGTGCGAAATTATAGTAACAAACGGCAGTTCATTTTAATTGACTTAAATTTACTGAAACTGATAAAGTGGCAATAAATACCAGTATACGAAACCCATATATAGCTTTGTTTATATAATAACATTTTATTATATTTCAAATTGATAAGTAGTATTTTACTCAAAGCTCCCAACTAATAAAGCAAATTTTAAATTGTTGGATTCATGGACTGTGATTATATTTATCGAATTAGGTACTTTTCGATTTAATTATCTAGAGAAATGGAGGTAGAAGGTATGCGTTTCAAGATGCATGATCCTTGTCAAATTTAAATCCGCCATTTTGAAGGTTCCTCAAAAACGAAAATTGGAAATTTAGAATCAAATAATTATACAGGGTGTATTTGAAATAAGGGGACAGAGTATGATAAAAGGAAAGACGCAATTATGTAGAATATAAATCCCAAAAATTGTGAGTCAATTACGACACGAATGCCAAAATTAAAAACCCCCGAAAAGTGTTTAATGTGCCGCCTATGGATTTAGCAGGTATCGCGCCAGACAGCCAACGTCATGAATCGTAATAAGTAATATTTTTATGGAACTAAAGAAACATATACATACATAGATACACATACCGCAATAACAGTTGTAAACGTTATAAAAACCCGAATGATAGCATTGTTTACTATTTCTAAACAGGTGTTCATGCTAAGAGTTCAACAACCTTAATATTAAATATCAGCTGATTTGGGATAAAATTGATGCGTGTACTTTATTCGATTTCTTTTGTTCTCTTTTAAAATACCTTAGTTTTCAATAATGAGAATTTTTTTTATTGAGATGCCGAGATTATTTAGATATTACATTTTCTTCCGCAATAAATGTATAGTAAGTACTATTACTGTTATTATGATTAAATTCAACGACTTTTTACTTCTTATTTCTCACAAAAACAAATTTGTGTTGTAAAATTTGCCCAATTCTACTTATGAGAAACTTTTATTTTAATTGGACGCAAATGAATTTAAAAAAAAACATAATTTATTTTAGTTCGTGCTTTGTGTAAGCTATAGTCGAAACATCCACACGTAACAATCGAACGAGACTAACCTCGCACCTCGCACCTCGCACGCCTTCACCCTTCTACTTAGTACCCCACTCTTGTATACCCTACAGTCGTATTAAAGTGCAGTGGCGCGACGAATATTTTAAGAACATCTTTGTAATTTTTAAAATTTAAATTTGCGCAAAATATTTTGGATTTCAGTCTAATTAAATTAAATCTTTCCATTAATCATACTCTGTCCCCTTATTTCAAATATACCCTGTTTATAGCACATATTGAAAAAATCACAAATTAAAGCAATATATTTATTGATGATTGAACAATAGCTATTTATTCAACTTTTGTCAAAATAATGGTCACTGTAAAATTGACATGTATCGTTGTTCAAGGTTAGAAAATCTTATTCTGGAGCATAGAAGTAGTAAGAATTGTCTTTACTAAAATATGCCAATAGTTATCAAGCAATGGTGTTTCTAAGAATTGATCAGCCAGAGTTTGGAAGGAGATTGTCAAGTTTTCCATACCATAACTGAGTAGCTTTGTAGTAAATACTGAATGAATCTGCTCTCTGTGGTAATAGTTATTAGTCAATAATAGTATATTATGCAACAAGCATTTAATGATAGCTATTACGACACGAGTAAAAAAATTACGAGTGTCGTAATAGCCATTAAATGCGAGTTGCATACACTATTTTTTCTACGACCCCATAATAAAACATATTTTTTGAATAATCCATTTCATAAATTGAGGTTAAAATTTTCCGTACGTTTTTGTGAATTTGGCTGGTAATAAATTGTGGCTACTAGGCTTGTTCCGTAAGTTCTGGTGGAGTCAATTATTACATTTCACTGTCATTATCCCTCATTTTTACCGTTTATATTTTCAAAAAAGCACAATTTTTAAGTACTTACTTGTAAATTGCAGAGAACTGTCACATTTATTTAATTTGTATATCTGTCAGATATGCAGTCGCCATATTGAATATTGTTTGAATATTGAAATGTCGCATTCCTATTGGATATAAACTTGTATCATAATGAAAAATCTGTGTTCCTATTGGATATAAACTTGTAACATAATGAAAATCTGTATCGTAATGAACATCTTTATAGTACAGGTTCGGCATATCTAATAATACAATTAAAGTATGGGAGTAGAAAAAATTACTTTTTAAATTTCACATTTGTCTCAAAAGCAAACAAAAAGTACCATTAAATCAAAAAAGAAATCAATAAACTAACTTAATTTAAATTTTAGATTAAAGAGTAAATCGCTAGATATATTAGGAAGCTATGATTGCCAAACAGCTCTAAGAGTTTCCATTAAGTTAACATTTTTTTCTGGTATAAATAGCAACGTACCTACAACAATAAGGTCTTATCATGGTGAGATTGCGGGTTCAAACCTCTCCTCCCACTCACCACAACTAACCAACTAAGTTATCAACTACATGACTTTGTGAACACCTAAAGTACTACATTACACATTTATATTATTTTCCAAAACGAAACCCCATTCAAAATTTTGAAACCCTATCGAATTTTTTTCTTAGTTAGGGCCTTTATAACAATAGTGTGCAATTAATCTCAGGCATGCTGATAATATACCGCTTGCTGTCTAGTATATACCAAATTATGGAAACCCATGGATTGCTGCGTCAAGGTAATTGGGTGGAGGGTGTACCAAAATGTTTCCAAAATAAAACAGAAACAATATATTTAGAAGTTTATTTTTATCATTTGCATCGTAAATAAAATATAACGTTTTCATAACAAAAACGCGAACAAATTTCAGCATAATAAAAAGATAGTTTATGTCGTACCCCAATCTTAAACTTTAAATTTCTAATTTGGTAACTTATACTGAGTTGGCTTATAATTTCCCCACAGTGGTGCGTCCGAAAAAACACGTCACACTCAAAAACTTGATTGATGTCGACAGCCACTGAATTTACCCTAATATCTATATTAAGATCCATTCTAGTTTCAGGTGTCCGAAATACCATAACTTTGGTTTTGCTTAAGTTTAAAAGCAATTCGTCGTCGTATCATGAGCATGTATAACTGACTGGTAATAATTACCAACCAGTAAACAGAATTCACATGTGATATATACTTATAGTATGTATAACATATAAATTCTGCCAATGTACCTGGCTGACTGGCAATTCGTAGAAAAAATTAAACTTTTCACAACACAATCCATTTCGGAAAGTAAATACTTAAAACAAAAGATTCTCATTGTAGAAACTAGTGCAGCAATTCAGCATTTGGCACTACTTCTTGTAATTTGACAATAAACCAGATCGATGTTCTCTTATAGCCTTAGCACCATCGGTGCATATAGCGACGCATTTCCCCCAGCCAGTATGGTATTTATATGAACATTGCATAAATGTATTAAATATTTCTTTCTGCGATATTGGTCTCTAATGGCGTAAAAAATAAAACATCTTCTGTAACATTATTGCTTATCTTGTACCTTACAAACGCTCTAAACTGAGCACAGTAAGAGATACTTGAAATTCGTGCATCTATAGAGAGAGTACGTGCATTTATTAATATTTTCAACAATTACTACTCGAATATCTTCTACCATGTCATTTATTGTCCTTAGGATAGTATATTGATGTATAGACTTTACACCAATCATTATGGCCACCATCTCAACAGCTACTGGTAAAATTATGTTTTCAGTAATTGTATATAAATATATCGATAATTCGCAAGCAATGTTTCTTCATTAGTAGTTGTTGATGACTTGAAAGTACCTTGCTGTTTGTGCACTGATCTTACGTTTCTTTTAAAATTCTATAGGTTTCTCTTCTCTTCTGGAAGTTTGTTGTTTCAATGTCGAAGTAGATAATTTCATCCTTCTTTTAATAAAGCTTCTCCACAAACTATACATTTTTTATCAAAAATAACGATAAAACCATATTTAAGGTGTCATTGTACAATCAGTTTTTCTTTGTATTCTTGTAACTTCAGAAAGTCCAGAAAAATCTAGTATTGTAGTGTCTTTTCTTAACCATACTAAAAGTTCCGGAAAATAAAAAACAAAGAACTTGGGCCATTTGATGATAGATGGCGCACACCTTCATGACTAACTGGACCTCGCTATCACTGCGCGATATCAAGGCCGCAACATAATGAGAGTTTGCTGATTATAAACTATTTGGTAACCGCGGAGCATCTTTAAAATCACGTGCTAAAAGCATGCAATACGATTTGATTATATCGAGCCCAATTAACACTTAGTTTATTCCTGTTATGGACATTTGGTTGATTTGACATTTATTTTGTATATTTTTGGACCTGTTTTTCTACTTAATTTCTTCTGATACTACAAACATTAGTCGTTTCATATAATGTGTGCTACGTATTTACTATAATATATTCTGGAAGTTACGGGTGTACAATAGTGTTTTAACCGAAAAGACCTGGATGTAGTCAGTTATATCTTAACGTAATAGTCTGTGCTAAAACGCAAGTAATTCTCAAGATACTTTGTAAAATGAGAATTGATTATCCGAAATATAGCATAAGCAAAAAAATTCTTGTGACATTTCCAGTTTTACGTAAAAATTTGAAATATTTTAATATTTGTAGATGTTGATTTTTAGTGCTATTTTAAAGAGACATTCGGAAAAGAACTGGGTTTACTATGAATGTTTCATCATTGTCAATTTCTGTTCTGTAATTAGACTTATATCTGCTGGATAAATAAAGATGCTATTAATAAAATGTTAATTATTACCAACAATGAACCATCATTATTACCAACAATGAATCGTCGTAATATTGAAAAGTGCCACAAGACAATAATTAGTATTGAAGCAAATTTAGTCTAACATGAAATGTATGCATAGAAATTCAATAGATTTGGTATAGGCAGCACCATCACTATAAGTAACAAAATTAGCATTGTAATAGTACTTAAGTAGAAAAATGTACATCAACTATGTACCAAAACACAAAGAAAGAGTAAGTTTAGAGAACCATTATATTTGTAACGGGTGTTATCTGGATAGATTCTATATATAGGTATTTTTTTAATAAATGTATAAATATGTACTACATACATCAGTTTATAGTAATATTTGAGTATACTGTACAAGAAAGTTAGGGTTTTCTGATGTCTTAAAATCATGTGGTTTCAATACTGTAGAAGAAATGTTTTCACACGTTAACCTTAAAGGAGGTAAATGATGCTACCTCAGAGAAATAGAGTAGGGGAGAACGCGCTTCGACGAGTGCGCATCCAGTTTTAAGCAAACGCTATAGTGGTCGCCATTTTGCAGGAAGGCATTTCTTTTCACACGTAAGTTTGTTTACATTTTTCTAAGTCAATGAACTTTACATGCGAATTGTTGAGCTAGGTATAAATATAACCTTCAAAATGGCGGAATTCAATTTAACTTAGTTGGCGCATCTTTAAGCGCGTTCTCCCCTACTCTATTTCTCTGTGCTACCTACGCCAGAGTAGCTGAATATCCTAGGAGTCAAATATTGCGGTGTGAAGTACTAAAGGCTTCTAAATCGACGCTTTTATATATACTGAAAGAGTCATCTACAAAATCTAAACAAACTCTTTACAACATAATTGATCCCCAATTAATTTTACCTTTTGAACTATTAGAAATATAAGTAAAATTGTTTACTCCGGAAAGTAACCAACAATATAATTTTCAGCAATACTTTTTAATTTTATTTCGTTCAATTTCATTATCTTTAAACTATTAATATTAGTTGTTGTAAAGTTAATATTTAATGTGTTATTTTAGTGATTATTTCAACAAAAATTGAGTAATAATTCTTTTTGGATTTATTATTTTACTAATAGATGGTGTTACTTAGGGGACGATATTTTGAGGTTAGCAGAAGCAATTTCAACACTATAAGTCGAAGTTATGTTATGCCTTTAATATCGCGCAGCGATAGCAAGATCCAATTGGCCATGACACCTTTTCTATTTTAAATATAAGTGGGTGGTGTTGTTGTTTTATTTTCTATGAATGATATTGCGTATGATTAGAAAATTAGGACGAAAGAAAAAGTCTTACCAAAAAGTAGTCGCGCTTAAATGGTTTGCAAAACACTAATACAGACCAATTGCTACAACAAACAACAATTTATTCAAAAGCGTAAAATATCGTCCATTGCTAATTTGAACTGTTTGTAAATTAATATTTAATTTAATTTAATTCATCTTTACGAAACTTTTTCACCGTAATCTGTAGAAATAAATCAACGATGAATTATTATAACCGTAATTTGTTTACGGAAGTGTTTTCTTCAAAGTTAGAATAAAAAATTGATCGATAGTATTCCAGATTTTAGAACGCAAAACAGTAAACGAAAAACAAGAATAGTTTGCCAAAGAATTTACGTACACGTGCATACTGAAAAGAATTGCCATTATTCGAAGGAAATTGCTAGCACGAAATATGTGCTGCATGTAGTATATTGGCGTTTGTATATAAAGGTGTGCAACGAACACATCAATTGAAATTGACAAGGCAAAAAGGAGTTCAAGATGAAACATCGAGACACGAGAAGAATTTTACCTTTCTCCGGAATTTGAAAACTGCTTTTAACCACACTTCAACAACTTTATATTGACACGTGTATGTACGTATAATGTGGTTGAGAGAAAAGTGTGAAGTAAATTTATAAAATGTCGCTGTCAATAGTAACAAAAAGAAGTAAAGTACTTGTACTTGATACCGACAAAGTGTACATTTAAGCTTAGATTTATGATCCCGCTGGTTTTTAGACAATGTTATAAATTTTTAAGTGTTCGTGTACTTGATTAAATATCTTTAAAATATCTATGTAAATACCAACTACTTCTATATTTTAGATATTATGTTACATATTCATGTTTTGTGTCTGTAATCAGGTGTACTGATTACAATTGACTGCACATTCTTGGTAATGAGTTACCATCAACGACACAAGTTAATAATACAACAAAGCTATTAGAAAAATAACATTACGCTTATGAAAATATTACTCCTACAAGTGCATAAGTACCTTGGCATATATTGTATCGACAAAATTAATTAAGTGTCCTTATGTAATCACCCATTCCATTAAAGTCCTGTGTTCTTGTTCAATCGTTCTTTCAATCAGAATAGTACAGCCGATTGGATGTATTTGCCTTGAACAATGACAATATTTGTACTTCTCTCATATTATGACATCACACTTCTGAAGTGCGTTACTAACACATACCGTAGTCGACATATTTTAATTTCTGATACGTAACTAGAAAGAGGAAAAGAGCGCGACGAAATAAACTAAAGATAAACATAAGCGAGGCTGCCAAGACAGTACACTCGCGTGTGGGTCCCCCGACATCGACACTGCGTTGCTCTCCCACCACTGTTAGCAAGCAGGCATCGCTGCATATTATAAGGTCATATTCTGCATGCGATAGAAGTGTAAACCGAAATTAAAACTTGACGGCTACGGTATATTCAACATTTCTATAAAAACTTCAAAACACGTTAATTAGATGCTAGCTAGGTATTCCAGGTGAAAACACATTTTCATTTCAAGATAAAGTTGGGTCATGAATCGAATGTATTGGGGAATCTAATAATTGGCACTTAATTATCTTAAAGACGTCTCGATTCTTCTTACAAACACAGGATGATAACTATAACACTGTGCCTCCTGCAGAATGCTTTTCAAAGACAACCTAGTGTTTAATAACCCAACGTGTAACTATATAATCATATTGTACAAGTGGTTAACTCCTTTCTTATCAGTAACAGTACAGAAATTGTACAAAACAGCCTAAAGGAAAAACAAAAATTACTACGTTTTTTATAATATTAAGCAATAAACATTTGTTTGCAAATTTAGAGTAGTATTAAATAAATATTCAACAATATGTAATTTATAACTATTAATATAAAATAAAATGCAAAAGGAAAAATCCCTTACCACAAGAAATATATAAAAACTCTATATACGTATTTCGGCAACTTACTTGCCATCTGCAGTAGAAATCTGTATAAAATAAAAAAGAGTATTAAACGTGTTTTTTTTTTTTGGCTAAGGTGTACCTTAGAAAATATGTTCTTCACCAAATCACCAGTGGGAAAACACAGATTTCTTAACAAACGACATCCCTAAATATACTACCTAAATCTAAGGTTACACCTTAGCCAAAAATGCTACGTTTAACACTCTTTTTTGTTTTATACAGATTATACTGAAGATGGCAGCTTAGTTGCCGAAATACGTATATAGAGTTTTTTATATTTTTGAAGTGAAAACTTCTATAGGCGCGTTGATGCATTAATTGTTGGGCACTGAACGAGACTGAGCCGTCGCGCTCGGAATGTAACGCTCGTTCGGGTAAAGTCGGCTCGAGTCGAGTCAACTAAGGGAGCGATAGAGATATAATTAATGCGTCTCAGTCGGTCTCTGCTATACTCGCTCGGCAACCGTTTCACGCTCGACTTTGTATTATAACACTAACTAGCGGTATTTAATTTTAATTAAATTGAAATTTAGAATAAATACGCGAAATATTGTATTTTTATTTTCTGAAAAATTCTTGTCCTCGTGCAGATGCGATCCCGAGCCGCCCGGGTATGAGGCCGGCACGTTACCATTAAACCAACGCGGGTACTCGTATGAGAATTATCATATCGTCTATTTGTATATATACATGTGTACATATGAATTTTTGAAATGAAAACTTGATCAGACCGAGCGAAATGTACTAGAATAGTGTATACACAATAATAATAAATGTATATTTTTTAAATGTAATATAGAACGAAAATGGAAAATGGAAAATGTAAATGTCAATGAATATAGAACGAAAAAAAAAGTTGTATTTCGTATTATTAACCTCGCCTTGATGAAGCTTTCACTTCTGCTGTGTGGTCTTACGCACACCCATTTTTTTGTAGTAAGGGATTTTTCCTTTTGCATTTTATTTAGGATTTTTAGTCACAGTCTCCACCCATTATTGGATAAAACTATTAATATTCACAATCTAGTTAGATTAGGTCTCAGTGGCGTTTCACTATACTTGACTACAACACACAGAAAGTTTAGGCTACTAATTAGGCAATCGATGTTTATAAAACAAGAATACTCAATTGCCAATATAACCCATATGTGTTCGTATGATATTCTCTGCGTATACAGAGGAGACCAAAAAAACAAGCCAGTGACACAATGCTCTTTAAAAGTTCTTTAACCGATACATCGATACAGAAGGTATTTAGAGAAACTTAATAATTCTGTTAAAAAGTAGATAAAAGTATATTCTTTTTTGTTCAATAAAAATATATTTTCTGTTAATGTATATATGCTCGCTTCATAGGCAGTGTAAGTTTCTGATCCTTCCTCGTAAATATTCTACTTAAAAATAGAAAATTTGATATATTAACTTCAAATATAATTAATATTTATCAATGTTTCTAACTTTATCTTAAAATATTATGCTGGACAAAAATTTAATTGACTTGAATATTCTGTTTCATATTTGTACAGAATTACAAATCATCGGATTGGCCATCATTCTGTCTATGTAATCCCATCATCAAAGGTAGCCCTAATTAGCGATAAGCTATTTTCACATATAGAAAAACTTTCTCTATCAATTTCTTTGAAAAGATCATAAAACGTAACCTGGAATTTATATAATTATAATCTTAAAGGAAACTGATACGATTACTCTAAAGGATTTATTTCTGGCAATAATACTACTAAAAATACATTTGATTATTTTTTTATTGCACTCAATAATTCAATCACAAAAGGTCTATGTGTCAATATGATATATAAATATTCTGCAAGAATATCAATAGACATCGTAATAAAGCATTTTGATGTGTTGTCTATTTTGTTCACGTACATACTATAAAGAAGCTATAAATATTAAATGTAAACGGGATCTCAAGATCAGAACTTCAACTTTGTCAGCAAATCAGTCATCGGTATAAATATAGCCATCAAAAAGCTCCATTTCCATATGATGTCTCTAAATGTATACACGTATAACAGAAAAAATTAATTTTAGGAAAACAATATTGATTACAATTGTTAAATGTACTTCATTAATTTTAAGTTTACCTTTATAGTTATATTTATATGCTAATTAATATTAATACCAAATATGTGTTACATATTTAAAAGATTGGTAAACATGCAATTGTGCGAATATATAAGAAGAGCTTAAATATTTATTTATTAAAATTAAGTTGTGTTAATATGTTTTCTTTCATATCCATAATGACAGAAACATTGTATCGATATGATGTGACTCAGTACGGTTTGATTAATACAGGTGTCCTCAGAAAGGTGTAAGGTAAGGTGAGGTAATATTGACATCTTTTCACATTTTATTTTTTTTAATTCTTATAAGTCACGACTAGACAACGAAATTTCTGCAACAAACAATATACATCAATGTTGGTTTTTGCGTAATATGTTTTTGAACGAGTTTTCGCGCGTTTTCTTAAAAAAAATATATTTACCAAACAATGTAAAGTGTCAATGTTAACCGACGATGGTCAAACATTGACACCCTCATCTAACTTTGTACAATGTCATTTCTAGGCGCATTAAGGGTATGTATGACATGCGAAAGGCTGTGATCTTCAAAATGTTTTTGATAATCTTATTCAAAATTTGTGAAAAATATTAAAAAAAACATATTACATGCAAAAGTCATTTTTACAGGTTTAATAAAAAATTTAGGTCTTAGGAGACAAGAAATTTAAATTAAAATTGTGCATTTCCCTGCAAATGATCGAGGTTGGTAGAACCTTGAGAATATCTTCTTCTGGAATTAGCGTCTCGTTACGGAGATCCGGATACACAAAATGCGTTTCCTCAAAAAATTAATAGTATAGTATAGTTATGGTATATTTAGTGCTTTCAATGCATTGAACTTGTCCGATATAATACACCAGTCTTATACAGCACTACATTTTTCGACTTTAAATTTAACGACAACCCAAGAACCTACTTCCACAGTATCATCGCCTGTCCCCATGGTGGATTCTACGGCATTAGAGTCAGTTTTGTCAGGGATGTCAATGTCAGAATCATTAATTAGTTTTAAACTAGTATCGCTATCTGAACTACTTATTTCAAGCTTCTTTTGAAGTTCTCTGCGAGATCTTTTCGGTAATTTTTTCTTTGTATCTTGTATCGCTTGATCAAGGATCATTCTTCTGCACTTGCCAGAAATTTACGTAGCACCCTGTTTCTTTTATGCGTTGCATAAGTATTTTTTCTGTTTTCTAAACAGACGTCAAAGAAAGTTCCAAATTCTTAATGTTGTTCAATTAGTGCCATATATTGTGCTTTTCATGCTACTTGCACTATAGTATTTATAGCGTCTACAACCTGGAGTTTGTTTAGCTCGAGGCTTAGTGGAAGAATGTGGTCCCAAATAGTGTAATTTTTAAATTCTATAGAAGAAAACAATGACACATTTTTAGCGGAAAACATTGACACATTTTGGGGAAGCATTGACACCCTGTCAAAGTTAACCTCAAATTACTTTTTAATTATCGCAAAATTAACAGATAATATTCATAATATGTTACATCAATTTACATTAGGTTTAAACCCTAAAACTACACTTTTTTCATTCAAAATTAAAGTTTTTTACATGGCGACAACTACTTCACACTGCAAGCTTTGTCTTGATATTTAAACAATTTCTATAATAAGTATTTATAAACTTCTTGCATCACATCACTAAATGGCAAAACTTAGCCATAATTTATGATAAACTTTCATATGCGTGATTTTATTTTGTCAGTGAGGTGAAAAGGATATTTGAAAATGTGTCAATGTTTTCCTACTGTCAATGTTACCCGTCGTTACCTTACTACTTTGTTTGATCATAACTTTTGGTTAAATGTAAGAGAGTAGATCTATGGTTTATTTAATGTTAGCAAGTATGTATGGAATACAGTGTAAGATAAATGTCCGCCTCTGTAAGCTTCACAAATGCGGGCTCTTTTGATCACATTTTTCATTACATTTCGACACATTTCAACCGGTATTTCATTAATTTCATCACGAATATTTTGTTTGAGTGGCTCAGAGTTTTCGGCTTGTTTGCATAAACCTTGCTCTTCAGATATCCTCACAAAGAAAAAAAAGTCCGGCGCAGTCAAATCCGGGGATGGCGGAGGCCAATCAACTTCACCAATTTTTGAGATAATTTGTAGAAAGAGGTCTCGCAGTAATTTTATTGTATTATGGCTGTATGCAATGTGGCACGGTCTTGCTGGAACCACATATTAATAAAATCCAAAGTATGCAGTTCTGGCGTCAAAAAGTTTTCAATCATGTTACGATATCGTTCGCCAGTGACAGTTACCGTTAAGCCGTTGTCATTTTCAAAGATGTAAGGCGCAATGATTCCTCCTGATCAAACTGTACAGTAGACTGTCACGTTTAATGGACATAAAGGTTACTCATGAATAATTTATGAGTTTTCCATTGCCCAGAATCGACTATTCTGGGTCTTGTGAAAGAAGCTGTTGTGTTAATTGAATCTTAAGTGGAAACAATTTCAAATCCTTGTGCATAATTCTGGCCAAAGTTGTTCTTCGTAACACAAGTTCCTAAGCACGGCATCGAATTGAGGTTGATGAATTGTTTTGAACACTTTCTTGTACAGCAGCAATGATCTCGAGCACTGATCTCAGAAATCGAAATCATTTACTACACGATAAATAATGCGTTTTGTTGGTACATTATTTCTCCCAAAAATTCCACGTTACTGTCTCATCGTTACAGTAATCGATGATTGACTTGCATAAAATGTTTTAACAATTAAATTGATTTATCGAATATTTATCCACAATAAATTTGCCTGTTCTGTACCTCACACTGCCAAATATGAACTGTCAAAACTAATATTTACCAAAATGGCTGCAAAACAAAGTAGTATACCTTCCCAGCGTAGACACGTTATAAGCCTAGTTCATTAAAAAATTCCTTTTTTCTAAGATCAGACGAATACCACAATACTCTCTAAAAGTATGTAGCGCATTCACTATCATGACCTACATCCACATTATATCAGAGCTTCCTAAAAAGTGGGATTTGTCCTCTAAAATGAAAATTATCAGCTATCCTGCCTTGTTTTAAGTCGAAAGATCGGTCTGATATCATTGTGTACTCTCAATTTTTAGTATTTGACTCTATTGTGTATTTCCTATACATTCTTATAGTAATTCCTCCGTGGTTTACGTCATCTATAAACAGATTATTATATCTGAGCGATAATCTTAAAAATTGTAGGCCAATATCAAGGCTACGTGACTGCAAAGGTATATATGAGGCTATACTAAATGAACATTTTTCTGCGTTTTAGCCAAGATATAGACCATGTCAATTAAATGTTGCATTGGAAATTTCATTATTATGGGGATAAACTATATATAGCTTCGTTTGTAGGGGAATCACAAACTAGTCAGCGGCGATTCGATTGGTGGGGAGAAATCCGAAACTAGTTTCTGCCTGTTTCAAATCATTGATTAGGTCTGATTAGTTCGTGATTTCTATACGAACAACGCTTATAAGTACTGGGATATCAACAATTAAATTGGTCAATGGTGGTCATGGATTTTAAAATTATTGTCGTAGCGTGCATCGTACATTTAGGTATGTCATAATTTTTTGAATGTCAAAATCTGTCAAGTTATTGTGTTGAAGTTTTCTAATCCTGCACGGTTTTTGAATAATGGTTTTCACCACAGAGCACAAAATTTACATGATTGAAGCCTATTTTCGAACGGGCGTGCTAGTTAATGGAACTTGGGAATACAGTCAACGTTTGTGTTTGGACAATTTTCGAGAGCACTTCGCAGCCGTAGCAGTATTACCGGACAATTTTTATGCATGCCTTACAAATTGTGTTGAAGTGTTTCGCGAACTGGTTCTGTGACGCATAAAAAAGGTGCTGGTAGACCAAGAGTTCGTACAGAAGAAGTTATTAATGACGTTCGTCAACGAATGGCAGAAAAGCCTACAAAACCTTTAAAACGTCTCTTTCAAGAAATTCGGCTTTCTTATGGAACATGCCAAACGATTGTAAAGAAGGACCTGAATATGCATCCATATAAGATGCAATCATATCAAGCTCTTCTGCCTGCAGACCACCCCAGACGCCTTGCGTACTGCCATTGGTTCGTTAATAATTTAATGAATGACGATCTGCTGAACTTAACTTTTTTTTCTGACGAAGCTTGGTTCCACCTTTCGGGATACATCAATTCTCAGAATTTGCGAATGTGGAGCACTGATAACCCGCATATTTTTATTGAAACGCCACTACATGCTCAGAAAATTGGTCTTTCAATGGCAGTTTCTCGCAGAAGAATAATTGGGCCATTTTTTTTCAATTTCACCGTCAACGCAGAAACGTACAGAAATATTTTTTTGACTGAATTTGTGCAACAGTTAGACGATGATGAACTTCAATACGGTTATTTCCAGCAAGACGGTGCAACAGCACATACTACACAAGAAAATCTTGCTTTTCTCCGCGAGTTTTTTGATGACCGGCTGATAAGTTGCATACGGAAGTTGAGTTTCCTCGGAGATCACCTTGTTTGACAATTATGGACAATTTCATCTTTTCTTATTTAAAAAATAAGATTTTCGCAAATCCGATACATAATTTGCAAGAACTGCAACAAAGAATTGTTCAGCAATGTGCAACCATAACGCCAGAAATGCTGCAAAACGCTTTTCACAGCATGAGGAGGCGCGTAAACTTATGCATTGAACAAAACGGGGGACATTTTCCAACAATTATTGTAATTTAGCTTTTCTGGTTAATGAAAACGTTATTTATTTCATACTTGTAGTTCATTATTATTTTACAGCTGAACTAAGTAGGTAACACATTTATATGTTACTGATAATGTCAGTGTAGCTTGACAATGATTGAATTATTTCAAAAGGATGATTTAAACCAAGACAAGCGTTTTACATTTCATGACCAATATTGACCAATTTAATTTTTGATATCATAGTATAATGTAAGAACGAAAAGCAAAAACTGATAAAAATAACATGAAGAACAAAGAAAAAATGAGGTGTGGCCACCACACGACTTTCTTATACGTATGAGCGTTTCAAACTATAGACTTTTAAGAATTTTTTATACAAAAATTATTCAAAATCCTATTCTAAGTACTTCTATTCTCTTAATAAATCTCTATATAATGCATACTTTGCAAGATATTATCAAAAAAGTGCTCCTCGCTAAGAGTAAAAGTGCTACTTCCGGTGCGAATTTTGAAATTTCATATATACAAAAAATATTGCAAATCTAGTTCTAAATACTTTTGTACTCTTGATAAATATGTATAGAATGCATAACTTACGACATATTTGCAAAAAATCGCAATTCGATAAGAGTAAAAGTGGTACTTCCGGTCTGAATTTTGAAATTTTTTTTATACAAAAGATATTTAAAATTATGTTTTAAATACTTTTATACCCGCAACGTACTTGTCTAAAAAGCATGACTTGCGAAATATTCGCAAAAAACTGATTTTCGATAAGAATAAAAGACCTACTTCCGGTAGGAATTTCGAAAAACTTTTTAATAGTTATTTATGTAACAAGTCAGCAAAGTGATACTTTACCGAACGAGTCTGGTTTACGAGCCAAGCGAGTGAAGCGAGCGCGGCGAGTAACAGACGAGTTCGGTAAAGGTACTTTACTGACGTGGTGCATACAAAATTTTATCGCCAACCGTTAAAATTGTTAATTTAAGAAATAAAGATATAATAACTTTTGACAGTTTATGACAGTGACAAACGATTTATTTTTAAAAGTCATCAGTCATGCTACGCTGACAGATATTAGCGGCAGGTAAAGTACTTTATTGTACAGTACGATAAAGTGTTTCTTTACCTCCGCAAAACGCTATGGTAACGCATCACTTTACTGACGGTTGGCGATAAATAAAATTATTCTCAATTTTAATTTTAAGTATATATGAATTCTTTATAAATTTGTTTAAACTTGGTAGTTGACGAAATATTGTCAAAATTCGATTTTTTCACTGAAGTAAACTACTACTTCCGGTCGGCCGATTTTGCTGAAAATCTAAGCAGTTCTCAAGAGGATGATTATACTACTAAATGCAAAACTTGGAATAGATACCTACAGCGGTTTGAGCGCTATCGTGGTCACACACACACAGAGAGAGAGAGAGAGAGAGAGAGAGAGAGAGAGAGAGAGACATTTTTTAAAAACCACTTTTTTGGTATCAGGGGACTTCAAAATGTGGACATCTGCAAAAATCTCGAGGTCGAAAATTTTCATCATCACAATACTTCCTTATACTACGTATAAGAAAGTAAAAACAGTAATAACAATAGTAATCCGTGTAGAGATGAATAATAAATAAATACTTTGCAGGTAGTTTGACAGATGCACAGTAAATCCGAGCGACGTGTAGTGGCTATTACATTTTTCCTTGGCTACCATGTATAATTTTTACTGTCCGAATAAGATAAATTGAAATCTCTTCTAAACTATCAAAGGTATAAGACATACTTGACAAAAAATGAGGTGTGGCCACCACACGACTTTCTTATACGTATGAATGTGTTACTTCCGGTCCGAATTTTGAAATTTCATTTATACAAAAAATATTCCAAATCCAACTCTAAATACTTTTGTACTCTTCATAAATATATATAGAATGCACAATTTACGACATATTTGCAAAAAATCGCTATTCGATAAGAGTAAAAGTGGTACTTCCGGTCTGAATGTTTTTTTTTTATACAAAAGATATTTAAAAGTATGTTCTAAATACTTTTATATTCGTAACGTATTTGTCTTAAAAGCATGACTTGCGAGATATTCGCAAAAAACTGATTTTCGATAAGAGTAAAAGACCTACTTCCGGTTGGAATTTCGAAAAACTTTTTTAAGACAATTTGTTTCAAACTTAATTCTAAGTACATATGAATTCTTTATAAATTTGTTTAAACTTAGTAATTGACGAAATATTTGCAAATTTCGATTTTTTCACTGAAGTAAACTACTACTTCCGGTCTGCCGATTTTGCTCAAAATCTAATCAGTTCTCAAGAGGGAGATTATATTCTTAAATACAAAATTTGGAATTGATATATACAGCGGTTTGACCGCTATCGTGGTCACACACAGACAGACACACACACACACACACACACACACACACACACACACACACACACACACAGAGAGACACACAGACACACAGACATTTTTTAAAAACCACTTTTTTGGTATCAGCGGACATCAAAACGTGGACATCTGCAAAAATCTCGAGGTCGAAAATTTTCATCATCACAATACTTCCTTATACTACGTATAAGAAAGTAAAAAGTGGCTTCTGAAAGGATTAATATAATTCTGTGAAAAATATTGGGTGTTCCATTTAAAATAAATAAGTTTTTTGTGTTTAAAATTTATTCATTATGAACACCCAGTAAAAAGTACTAACCATAACCATCTGTTATTATTATAACTTTTAATTTAACATACAGAAGACTAAATACGTATGTATAAAGAATAGGCGTCACATATAAGGGATGTTCATAATTTCAGGTGTTATTAATGTTACTTTTGGTGTGTACAGAAAACTTATTAGATTGCAAGGTAAATAAAACTACCTACTTTAAAAATACATTATTTTATGATTTAGAATAGCTTGTTTCCTTAGCGTTTTAAGAATATTAAAGACTTTTATTTAATAATAATAATAATAATAATAATAATAGACTATATATTTGTAAGACCTCTGTTACATAAAATTGTCAATATTCTCAAACTTGTAATGCATTACAATTGTCTACTAATGACATAATACTAATACTAACAACACTCTTAACAAATAACAAAGAAGACAGAAAAAAAAAATGAGGTGTGGCCACCACACGACTTTCTTATACGTATGAGCGTTTCAAACTATACAATCTTAAGAACTTTTTTATACAAAACTTATTCAAAATCCTATTCTAAGTACTTTTATTCTCTTAATAAATCGCTATAGAATGCATACTTTGCAAGATATTCGAAAAAAAGTGCTACTCGCTAAGAGTAAAAGTGCTACTTCCGGTCCGAATTTTGAAATTTTATGTATGCAAAAAATATTGCAAATATAACTCTAAATACTTTTGTACTCTTAATAAATATATATAGAATGCATAATTTACGACATATTTGCCAAAAATCGCTATTCGGTAAGAGTAAAAGTGTTACTTCCGGTCCGAATTTTGAAATTTTTTTTATACAAAAGATATTGAAAACTATGTTTTAAATACTTTTATACACGTAACGTACCTGTCTAAAAAGCTTGACTTGCGAAATATTCGCAAAAAACCGATTTTCGATAAGAGTAAAAGACCTACTTCCGGTAGGAATTTCGAAAAACTTTTTAAATAAAATTGTTTTCAATTTTAATTTTAAGTACATATGAATTCTTTATAAATTTGTATAAACTTAGTATTTGACGAAATATTGGCAAAATTCGATTTTTTCACTGAAGTAAACTGCTACTTTCGGTCTACCGATTTTACTGAAAAACTAATCAGACCTCAAGAGGGAGATTATACACGTAAATACAAAATTTGGAATTGATATGTCCAGCGGTTTGACCGCTATCGTGGTCACACACAGACAGACAGACAGACAGACAGACAGACAGACAGACAGACAGACACACACACACAGAGACAGACATTTTTTAAAAACCACTTTTTTGGTATCAGGGGACCTCAAAACGTGGACATCTGCAAAAATCTCGAGGTCGAAAATTTTCATCATCACAATACTTCCTTATACTACGTATAAGAAAGTAAAAACACAAAATAATAAAATCAAATAATAAATCAAATAAGATAATTTGTATATAGAAGAGGAATGACTAGTGTCTAAGAAATTCTTCTATTGTGTAGTATTCTCCATTAATCAAGTGGTTCTTCACTTTTCTCTTAAACAAGCTGATTGGGAGGCCCTTAAAGCTCGGCGGCAGGTTATTGTATAATTTCGACCCCCAGTAAAAAAGATGGATTGCTGCGAGGAACACTCTATCTATCTATTAGTGAATTTAACATAGGTATCAAATAAAATTCCTGTTCATTTTAGTTTACACAAGTTTTTGGAGACAAATATTTAATAGAAAATTTGGGAATACACAAGTCATAATATATGTGTATTGCCCGCATTATTACTTTAATCATTTTGTGTACATATGCTCAAAGATGCATATATTAAGCTGAAAATATATTCCTTTTTCTAAAGCTATGTAAATGAAAGTATTCATTCTTTTGTTGTCTCTGTTTAATATTATGTAAATATTATGAAAATAATATAAGCATGTTTCAGTGACCTACTGGAAAATAATCTTTAAATACTGTAAATTTATTGTAACTATGAAGGAAAAGTAAAAGCAAATTTATCATCCATAGTATAGAAAAATAGAAACAAGAAATTCTACTTATCAAGGACCACTTCATATTGCAGTAATACATGGATTACTGAAATTAGAAGTTAGAAATGCGGTGATCTTAACCTAACCTATAGAACATATTAATTCATGAAACTGAGAAATTATATGTCCAGTTTGTTCAGTGTCGGCTGCTGCTGGGAGGGCAACGGGGCACTGCCTCCCCGTGACAAATTTCTTTTAACAGATAAATTAATTATAAATACCTAATTTGTATGTAATTTTTCTGATTTGCTTGATGACAAATAATATGTTTTCGGAAGTAACGGTCCGTCTTTTCAGCGCGTTTAAAAATCGCAATCTGACGTAAGCTCCGGGGCATCTCGCGCGACTGCCCCGTCTGTATTAGAAATCGAGCGATGAAACTGACGCGAGTAGCGCGCGTATATATGTAGGCGGCGGGGCACTACTCTATGGTGCCGGGTCCGGGTGGCGGTCCAGTTTGTAAATATACAGCGGTGAGTGTATGTTGTAATTTCTATCGGTGCAAATGCCACTATGAATTGCGTTAGTAACATTAAGACAGAATTAAAAAATCTAGGTCACCCTAGACCAGATTTATTGATTAAACTAGAAGATCACAATTTGAAAACTAATAAAACCGTGACGAGAAAATTCTTACAGTTTATTAGACTGGTTGTGTGGGTGTAATGTGCAAAATGCTTTTTTCTATTTTGGTGCTATAAAGTTCACTTTACTACATCCGTTTTGGTTGCAAAAGTAAAATGTAAATGTCAAAATGTAAGCCTTTAATGTAACAAACATATGCAATAGAAGTTGTACAAAGAATAAAAAGCACACATGCTAACATTTTATTTACTAATTAACAACATAAATTGTTAAGCAGAGTTGGATGATAAGTTTTCTGATACTACTATTGTAATTTACTTCCAAGGTTGAATAGTACAACTGTTATAAAAGTTTGTTTTTGATAATATGTCCAGACTATGTTGGCGAAAGATTTTGTAAATTGTCTTCTGCTATTTTGCGAATCTCTGGGGGCGTGCAAAATAGAAAAAATCAAGTGACCGGTGTTTTTCTACTTTGAAGAGAATAAAAACATTTTCTAGAAATACCATGCGGGAAAGCAGACTATGTGCCTTAGCAATGTGTTCCATTGAAAAACAATTACTGACATCAACACTAAACATCAATGAATTAGTTATTACTCATTCTGCTGATAGTAAGGAACGGCGGATGGATTTTATTTTCAAACAAGTTAATTAAATAGCATATTGAGTTTATTTTTTGTCTGTACTTAATTTTTGATATTAAACATTCAGACCCCCGGTGCCCTCCCATCCCAAAAAATCACGGGCCGCCACTGATCAAATGTATTAGGAGAAAAACAAAATAAATGTGGCTCCATCTTCAAAGTAGCCACACCATATCGTGAATATAGAATTCTATATTCACAGTAGTATCTACTCCTAATACATTTGATATACCTCCTCGCTTTTCTGCTTCCCTGATACTACGGACGAAATTTCAAATTCAAATTGTTCAAATTTCAAATGAGTAATTACGGAGATAAATTTCGTAAATTACAGTTTCGTAAAAGAATTTAAATTTGAAATATAATTATTCTCTGCATTTAAGGTAATTTTTAATTATGAACGGAATCGCGGCTGATAATGCCTTCCTTAAGTATGTTTAGACAGATTTTATTTAGCAAGAAAAAGAGCGAGGAGATAATATATTTTATTTTACCCCTGATACATTTGATATACCACCTCGTTTTTCAACTTACCTGATACTAGGGGCGTAATTTCAACTGTTAAATGCTGAGATATACCGGTGGTTATAGTAACTTTAAACTAATTTTATTTTTATTACAATTATACATATATTGTTAAAGTATTAACTGAGAGTATTTTCGTAAATTACACTCTCTTAAAAGAATTAAATTTAAAAAAAAATTCTCTGCATTTAAGGTAATTTTAATTATAAACGGAATCGGGACGGCAGATAATGTCTAAATTTTGTCTAGACAGACTTTTTTAGTCTGTCAAGAAAGAATATTTCAAGTAACTGAAGCCGAAACACTGCACATTCATTTGAAATTTCGTCCGTAGTATCAGGGTAGCAGAAAAGCGAGGAGGTATATCAAATATATTAGGAGTAAAACAAAATAAATGTGGCGACATCCTCAAAGTAGCAGCCACACTATATAGTGAATATAGAATTCCATATTCACATGCATTAGGAGAAAAACAATATAGAATTCTATATTCACAATAGTAGCTATATTTAGGATATAGTACAGCTACTATTGTGCAGATGGCGCCAATATATTTAATTTTACTCCTGATATATTTGATATACCTCCTCGCTTTTCTGCTGCCCTGATACTACGGACGAAATTTCAAATGTAGACTAATTACCGAGATAAATTTTGTAAATTGCAGTTTCATAAAAGAATTTAAATTTGAGAAATAATTATCCTCTGCATTTAAGGTAATTTTAAATTATGAACGAAATCCCGGCTGATAATGCCTTCCTTAATTTGGTTTAGACAGACTTTATTTAGCAAGAAAAAGAGCGAGGAGATAATATATTTTATTTTACGCCTGATTTTGATATACTACCTCGTTTTTCAGCTTACCTGATACTAGGGGCGTAATTTAAACTGTTAAATGCTGATATCATACCAGGTGGTTATAGTAACTTTAAAATATTTTTATTTTTATTATAATTATACATATATTGTTAAAGTGTTAACTGAGAGTATTTTCGTAAATTACACTCTAAAAAAAATGTAATTTAAAAAAAAAATTCTGTGCATTCAAGGTAATTTTAATTATAAACGGAATCGGGGCGGCAGATAATGTCTAAATTTTGTATAGACAGACTTTTTTAGTCTGTCAAGAAAGAATATTTCAAGTAACTGAAGCCGAAACACTGCACATTCATTTGAAATTTCGTCCGTAGTATCAGGGTAGCAGAAAAGCGAGGAGGTATATCAAATGTATTAGGAGCAAAACAAAATAAATGTGGTGTCATCTTCAAAGTAGTAGCCACACTATATCGTGAATATAGAATTCTATAGTCACATGTATTAGGAGTAAAACAATATAGAATTCTATATTCACAATAGTAGCTATATTTAGGATATAGTCGAGCTACTATTGTGTAGATGGCGCCAAAATATTTAATTTTACTCCTGATATATTTGATAAACCTCCTCGCTTTTCTGCTGCCCTGGTATTACGGACGAAATTTCAAATACAAAGGATGTCCGCTTGCATTTTTATCTTGACAGATTAAAAAATGTCCGTCTACACAGAATTAAGACATATTATCACTGGCGATTCAGTTAATAATTTATAATTTACTTTAAATGTCGAGCATAATTATTTTTCAAATTCACATTCTTTTAAGAAAGCGTAATTTGCTGAAAATAGTCATAGTAATTTATAGTTGTATTGGGATTAAATGAAGCACTGATAAAACGTATATATAATTAACTCTTTATTATTATAATAATGGTCATTAAGCATGACCAATTAGCAAAACTGCAGATATGAAATTTCGTCCGTATTATCAAGGAAAGCCGAGGAGCTAACAGATAATATATTTTATTTTACTCCTGATACATTTGAAATACCTCCTCGCTTTTCTGCTTACCTGATACTACGGAAGAAATTTCAAATGTAGACTTACCCAGATAAATTTAAAAGAATTAAATTAAAAAAAAGTTATTCTCTGCATGTAATTTTAAATTATAAACGGAATCGGGGCGGCAGATAATGTCTTAAATTCTGTCTAGACAGACTTTTTTACTCTGTCAAGAAAGTTTCAAGTACCTGAAACCGAAACACTCACTGCACATTCATTGGAAATTTCGTCCGTAGTATCGGGGTAGCAGAAAAGCGAGGAGGTATATCAAATGTATTAGGAGTAAAACACAATAAATGTGGCTCCATCTTCAAAGTAGTAGCCACACTATATCGTGAATATAGAATTCTATATTCACAGTAGTATCTACTCCTAATACATTTGATATACCTCCTCGCTTTTCTGCTTTCCTGATACTACGAACATGTGTAACATTAATTGTTTTTCAATGTGTTCCATTGAAAAACAATTACTGACATCAACACTAAACATCAATGAATTAGTTATTAATCATTTTGCTGATCGTAAGGAACGGCGGATGGATTTTATTTACATTTATTTGATTTCCGTTTCCCCCAATGTTTTGTATCTATGATACTCGTGCCTATGTGCCTTGTTTCAAGGCCAACTGAACTTTATCTTCAAAACATATTGATATCACATTATGGAATGTGTTTCAATTATTTTTCTAATGTATTCTGGTCCAAAATAGTGTTTACTTGTATGTGTACAGATTACTGGTTAAATACAACATATCATAATTATGAATTATTTATTTCTGCCTATTAGTTCTATTAATTATTAACTTAGCCACATATTTAATTGCAAAATGATATAGAATAGCTAGAACTTTCTTTCGAACAAAGTTAACAACTTCTGTATACGCAAGCAGCCTAAGCCATTTCTGGATATTACTAATTGAGAAGTATCCCAGATTATATAGTTATAAAAGCATGTGGTTTGTTGTTATAATTTTCAGCAACTTGTTTATATGAAGTTTGTTCTAAATATCGAAACTGTAGTTAATATTGCTCTCTTTCACAAATAATACAAGAAAGGGTATTGACCCGTTTGCATTAAATCAGTAAGAAAAAAAAATCATTAATGAAGCAAAAAGAACTTGTTTTTACATTTTTAACTATTAATAAAGTTCTGACATACCGTATGTGTCAATTTTCATTAGGTATTCAATGTTTACGTGCGATTTATACGTATACAAGTAATACGTGGCAACGTTGCACTCCTACTGTCCGTCACCAATCCCGGCAACAATCGACATCACAACGATTTTCTCCGATCTTCCCACTTCTCTCCACCAGATTTTACATTCAACGTTTAGCTGCTAACACATTGCGATCTAGTCTGCAATAAAAGCCGTCTTATTACTGGAACGGGAAACATCAAATGGCCGCCGCGATCTCCTGATCTAGTAGTTTATTATTATTTTCAGAATCCTTTTTTATTTACCTTATTTTTAATTTTATTAGAATTACGCTTTTGTTTGTGTCATGCAGCGTGAACGCAGCTTAATAATTCTCTGCATTTACTGAAAGGAAAAAGAAAAACAAATCCTTGCAACTCATAAATTTTTCTGAGCGCATTAGAAACACCCAAACCGGTGGTCGAATAGTTACTGCTAACCACGCTAACTTGTATTTACGAGCATGCATCGGTCGTGCTGGCATTGGAAAGGAAAGGAGGGGTACTATGTTGCCACGTACTGTATGGATTATTCGCCTATGGCTAATGAAAATTGTCACATGCTGAATAAGTATCTGCATATAAGTATCACTTGACACACCTTGTGTTATTTCATACCATACCAAATTATTTTGTGTTCTGCCATGGCACTCTTGAATTATAGGCATTTAAAAAGACACATGTAAATGTCGCTTTTTAAATTTAAACATAAATAACTCGAAAACTGTTAACTTTAACGAATAATTATGGTTTTGTTTTATATTTTATTTATTTCATTTGATAATATAATCCATATTAACTCTAAATGTAATATTTTAATTTACACTGAATTATCTTTCTATCTACTTTTAGGGGCGGTCTAAATGTCTAATCTTGGACCCCTATCATTTAATATATTTGTTAACAATTCTTCTATAAGTTATCTTGTTTTGGCCTATGCTGACAATTCAACAAAAATAATGGAAATGCTGGTACTCAAGATGCTGCCTATCTTCCAGAGAACCCGGACTGAGAATCGAATTCGTGGTCTTTAAGCAAATTAAAATTAAACATCGACAAATACTGCTTTATATCTTTCACTAGGAAACCGAATAGATTTTATTCCAATTATATTATGTGAATGACCTCGATGTTAGTTTTAAAGAAATGCTTCGCTTATCATGTTTTCCTTGTCACCTGTCAAGATTTTTGCAACATTGCTGCACTCAATTCACTGTTTTATGTGCTGACTCTTAGCAAGGTGGAATATGCAGTTGTCGTGTTGTATTCTATATTATATGACTGCTTGACTGCAACTGAATCCATAAAACGCAGTTATGAATTCTTAATATAAGTTGCTCCTAGATTGTCATGGTGTTGGATCACTAGAAGAAGGACAACAACTAATTAGTTCAAACCTTATAAAAAGAGTCATTCTTTTTAAGATCGATTCACCTGATTTGCTTGCCTTGTCCAAGCTCTAACTAAAGTGTATGAGGCACTTCTACTACAGAATGAATATTTTGCTGATGGCTCCTATGGTTCATTCTGCCAAGAATTTTAATAACTTTACTCTAGACGTATTCATTTGTTTGTTTTTTTAACTGATTTCCTATTTGTCTACATTAAGTTAAGTAAATTATTTGTCTAAATTGTTGAATGTAATTAATTTTTTAAGTATGTATTATCTGCGTTTTTTGTCGATATTATCTATATTGATTGAGGTAAACTGTTGGGCAATTTAATATTATTATTATTACCATATGTATATTTATGTATTAAAATTGGTTCAGCGTTATGCTTTATTTCTTATTATATCAGGGGTTATAGGTACAATATTCTAAAATTAGTTGAAACCGTACAGAATTGTAAGAGTCTTGAATTGAACATCGGGAACCGGATACTGACATAAAAGTTCCTGCTCTGAAGCTGTGGATAGTTATTCCAAGTCTCTAAATAATATAGCTCATTATGCGATATCTAAATTATCCTGATTCGAAAAGATCAAAATGTGGATTATTATATTAATAACAATACAAGACAATTTTTTTACTTTATTTGACAGTCACTAAAATGCCATTGCAAATAAAAATAGCAATAATTGTAGAGGCTTCAATATCGTACTACTTGAAAACTTCATTCGTTTCCTGTTGTTTTTATTCCACACGATCCAATTACAACTGCTATACAATACCAAAGCGTACGCTGGATGAAAAGATATTTATTACATTTCAACTGCGATTTTTTAAAATTTGTTTTTGATGATAGACATACGAGTTGTTGATTTCACGTACTCCACAAATTCCCCTTTTGATTAGTGAAATAATATATAACGATATACTTTTGAATATTATTTCTTGAAAAATGAACATTATATTGCTGCTTTAAAAGAAAAAGAATACATAAATATAAAATATTTAAAATCACATCCAAATACATGGCATATTATAATCTACTGTCCAACAAACAAACAAACATTAAATTGAAATATTTCTGTTTCTAATATTAAAATTAATTTATAAATTTTGCTAATTAAATCTGAGTATACGACGTTTAATTGTGAAACGTACATTCTAACAACAATAAATGGGGTGCTATTATTTTACACCTAATGGTACATTTGGCGACATTCATTGTCTGGTATCAAACTTAGTCATTGAACAACTGAATTGTTGACAGGAAAGTCCAGTATTGTAATATTTCCCCATGTTATTTTTTTAAGCAAATGTATGTACCGTACATTAAGGTAAACAAAAATTCAACATTTATGTGTATTAAATTCGTTTATTTACTATACAATATTATTTAGTTCACTTGAAGTAAGTTTAAGAAGTTCTATATATATTACATTATGATTTGTTTGAAAAATACAAATATTCATTCTACTTGACACAGACAATTTTCTAAACAAAAAGTAATGTTTACAAAATTGTTTAACGTTATCATTTAACATTATCGTTTAATGGTATCCTTTAACGTTGTCGTTTAGCGTTATCTATTACTGATACTAATTATAGAAATGATAGGCAATAATATTTACACTTTACAAGTTAGTTTTTGGTTTTGTACTTCTACCATCCATAAAGCGATAAAATATATAAAATTTGTATACATTTTATTTAACTGATTGTATACAATAATGTTCTAATTATTTCCAAGGTAATCTGCTTCAACATTAAGAAAAAGAAGAAAATGATATTGAGGGCCTGTACGGTAAACCAACGAAAACATTCCAACCAAATTCGACACAAAATATAATTAATTTCCAAGGGAATTCTCTATGATCTGTTTTAAAAGGGTGGGATTACCGTTTACGGTCTTGTTATTCGAAACCTAGAATAACTGACATCTAAAAGCATCAAATGGAAGTAGAACGAACATGCGCAATTTTTGAAAGCTTATGATTATTTTGTTAGACATCAATTTTTCAGAAATTGAATTTTAAACGTTGGAGAAAACCCTTCATCGTCAACTTTTGAAGAATTTAGTAATCTACCCCGCTGAATAATCAAACTTAGAAAAAAATTATCTGATTAAAGAAAATTAATTAATATGTCAAAATATTTAAAACAAGTTTTCTCAAAAATCCTTAGCAGTAGATTTGTTTGCTTTAGTTCACGTTAAAAAATGAATAAAAAGCTACCCCATTCTGCACTTATTTTTCGTTCAACTATTCTTTACTTTGTTTTTGTATATAAAATAAATGAAAATTAGGGAACCCACATTACAGTAAATGCTATTCTGGTAAAAATTATTCCCACGGTTACAAATGTGTAAATATTTGATCATAAATGAATTTTTATTGGCTTAGATATTGAGTTATTATTTCAAATATTTATTATATGTTCCCTATGTGTAAAAGTACTCGGACATCCTTGGCTTATTAAATTATGTGCTATACAAACAATATTACATTTCCCATTCACTAGCGAGGACCCTTAAGACGGGCGTTTACCAACAAATAGAAACTTATGCAACCTATGTTACTCGCGGAACGGGTCGACGCAAGGGGGTGTGAATAAGTGGAGCTACACGATATTCGGTTTCCATCACAGGGCTTCGGTTTTATTCATAGATTAAGGAATACTATAGATGGGAAACATAATGTATACAGAATGAGCTGTTGATGTTGTTGATGTTTTATAATAAGCCAATTTTCGCTTGCCCATAACTGTTATATTATTATACACTCGAATATTATAGGTATATATGACATTTAAATGCCAGTGACAGTTAGTAATTAAACTGTCACTCTGACTTAAGTCTGGAATAGCCGACTGATTCCGATAGATTTTCGTCTTTGCTAGGACCGGTAGAGATACCGTAAAGTGGGGATAGACGACGCGAAAAAGCTCGTGTGAAATGTGTGTAACAATGTTTACTGTTTAATGTTTTTTATCTTTAAAAATAATTACATAAATTTGATTTTTTCTTTATATCGTACATCAAATGTGCAACTGGCGCGTAGAGATCGTTTTTTTATTTTGTGTACCAGCCTTAGTTAGTAGACATTAATCAAATTCATGCATTTTTGTGGTTATTTCTAAGACACATAACTTTTTTAAGAAAATAAATTAGTACAAAAACGGACCTTCACGTTATAAATTGATACCTTTTGCATCACTTACCCAAATTTGAGATTCTAAAATTACAAAATGAGTTTAAAAAACGCGAAACGGTGATGCCTTAATTTTCGATAGGTAAACGCACCTCTTAAGTGTGTATTTCGTATTGCTAAGAGATTCCATTGAAGTAGTAGGTGAAGAGAGTGAATACATTTTATGCAATTTACAAATACTTACTTAGACGGAACATGTTTATTTAACCAATTAGCGTATACTTGAATAGATACATAGATATTCATTTCTACAAGTGAAAATCTTGAAATGTTACTGCTTAAAAATTATTGTTTGAAATTTTAAAATTAAAATTCCGGGCAGTTCCAATGTCCTACTGGGTTGTGTCAGCCGACCCACACTGTATATTACTTTAATTTGTCTAATCACAACTTTTATCTTCTTGAGAAAAGTTTTGGAAAGGCCTTTTGGTTATCGGATAAAACTTTATTATGTCGTTCCCGTTTTGATTAATGCTCAGCCATTCCTCCAGATAGTATTTCAGACAAACGTAATTTATTAATATTTAAAATGTTCAAGGGAGAACTCGGTTTTGTCGTACATGTCATATTAATCTTGTTTAAGGGTTATAACGTGTAACACACACGGGTATTGTTTGGCACGCAGCGTCAGTGCTTTGGGCAATATAAAATGAAGATATATTTTAAATCACAGCCTAGTGTGTATACCGAACAGTTTTTCCAGGACTTTGGGGATTTCATTTATACCACGTTCAGTCTACATTATTTCAACACAGTAGGTACTAGTTCTTTTTTTTACCAAATCGATTGTTCCTACAAAATTCTCTTCAGTTACCATAACCTTCGCAATATCTATACATTTTTGTTGTAATTATACCCTCGCTGTCTCGTATATGAACAAAGCGAAATAGTTAATCTTTCTGAATCTCTGGTTATTAAATATATAGTAAAATCGTTTTAGCAACCGACACAGCCAAAGTACCTACGAACTACAGACGACGATTCAATGCCACTACAAAATAACATTGACTGAAACAATTTCAGAACAACGAAATTAAACTATGTAATTAATGAATGTTAACGGTGCGGTCTTCGATACCTAACCCTAACGGGGGTCCATAGATGGAGCTGTGATTGCATATGGATTTTTTGCAGTTTTTATTATAACCCTTGATCAATAAAGAAACAAACAGAGAAATATTTATAATAAAGATAGTAATACAACAAAAATTAATACAGAAAGTATTCCTAAATTCAAATTAAAACACCCATCTAATGGAATTTTTCGGTACCATTTTAGGCGAAACCAAAAATCAAAATTCATTTTTTTTCGGATTCGACATCAGCATAGTGCCTTTTATAAATTGAGTTAATTTCGTTCTGTTTCTTCCAAATTTACTAATTTTATGATTTTTTTTGAAAAAACTAAGGGCACTAGGATTTTCAGAATAACTCAACCTGATGAGTGTGTTTTAACATTTACTGTGTGAAAATTTCATTGTTCTTGATTTACAACTTTTCGTTAAAGGAGCATCCTATTCTACCAGCACGACCACTCGACCAAACTGATAAAATTCTGATATCTTTGATTTATGGATAACGTAAGTACTAATTTTTAAAACTGTTATTTATTTCAATTGTTAATCAATATTTTTCCTGATATTTGTTTTCATTATAAGTAATGCCGGATTAGCCATATAGCAGAAGTAGCGAATGTTACGGGCCCCGCGTTCCTGGAGGCCCCGCACCTAGGGCAGAAAATGTTCAGCTTGTAAAATTCCGGTTCAATATCTTTTTCCAGCTCTGGCTTTTTACAGCATAAGATAAATTTTGTTGCGTGCTTTTGGCACTTCTGACTAATTTCATTTCAAAATATTAAATAATATCTGTTTACTTAAATGAGCAATTATTTAATTACTTAAGAATTCCAAATTAATTATAATATCATTCTTTTGGCTCATACTGTATACTATTTATTATTTTCTATACGCAAAATATATTCAAAACTTAAATATGTATTGCAATTCTACAGCTAAGCTTGTTTAACCTTCTTGAATAAACAGTTCTTTATATTTTTCCAACTACGTATCAATTTCGGTTAAAATAACGTCTACATCTAACATTTCTTAAAAATAACATCTGAATGACAACCTTTATAATCCAAAGTAAAATTCTTCTTATAAAGCAAATATTAGAGTCACGTACAACGATTTTTCTTAAATACCCTTTTGTATGACGCGACGACAACTAAATATTGGCGCCGCACGTGTACCCGGGTTATCAATAGCCCATTATTCAACAATACCCTGGGAACCAAGCCATTAAATCTATTACATCGTATGCGTCGTGTGCAAAAATTCCTTCTTGGAGAAGTCGAGAACCTTCTAGAATCCAAAAACAGGCGTGTTTCACCCCCCTCCAACAGTACGAATAAAAAGGCAAGACCGCTTAAAAATTGATTATTAATAGTTATTATCCGCCAAGTGACTGTAGACACATCGAAGTAATTTTATATAGACCCTTGCTGGTCGATGGCTATCATCTAATGGTTGACGCATAATTTCAAATGTTAAGATTGTTATCATCGTGTACGTAATATAGCCGTGTCAAAAGCTAGTCGAGTGACGATTTAACGTACATAGTGAGTGCAAAATTATCTAAATATCGTTAGTCCAACCTGAAAGAAGGCTTGGCAGATCCAGATGATGTACCTTATGGGAATTTGAAACGATCTTAACCATTGCCGTCGGATACCAACTTTCGTCAAACTAAGCGGAACAACATCTACCCCCGCAGGAGTCATCGACCGTTGCATCGTGTCTGCACACACCAAGGTAAATTACCGTATTAATTAGGTCTCAGAGCGGCTTAGAAATTATTGTACCGTCGTTGTAATAAATCTACGGCCATTGCTTCTAGTTGTGTAACAATAAAACTGTAATATTTAGTCCGTCGGATAACTTTTAAAATAGGATTAATCTGTATTTTTCTGTTCACATTGTTGTTGGAATCATTACACTACTGTAAACAATAGTATTAATCTGAAATTTCGAGTTCATTGTTAGAATCTTTGTACTATTGCCTATGTTATCGTAACTTTAAGTTAATCTTTTAAAAGTTCCAGTACGAATTATTCACTTTGTCAAATTCATCCATACATTAGTTGTTGCATTTTGTTCAAGAGTTAATATCCGATTTTAATTTACCATTTGTATTTGCAACCAAGATATTGTCATATGTTATTTGTGTTCATCTTTGTGTGACCACAATTTATTTTATCTGGCCAGAGTATTAAGTTAGGGATTGTTTAATCTAATGTAAAATGTGGAAGTGAAACATCAATGTATTGGTGTTAAATGTTTATTGTATTTTGCTTTAAATTGTCTTAGGTAATAAATATTGTTAAGTTTACGACACTTGTGTTTTAAATTAATTAATCCTCGTTCCTTGAGGCGACTCGAAAGCTCAGTGACTGTTTCCTATTTTAATTCACTAATATACCTGGAGCCACGATGTGCTAATTCTAGTGATAATAAATAAAATAAAAAAAAAATAACGATTCAAGTCAAAATAGGTGGCGTCCAATAATAACTTCATGCATAATCACAAGATCATTCATGTAAACAATTAGCCATCTAAAAGAATCAACACCGGTTACCTGAGGAACTTCTGATTGAGGAATTGTAAGACTTAAGATTAAGGTAGGTGAGTTTTGTCATTAAATTAAATATACGCATTTATTCACTCTTTGTTAATTCAATTATTAGTGGTATAAATTCAATTACAATAATAAATATTGAACGACCCTGGGATCACTGGATGCAGACTGCTACTGGGCGAATTACTCTGTTCTTGCATCCAGTACCGTTGCTAATTGCTAAATGTTTAATTAATCAAATCTTTTACCTAGTTCTCATATGAAACAATTCAGTATAGCAATTATTCAGCAACAATTTGGCGCCCAACGTGAATTGTTTAAATATTAATATCAGTATACATATACAGGGTGTTGTGAAATTACCACCCACTTTTTTAAAATAAATTTTTTTCTGATTATTTAAAAAAATTTTCTTTTTTAATTTTTATATATATATACAGAGTGATGCGTGTGTTTGGTGACAACACTTACTTATAATCAAATTAAATTATTTTGCTTGTTTTGTCATTTCTTTCAATTTTAGAATTCTTTCATTAAACATTATTTGAAAATAAAAATTTCTTAAAAATTTTTATTTTATTTTAGATTGGTTGGGGAAGGTACGCTTTGCTTTTCTTTCAATTTTAATAATTTTGTGGAACTATTTTGACATTTAATTTTGATATTCAGTTAATATTAATTGAATTAATTCAGTTTTGATTTTGTAAATATTGTAGTCTGATTGTACAGTGGTTGTTAATTTTGTAAATATGGCATCATTAACTATTAATGTAAGCTACTTACGTAAAGACGAATTAGTCTACGAACTGAGCTTAAGAGGGTTACCTACAACGAACGATGATACGGTAGAACAATTGCGAAAGGCTTTGAGACCATTGTTAAAACTAGAAAAACATAAAGAATCTTTGTCATATCCAGAGTATCAGGTAGATATTGACAAGGAATTAACGGAGCTTGAAGCTAAGCTCAAAGATCTTAAACCAACAATGGAAAAATACGCATTGTGACCGGGTGGTAGTTCTGCGGCTATTCAAACTCGCCTTCATCATTGTATGAATAGAATCA
Source organism: Amphimallon solstitiale (assembly GCA_963170755.1). Lineage (NCBI taxonomy): Eukaryota > Metazoa > Arthropoda > Insecta > Coleoptera > Scarabaeidae > Amphimallon > Amphimallon solstitiale. Next base: position 86,150,922 of record OY720681.1, on the reverse strand, counting down.
ATCGGTTACCTCTTGCACAGTTAAACGCGGAACAATCTCAGAAACGTACTCAAATTTTATTAGAATTGTTACAACACTTAGATACTATTGAAGTGGATCAGGTCACTGATGATCTACAGAGTGTCACATTAGGGAGTACGGGTGCAGCAAGTAATGCCAGTGGAACAACAGCACAAGCATCTAGTCCAATTACAGTATCGCGCGCGTCGCGTAATTTCTCGCCAGTCAGAAAATGGAATTTGAAATTTAATGGGGATTCTAGACAATTTTCGGTGCATCAATTTTTAGAAAGAGTTAATGAATTAAGAATTGCACGCGGAGTTTCAGAAAGCGATTTGTTTGAATCCGCCATTGATTTATTTGAAGGAAAAGCTTTGCTGTGGTTTAGGTCAAACAGACATAGGTTTGACAGTTGGCCGACTTTATCGGCATTATTGTGTAAGCATTATGAGCCACCAGATTATCAATCTAGATTGTTTCAAGATATTTTGTCAAGAACTCAAGATCCATCTGAGTCATTCATAGACTATTTTTCATGCATGTTATCAATGTTTAGACGTTATGGGGAAGCATCGGAGGATGTGCAATTGGGAATTATATCTAGAAATTTATCACCTTTTTATATTATGCAATTGCCAACAGTAACGACATTGGCGGAGCTTGAGGATGAATGCCTCAAGCTCGAGAAAAAGAAATTTAGGGCAGATAGTTTTCGTCCACCGGCACGCAGGCGTAACACCTATGTAGAGCCAGATTTTGCTTTCGTGTCGACATCTGGTGTTGAGCGCGAAGCAGTGAATAAACCTGCAGTAAATTCAGTTAAAGCATCTTCAGACAAAGTGTCTAGAGATTTTCGGTGTTACAATTGCGGAGACCGAGGGCATGGATTCAATGATTGTAAGAAAGCTCGAAAGAAATTTTGTTATAAATGTGGTCAACCTAACGTGACCGTAGGCACATGTCCTCGATGCTCGGAAAATGCAAGGGGGAGACGATCGTACGTCGAGAGGTCGTCCCCGTCGCTGTTTCCTCGACCCCAGCCTCTGTATTATCAAATACCGGTAAAATTTTTCTCGATTATGTCATTTCTCGTGTTTCTGGAGATCAACGCCCATATTTAGAAGTTCAAGTAAAGGGTTATCCTGTAATAGGTTTATTAGATTCCGGAGCCTCTAGAACACTGGTTGGCTCGCGTGGCTATCAAATTTTGAGTAATTTGGGTTTTTGTCTGAAACCGCAAGCTCTTGAGTGTACAGTTGCGAACGGACAGGTGTGTGTAAGTACAGGATTTGTTACTGTACCTTTTTGCCTAGAGGGCAAAGTTTGTTTAATTGATGTTTTAGTTGTGCCTGACTTGCCACAAACATTAATTTTAGGAGTAGATTTTTGGATGGCCATGAACATAGTACCTGACTTACGTCAGAATATTTGGCACTTTAGTAAATAGGACCCTGAAATTCATATTAATAGTATAGCTAGTGCTACCTCTTTGAGCGTTGATCAAAAGAACCTATTAGATCAATTAGTCGCTGAGAAAACAGTACTCATGAGCAAATCATTAGGTAAAACTCATTTAGTATCTCACGAAATTCAATTATTGCCAAATACTAAACCCATTAAACAACGATATTATCCTGCGTCACCAATCAAACAACAAGCTATTGACCAGGAGATAAAAAAAATGTTAGAGCAAGGAATCATAGAACCTAGTAACAGTCCTTGGGCCTCACCTGTTTGTTTAGTTCAGAAAAAAGATAATAGCTATCGTTTTTGTGTTGATTATCGTAAATTAAACTCTGTCACTCAAAAAGATTCGTATCCCTTGCCCTATATTTCTACCATTTTGGATCAATTAAGAGATGCTAAATATTTAAGTTCTTTAGATATCAAGAGTGCATATTGGCAAATTCCTGTCGCGGAGAGTTCTCGTGATTGCACTGCCTTTTGTGTGCGTGGCGGCTTATACCGTTTTGTACGCATGCCGTATGGTCTTACAGGAGCGCCTGCCACATGGCAGCGTCTCATGGATTCTGTTCTTGGAGCTGACCTCCAACCTTCTGTTTTTGTATATCTTGATGATATCGTTATTATTTCGCAAACTTTTGAATCCCATATGGCCACTCTAAATGAAGTTTTTGACCGTCTTCATAATGCAGGACTTACCGTGAATTTTGCCAAGAGTCAATTTTGCCGTCCTCAATTAAAATACTTGGGTTATGTAGTTGATGAACTGGGATTGCGCCCAGATCCTGACAAAGTACAATCCATTTTAGACATCCCACCACCTAAGAATGTCAGGGAAGTACGAAGATTTATCGGAACTGCTTCTTGGTACAGACGTTTCGTACCACAATTCTCCACCATCATTGCACCCTTGACTAATCTTACTAGAAAAAAGACTCCATGGTCTTGGACCAATGAATGCGAAGAGGCATTCAAACAGCTAAAGGAAAAACTTGTTTCATCTCCACTACTGGTTTGTCCTGATTTCTCTAAGACCTTTATTCTTCAAACTGATGCTTCAGCTTATGGCCTTGGGGCCGTTCTCACCCAACAATATGACGATGGGGAGAAAGTTATTTGTTATATGTCTCGTTCTCTGACTGCTCAAGAACGTAAGTACAGTGCTACTGAGCGTGAATGTTTAGGTGTTATTTGGGCTATTGAGCATGTGCGTCACTACGTAGAGGGGTATCACTTTCAGGTAATTACGGATTGCCACTCTTTATTATGGTTGCATAATTTAAAGGACCCTCATGGTCGCCTGGCCAGGTGGTCATTGCGACTGCAGCCCTATGATTTTGAAATGATTCATAGAAAAGGTTCGGAAAATGCCGTCCCTGATTTTTTGTCACGCTCCGTCAGTACCACTGTTGATTTAGTTCAGGCTGAAGATCCCTTACCTCCCATCGATCGTTGGTATCTTAAAATGATTCAAGAAGTGCAGGATAAACCCCATCGTTATCCCTTATGGCGTGTGGAAAACAATAAATTGTTTAAATATATCAAACCTCGTTACTCCGAACTTAGTCATCCCAGTCAGGAGTGGAAATTAGTTCCTCCACGAGAACGCCGCACCTCAATCATTCAATCTTGCCATGACGATCCCACTTGTGGACATCCAGGAATTTCTAAGACCATCTCCCGTGTTTCCCAAAAATATTTTTGGCCCAAAATGGCCACCAGCGTTGCCAAATATGTCAGGAAATGTGGGACCTGTCTCAGTATTAAATCGGAAAATAAACCACCTGCAGGACATCTGCGTAGTAAAGCACCCACTGCCACCAGACCATGGCAGATAATTTCTGCGGATTTAATGGGACCCTTGCCCCGTTCCACTAAGGGATATTCATATATTTTAGCTGTTTGTGATATTTTTAGTAAGGCCACCTTAGTGTTTCCCCTGCGAACTGCTACAGGCGCTAGTGTCACTAAAGTTATTGAAGATCATGTGATACTTCTTTTTGGAGCCCCTTCTCATTTAATAGTTGACAACGGTGTTCAGTTTAAAAGTAAAGTTTTTCAAAAAATGACCCAGAATTATAATATTCGAATAGCCTACACTGCGCTTTACCATGCACAAGCCAATCCTACAGAACGCGTCAACAGGACAATTAAAACAATGTTAACTGCTTATGTTAAAAATAATCACAAAACCTGGGATCAGTATTTAGCAAAAATCGGTTATGCCATTAGATCATCTGAACACGAAGTCACTAAGGTAACTCCAAATTTCATCAACTTTGGTAGGGAAGTCACTTTAAGTGGCAATGATGAGAATTTTGTTCCGAATGAAGCTGAAACACCTATTTTGAATATTGATAATAAAAAGTTAGCTTTTGCCGCGCTGTATAAAGACATACAGGCCCGTATTAAGAAAGCGCATCTGCGCAGTGCTCATGATTACAATCTCAGACGACGACCTATTAAGTTTGTGGTAGGACAGCAAGTTTGGAGGAAGAATAAAGTTTTATCGGAAGCTGCTAAGCAGTTTGCTGCCAAGCTTGCTCCTAAATATTCAGGACCCTTTGAGATAGTTCGTATTGTGTCGCCTTGGGCATATGAACTTATTGATGACCAAGGTCGAATTTCTACTTGGCATATCCAAGACCTAAAGGCACACCCGCCAGACTAGACAAAGATTTTTTTGACCTGCTGTTGGGGTCGATAAGAATTCCACAGCCGTGTAACCAGCGTGGGGTAAAAGTCCCCTAAATGGATCAATATATTGCGCAACCACCATCTTAATGCAATCTTTTCATATTAAGAAAATTTTTGACCTGCTGTTGGGGTCGATAAGAATTCCACAGCCGTGTAACCAGCGTGGGGTAAAAGGCCCCTAAATGGATCAATATATTGCGCAACCACCATCTTAATGCAATCTTCATATTAAGAAAATTTTCGATCTGCTGTTCATTCCACGTTTTCCTTTTAATATTTCGTTGAATTTGTTGCTTGATATACCTATTAGTTTTGATTAAATTTATTTGGTGGAGTGAATTGCTTATGACCTTTAATGTTTGACTTTTCTCAATTTTGTCCCTAAATGTAGCTTTGTGTGCAAGAGTGTCATCTTGTAGTTGTTAAAAATTTGTGTGCAAGTGTTTGGTTTTGTCATGTATGCATGGTGTTTTGATTTGTCATTTGAGATGACATTTTGGTTTGAGGTGTTGTCGGGGTATAAAGTCCCCTTCCCCTCTATTGTGTGGTAGTTTAGCTACTTTGTGCCACTCACTTGTTATTTATGATTGTAGTTTAGCTACTGGTTTTGGTTTGTGATGACCCTCGTATGCGAGAATTTAATGTTGGTTTTTTTTTAAGAATTCATTTGAACTTTTGTACAAATACCTGTACACTCTAGTCAGTCTGGGGGTGGCCCAGGACAAATTATCCCAATTTAGACTTCGTTACTTCATCATCACCCGTGGTTTGTTTACCTTTTTATTTATTCCTTTTATTCTTTTTTCAAGAGCGTGGTTTTGTCATGTTAGCATGACGCTTTTTGATGTTTTAGTTTTGTCATTTTAGATGACTATTTTTGGTGGAGGTGCTGCCGGGGTATAGAGTCCCTACCCCTCCAATTTTGTTTCGTAGTAAAGCTGCGTGTGCCACCTGCTTGATTATTTAATGTTGGTAATATTATTGTTAACAGATAAACTGTCTGGATCGGGTGATGACTGAATTATACCAATTTTGACTTTGTTTTCTCTCACCGATTGCGTCTTTCGGCCCCCCATCCCCTTCAAAATTTTCTACCGTGAGCTTCGGCTAAACCCGGGTTTGTCGCTGCACCATAATTGCGTGGTTGCAGGCACCCAATTTTGACTTATGTCGACAATTCGACTAACGATTCCACTGCGGGAGAGCGGTGTCAAGTCCGTGGGGAGTATTCATCCATTTTCAGGGGGAGGTGGATGGTCTCCTATTCTTTTGCTTACAACCTAGTCTTGACCCTTTTTTGTTGCCCGACACCGCCATCTTATTTTTTTTTGTGCTTTGGTCTTCATAGGTTGGCTTTAAATGTAGCTGACGAAGACCAACTTTACTTAGTTTTAAGGAATTTCACGTGGGAGTTGGTTTATTTGTAATCTTTTGTCAAAATTTATTGAACCTTTTTCGGCCTAACTTATTAACTTTTATTGTAGTGCATTGCCTACATTTTAATATAACCTTGTATCAAAATTAGTATAACGCCTTTAGGATATTTTCAGTTTTCTTTGTAACTTCGGTTGCATTTTAATATGTACCCTGTATCAAAATTTATGTAACGCCGTTTGGATATTTTTATTAACTCTCATTGTAGCATTGTCTACATTGATAGTTTCTGTTCAGGTCAGCCTGTGTCAGTAGTTGTAAGAAACTTTTTTCTCTTTTTCGTCATTTTTCAAAATTCACCTAACCCCTTGTTTAACTTTACTTAGCCTTCAGTTGTGGATTACCGTCTACTCTTTTGTGTACCGTTGGAGATTATGTGTTTACTCGTCGTGTCTGCCTACGAATGTATTTGGGAACTAACTTTATGCTTGGAAAATTTTGTTCATATCATAATACCCTGGTGCTTTCTTTTACTTAATCGGAAAGTTACTGAAGTAACTTTCCTAAGGCACTTAAGGGGGGATTTGTTGCGTGCTTTTGGCACTTCTGACTAATTTCATTTCAAAATATTAAATAATATCTGTTTACTTAAATGAGCAATTATTTAATTACTTAAGAATTCCAAATTAATTATAATATCATTCTTTTGGCTCATACTGTATACTATTTATTATTTTCTATACGCAAAATATATTCAAAACTTAAATATGTATTGCAATTCTACAGCTAAGCTTGTTTAACCTTCTTGAATAAACAGTTCTTTATATTTTTCCAACTACGTATCAATTTCGGTTAAAATAACGTCTACATCTAACATTTCTTAAAAATAACATCTGAATGACAACCTTTATAATCCAAAGTAAAATTCTTCTTATAAAGCAAATATTAGAGTCACGTACAACGATTTTTCTTAAATACCCTTTTGTATGACGCGACGACAACTAAATATTGGCGCCGCACGTGTACCCGGGTTATCAATAGCCCATTATTCAACAATACCCTGGGAACCAAGCCATTAAATCTATTACATCGTATGCGTCGTGTGCAAAAATTCCTTCTTGGAGAAGTCGAGAACCTTCTAGAATCCAAAAACAGGCGTGTTTCACCCCCCTCCAACAGTACGAATAAAAAGGCAAGACCGCTTAAAAATTGATTATTAATAGTTATTATCCGCCAAGTGACTGTAGACACATCGAAGTAATTTTATATAGACCCTTGCTGGTCGATGGCTATCATCTAATGGTTGACGCATAATTTCAAATGTTAAGATTGTTATCATCGTGTACGTAATATAGCCGTGTCAAAAGCTAGTCGAGTGACGATTTAACGTACATAGTGAGTGCAAAATTATCTAAATATCGTTAGTCCAACCTGAAAGAAGGCTTGGCAGATCCAGATGATGTACCTTATGGGAATTTGAAACGATCTTAACCATTGCCGTCGGATACCAACTTTCGTCAAACTAAGCGGAACAACATCTACCCCCGCAGGAGTCATCGACCGTTGCATCGTGTCTGCACACACCAAGGTAAATTACCGTATTAATTAGGTCTCAGAGCGGCTTAGAAATTATTGTACCGTCGTTGTAATAAATCTACGGCCATTGCTTCTAGTTGTGTAACAATAAAACTGTAATATTTAGTCCGTCGGATAACTTTTAAAATAGGATTAATCTGTATTTTTCTGTTCACATTGTTGTTGGAATCATTACACTACTGTAAACAATAGTATTAATCTGAAATTTCGAGTTCATTGTTAGAATCTTTGTACTATTGCCTATGTTATCGTAACTTTAAGTTAATCTTTTAAAAGTTCCAGTACGAATTATTCACTTTGTCAAATTCATCCATACATTAGTTGTTGCATTTTGTTCAAGAGTTAATATCCGATTTTAATTTACCATTTGTATTTGCAACCAAGATATTGTCATATGTTATTTGTGTTCATCTTTGTGTGACCACAATTTATTTTATCTGGCCAGAGTATTAAGTTAGGGATTGTTTAATCTAATGTAAAATGTGGAAGTGAAACATCAATGTATTGGTGTTAAATGTTTATTGTATTTTGCTTTAAATTGTCTTAGGTAATAAATATTGTTAAGTTTACGACACCTGTGTTTTAAATTAATTAATCCTCGTTCCTTGAGGCGACTCGAAAGCTCAGTGACTGTTTCCTATTTTAATTCACTAATATACCTGGAGCCACGATGTGCTAATTCTAGTGATAATAAATAAAATAAAAAAAAAATAACGATTCAAGTCAAAATAGGTGGCGTCCAATAATAACTTCATGCATAATCACAAGATCATTCATGTAAACAATTAGCCATCTAAAAGAATCAACACCGGTTACCTGAGGAACTTCTGATTGAGGAATTGTAAGACTTAAGATTAAGGTAGGTGAGTTTTGTCATTAAATTAAATATACGCATTTATTCACTCTTTGTTAATTCAATTATTAGTGGTATAAATTCAATTACAATAATAAATATTGAACGACCCTGGGATCACTGGATGCAGACTGCTACTGGGCGAATTACTCTGTTCTTGCATCCAGTACCGTTGCTAATTGCTAAATGTTTAATTAATCAAATCTTTTACCTAGTTCTCATATGAAACAATTCAGTATAGCAATTATTCAGCAACAATTTTATGATACATTTTTCATTTTTATTTATTTATTTTTCATTAAAGCACGGACCTGTGAAATACTGGATAATATCACCCTGATCATTATGAGAATTAGGGAACATAATTTATAAGTTTATGACTAACTGGCAACTGCCTAAAGGAGAATGGAATTAAGTGGTCAGTGGGGTTATGTGGACAGTGTTTGAATTTCGTAGTAAAGTGAACAGAAAAGTAGCCAACGTAATTCTAGGTTGAGGTAAAATGACGCTCATATTATGCCACTCAAACCACGGTCAATTGGCACCATTTCTATTTAGTTTAGTGTTGGTGTTTGCAATAAATAATCAGGTAATTTTTTTTCTATTCTTCTAACTTTGAATGACCCAGAAGGTTAAATAATGTTATTGAAAAAAATGGAGCTGGTACAAAATATTAATTTTTTATATCATTTGTTTATGTTTTTCGTTTCTAAAATAAAAATTAAAATTTTCAATTTAATTTAGGAACAATAATATGGTTGGTCAAAAACAAACCAATTTCAGTTAAAAGACAACACTTTTTAAGGAAATGACTATTGATTATTGAGATAACCAATCACATAATGGCTCATGCCCTAAATGCGTATCCAGAGTAACGTAGATTGTAGCAAAGCCTGATTTACCAAATTTCATGAAAAAGTCATGAAATGTCAAATCACTGCCCAGATTATATTGGCCGCAACGGTACATCGAAAATAGCTGCGCCATCTATTAGGAAACAAGGTAAATATATTACGTTTTTGCGCAAAATTCTATTACAAACTCTCATGTCGCTGGGACAACACTGGGCAGGGTAAAAATAATATGTAAAACTAAATTATACATTCATTTGGTATTTATAATTATTGAAGAGTACGCCATTCGAACATAAGGTAATTAGAACTAGAGCATTTCATAATTTTCATAGCATTATTAAATGGCAATTATGATTATGATGCAGGTGTAATAAAAATATTTGTAAGAATTTTGTAACTGACAGAGAACTAATAAATTAAATATTTTATTTTATACAAATTTTTTACAAAAATAAATATTTTAGTGAGTAGTGCGTACCATACCTGTTATATAATATCAATCTTTATTTTTGAATCAATCCTGCGACCGTATTCCAGCTATACATAGGCGAGATAGGGAAGTGGATCCGATTTCACTCAGACTAGACCGCCTCGTGTTTTGTCGGCTCTCGGGGAAACCAGTAGGTAATACGGTACCGAGAGCCGACAAAACACGAGGCGGTCTAGTCTGACTGAAATCGGATCCACTTCCCTCTCTCGCCCATGTATAATTCCAACTACTGTGTCCAACTATAATTTCCAAATTATTCAGTCGATACTCGGCAGCCAGTCGTACAGTAGTTTCCTTTATGGTTTTGATAAATTCGCGACCGAACCGGATAAAGTTACTGCACAAGTGAGCCGAGATCCGATTCATTATCAACCGACTCTCTCGGTTCGCGACCGAACCGGATAAAGTTACTTCCTAAGTGAGCCGAGATCCGGTTCATTGAAATTTAGTGAACCGGCTCCCTCGGTTCCCTGCTGGGAATCAGTTCACGGAACCGGTTCGTTTGCGGACGACCCACCTGTAAGTAATAGCTGTGGTCAGGCCCGGACTGGCCAGGTCTGCAGGTCCGCGATCGCGGAAGCCTCCCGCCCCGAGGGGGGCCCGAAAGGGCCCCCACATAACGTACAAAAAGAGTTTTTCTCTTATTACAAGTTATTTTGTGTTCTTGGTACTGTTTTGTTTACATTTTCCAAAAGTAGAACACGTCCAACAACCCACCATTGTTTTTCAAAGTCAAAAGGGCTATGATATTTCAACTCTCCTGAATACCAACCAAACTAAACAGCAAAAAAGTGAAATTCAAACTAGAAGATTGGTTATCCAACGTTTGATAGACATAGTTTTGTTTATAGGAAGGCAAGGCATTGCCTACAGAGGTGACAAAGCAGAAGCAGCCTACGCTTCGATTCCTTACAAAATCATGGCAATTTCCTTGAACTGGTCATGTTGGTGGATAAATATCATGCAATTTTGCAAAGCCATGTAAAAAAAATGTATCGAAGACAGCAAAAAGCACAGAATAAAAATAAAGGACAAAAGAGAAGCCACAAGAAAGCAATCTAGAAAGCCCATTGGACGAGGATCAATGTTGACTTTTTTATCAAAGACTTTCATTAACAAGTTAATCAAGATAATTAGCTCGATGGGTCGAAACATTATTTTGAAAGACCTTCAGGGTAGCATCATCTACAGCGTAATGGTGGACAGCACCCAAGATATAGCTGTCATGGACCAATTGGCAATATGCGTCCGCTATGTCGTTCAAGGAAAAGTGTATGAAAGACTTTTAGAGATTGCAGTTGTTAATGACTCAAGTGGACTTGCATTGTTCGAGCTTATAAAATTAAAATTACCTGACTCTGAGTATGGCATTGCAACGTCAAATATTATTGCTTGTTCGTTTGATGGAGCCAACAACATGAAAGGCTGTTACAATGGGCCACAAGCCCATTTAAAAAAAGAAAATGAAGACCTTATTTATACCCACTGTATGCGCACGTACTGAACCTAGTTGTAGCTGACTCAACAGTGAAGTTACTACAAGCTGAGAACTTGTTTGGATTAGTGGAAGAATCTGCGGTATTTCTAAGCTCATCGCACAAGAGAATGGCCGTCTGGGAAAAGGAAACAAAAAGAAAACATACTGCTCATGACAAGTTGTACAGATTGCAAAAAATAGGAGCAACGAGGTGGTGGAGCAAACATAAGGCTATTTCATCAATTGTTGATGAAGAATTCTTATACAGTGAAGACAGTGTAAATTCAGCTAAATTCTTCAATTTTATTTCTGTTTTAAAAGAAATCTCTGATGGAAGTTTTGACAGCAAATCTCGATTCACAGCAAGAAACCTGATAAGTCAATGGTCCAAATTTGAAAACTTGTTTATGTCGTTTGTTTTACTAGATTTGTTTTTGGTCACTTCCCCTGTTTCTAAGTACTTCCAAAGTAAAACCATTGATTATGCCTTAGCTTGGATCTTGGTACAAACACTGCTCCAGCAAGTTAAGGACAAAAGGAATGACGCGCATTTTGAAGTATTATACACAAACACAAAAACCTATGCAAGTGCAGTTAATCTTAAGCTAGACGAAAATGACATTGATGTCGAGTTAGAGTAGGACTTTAAGAGAAAAAGAACGTCAAAGCAGAAATTGATGCCCGGTGAAAAATCAAAAGATAAAGCTGACTCTATTTCAACAGTTCAACATTACAAAATTGTATATTTTGATATTTTAGACTGTGTATTTAGAAAGATTTTGCGCAAACAAAAACGTTTTATAGGATTGCTCTTGGTTGGACCCCAAAAAGTTTGACTCTATCTTGAAACTCGAAACATTCCCCACAGAAGCCCTGCACTGTGTAAAATTGAAAGAGGTCGGCTGTTGATAGAGCTGCGACAGTTTGCACAAGAATACAGCAACTTCATAGCGGCAGAGTCCACTGAGAACTACGGAGACAGATGCAGTGACGAAGAAAACGATTTGGACCCAACGGCAGCGGAAAAAATGCTGACATTTACTGCCCTGAAAATAGACAATGTTTCCAGTGTTTGACATGTGCTTTTTCTGTTCTGTTTGTACTTACTCAATCTGGACTGTTTACCAACCTGTATATTGCATATAAATTTGTTCTTACCATTACACCTTGTACCCAAGTCACATGTGAACGAGTTTTTTCTAAACTTAAAATAGTCAAAAATCGACTTCGGTCGTCTTTAAGCCAAGACCTTATGTCCAGTCTGCTTTTTATTAAAGTTGAGTGGGATTTATTTTATGATTTGGACAAAAATAAAATAGTAAATGAGTAGCTTTAACAAGTGAGTTGCTTACAAAGAAGCTGTTACTCTAGGGCTAGGGGAGTAAAATGTCGAATCATCTCAGTTAAGTTAAGCCCCTTCTATTCTAGTATAACAACATTGTAAACTGTTAAATACACAGGATTTTTTAAAAAATGTTAGTATTATTTTTCTAATCCCTAAAATCCGTTTGTCATTATTTTTATTACACAAATAATTTTGACATAATTCGTTAATGCTTTGGTGTGAATAAAATACTGCACTTTATTTTGAGCTCCGTTGTAATTATTGGCAGTTCTACAGCATGTGTTTTGTAGTGCTGTGGTATCCTAAAAATACTGTGAATTTCTTATTTTAATAAATAATAAAGTCAACAAAAGTCGAAAATCATAATATTCGTGTAAAAACCTAGCTGAATTTCTTCTTCTTTATAAGTGCCAAAATAACGTAAAAACGCGTTTTCATTGTTTTCAAGCACCTAATTTTCAAAAATTTCCCCGGTCCCCTGTTTACTGAGGGGTATTCCATTCCAGACCCCCCCCCCCCCGGTAGAGAGCCCCTTTACAGGTTTTAGCTGAGGGCCCCAAATGGTCCCGGTCCGGGCCTGGCTGTGGTAATAGTAACCTGTGGGAGCTTGCATTCGCACTATATCTTGGAACAGCCTATCCAATATCCTGTGAGAATGATTTGATTACAATTCTTGGTACGTGTGCATTTGGTTGCATATACGGCAAAATAAATTTTAATTCAATTCATGGAATTTAAGAAAAATATCACTAATAATATCACACTAATATTCCGATATACGAAACTGAACATATACTAAGTGAAATATAAAAGAGGGCGTCTATAGTGTTAAATGGGTCCCTCCCTGTTAGGTGTTTTGATGTTTAAAGTTATCAAATTTGAGGTTAACTGATAATTCTAGATATTATTTTCAAGTTGTGAAAGATAGATGTTGTTTTTGAAAACATTATCAAAGGTTTGTGAATAAATATAGTGGTAATTTTGTTCTACTGTGTATTTAGCATACTTTTAGTATAAGTTTAGTTACAACTAGATACTTGAAAACAGCAAGCAAAATGGTGAAATACTTAACCCAAGAAGAAGCCACTAACATTGACTTGGAATTATTTAATGAATACAAGTTTAGTGTAGATCAGTTGATGGAATTGGCTGGCCTTAGTTGTGCTAATGCAATTGCAAAGTCTTACACGAAAGAGCAATATTCCAACAAAAAGATATTAATATGTTGTGGTCCTGGGAATAATGGTGGTGATGGTTTAGTATGTGCAAGACATTTAAAACTATTCGGCTTTAGTACAGCAGTATATTATCCTAAACGAACTGATAAACCATTGTACCATAATTTGACATATCAATGTTCATCAATGGACATTCTTTTACTTGACAGTCTACCACATGAGTCTGATATTCAACAGTATGGCCTAATAGTTGATGCACTGTTTGGTTTTAGTTTTAAACCACCAGTTCGATCAGATTTCGTGCCTGTGATGAATTTAATGAAAACTTCAAGAATACCAATCATTAGGTAGTATATAATACAAACCCCACATTTAAGTCATTTTGCGATATAGAACTAATATAGCATTCAATACAAATTGTTGTTTAATTCTTGCTTCAATTTTTGTGAAATTGTCATATATTTTCCAAGAATGAGATATTTATTTTTGTTATTTGCAGCATAGATATACCCAGTGGATGGCATGTTGAGAATGGAGAACCAGAAGAGGGTGGTATAAAGCCTGATATGTTAATATCGTTAACAGCACCAAAATTATGTGCTAAGCATTTTAAAGGACAGTATCATTATTTAGGTGGTCGATTTGTACCTCCAAAGTTAGAACAGAAATACAATTTACATTTACCAGACTATCCAGGAACTGAGTGTTGTGTACTTTTGAATCAAAATAATTGTAAAATATAACATTATGTTATTCATGCTTTGTTAATTTGAGTTTCTTAAATTTTATGCATAAATTATAAACCAAGGCCAACAATACCTTTATACTGCCAGACTTATTTATTTAAGCATTTATAATTATGGTAGTAAGATAGGAAACATAAAATGACAAAATAGCAATAACATGATTAAGGTTGCTGAATAAAGCCATATATGGTAAGTAGAACCGTAGAACATTAGACAAAACTGGGGATCAGCAGTCGGGTTTAGAGTATGTAAATGTTAAATATAAATAGTTATACCTACATATAACAGATAAATTCTGCTTACTGGCTGATAGTGATTACCAGCGAGTAAGCAGAATTTATATGTTATAAATAGTTATATTTCTGACAAATTATGTACTTGTGACTGGCGATCCTTAGTCATAACGTTCATCCCGGAGAGAAGGGATTAATTTATAGGACGAGATGGAAATCAGAACTTAAAAACAACAATTAAACCATATCTGTATGAAGTAAAGGCTGTATTACACTTACCAAGTTCTTGGCCAAGTTATTGACCAAGAACTTGGTCAAGTTAAAATTGACGACAAGTCGTGTATTACACTTGCCAAGTCAACTTGATCAATTTCTTGGCCAAGAACTTGGTGGCTTAGAACATGTTCTATTTTTCCTCTCAACTTGATCAAGTTTTTAGTGATTTCTAGTAATATTCATGTTATAAAGTTTTTTGCCAACTGTGTAAAATGTAAACACAAATTCCATTTTAGAATAATGTTAAAAATGACATGTTAATTTGATACTTCTTGAAAGAATTGTATGCGTAAATTATTTATTTTCTCTTGTATCTCTTGTGCAGTAATTTTTACATTCAATATCAAACACAAATCTTCGGTAACTTTATTAATTTTTATATTTCGTACTTTTGCACTATTGGTACTGCTAATTCACCTAAAAACTTGGCCAAGAAATTGATAAGTGTAAAACAGTCAAGGTCAACAATAACTTGATCAAGAACTTGCCGACAATTTCTTGGCCAATAACTTAGTCAAAAACTTGGTAAGTGTAATACAGCCTTAAGGCTTTGAAGCATTTTCTAGTCATACTCATTTTTATTACCAAACAGGCAAAACCCAAAGCAAGGTTACATACCTATAGATAGATAGATAGATAACTTTATTCATACGTGACATTTTACAAAATGTATGGACATATCAATAATAATGATGATATAAATAAAAATATTGTATTTAACAGCTCACAGAAATAACATAAAATACAAGCAAAACAATTATATCCACATATCACAATTTCGTCATATGTTCAATAAACTCCTGGATCTCGTAGTAAGGATCCTTTTTTAGATAATTTTTCATTGTCTTAAATGTTTTGTTATTCACTTGCTTCTCTTACTCAGAAATTATTGTCATTGCCTTTTTTGCAAAACTAAAATCTCGTCCCAATGTGAGAAATCTCCCAGCCGCATAATTTCATAACTCATGACGGAATGGAAAAGAACGTAATTATGGCATTAACAGTTCCTCGAAATCCATCTCACATGTTAAGTTGCTTAAGGTGTACGGTCATGAGCAGTAAAAAGTAAACTAGTATTGAAGCTGTTCTGCGATATTTGCACTAGCTTGTTAGGGAGTTCATAAAAATACGGAGTGGCATGCTGTCTCTCTATTCCATGTTCCCCAAGAATCTTCTGTACCTCCCCGTTAAGATTAATCGAGTGTGAGACTTGTCTGATTGATTTGATCTAATATGACGTTTCGGAAAAAAGACGAGTAAGAAAATTACTTGGACTGCATTGTGTAAACAGCCCGGATATGGATATACTTTTTATGATTACTTGAATACTGCTCTGTTCTCGAGAACGGTGAAGTTCATCTAAAAGAAGTAACTATAAGCTATTTATAGATAAAAAAGTATACCTAGTACAAAAAAACAAGAACAATATCTACTTGTACTGGTGGCTAATATATGTCCAAAAATGACATAAAGAACATTAAAAATTCAATTCTAAACTTAATTTGTAGCTAGTCACGTCAAAGGCCAAAGATTAATTTATTATTTAAAATTGTTAAATAAATATACCATGTTTTAAATAATTAGATTTCAGTGCCTACAAGAGGAGGATAAATAATTTAAAAGTTACATAAAATTAGATTTCCAAGAAACGTGATTTGTGCCAACATCTATATAGTTTAAATATTGAAAAAACCAACTACTTATCAAGTTGTAACACACTTGTATTATTTGGGTAGGCAGTAATTTATTAGATTTTTTCCCTACTCGTTTCATATTAACCTTTGTATGGTTTTGTAGAGTTTATAATAAGTAAATATTAGAAAATACAGACTATGTTGACTGGTGAAAAATTATAGTTTTAAATTTTGTTCAGAAAATTGAAAACTGACATACTAACAGTACAGTATAGAGCTATAGAGATACAGTAGTTTGAATCGCTTTCGGCAACTTTGATGTTTGTGTCCCAAAATGATACTGCGCACCTCACGCGGGCGCAACCAGTTCTTCTATTCAGGAATAAACCAGTGGCGTCAGAACCAAATCGTTTATGAGAAAGTTATGTAAATCTATTTTTAAAATTATGAAAAAACTATAGGTATTAATAATACAAAAAAAGAATATAAAACTTAATTTTTATGAAGGGTCATCACTAGTGAATCGGAAATGTAATATTGATTGCATAGCACATAATTTAATAAGCCATGGATGTCCGAGTACCTATTACACATAGGGAATATATAATAAATATTTGAAATAATACTCAATACCTAAGCGAATAAAAATTCATTTATGATCAAATATTTACACTTGTAACCGCGGGAGAGATTATTGCCAGAATAAACATTCGTTGTAATGTGGGTTGCCTAATTTTAACTTATTTTATATTCATTTAAAACAAAGTAAAGAATAGTTGAACGAAAAATAAGTGCAGAGCGGGGTAGCTTTTTATTCAATTTATAACGTGAACCCAAGCAAACAAATCTGCGAAGGATTTTTGAGGAAACTTTTTTAAAGATTTTGACATTAATTAATTTTCTTTAATAAGATATTTTTTTTCCAAGTTTGATTATTCAGCGGGGTAGATTACTAAATTCTTCATAAGTTGACGATGAAAATTTTTCTCCAAATTAAAAATCAACAAAAATATCTTGCATCAAAAATCTGCTATTTTTCCATTATTCACAGATCCACTATAGAGGACCCTTAAATACATATCATACACGCATTTAAAATGTAATACATTATACGTACAACACCAAAATAATCCCGGCACAATTCAACAGCTGATGGCTGGCTACTGCGCACTCACGCACGAGTCGCTTTGACCGAGGACAATTATTTCCCTCTATTGAAACTACTGTTTCTATTACATAGCTATACCATATGCTTGCCGACAAGCTGCGGATACAGTTTACTGTAAGATAAAACGACGACACGGAGAGTTTGTATGAGTTAGTACGAGAAAGCAATATACAAACTGCAGTACAGCTGCTATCTATCCTTGTTGCCCTTATTAAACGAGAGTCAGTCTAGCCTCAGCGTAAATGTGCTCGAATACCCTCTTTTCCAACACTACACTCGACCAAAAAGCAGTTTGTATATTGCTTTCTCGTACTAACTCATACAAACTCTCGGTGTCGTCGTTTTATCTTACAGTAAACTGTATCCGCAGCTTGACGGCAAGCGCATGGTATACTGTGCTTACAGCAAGAAAAATGTGACAACTATGATTAAAGCCATGCTGCTTTATGACAGTCGCAGAGTTTATAAAGTAATCGACGAGTGCAGCTTGAGATGGAACAGCATCCACACTAAATACTAGATTGGTATACCGAGGAATGAATACTATAGGGATCAGCAGTCAAGGGTACATTGGCAGATTTTATATTTTATAAGTACCTGTGGTACCTACATACCGGTATCGGAAACGAAGTAGAAGGGATATCCGCAAAAATATACAATAAAAACTTGATCCTAGTTTTTCACTAAATATTATATTCACAAAGACCTTGAAACATTTTCCTATCTGTCTAACACCTATATGTATAGGCACATGGGCGAGATAGGGGAAGAGGATGCGATTTCACTCAGACTAGACCGATTCGTGTTTTGTCGGCTCTCGGGTACCGTATTATTACCTACCGGTTTTCCCGAGAGCCGACAAAACACGAGTCGGTCTAGTCTGAGTGAAATCGGATGCACTTCCTCTATCTCGCCCATGTATACCTATATGTAATTTGTACCAAGAAGCTTATATTTATGCAACACACATAATATAATAAAGTTTTTCTTGAAATTGCAATGCTATTCGCCCACATTAATAGCCATTAATTGCTTAAAACCTAATCGGGCCGTCCCTTATAGAAAAAAATAAATTACTGATGATTTCGCATATATTTCGGAATTGTGGAAAAATAATGAGAGTAGGTATACATTTCTTACGTCAAGTAAATGTCAATTTTAAACATATAGTGTGCAAAAAATAGCTTATGATATTTTTTCCAAAGAAATTAATACGAATAAAGAATAGAGGAAACATAAAATGCACACAGTGAAGGATTATAACTCGGTAAAACATTTAATGTATGGGTGTATGCTGACGATGCCAATATTATATGTAACACTTAAAGTGTTAAAATCCAAAGCTGTTCAGAAGTTAGAGGAAGAAAGAAATACTTTAATAGCTAGTGAAAAAGTTACACATTCAAATACAGGCACAACAAATGATATAGTGGAAAATAATCTACAATTACATTAAACCGTAACTATTGACAATAAAATGTAAACTTTTAACTATATATACCCTACATGGCAAGCAAATTTATTACAACTTCCTTAAATTAGTATAAATAAATCATTTTTTTATTTGTCTCTGTTATATTTTCTATTTGTCTGTTCAGGAAATTGATGTATATATAAATTTCCCTAACAGCAGTTCTAGTAAGTTTCGGTGAAACGTATTTCTCAGACAATACTGAAGA
Organism: Amphimallon solstitiale; assembly: GCA_963170755.1. Lineage (NCBI taxonomy): Eukaryota > Metazoa > Arthropoda > Insecta > Coleoptera > Scarabaeidae > Amphimallon > Amphimallon solstitiale. The sequence continues at coordinate 86,131,858 of OY720681.1, read as the reverse complement.
CCAAAAAAAAAAAGCAAGAAAAAACAAATGGTAGGATGGCAGGAGGGGGAAGATGCAGCAGACTATATCGAGGGACACGATACGCAATACCACAGCGCAATACACATTTCCGCAGTCAGAAGCACGTACAAACATATTTACTTGCTACTTATCGAATATATAGTATAAACTTCTTGCTATAAATCTTTTATTTACTGTCCCACATGATTGCCAATCAAATTTCCCAGAAATTAATTCTACATATGCTTAACTCATTTACATGCGAACCTAACATACTTTATATAAATCGTAGTTTCTAGTACAAAATAAAGTATATGCGGGGCCGCAATATCATTTATGCAGTATTTCCTGAAGTCACCGTCTGCAGTCCGCGTACTCTACAAGCGTAACCTTTACCGTCGAGAAAGGCTCAGAAGCGCAGCCGCAGTTTATTAAATAAAGGGGTGTCAACGATAAATGAAGTTTCTGTGGTAATGTAATAAAAATAGCAATTGTTGTAGATCTTCGAAAGGGCCGGGCATTTTAGTTGACGTGAGTGCATATTAGGCAAGCACATCGTCGAATAAGAATCCGTTGCTTTTATAAAGAGAAAATGAAAATTCGTGAGGAGTTCCTAGAATTCGTAGCGGTTGATTTCCTCACACTCGTACCTCATGAAAATATTGGAGGGGATCACAACAAAAGAAATTGCAGTCTTTTATAATTTACCTGAGCTACAAATCGAGAGTGAGCTGCCTGGTTCAATCTGTCGAAAAAGAACTTTGGAAGAGGATTTTTAAAAGCAGTCGACCTCGTTGACGTTTTAAAAAATACTTTTTCCTTCACACAAGGCAGACACTGATGATTAGTTTTGGACAGCCTTGATCGACATCAGCGATAGAGAGAACGTTCAGGACTTTGAGCGTGTGAAGATATATGGTTGAATCCTTTTGGCAACCGACACAGCCAAAGTACGAACTTAAGACAACGATTCGATCAATGCCACTATATTACACTTTCGAAAATCTAAATGACTTTGTTGCTTCTCGTTTCTGCTCTAATATGTCAAGACCTTGACGTCTCCCTGCCCAAAAACTTGAATACGCCTTGTCTGTGATGATAAAAGGAATCTTGGAGGACAATCTGTCTTAAATAAGATATACATAAAAGCCACTTTGAAAATTCAAGGAAATATTTTCACGGGAATGTATTACGAATTTCAAGTTGAACACAATCAAATGTTCATTATTGCATTAGGATAGCGAACGGACTAAGTTAGTACATGTTCTTGAAATCTTTTTAAAAAAAATGTAAATGTACCTAAAGGTTTTATTACGGAGTAGCTGCGAAACTAGAAAGCAAAGCGGAACCGTCTATCTATTTTAATTTTCTTTTAATATCCTTTAAAATATGTATTATCGTAAATGCAATAAGTTCACCGTGGTTGCAGTTATGAGTCCAATAAAAGCCCTTATTCCAAAAAACTGTTGTTAGTGGTACCACAGATAAGGGAGATTACAGACAGCCGAAGACATCCTGATTTTCCTAAACTGTAAAAAGGCAAATACCTCTAGAAACAGAAACCCTGTTTTATAAATTACTATTAAATATAATGTTTGTAAATCTGTAAATGTATATCTTTCCTTATTTGATTTAGACAAAAACTATAAATAGGTATTTTTAATTATTAGGTACATATTGCATTTCTGAAAAATGAATACAGGCTGATTCAATTTCGACGCTCACCATAGGGATATCACGTATTAGGAATAAACAGTACGTCTAAATTCGGCCAATTTGATAAATTTTGTGTCTGTTATTGACCTGGTGAAAAAACGGATCTGTGACAAATGACTTTCGAACCGGAAATGCTGATTTTTCTATTAACATTGCTATTTTAATTTGATCTTATACGAAAGGACCACAAAGTTCATCTTGGAGACTCTTTTAAGTCTTCTAGCTAATGGCGTAATCAAAATGTTTATAAAACGGTTTCCTGGACATCATAAACTTTCATATTTCTTATAACCGCTATATTATATATATTAGGAAAAAAATTTTTGATTCCAAATATTTACGAAAACATCATGAAGAATGTTTTAAATTTTAGGTAATGTATTTAAAAATACACTGAGTCCTTATTAATAGCAAACGTCGTACACTGATGAAGAAAAACGTAATATGTTAAATGTACGTTAAATCAAAATATGTTTAATTAATGTTTAGAATATGGAGACAATCAGAAAATAACCAATTTTTTAAACAAGGTATCTGTAGTGCACAACACAACTCGTCACGACCACTAATCTGCACCTTTTAGGGATGCTGATTAAACGTAGTACCTAGTTTACAAAATACTGGTAAAGATTGATTTAACAAAAGTTAACACATGGCTTCTTATGTATCTGGTCACCATGAAAATTATCGCACTAACATTGTACTAAGTTGGCCGAACTTCAACTTAAGGGAACTCCTTAATTTACGTTTTTTATCTTTTAATCTGTCATTTGAAATTATCATAACCTTTGCGAAATTTGCTGTACAATTTGCCAGTTATTTCTCAATAATAAATTCTGCAGCAACATATATTGAAGAACTGCAAAGAAGCAGTATTATTTTTATGAAAAGTTGATCCAAATTTGCAGTAGGTATTCATTAAATATATTGAACGAAACAGTAACTTAACAAGAAATTCAGGACATGAGCTTGACAGCCAAGATGCACGCAGCAAGATATTGGCTTGTGCTATCCCTTATAGAACGTGTCTCATTGGCACTCCACGTTCACTTGCGCACTTAACGTAAATTAAGGCAATGTGAACGACTTCATAATTTTGTGTTAATTTTATGGTTAAGTAAGGTTTAAGTTGGATGAGAACGAGGCTTTACTCGATTTAATTTCATTTTAACATGTTTTACTTTTGAAGTAGGTTGTAGCCACGTCAATCAATATATCATACTTTCATTTATTTAAGTACAAGTAAATTGCAATCACTCTACTCATTGTCATCGGCGTAGGTAACTAATTTAAGTATTAATTTTAGTATTTTATTAACAATTTTTTTCTTTGTTTGAGCTATATACCGATAGAACCACCGGCCATCTGCCTATAGGGAATTGTATGCAGTACACATTTATATGTACATATATGTATCTAGTCCTACCGTTTATCAGAAGCGTTGTCTATGCCGACGCTAGGGATCGACAGTCAACCGCGTCAGTCGTGTCTTGACTGCGGTGGAGTATACTCATAGTTGGTCGAACTTGCAAAAATACGCAAATTCTTGCTGTCTGCATCTTTAGGGTTTAGAATTATTTAGAGCTCAGTATTTTTTTCTGTTTTTTTACCGATATTCATTTACGTATTTACTATGCCGTTAGTTTATAGTAAAGAAGAAAAAATAAATATTATTAAATGGTATTACTCATCTCAAGGAGGTACGCAAGAAGTGATTGGTCGTTTTGTTTTTTCGTTTCCTGATCGTCCAGTTCCCTGCCGTCGGACGATACTAGATATCATACATCGTTTTGAAAAGTCGGGCTGCATTAATGGATGTTCGAAATGCTATCAGAGTAATTTCCATCCTATTTCGGAGGAAAGAATAGAGAAGGAAGTCAGTGTATGCGCCTTTGTAGAATCAAGTGAGCCCTGCTCTAGCCGCCAAATTTCTGAACAATTAGGTATTCCAAAAACCACAGTTAGGCGTATATTACACAAAAAGAAATATAAGTGTTATAAGGTTAGAAAAAATCAAGAAATATTCCCTGATGACCAGTTTAGACGTCTCGAATTTTGTGAGGCTATTAGAGAAAAATGTGATAATGATGATAATTTTACACGAAATATTTTGTTCACTGACGAATCAACATTTTCCCTTCACAAACGCCATAATCCATCTGCCGTTCGCTACTGGTCTCAGAAAAACAAACATTTGAGCAGGGATGTCAACACTCAATATCCACAGAAAGTAAATGTCTGGGCAGGAATCTTAGGGGATCATATCATAGGGCCATTTTTCCTAAACGGAACATTAAATGCGCAGTCATATTTACAATTACTGCAAAATCATATTGTTCCTGCAGTGCGTGACCTTGCTGTAAACTTTAATGATATTTGGTTTCAGCAAGATGGCTGCCCAGCTCATAATGCCAGAATAGTACAAGAATGTCTTTCATTGCATTTTCCACATACCATTAGCACTAGAGGTAATATTTCTTGGCCGCCTAGATCCCCTGACTTAACGCCATGTGATTTTTTCCTTTGGGGATATTTGAATGAAACCATTTATGTACACCAGAATGAAAGACCCCGCACATTAGATGATTTACGAATGCGAATTACACAACTCTGTAATAGTATTTCACCTGTAACTCTCTCTAATGTACGTAGAGAATTTTACAACAGACTGGGCTACTGTGAGGCAAACAATGGAGGCTTGTTTGAAAGAGATATTTATTAGCCTCTAGAATTCTATTTTATTTTCTCTAGAATTTTTTTTGTTTGACATCAATTATTACTTTTTGAACGTTTTTTAATTTCTCCATGTTGCTTCCTTTTTAGAATTATTTTTCTTATTTTCTCTTGGTTTAGTAATTTGCAATTTAATTTTATTTAACTAGGTACATTCAGAATCACTAGTTACTACTTCTTTGGAATCTCAAACCTTCGTTTTCATTACAAATCTACTACTAATATTTCTACAACACGAAACATTATGCCGATGATTGATTCTTACAAATATCTACGAAATGAAATGGCAATATCTGTGTCATATTTAAAGATTAAATATGCTTTATCGACGGATGTGTATTTATTTCTTTTTACGCCACAAATTATTATTGCCGGTACGTAGATATATACGTAGGCGTATATAAATGTGTACTGCATACAATTCCCTATAGGCAGATGGCCGGTGGTTCTATCTGTATATTCAAAGCTTTCTTCATAATTTGATCATTGCATTCCTTTTTAATTTTCGAAACTTGCAACTACATTTTAATTACTGTAAAGATACGCTTCTCTTTGTGTGGCTATAAGCTATGCTATAAGCAAAGAAATTCCTGGTCTTGAAATATATAACCTCCACACGTTCCTTTCCGATAACATCGTCACTAATCCCGCGTATATTTATGGTCTTCTAGACCTATTCTGATTTCATCATTGTAGTAAAACAATCAACAGTTATATTAGATTATGTATCAACTTTAAATGTGAAGGTTAATGATAAATTTTGAATAATTTTATTCTAATGTATAAAATATACTTCCATATTTAAATACAAATAAGGCAATCTTTTCATAAAATAATTTATTTAAAACCAAAATTTATCACTTCATTATCATCCTACTTGTGTGGCTATTCCTATACACTTTGAAATAACATACCCCAGCAATGCCCACACCGGCATTAAAATAAGTCCGAATATCAGCATTACCAATATAAAAAGAATAATGAGTTCGCCCAAAAATAGTAATGATTTTAGAACAATTTCAGTTCTATCTTTCGTTTGTGAAATTTCCAAAACCTTATCTAACAAAAACCGTACTAAATATACAAAGCCATCGAGCAGGGGAAATAAATTAACCAGCATCATTAATATCGTGAAACCAGCATTGTACGCTCTCTGTATCAAAGATGTGACGAGGCTTACAAAAGAACACTGCCTGGAAATTGAATAATGAACTGCTTTGTTATCTTTTAAATATCATATGATATTACGAGTTTTTCGGCAATCCATGACGTTCTAAATAGTCCGCTACTGGTTCCCTAAGTCTCAAAATAAATCTTGTGAATTTTGTTTGCGGTTCGCCACCAAATTGTCTACTACTGCAATATACACTGTCCGCAGGCGGTTTACTAGAACAATAGGTCCCTCCACTCGAAGATCCTTGCATGCCAGACTTATTAGCCCCGCATCCATAATAATTATCCATCACACCTTCGGTAAACCTTGCGTTAAAGATGTTATCATTCAATCTAAAATATTATACATTACCAATATTCAGCGAAAAATTTTGGAAAATCTAGAAAATAAGTACTTCACTGTCAAAAATAACATATAGAAAAAAATGAAAGCTGCTTTCAATCAATGACTACTCTCATACCACATAGGTAACATAATTACAAAGATATAAATACATTTATTTATTCATTGCTGCTATTTAAATACATTCAACAATCGAACTAAATAACATAATAAGCAAGGATGTTTAAATATAAATGTAATTATATAAGTTTAACATCGCTTGATTAAATGTCAAAATAGTACTTACAAAGAGTTTTCATGTTTCAATCTACAAGTTAAAACTGGTAGAGTTTCAACACTTTCAACAATGGTAGACGACATATTGGTGGTCTTAAATAATTTTTCTTCATAAAAATAATAATAAAATATTTTTTCCCGACAACGTCAAATAAACATAATATCAAATTATAACTGTTTTGACATTATCACAGTAAATACAAACATAGGCTACTTAGAAATTAATTTTAAATATCTCCATATAAAACTATATCGGTGATATTTCTTCCTGATAGTTTATCGTCAACAAATTTTTCGTGCTTGGGTTTCAGCTAAAACCATAATTAATCAGCATATTAACCTATGTTCATAAATCTAGTTGAACCTTACAATATCCTCCTTAATATTTATGTTGGTTTTCATGAATTTTATTGCATCTTTCTCAACTGTAATATTATAATATTTGCAGTCATTTATAACATCAGTTTTATTAGTATATAAAAGTTGATTCTGCAGAATATCTGCGGGATATGTCAGATTTTTACTATTGTAGGCTAATATCATTTTCCTTAAAGCATCCCTACAACAAAAACAGTTATTAAAATTTATTCAGGGTGTTTAAAAAAATATATTAACACCATTTACGGCCATGGTAATCTAACAACTAGGAGTCTAGGTTACAAACCCGAAGGTACCCGCATGGATTTTTATTCTTATTGGTGCATTGGAAACGTGCTGGAATAGAAAAGTCTAGGGTTCTTTCACTTTCTTATTACATAGTATAAGGAAGTATTGTGATGAAAATTTTCGACTTCGAGATTTTTGCAGATGTCCACGTTTTAAGTCTGATATAGAAAAAGTGGTTTTCGGAAACATATCTGTGTGTGTGACCACGATAACGTTCAAACGGCTACAGGTACAAGTACCAAACTATACATTTAGAACTATAATCTTCCTCATAAGATCTGATTAGATTTTCAGTAAAATCGATTGACCGGAAGTAGTAGTTTACTTCAGTAAAAATTCCAAAATTAACTAAAATCTCATCAACTACTAAATTTGGAAAGAATTCGAAAGTACAAAAAAGTGAATTTTAGAAAAATTTAAAAGAAAAAAAATTCGAAATTCTTCCGGAAGTAGGTCATTTCGCCTTATACTAAAACAGTTTTTTGCAAATATCGCAAATTATGAATTCTATAAAGGTTTTTTTGGAATACAAATGTATTTAGAGCGGGTTGAAAATATTTTTATATACATATAAAAAATTTCAAAATTCAGACCGGAAGTAACACTTTTATCGAATAGCAGCCTTTTGCGAACATCTTGCAAATTATGCATTTTATACAGATTTATATTCAAAGCTAGACCTGGAACAATTTTAAAGTTTATTTTATTAAGAAAACAGAATTTAAAACTTAATTTGGCACAACTTCCATATACACAATTCGGAACGCACATACGTATAAGAAAGTCGTGTGGTTCTCACACCCCATTTTCACTTTCTTATACATACGTAGTATAAGGAAGTTCTGTGATGGTGAAAATGGTCGGCCTCGAGATTCTTGCAGATGTCCACGTTTTGAAGTCTCCTGATACTGAAATATTTTTTGAAAAATTTCTCTGTATGTGTGTGTGACCGCGGTAGTGGCCAAATGGCTAAAGCTATCAATACAAAGTTCGTATTTACGAGTATAATCTCTCTCTTGAGATCTGATTAGATTTTCAGTGAAATCGGTAGACCAGAAGTAGTTGTTAGCTTTAGTGCAAATATCAAATTTCACTAATATTTTGTTAACTACTAAGTTTCGACAAATATCTAAATTCTCTTTAGTTCATACTGTGTCGATTACCAAAACAATTCAAGTATAGTTAGTGTTATTATAGGGCAGTTTTTTGTAAGAATTACTATTGGTACGAGTAAACATTAAAAACGTAATTTTGTACCATTACGTTTTAAAATTGTGTTAGATATTTGAAAATGGCGAGAATAAGAATGTGTTTTCCTTGTAGATATTAAGTAGCTTTAATTAAACTGGTTGGCAATACTAACAAGGAATAAACACAGATAATATATTTTTCTTCACATATTTACAATAAGAAAATACAACAGCATACATATGGTATAGTTTCAAACTATTTTTTCGACAAGTTCAACACCTTCGCAGGTCTCGACCACTTACCATCGTATATAACGAAATCAATTACTATCGAAACTACTCCGGATCGCTGTTCAAAAATAAAAATGGTGGATATTTATCGTATTGAGTTCAGAATCCGAGCGCAGAATTATTTGCAAAATTTGCAAACTTTGGCCAATTTATTTCATAACTTTTTATTACAAACTTAATAATTTAATTGATATTTTAAATTATCTCTTTGCAAAATCTATATTTTTCGCCTCATTTAAATGAAACCAACATTTCAAGCAATATTTAGTATTAACACTGTTTCAATTGTTTGTGTCACACAAAGAACATTTAAAAAAAAAATTATGACATTAAATAGTTTACAACTAGGAAACTATTATAATTTAGTAATACACTATTTATTTTTCTGGCCGATAACAATATGTTAATCTTTTGAGGCAGAATCTTTCTTCATCCACATACTTCAGTACTTGTATTGTAAAACAAGAGTAATAAACTACAACACACTTCTGTTCCATAAAACTACATTTTAAATAGGTACTGTTAATAATGTCTCAAGAAAAAAATACGCATCTAGTCATTCGAGGTACCAGGTCTTAATTGCCGACTTTTCCGACATCGAAAGTTACTCAGACGCTAACGAGATAAAATGAGGACAGCCAATAAAGTAAGAAGAACCAAAGGTGTCGAGTGATGATCATTTAGGTCATCAAAGAATCGAGTTTAGACTATTAAAGAATTAGGATTAGACTTAAGAAGGTCAAATAATAATAGATATTATAGAATGGAAAATAAGGGTAATAGGAGGGAAGAAATGGTTTTAATGCACATTTTTACACGGCTTTTTGACGTTTATTAATAATGGATAACCTTGGATACGAAGATCCCTTTATATCAATAAACATAGTTTACACTAATAAACCTTAACTGTCCCGCTTTATGATCTCGTAACTGTGCATAATAATAAATATAGGATTGTTTTAATAATTAATATCAATTAAAAATAATAATCTTGGCGTACATGAAACTTCATGTACGCCATATGTAATATGTAAAGCAATAATTTGCACTAATATAGAAGAAGGATATACAGAAAATGGAGAAAGAAAAGAATTATATCGGGATCAGTCGGTACAGGACGCATAAGAGAACAGGATCCTGGCGAATAAAAAATGCCGGTTTATATTCACGCGTAGCTGTGAATAAATCGTTATCAACTCCTGCTTGGAGAAAACAAAGAATGGGCTTTGCTCTACAAGATATAGAATATAACGCTTGGGATCAAGTATTTTTTTCTGATAAAAAAATGTATCAGTCGTCGTACAATGGACGATTAAAAGTTTATCGACCAAGAGACATTTCACCTTTTTTGAAACGGAAAAACCACACAAACACTTTAGTTTTCTAAATAGCATCATCTTTGTAGGCCGTTTTTAACATTTGAAGAGTTTCTGTGCCAGTTTTCCCGAGAAAGAATCAAATCTTTACGGCCGCATGCTGTTCACGAGAGTCAGTCATTGCAAAAATGATGAGCACACAAACCTGCCACTACTGTCACTATTAAATTCACACAAACCGAACGGAACCTTCTTTTGCGACGCCGCTGGCTTACAGACTGGGGAATAGTAGCTCTATACATTCCTAGCGGCAGAACGCGGTACTACAAAAACTCCGCCCACCACAATACCAGTTCGGTTTCTTTTAGGTACTCCTTCGTATACTTAAATAGTATTACCTTCGTATAATTGGTAGATGTAGTGAAGCTATTGCAGCAAGAAGACTAGGTAGTTCCTTAATTAAAAAACATGCTCTATACCAGTTGTTCTTTAACACAGCCAATGAGATTTGTAGTGACTTCTTGACCAGTTCGTTTCTAAAAATAAAATTGCAGATATAAATTATGATAAGACTTAGTAGAAAATAGTAGTGTTTAATTCAAAAGACACCAAATACAAAATGATTAGCGGTCGGCATTATCGACCATTTTGACCGTCGATTGTCTCATGTACTATCGATAGCAGTTATCGAATAAAAGTAGAATAAAATTAACTAACTCTTTACTCAGAGATTCGATATTCCACCTAACATAAAATCCAATTCGTGATATATAAAAGTTATAATGGGCTGGACAAATGGCTAAACTTTTTCATATCTTTATTAATGTCTTGGTTAATTGTTTAAAATAGCTAATCTAATGATTAAATAATCAATGTCCAAATATGTAAAATGAAATTGTTTACGGCGTCGGCAGTAGGAATCTTTTGTGAGAGTGATTACATGTGCATAATATCAATGAAATTCTTTGGAATCCCATTGTACTATCTATTTATAAATGAAATATCAATAATAATTACATTGAGCATAGGCGAGATATGTTTCTTGTTTCCTTTATTTATTTTTATTTGTGTATACATTTTTTTTTATTTCGTATTAGTTTCCATTAATTATTCATTCCAAGAATAAAACGATACATTATGTAAAAGAAACTGAATCGTTCGAAACAGTCTCTTGTTTGGAATTACTTTAATATGTACAGTGACATGCGACATTTGTAAATGTGATTTTGAATGTAGTGAACATACTTCAAATTCCAATGATCATATAAAGTAAACACATTCGTAAATTATTTTTTTAAAGCCAGCTAAAACACTAAGTGCAGACATACTATTTTTCTAAATAAAAATTATACCCTACTTTAGTGTAGCTTTAGATATAAATGTACATATTTTTAATAATTATATTTACATTTTGTATTAAACCACATTATTTTGTAATATATTTATTTACTATAAACATATCTATCAACAATCTATTGTTTCACAAGTAATTGTGCACTGCATTTTCCTTTTCAACCACCAATAGTAACAGAAACTAGTTTTGATGAAACTGATGGTAACTTGCCTATTTCCAGATGCTCAATGAATTTCGAATGTCTGTCAATAGTCACACCTAAACCTTTAAATTCGTTTATCATGACCAATGTCTTTTCTATATTTACTTTGAACTTGTTCCTCCAATCATTTACTTATTTTTATGTTTCAACTTCATCAGCAAGTAAGTGGAAACTAATAAATAATAAGATACAATAAACCGCCGTTGGATACAATATACTAAATATCTTAATACACATATATTATTTGTAGATTGCAGCAGTTGTTGTTTCCTATTAGTTAAGTAACTTTAGAACTACCTCTTGTCATTTATACTTCTAAGAAGAATGCTCTCTGTTATTAAATTATTTCCACAATTCATGCGCTCTTCATTATTTTAGCAATAGTTTGAAGACTATTTCACAGCTGTAATTCTTTTTAAATCTTGCATGCTTGGGTGATATTACACATAACCTTGCTGCTTTAGAGAAAACCAATATGTGACAACTTATTTATACGACGCGTCAAAAATAATGCATAAATTCATTTATAACTTACACGAAGAATTTACAAAAGAATTCTTGAAGGAGTATAGGGATTTTGTAAAAAAGTAATTATTTGGCGATAAGGATTTACTATTACGATTTCATTTTTGTGGCCTACTGGGCTAGACTTTTTTTTAAAATGACATGCCACTTTTTTATAGCACATTCGGGTAAATCAAAAAATTCGTTTTTATTAACATATCATGTTGTTGTTAATTATTTCGTCATCGGTAACTTTTCCCCGACAAGAATTTGGTGCATTTTTGACAGACCCTATGTCTCTAAACATGTTTTCAATCCTGCTCACAGTGGACTGTGTTATCGGAGGACGTTGAGAATGCTTGTGATAAAAAAAAAGCACAAATACAAATTCTTAATTTTGTTATACAATCAATAAATATGTTATGTGTTCAAAAAGGGAACTGAAATGTGATATGTCATTAAAAAAAAATATACTTAGTTGGCCCTGAAAATGGAATCGCAAAAGTAAATCTTTATCGTCACATGACTTTTTTTTAAAAAATCGCTATACCTCTTGAAGGATTTTTCTGTAGATCCTCTATGTAAGCTATAAATGAACTTATGCGTTACTTTTGACGAGCGTCGTATACAGGCAGATTCATTTTCGACCCTCAACATGAGGATCTCGCTTATCATTGGATATAGAGTATAGGTTTAAATCTGGCGAAGTTGTCAAATTTTGTGTTTGTTATGAATCCGTAAAGAAATGGACCTGTGACAAATGACGTACCTTTAAAAAACCAAAAGTAAAAACCCTAATTTCTTTTACCTGTACCTACCGTGTAGAGAAAAAATAAAATCACACTCTTATGACTACTTTTAAACCTCTATCCTACACCATTGGTAGAGGTTCTACTCGAAATTTTATATTTTTATATGACGTTTCGTTTCTTTCTGGCCATCATCAACTATCTAATTTCTTATAGGCGTTATACTGGATTTAGGTACGTTTAGAAAGAATTTTTTTCTAATTTCAACCCTGTTGACAAACATTTTTGATATTATGCTTTAATTGAAAGAATAAATTTTACGATTAAATTAGGTAGCCATGAAATTTCAATCCGTCAAACGTTTCATTTATCGTTCATTAGTAATACAAAAATTTCATACACCAACGAAGAGAGACGAAATATGTTAAGTATTTTTTTTCTTCGAACCGAAATTCAACAGTAGCGAGTACAAGATATTTACAATTGTATCCAGAACGACAACAGCTGGTAGAATAATAAATGAAAGGTTACGCAGGTTACGTCATTTAAATTTTAAAGTCAATTATCTGAAAAAGTTATTTTAAATGACAAGAGGCTTGGTTAAACATAAAACATAGTGATACGTCGTCAGCGTGGAGTTATTTTTTTAGTTGCAAATGACGGGAATAGTGCTAAATGTAAGCGATGCCCTGCCATTCTCAGGACTTTGGGTGGATCGACTAAGGAATTACATACGCATTTGTCATCAAATCATAACATTAAGATTTTAGCTGACGTTAATCGTTTCAACAGCTTCAACAAGTCAAGATTCTGAAAATCTGAACGCAGCACCGCCGACAGCTGAACGAAAGTTAGAATATTATTTTACTAAAAGTGCCGATGAAAGCCTGGATGATGTTTTGGCACGAATAATTGCATTAGATGGATTTCCATTCAGTGTATTCATAGCTTCAGACGATTTGAGATAATTGCTCTTAGCGAAATATACGGAATTACCAAAATCAGCCGTCACAATTCGAAAGCGTGTTATGAATTACAGTGAAAAAATCAGAAAGCTAGTAACTGCAGAATTAAAACATTTGAAAAGTGCAGGTGGAAGATTCAGTCTATCTTTCGACGAGTGGACATCAACGTCCAATAAACGATACATGGCTGTCAACGTTCATTCATATGGAAGTATGACGGCTGAAAATTGTCTTCGTATATTGAAAGAGCGTCTAAGTAAATTTGATATTTCCCTGAAAACGGACTATCGTATCTATTGTAACCGACGGACCGAACGTTATGTTAAAGGTGGGACGGCTTATTTGCACTGAACAACAACTGTGTCTCGCACAGCCCTACCTCAGACTCGGATGATACTATAAACGAACCAGCTGTCACTGCTGATTATATGAACGACAGCGATGATGATGACAATTTAGAAGACTTAAGACTGTCCAGAATATGGTTTAATCTTAATGTCACAAAATGAACTTGCGCCAGAACACATACCAGAGTTAACAAAAGATGAAAACACTAATGAGCTGATAAAGAGAATCCGCAAAGTTGTAGTGTATTTCAAAAGATCACTATTGAAAAATGAAACAATACTTCAAAAATATGTGAAGATTGTGCATGAAAAAGACCTGTCACTTCTTTTGAACTATAAAACCAGGTGGAATAGTCTTGTAACCATGCTGGAACGATGTTCTCTTTTAAAAACCTGCATTCAAAAAGCTCTTATAGATCTCAATCATCCAAATCGTTTAGAAGATGCTGATTTTGACTTGGTAAATAAAATTGTTGATGTGCTGACCCCAATTAAATTAACAGTAGAAGCAATCTGTCGGCGAGATGCTAATTTATGCAGAATTGAAGCCGCATTGAAATTTCTTATAAAATAATTGTCTAGCAAAAACTCAGCACTCGCCAACAAAATGAAAATATTCTTAGTGGAACATATAAAACAACGACGAAGTGATGATTTAACAGGTGTGTTGAATTATTTACAAAATCCACGAAAAGATGATGAAAATCAGTTATTATTGGATTTGGAATGGCTTGACTTATTTCCAGTTCATACACAGGCTTTTGTGAGGAAGCAAATAAAGAGTATTGTTAAAAGACTAAATAGTCGAGATGACACGGACGAGGAAGGAATGTCAGGATCACAAACAGATGATGATCCAAGGCAACAAACCTCCCAATTCCAATTGACACTAAAGGAAAAGTTACAGCTGGAAAGCATGGAATTCCCAGATCCTGAAGTACAAAATGAATTGGGGTTGGTAAATAGTTTAGACGCGAAATAAGCCTGTTCGAAAATGGAGGAGTTCATCGATATCACTTAGAATTAGCATATAAATATCTATTGTCTATTCCTCCAACCAGTGTAGAGCCTGAACGAGCGTTTTCAGCTGCTGCTTATGTTGGCAATAAACTACGAAGCAGGCTTGGAAGTCAAACATTGATGTTTTTATATTTCTGCGATTGTATTTTCGAAATTCTAAATAGTTTTTTGTATTGTCTTTTTTGTTCCTTATTTTAGTATACTGTGTATTGTGTTGTGCATCAATATTAATAAATAAATTTTAAGAAAGTATTTAAGTTTTTTTTTTTTCATTTGAGACCAATTAAAAACCATAGTCTAATCCCAGGATTACGCATCAAAAGTTCCGTAATCCCGGGATTGCATTCTCCAATTATGACAGTCTTAAAACGGCTTTTGCAGGTTATTTTATTTAACAGATAAAATTATGCAACATCTCAAATTTGAAGCCATTTAAATTTATGGGCACATGTTGGTTGCCAAAGCAATAATTATATTACAAAGTATAATTATTTTAAGGTAAGAATCTCAGAGAAAGTATGATATGGGGGTAATTAAATTATTATTGATTCACATTAAATACATTACCTCCACATCACCGCCAATGATAATCCTCGAGATATTGCATAAACATCTCCCAGATTGAATATAATATACAAAGCTTCAAAGAATGGTCTACAATCAGAGTAAACTGATTCATATTCCTCACGATTAACATTTCTATCAGACAAATATTGCCGTGAAAAATAGTCACAATCATCATAGAGGCTCAGTAACTTTTTTAAACATTCTTGTAAATGAATGTTATTGAGAACTGGATCAAATTTTGCTATTGTATGTTCACATAATCTGAAAATAAAAATATCAATATAGCCATACTACACAAATAGAGTATGTAGGTATTAGCATATGTAGGAACATAATTTGATGTAGGTATATTCAAATTACTCGAAAAAAGGAGACTTTACCATCTAATTCCAACACCAATAGAAAATTTGAATTTATATTTTTTTTCTAAATGTTTGTAAATAAACCTGTTTACATTTAATTATATTAACTGACTCAATGATCTGACAAAGTAATTTGCACATTGTAGCTGTTTTTTTTTTACTGTCTACAATTCAAGAATGCCACAACAGAGCATGAAATAATTTGGTATGGCGTACACACACGATATGCCAATTAGGTCCGGGTTTTCCCAACTCTGATAGCTATACTTTGTTCTCGTAATACTGGCGCCATTTAATCCATTTGCATTTTTTCCTTGTGCTTTTTATCTTTATTTTAATTTAAGATTACATTGTGTATAATTAGGAATTACATTTTAGTAAATAAATGCAGGAATTTAGTGAATGTAGCTCTGAAGATTTCTATGTACCTACCTAATACATATTTAAAATTTCTAATATGAATTAAAAGGTGAGTGCGACAAACTTGTGTGATACAGAAACCACTTTATTAATTACTCCTATTGATAAATACAGAATTATTGTGGAAAATGAATAAACTAATACTGCAAAAACCTGCTCTTAACATAAATCTGTAAAAATATATAGGTGTTCTATTTAACATAAATAAGATTGTTTTGTTTAAAGTTTACTCACTTTGCCAAACATCTGCAAACACCCAGTATATATTAAACGAAGTTCTGTGCATACGTGTCATTAGGAACAACTTGTGTGTATGTCATAGTAAATTATCTCATGTTCTGGCACTCTTAAATTACAGTTAAAGGAAAAGACATCAGCAAAATTCCTTTCTAACTTTAAACAGAAATGCATAACTAAAAAATTATTAACGTTAGCAATTAATAATCCTTGACAAAAAATATTCCTATTTTAATGAAAAATGCCAATGATCTATGGATCACCTCGTATAAGTGTATATACTTCTAAATAGTAAAGCAATAACGACTTTATCAACTTCGATGCGTGAATTGTTTATTATATTAACTATTAAAACAAGTAAATTTACTATGTCAAATTGATGACTCTAGTAGATATAATGTATTATCATACTTTAAGTATATTTCTAATAACAAATGACACACATGAATTACTTACTTAAAGCAAATTCCATAACATCCAAACACAATGAATAACTTCTTCTTACAAATAGATGATCCCAAATACAAAACTATGTATATATTACAGGTAAAGTATGTACAAGAATTGTTATATATTCTTTAACTTCATAGCATTAACATATGTATTTTACTTTTACTTTGAAATGAAAACCTCTTCTTCAATTACATTTGATGTTTATAGTTTTACAGTAAAATGTAAAATAAATATCAATATCAGTAAGACTGATTAATATACAAATATGCACGTTCATGAATTATCCTTATATTTCTTTTAACTTTAATTGAACTTACTCATATGCAGAATATGCATAAAACCTAATTATTGGTTGTAATAAACAAATGCAATGTGATTTTGGTAACATTTGAATTACCATGTCTTGACGAACAGCCAGCAATCTGTCAGCAATAAAATCATAAATATGATGCCTTGACAGAAGTTTTAAATTTACCACTCTAGAAAAATTAAAGAAAATTTAGACAGACAGTATTACACTTTTAAAAACTATATTACTCTCCTAACAAGTAGTTAACAGTCTTCAGTAATGCCTCTGTTGTACGTAAATTTTTTGGCAAAGACATATCTGTTCCAGCAGCAGACCTAGTATACATTTTAACAACACGTTTCCTGTCTGCCTTTGGTCTTGGCAAAGTTTCTGTACCAGGTAGCACTTCCAGAATGTGAAGCATACGTTGAGACTCCCTCCTACAACAACTATTTTAGTAGGTATTTGTATAATTTATTTATCAAACCATACAATATAATTTCACCATTTGGGCACATTTCTTTACACGTTCCCTTTATCGGCTTATCCATGTGGTCCAATATATCACGCTGCCATTATTTAAACATTGAAGTCAGTTTTGTTTACTATTTACCATACCATAAATAATATGCTGGGCTACTTCCGCTACCTATACACAAATTAAAAACCTGTGATCACGGCACAGGATCACGGATAATCCTGTGATTACAAACAAATGTCAGAAAAATTAACCTGTATATATGCAACCCAATATGCATATCACATCGAAAAATCCAATGTTAGTCACAGGCGTTAGTCTAATTGTTCAAATATTCAAACATTCTTAACACATAAGATTTGGTTAATGACTGTAGATGTGCCGAAAAATAATAAACTAGCATTTTAGAATAAATGAGTATTCAGTCATAGGCGTGCCTAAACATTTAATTTACAAAATAAACATAACTTTATATAATCATGCTTACATGTAACTATAGCATAATAACGAAAGAAATGAAAGAAGCCAAGATCTCGGAAGAGACAGAAATTTCATTCGAGAGGTTTTCGGAGCTGTTAAAGGAAAAAACTTATTCACGATGTATTGCCAGACATTACTTCCGAGCAAACGAAAGATATTTTAATCGAGTCTTCAACAAAAATATAATGGCGGGTTGTTCATCTGGGTCTGGCACACAGATCATGCCCACGTTGTCCAGGATTAGTTCCTGTAGAAGAGGATTATACTGCAGATGTAACAGCATTATTGAATTTTCTATTAAACAAACTGCACGAAGAATCCGATGTACTGAGTACCTCAACCAATCAAATTTATTCAATCTCACAAAATATTTCATGGAACACCCCCGACGGATATTGCGCTATTCAATCTCCGGGCGAAAAAGGATCACACCTTGTGAAATTCGAACTATACGAGCTGAAGAATTTGAAGAAAATTCCGAGGAATCAATGGTGGCCGGAAGCAACAATAAATATGAATTTTCTACTTGCGACTCCAATCGATCTACTCTATCAACCGATTCAAGATACAATCAAAACAGCAATTCGAAGTATAAAAACATAAAAGAACTTGTGAAAGAACATTCCAAGCTCATATATTTACCGAAGTTGAATATTGATGAAATTGATATTTTCACTTTCAAGCGGCATGAAAAATAGGCAACCAGTTACGCGCCATTGTGGACTCAACTTTTTCGGTATTTAGTCGTTCATATAGACCCGCTGGCAAATAATTATTGTAAAAACGGAAACACGAGTTTGATTCAAATATATTTAATGCTTTACGTTTCACAGCATAATATTATAATTTTCTTAAAAGTATGTGATTATCAATATCAAAAGCTTGCTGTACATTATTTAAAACATGCATTCATTTCTCAGTATAGGTCCTACACTATAATTTCTAAAACAGTAAATGTCATTTACGAAAACCCTGTGTTAGCTTGCTAAAATAAAGTTAAATTTTTTAAAGTAATTTTGAAGCTGGTCTCTTTAAATATTTTTGAAAATGTTGGATGAAATGCTATACTTATACTCAAATCGCTGAACAGATTCAGTGATCACACCAAAGTCGTATGCACACATATGTATGTAAACCATCTTTGTCGCCGACCGTTTTTATGCATACGATGCCTTTGTGCCTTGATCGCGCACTTTTATTACTGAATCTCTTCGGCGACTCTAGTATATATGCGTAATTATTAAAACTATAAGTTATTCCTTTTATAAATTGGAACAACGTCGGAGATTTATGGTAGTATTGCAGCTGTAATATCTACCATCGAGTAGATTTATTGTCCAGAGAGATACTTGCCTACTCCTATTCAAACTCATTTTGCTGTATTAAACCAGTCTTTTTTCTACACTATTTTATTAAGAGTGCTCATGTGAGTTTGCACAAACTCAATCAAAAGAAAAAATGTCACACACTTACTAATTTAAGCTACTTTATAGACTACCTCAATTTTAAGAAAGTCAGCAATGATGCATTTAATGACAATTTTTTAATTAAAAACTTGATTAAGTATAAAATTCTTACAAATTCTTTATTCATAAGATTGGTCTAATTAAAAGGCAGTTTTTTTTAATAAACTTTTATTAATTCAGATTATATTACATAAATTAACGTTTTCCACCTACTCTAGGTGCTGCTTTCTGAACATTTTTACTAGCTTTGACCTTAGGCGCAGTTTTCTGTTTTGCTGGCTGAACAGTTTTCTTCTGTACTTTTGTTGCTTTCTTAGCTTCTTTTGCAGCTCTGAAACATGTTATATAAAGCACTGCATAAGTATTTGGCAAAAGGACGCTCACCTTATAGCCTGTTCTCGTTGAGCTTTTCTTACTTCTGGCCTCTGGTTACGTTTAGCAAGTATATCATTTAAAGAAGCGCCAACAATTGCTCTTTGAAACTTTTGCGTTCTTCTGGTACGTTTCTTTGTTGCTTCCTCTTCTTGTCCCTTCTTGTGTTTACGCCTAAAGAACATAATGAACAATTGAAAAAAAACATTATAGAAAATGAGTATACATTTCAAATAATAATCATTCCAAGGTTGTGAAACATGCGATCGAGATTGATTGACATGATCTATTTTCTGCGAG
Source organism: Amphimallon solstitiale (assembly GCA_963170755.1). Lineage (NCBI taxonomy): Eukaryota > Metazoa > Arthropoda > Insecta > Coleoptera > Scarabaeidae > Amphimallon > Amphimallon solstitiale. The sequence goes on along the minus strand of OY720681.1, from coordinate 86,111,589 downwards.
GTTGAGTTCAATATCTACTTTCACTCTTCAATGTGAAATTAGTGTTTAGGAAAATCATCAATTTGTAATTCAAAATTGTTATTGGCATTCCCTACCATATTTATTATTGTCCATACAATTGCCATTGTTATAAATCTGGTTGTAAGTAATTATGCGTTTTTCAAACTGTAGGAGCTAAATTCTAGATTAAGATAGATTAAAATTTATACTAGCAACATTTTTGGACGTTTTCATACAATTTTTATTTGAAACTTTTTGGTCTAACTTTAATACGAAGGGGAGGGTGGCGGGGGGATATGTCTGCGTACAAAAGTAGGTATAATTTCGGTTTGCCTCAACGGATTTGTTTCTGGACTCATTAGATAGAGAATTTTACAAAGAATTCTTCAATCCAACAAAGGAATTTGTGAGTAAAATCCATTCTTCATCGGCGTAGGTAGAAGCGCGAGAGGTTTTTAAAAAATTTTAATTTTCCTTATATTTCCTAAGATAAATAAAGTTATATATGTATGTACCTATTCATACTTACATTAGTTTCGTTTTTTCATTGTTTTGACTGTTAATTACGTACTTCGTAATTTTTGTAATAGTTCCTGTTTAATACCGTTTCATTGAATCTATTTCTCCCAATTATCTCGACGTAAGTGTGCATTGTATTTCGTTTAGTTTCAATAACATACGCGTACATTTTTAGTTATCATTTATTTAGATCTAGAACATTGTTTATGTTACTATGATATGGAAGAACGTCGAGAAATACATCGTGAAACAATTGCGAGTTGGATTGAGGGTCATACTGATTGTATGTCCATTGTCAGTGATTTCGATATTTATTGCAAAGTCTGTAAAATATCGTTACAGAATGGCCAAAAAGGGCACGTACAACGTCACTTAGCACTGCTAAAACACATAGGTACACGGAAATTGGACCCGTTGAAAGCTGACAATTTTAACGAAGAACTTTGTGAAGCTTTAATGGCGGCTAATATCCCATTAAAGAAACTTGACAATCCCACTTTCAAAACATTTCTTCAAAAATATGCTGGTCGAAATGTTCCTGATGAATCCACCTTACGCAAATATTATGTTTCTAAGTGCTTCACGAAAACAGTAGAATGCATTAGAAGACATCTTTCAAATCAGTACCTATGGATAAGTGCCGACGAAACTACCGATATATTAGGACGCTGTGTGGTAAATGTTGTAGCTGGTGTACTACATCCAACTATTCCATATAACGCATATGTAATAGCATCTAAAGTTATAAATCCAGTTTATGGGGAAACAATTGCTAAAACCATTGACGAGAATTTGCACAAAATGCTTCATTCGGACGACAGGTACAAGGAAAAAATACTTTTATTTGTTAGCATATACATTAAAAACAGGCAGACTATTAAAGGAAATATCCTTATATGCTGCGTATTACTTGAGTACCAAATTGCTCTCCACAGAATCTGTGAATATATCAGAGACAACTATCCGGAAGTTAAATAACTGATTGATTGGAGAGTTACTTGTTGAAACTTCATTTTAATAATTAATAAGTAAAAAACACAAATTTTAGTTTCAAAAATATTTAATGTAGACACTACATATGTTTCACCACACTGTGGCTTCATCAGGTGATGAAAATATACAAATTCAATTTCTGTTACAATGTCACTTATAAATACAGAAAATAGATGACACAATTATTGTTGTTAGGTAGGGGTATTCTATTACAGTTTTAAATTTAGTAGGGGGGAGCTATTTAGGTCCAACTGATCGTTTAATATTATACCTATTTTACTAAATTTATTTATTTCTAGACTTTCCAGTAAGTTAAGTTTTTTACTTTTTTCTTGAATATGTAAAATTTCAAATTGTTTGTTAAATTTATGATTCAATTCCAGGCAGTGGTTAGCAAAAGTCGAATCTGTTTTCTTATCGTTATAGCTTCTTTCATGTTCTTTTAACCTGGCTTCAAAAGTCCTCCCTGTCTGTCCGATGTAAACTTTATCACAATCTTCACATGTTAACTTATAAACTCCTGAGTTCGATTTTTTGTTTGTTTTATCTTTCTTATTGTTAAGAGTTCTTTGTATTGAGTTATTCGTTCTGAAAGAGATTGATTCATTGTTCGCTTTCTTAATAATAGTCCCTACTTTTACTTGGGAAACATTTCAAATAAAGTAGGGACTATTATTAAGAAAGCGAACAATGAATCAATCTCTTTCAGAACGAATAACTCAATACAAAGAACTCTTAACAATAAGAAAGATAAAACAAACAAAAAATCGAACTCAGGAGTTTATAAGTTAACATGTGAAGATTGTGATAAAGTTTACATCGGACAGACAGGGAGGACTTTTGAAGCCAGGATAAAAGAACTTGAAAGAAGCTATAACGATAAGAAAACAGATTCGACTTTTGCTAACCACTGCCTGGAATTGAATCATAAATTTAACAAACAATTTGAAATTTTACATATTCAAGAAAAAAGTAAAAAACTTAACTTACTGGAAAGTCTAGAAATAAATAAATTTAGTAAAATAGGTATAATATTAAACGATCAGTTGGACCTAAATAGCTCCCCCCTACTAAATTTAAAACTGTAATAGAATACCCCTACCTAACAACAATAATTGTGTCATCTATTTTCTGTATTTATAAGTGACATTGTAACAGAAATTGAATTTGTATATTTTCATCACCTGATGAAGCCACAGTGTGGTGAAACATATGTAGTGTCTACATTAAATATTTTTGAAACTAAAATTTGTGTTTTTTACTTATTAATTATTATCCGGAAGTTGATAGACTTGTATCCCGCTTTTAAAAGTTTTCAGAAAACCACCATCGAGAGTGGCCCTTTACAGGGAAAAACTTCCATCTTTGTCACTGCCACCCTCGCCAGTAATAACTAGATGGGGAACATAGCTGGAAGCTACTAGTTTTTATGCAGAGAATTTCGACAGTTTACAAAATTTCGTTACATGTTTAAATGACGATGCTCGAAATATTTCAAGGAACTAACACAAATCGCAAATTTAAAAAATCAGTTGTTATTCTTTCAGGAACATTTTGGAAATATGCCTAAACTAATCACATATTTTGAAAATCGAAATCTCAAACTAAAAGATGGATTAACCACATTAGATGTGGCTATTAATAATTTCAAAAGTATTCCAAGTGACTTGGGATGTTGCCTTCGGCAAAAGTTAAGACGCAGTTTTTAATAGAAATCCAGATTTAATAACATTGCGGCAATTGAGTATGGGGACAATGCCACAAAATCAAACTGCTAAATACGCTGAAATAAAAGAATATTTCCAGTACGCACCTATAACCAGTTGCGATGTAGAAAGGACGTTTTCTATCTACAAGGATGTACTTAATTCAAAGAGAACAAGTCTTACAGAAGAGAACCTTGAGAAAGTTTTGCTAGTAAATATTAATACTCCTTTATTCCACTTGAACAACAAAATTAACAAATAATAATGTATTTTGTATTTTATAGATCACCAGCCACTTGATATCCAATTATATAAATTAAATTAAAACCTCTTTAAAAATACAACATTTCAATAGTGCGCCCATGGGCGATGAGTCAACCGCTCGTGTCCGCCCCCTACTAATGAGTAAATGAGTTGGTTATAAGTAATGTATTATATTATATTGTTTTTTTTCTCGTTATTGTCTACTTAGGTCATGAGTTATGGACATTATTTTTGCTGTTTTCCTATAATTAGATGTATATCTGTTGGGTAATAAAGATATATTATTATTATTATTGTTATTATTTTATTTCAATGTCTAAAGAGACAAGACATGAAATTTAAAAATCGGTGAGAAGATTGAAATGAATACATTTATGGAAGAGTATGATGAAAATTCAAGTGAAAGCGAACTATACACTGTCTACTGACCCTCATAAAATTGAAATAAAATTATTACTCACAATAAATAAATAAACAAATATTTAAAAAAAATTTCTTTTTCTGGATTATCTTCGTATGACTATATCTTCGTCAAGAACAAAGGTAGCAACTTCCGGTTTACATCATTCTCTTCAGTTTTGTATGTGCTTCAATATTACGATATTAAACATATACCTTTCCATTTAAAATTTTAAAGAAAAAACAAATAATATACATAAATTGAGAACAGCCCCCCCCCTGTTATTTTCTTTGACAACCACGTAATTTCGTACTACATATCATTCAATTCTTTGAAAAATTATCTATCTAATGAGCCCAGAAACATTAAAATCCGTTGAGGCAAACCGAAATTATACCTACTTCTGTACGCAGACATACCCTTCCCCACCCTCCCCTTGGTATGGGACTTGGATCAAAAAGTTTCAAATGAAAATTGTATATAAACGTATGAAAATGTTGCTAGTAAAAATTTTAATCTATATTAATCTAGAATTTAATGAAAAATTATCGAATTTTTAATTGATCTTGAGAATTGCGTCTCCTTCCTATCATTTTGGAAACTTAAAAATAATTTTGTTGAAATTCCCGTTATCCATTTTATCATCAAGATTTTTTTCCGCCAGGTAGTACGATAAACGGTCGAGCTTAAACAGACACCCGGTATATATAAGCTTAACAATAACGTTTTTTCCGCAATGGCAAAGGAAATAAACAAGGAAAAAAGATACTCTGTAAAATTATGTGTTCAAGAATATCCCCTATGAAGTTAATCACAATATAATTTGAACTTATGGAAGCACTAATCATTTCTGACAAACAGACAGAGGACTAAACAAAGCTTCAGAATTACTTTGGCAATAATAAATATTTTTACTACAGTATTATCATCAGGAATAAAAACAAGGTAGTGAAAGACAAGATTCACACGGTACTACTTTGAGATGTGGGAAAACAAATAGAATACTGTAACGCTTTAATTAAAATTTAGCATATTAATGTGTATTACATTTAATACATTTTTAACAAGTACAAAAGGAAAGGTATAGTCTGACAAGCCTTAGCGTTTTAAAAGAGATAATGATGGTTTATTTGTATGCACATCGTACCAAGAAAATTGTGAAATAAGTCATTAAGAAAAAACTGAGTTATAGTTATTTTAATTTCTTTTCAGACCTATATGAATACAATAAATGAATAACTGTTTTTATTACCAAGCAAATAACCAACCACACATGTACCTAGGGCAGTAGTTTAAAAGTAATAATGTACTAATACATATATTTTGTTTTCAAATTATGATTACAACATTTCAAGGTATAAAATATTAACAATCTTCCAAATAGGCACAATAAACTAGTGATGGGCATAATAGTTCGAATCGATGAACTAGTTCATGCAAACTAATTGACATGGAAGAACTAGTTGGTAGGAACAGTTCGTGAAGAACTACTTGTTACTTCTAAAGATTAGCAGTATATATGCTTTGTTTTGTAACACAGTATTCTTCATCGCTTGAAATATTAATTGTGAATCCGTAAATTTACGAGAAAACTATAGGTAGACTCATTTAGTATTTTACAATAATATTTCTAAACTAACAACCAATAATCACCATATTATAGAGATTATAAAAAATTAAACTATAGTACAAGAGAGTTTAACACGATGATAAGATGATACAACAAGAGTAGAGCGGTTCTCATCCATATAATATATTACTACATATGAAAAGCTTGATAATACAAAATAATTAGTAAATCTACAAGTTCCCTTTAATTCCCTCATAGTTTCAGAATTTTTATTTTAGTAAAGGACCCGGTTTTGTGGGGGAGAGAACGTGATAAAGTTTATCTAGGAGTCTTGAATTGGTAAAAAAAAAGATTGTGTGTTCCTTCGACGTCTGTCTCCTGCGAAAGAATTTTTCTAAAGCAGCTCAAGTCCTATGCGAAAAAAGAAGTAGCCTGACAAGTGACTACAAGCAAAAAATTTAAAGAAATTATGTTTCTTATCATAATTTATAATTCGCTTCTTAAATTCATCCATTGACGTTGTTTATATTTAAATATTATTTATGTTGTGCTAATATGAAATGTGTGTTTTATTGAAATAATAAATTATTACATTTTATCTAAATAATAATGTTTTTAGAAATGCACAGAACATTTATTTTATTCTGCAAATGCAAATTTTATTTTTATGTTATTTTTCACATAAATAAAAGTTATTATTTATAAAACATATTTTCAATTTTAGTAATATTTTCCATACAGGTCTATAAGGAATGAATTTAAAACCTCGCACACTAAATTTGTCTGACCGAAAAGTAGTTCGCTTGGAAATTGCGAACTAGTTCATTTAGTTATGTAAGAATCGCTTTTTTGAATCGGTCGTTCGCGAACTACCCACCTCTACAATAAACACATAGTGTGGGCACAGAATGGAATTTTCTATAAAAAATGTGTCCACATGTGTACTGTGAACTACATTGGAAATAATATAATACTTATCCTAACCTAAAAATAAACATAGTAATTTCACTGCTCTTTTAAAGAGTCAATATTTTCATTTCAATATAAGAAGTTTTGTTAATACCTACTTTGGCTCTTAGATTGACAGAAAATTGCATTATAAAACAAAAAGTATAGTTATTAAACTTCATTAAAAATTATGGATAGGATAATTAAAAAAAAATCAAATATTATCTGAGAACTTAATAGGTATGTTTTAATGAACGAGACAGTCAGTGTTGCGTTGTTAGAGTTTATGTAAACACTGAATGATATGTCACACAACATATTTTATATTTCACTTAAGAATGCATTATTTATATAATGAAAAATTGAGTTTTGGGAACCTATTTCATTCTGTGTTTGTGCAAGAAAATTTCCAATATATTCTGTATATTGTAATTAGGTTATACTGTACTACTGTCTTCATTCGATTTTAATTAATATCAAAATGAAGATAAGTGGTTAGCAGATGATACACTTCATAGAATGCACGTATGTAAATAATAATTATTAATATTTAAATATGTATAGAAACTAAAAATATATTCAAACAGCACATCAATGAAGTTTGCAGTTTGATCCTCTATTCTTATTGTTTGGCACAGCATAAAACTTATTGCAAAATAATGAAGGCAGTCATGACAATTCCTTACAAGATAATGTTTCTTGGCTATTTTTTAGAATGAGTTCTGCACAACAATATTAAAATACAAGAAAAATATTGAATATGTGTATGTGTATAGGTATAGAAGACTTACCTTTCATAGAAACCAAAAATGTAGGTTTTCTTGCTAGCAAGGGGGTAAAAAAATACCAAATTTTCACCTTAAAAGACAAACTGAATGTGATCCGTGCACCACATGATTTTCATAATTGTTAATGAAACCAATGAAATGCCCATAAATCGATGGATTTTAAGCAGGAAATAGTGTTCTTTAAAACTTTCAATTCTGTGAAACGTAAGCTTTCGATTTATATATAGCTACATACATATTATTCAATACTTTTCTTTTACATATTGTTGTGCAGGACTCATTCTAAAGTCTTACCTATTTCTTCAATATTACTTTCATATCCTTACATTTTTTCAGTAGTTGCTTTATATTTTCAGCCACTGAGTAATAAGTAAAATAAAAGTCAAGATACACTAAAAATGCATTACAAATACAGAATATTGTATCATTTTCACATTTCATTGTGGCGTTTAATCGAAATAATTTTTGGAAATGTCCCAATAATTACCTGTAAAACACTGTCCAAGTTACTTTACGGGGATTCCTTTTCATCAAATGGGCAGATTCACATTTTGAATTAAGGAATGTAAATGTCTGGAATGAGAAAGTTACTATTTAACATACAATACTAGTATACACTGAACGAGAACAAATGTATAAAACAACAAACCTTGCCATCAACTTTAACCATAGTTTTTCCATGGCCCGGATGGATTTTATAACCACTATAAACACAGAGTCCAATCCTAAAAATATTAACATGGTATTAATAAACGATCAATAACACCTTGAAACTTAACAATATCAACTGTAAAACACAGATGATGTTCTTAATATTTTATAATTAATAAAGAAAATTACTACTTACTTCATCTTGACAGTTCAGGGAAACGGAAAAGAAATTATTTCAACAAACCATAACAAACAACTAGTTTCAGTAAATTATAAATAACTATGTTGGCAACGAGGAACAAACACCAACATTATTTTAAAATAGTTGGCGGGTAAACAAACTTCATTTTTATCATTTAACGCAAACCCTAAAGACAAGATATTTAAAGAATTTATATGTAAACGAATATCCCTAAATTTCAAAGAAGATTCTTACAAAATGAGTTTTTCTAATGAATGTATAAACGACGATATAAAAGATCCATGTAACGAAGACTACAATCAGCAATTACGAAATCGCATTAGTCAACTGAGAGGTACTATGCAAGACTTAAGAGATCAATTAAAAGATGAGAAGGATAATTGGGAAAAAGAAATACAACGTATGAATAACTTTAGTATAAACAGCTACAAACAAGAGAATACATCAAGTACTGACATCAGAGACATATCCAATATGAATTCGATTCATCATCTAGCGTCAGTATACGAAGACCCCATGGATTATATGAATGTAGACAATAGTAAAACTTTGCAGAGGCAATTAGCAATAAGTAATTATAGGAGTCGTCTGCTTGAAGTTGAAAATTTGTGTAATCTAGAATTAATGCGAGTGAAACAAAATGTTACGTTTCTGCAGCCTTTGAAAATGATGGTATCTGAGTGGGAATCCAATAAAGAACCCAACGAATGTGGTGAATGTTTTTATCCCGATCAAAAGTCATTCGATACCAATTTAGTAGATGAGAATAGACTTAATGATATATCGACATCTTTAGACATAATGCATAGCAGATTTGCTGGTGACTATTCTAAATTGCCCATTGAATCTCAGGAAATTGCACATTTAACCACAAAGCTGAAATATCAAAACGATGATAATGGATTTAATTCGAATTCTGCGTGGTGCACGGAGTACATAACAGAATGAGATATTCATTAAAACAATAATGTCTGTACACAAACCAACACAAATACATTAAATTACATCAAATTGTTTCTTGTAATGTACCCCCATTAATATCCATTAATTAACCGCTAATTGTAGATGAACGCGTATATTTCTACATGATGGTTTTCATTGTATTAAGTTTTGATCAAGTATTAATAAGTTAATTTAATTCATATTTGATATGAAATTGGTTTTTCTTTTATATTTCTGGGCATAGTATTCTATGATGTACATATTTTTTCTATGTGTAGGTACATTCAACCAATTCGATAATAGTAATATGGTCTAATCAGTCTAATGTCACACATATCCTTACTCTGCCAACTGTTAACCGGGCTTATCTGACGTGGATTCTCTGTACGAATTTTGTTGATTTAAAAAAAAACAATAAGAAATATGGATATAGCATCTTTATTTGATGATGTTAAACGTATGAATAAAAGACAGGTAGGGATTCTCTCTAGTATGAGGTTATGTTATTTACTGAAATATGTTGTAGTTCTTATATCAAGTACTCAGCTTTGGTATGATAGTATCTTCTGCCCTCATGATATGGAAGGGTTTAATGGTAGTTACAGGCAGTGAAAGTCCCATTGTTGTTGTACTCTCTGGCAGTATGGAACCAGCATTTCACAGAGGAGATTTATTATTTTTAACAAATTACCCTGATGAACCTGTAAGAGTTGGTGAAATTGTAGTTTTTAAAGTAGAAGGACGTGATATCCCAATTGTACACAGAGTTTTGAAATTGCATGAAAGGTAATAATCCTAATTAAATAGAAATATCCTAATTTCTCTTATTATTAAAGGGAAAATGGTACTGTAAAATTTTTAACCAAGGGTGATAACAATAGTGTTGATGACAGAGGATTATACGCACCAGGTCAGTTATGGCTTACAAAAAAAGATGTTGTTGGTAGAGCTAGAGGCTTTTTACCATATGTGGGTATGGTAACGATATTAATGAATGAATACCCAAAGTTTAAGGTTAGCCTATTTTGAAAAGAAATATCCATGTATCTATAAATAACATTTTTGTTGCAGCTTTCTGTTCTAGCTTGCCTTGGATTTTATGTACTAGTTCATAGGGAATAATATTTCAAAATTGGTTGCAATAAATTATTCCATGTAATTATATGTTTTGTATAAGAAATTCTTTCTTTTTATTATTAATAAAGAGTAATTTTTTTTATAAACTAACATGAGTAGTATTTATCATTTTAACTATTTTCTAAGAGTTTTCCTTTGCCTTTGTGATGTACTTTTTGATTTGGACCCAGTAGTCTCTTTTATACTTTTACGTTTTTTTGGAGTAGAATATTTCTGTTCCAAGTCTGACATGAAACTGCAGAATTTCTGATGTCTGCGTTCTTGATTTTTACGAATTGTTTCTTCAATATCTTCATCTAAAATTAATATACTTTTAATAATAAATAAATTATACTTAATTATACAAATACCAGTTAAATTTAGTTTCTCAGATTCCCTTTTCTCTGCTTCCCATTTGCTTCTACGTTTTCTTTTTTTCTTTATTGGTTCATTAAAAAAACCATCATATTCTTCAACCTCCCCATCATCTATCAACTTTCTAACAATTTCCATTATCTTAAGTTCACTATCACAATCACTAAATGGTACACATTCTAGAATAATATCCATATTTCCTTTTCCAGAAATATATGCTTTCTTAATATCACGTATTTCTGTTTCAGAACCAATATATTCTTTCTTATAATTTTCTATATCTTTTGTGCTTATCCGCTTAAACATGGATCTCCAATATTCCATCCAATTAGTAGTTGAAAAAGAATCTTCGTCAATCTCACCAAAATCATCATAAGCCTTTCGCTTTTCAGCATCTTGCAATATTGAATAAATTTTACCCAAGACTTTAAATTTTTCAGTTGCGGAAACTTTCTTGGACTCTTCTACTCTATCAGGATGTACATGTAAGGATAACTTGTGGTAAGCCTTCTTAACTGAAAGAGTTCGATTGTAAAAACCGACATTCAACACATATATTGTACTTACTCTCTTTATCGCTTGCATTTTCATCGACATTTAATACTTCATAGAAATTACGAGTGCCGTAATATTCTTCACATTTACTTAATAGATCCGACATATTTAAGAATTATACAAGAAATTTTGGGTAGACAGAATTATAGAAAATGGCGCGAAATATATATGTTACAATAATTTGTCAAACTGGACAATTCCCAAGCAGCAAAATCACAATTTTAGAGAAGGATGAAAATATATATTTGCTAATGTAGAACAAGTGTGCATATAGTGATTTTGCTACTAGGGTAACCTCTCAATGTATATTGTGTATATACAACAAGGGGCAACCAACACTCTAAAAATTGAAGAAATTGTGTTATGAGAAATGTGTAGAAAAAACTATTAAATTAGGATATAGAAATTATGGACTTGAATCTCTAGATTTAAACAGGGAAAACCAATTATGGTTGTGTTTAAAACGTACAAAATAATTGTCATTCATGTTATCGGAAACTATGACCCAAATTCTTTTGAATTGGAATGTGCTTCATAGAGGGCAATATTACTAGAAGAATTGAATAAATAAAAACATGGAAAAATATTAATCTTTTGTTATTAATTATTTTTGGAATATTACAGATTCATTCACATGCTGAATCATTAATCGCCATTATTATGTATTTGTAATATGGTGAAATTTGAGTAGTAGGACTAACATAAAACAATGCAATTTCGGTTGCATATAATACCTATCTACCACGCGATCATTTAAATTCTAAATTATAGCAGGCGGGATTTTTTTTATTAGGTTGTCCAGAATGTCAATTATTGATTAATTAACATTTTGAAACGTCACTTTGACAATTCAAATTGTAAATTAGTACTTATATACCAACTTAATTTAAATTTCACAGCCTGCTCTAATTTAGAATTTAAATGATCGCGCGGTACTAAATGGTACCACGCGATCATTTATATTCTAAATTATAGCAGGCCGGATTTTTTTTTATTAGGTTGTCCAGAATGTCAATTATTGATTAATTAACATTATGAAACGTCACTTTGACAATTCAAATTGTAAATTAGTACCGCGCGATCATTTAAATTCTAAATTAGAGCAGGCTGTGAAATTTAAATTAAGTTGGTATATAATTACTAATTTACAATTTGAATTGTCAAAGTGACGTTTCAAAATGTTAATTAATCAATAATTGACATTCTGGACAACCTAATAAAAAAAATCCCGCCTGCTATAATTTAGAATTTAAATGATCGCGTGGTACTTATATACCAACTTAATTTAAATTTCACAGCTTGCTCTAATTTAGAATTTAAATGATCGCGCGGTATAAGAAAAACTAATATAAATTACTCGCGTCTAAAATGGTCTTTAAAAATTAGGAATTTAAGTTAATCATGGGTGGGTAAAGTTTGCACTTTAATATACAGCATTTTTTCACAGCATACCAGCATACAAAAGTTCGACAGACAAATCACATTTTTTAGTGGTAAAATATTTTTCGCAGAGTTGTTGAGGACCTTTCAAAGGCGCTAAACCAAATGCTTTTGTGTGGTTATATGTTGTATGTTGCAACAACAACTGGGCCAATCCATTACCAACTAATTATGAAGAGTTCCATACCTACAGCAGCTTCTTGTGTAGCTATGGTTGTTTTTCTCTCAATGCAGATGTTATTTTCAAACCACATGATTATTCGGTTTTAATACTTCATCCATATTTAATCCCAAGAATTTCACCACCATCCCTACACAAGGTTGTGTCCTTTCTATTAGGTGTATTGTTTTCTCTTCCGTTTAGCCTAAGTTATTGAGCGGCAAACCAACCATTTACTTTTTTCAAAGCCCTGTCTGATTGTATAGTGAGCTCATTTTGCACTTACCTTTCACTAGAATAGTAGTATCAGACACATATTCCGACATCAAGTATATTGTCATATACGTAACTGAACACGTCCTTCACATATACAATGAACAATAATAGACCAAGTATGGATCCCTGTGGTATCCCACATGTGATTGTTTTTATTAGCGATATTGTTCCATTCCATTCTATTAATTGCTTCCTGTTAGTTAGGTAAGATTTTATTAATTGTGGCGGAACTCCTATCACTCACTGAGAAAATAATGATTATCTGGTAAAATTATATGACGAATTAAGACTGCATAAAGAAAAAGTTTCTAAAGCAAATGCGAAATATCCTGATGATTCGCTTAGTGATTCTAAAGAAACCTTGCGAGTGTACTCAATGGACCTTCAAAAAGTTATACTAATGCCCTCAACTAAAGATTCCTACTTTGTAATTCGCCTAGTTGCCTTTAACGAAACCTTTGCAGCATTACAAAAAAACGGTCCAGAAACCAGTTACTGTGTCGTGTGGCATGAGGGTATAGCAGGTAGAAATGGTTACGATATTGTTAATGCAATTCTTAAACTTTTTGAGCAAGAAAGAGATGTACAAGACTTTATTCTTTGGGCCGACAATTGCTCGGCCCAAAACAAAAACTGGATTTTATTCACGGCTCTGGCAGTTATTGTGAATAAAGCAACTGGACCTAAAAATAATACAATTCGGTACTTAACAAAGGGCCACACACATATGACGGCCGATGGGGTTCATGGCAACATCGAGAAAAGAATTTCTCGATTAAAAGACATTTATGACTATAACGATCTAAAAAATGCAATAAGGTCATCGAGAAAAAATGTTGAAGTAGTTGAATTGGAAGTATTTCGCAAATGGGACAAAAAAAAGGCAACCACGGAAAAACGATTCACTTAAAGATTTGGTGCTGAAATCCCTCGTGGAAGTTAATTTTCAAAAAGGTTCTAGAGAAATGAGTTATAAAACTGATTTTGATGATAAACCCAAAAAAATTGATTTTCTCCAAAATAAAAGGTAATATTGAGAATTGCATGCCAGATTTCGTGGAACCCAGAGGAATTAAAAAAGAGAAAAAGGAAAAGATAATGCAAGTTCTGGTTCCCTTGATGCCAGCCAATAGAAGATTATTTTGGGAAGACCTCCCAGTGAACGCCGAGTCAAGGAATTTAATTCAAAATATTGATATAGAGGACTTTTAAGCATTGATTGGTTTAATAGTTATTTACGTATCAAATCCGGAAAGTTAGCGTTTACTGGATGAGTAAGCGAATACAGAACGAGTCTCTGGTAGCTTACAAGGCCAGTAAAAGACATTCTTTTTTGCAATCGTACTGTAATGAACACATTAAATTTAAACCTGGAAAGTACCATTTTACCGGACCGGTAAAAAACATTCAACGGACCAGTCGGATAAAGTGGTACTTTTCAGATAACAAAATATTAAAGTAAAGTGTCCATTACAGTACGACGGCAAAAAAATTAATACAAGTTTAAAATGTATTACTAAAATCAAAATAACATTTGCAGATACCACGCTTATTACTATCTACCTTGCTTAATTTTTGCAACCTATTCATTCCAAAACACAGCATCTACATTTTTTCCCAAAAAACACATCAATTTTAAAATTATTTTTTACACATAGAATTACATGCAATTATATTATTCTAAACCGCTAAAATTGTATTTAAAACTCTTTAAGAATTCTAGAGCCATGCACTGAGAGTTTTCATTAATTTACTCAAAACTTTAAAAATAATTGTTACTGTGTTTTGGAATGTGGCAGCCGTATTGGCGCTCTTTGTGTTTATGAACGCACCTGTTATTTACCACAATTTATTTCAGTATTGCAGTATAACTTGTGTTCAGCTCAGAGAAATAGAGTAGGGGAGAACGCGCTTCGACGAGTGCGCATCCAGTTTTAAGCAAACGCTATAGTGGTCGCCATTTTGCAGGAAGGCATTTCTTTTCACACGTAAGTTTGTTTACATTTTTCTAAGTCAATGAACTTTACATGCGAATTGTTGAGCTAGGTATAAATATAACCTTCAAAATGGCGGAATTCAATTTAACTTAGTTGGCGCATCTTTAAGCGCGTTCTCCCCTACTCTATTTCTCTGGTTCAGCTTTGCAGATTAGAAATATAGAAAAAAACCATTTAGATTTACTAACGAGAGAAAACAAGCTGCCTGTTCTTGGAGGTATTTTATATTTCACATAGAGAATATATAATAAATATTTGAAATTATAACTCAATATGTATGCGAATAAAAATTCATTAATGAATATTTACACGCCCTCTAGACAAACTATTTGTTGGAAAATAAAACGGCGGGAAAGATCTTGACCACAATAATATTTACTGTATTGTGGGTTGCCTAATTTTAATTTATTTTATATTCGTTTAAAACAATAGTATATTAAAATACAAGTTTCATAAGACACGATTTTTGCGCACGCGTTCAAGTTTAGAAAACGAGCTGCTAGGCGAGTTTTCTAAAGAACAAGTGCGCAAAATGTCTTATGAAACGTGTATTTTATACTATTTTTTCTATTTCGGTTATTAAAAGTTCAAAAAAGCTTAAAATAAGAGACATGTTTTGTTCGAATATTTTAGAAATTTTGCTTTTTTTGAAGTTGGTTACTCTGATTTTTAAGTAGAACGTTTTAAATATTTGAATATCGGTGGTGCTATATGTAATTGTGTTTAAAATTCAGACTGATTTATACAATAAATTATTTCAAATTATCAACAAAAAGGACGAAATAAATAACTGTACGCCCACAGAGATTCGCAAAATAGCAGAAGACAATTTACAAAATCTTTCATCCACAAACTCTCTACATATTTATCAAAACAAACTTTTATAACAGTTGTACTATTCAACATGGTAAGTAAATGTCAATAGTAGCATCCGAAAACTTATCATCCAACTCTGCTTAACAATTTATATTGCTAATTAGTAAGTGAAATGTTAGCATGTGTGCTTTTTATTCTTTGTACAATTTTATTGCACATTTTTGTTACTTTAAAGGCTTATATTTTGACATTTAAATACGATTTGGTTCCTTTTTTTTTTGTTACCAACTTCAAAAAAATAAAATTAGCGTGCGATAAAGTAATACTTTATGCAACCAAAACGGGTGTCGTAAAGTGAACTTTATAGCACCGGAATAGAAAAAGTAAAGAATAGTTGAACGAAAAATAAGTGATGAGCGAGGTAGTTTACTAAATTCTTCCTAAGTTGACGATGAAAAGTTTTTTCCAAATTTAAAATCAACAATAATATCTTGCATTAAAAATCTGCTATTTTTTAACTATTCACAGATCCGCTATCGAGGTGCCTTAAGACCTTGAAGATTTATTCATCTTGAATTTTGTGAATATATTTACTTACTTCAACCATTGGTTGCTGTTGACTTATTACATCTATAATTGTACTGTGTCTTTGTAAAGCTGTGGTTAGATATCTGTTAATATGACACCAATTACCTCTTTAAAGAGTTTTGATAAAATAGGCAAAACACTTATGGGTCTGTAATTTCTGTAATCATTTAAGTCATCATTCTTTTAGACCGGTATTACCCTTCCGGTTTTCAATTCTACTGGAAAGTATCTCTTCTTGATGCAGTGATTTATGATTATCGACAAAGGCTGACACAGTTTGTCTTTGCCATAGGTATTTAATTATTGTCCTGATTAGAGGATACAATCCCGAACATGTTTTTCAATCCCGATATTACAGGATTTTTGATACGTAATCCCGAAATCCTGGGATTAGACTATGTGGTTTCTAATTGGGCTCAAATGTAAAAAAAAAAATAATTAATTTCAAAAAGTTATTTATTAATATTGTTGCACAACACAATACACAATATACTAAAATAAGGACAAAAAAGACAATACAAAAAACTATTTAGAATTTCGAAAATACAGTCGCAGAAATATCAAACCATCCATTGTTTGACTTCCAAGCCTGCTTCGTAGTTTATTGCCAACATAAGCCGCAGCTGAAAACGCTCCCTTAGGTTCTATTGGAGGAATAGACAATAGATATTTATATGCTAATTCTAAGTGATATCGACGAACTCCTCCATTTTCGAACAGCTCTATTACGCGTCTAATACTATTTACCAACCCCAATTCATTTTGTACTTCAGGATCTGGGAATTCCATGCTTTCCAGCTGTAACTTTTCCTTTAATGTCAATTGGGGTTGGGAGGTTTGTTGCCTTGGCTTATCATCTGTTTGTGATCCTGACCTTTCTTCCTCTGCCGTGTCATCTCGACTATTTAGTCTTTTAACAATACCCTTTATTTGCTTCCTCAGTAAAGCCTGAGTAGGAACTGGAAATAAGTTAAGCCATTCCAAATCCAATAATAACTGATTTTCATCATCTTTTCGTGGATTTTGTAAATAATTCAGCAAACCAGTTAAATCATCACTTCGTCATCGCTTTATACGTACCACTAAGGATGTTTTCATTTTATTGGCGAGTGCTGAGTTTTTGCTGGACAATTGTTTTATAAGAAATTTTAAAGAGGAACCAGCTGTGTATAAATTAACATCTCGCCGAAAGATTGCTTCTACAGTTAATTTAGTTTAGGGAAGCACATGAACAATTTTATTTACTAAGTCAAAATCAGCATTTTCTAAACGGTTTGGATAATTGAGATCTATAAGAGCTTTTTGAATGCAGGTTTTTAAAAGAGAGTTCCAGCTCTTTTTCATGTTCAATCTTCACATATTTTTGAAATACTGTTTCATTTTTCAATGGTGATCCTTTGAAATACACTACAACTTTTCTTTATCAGTTCATTAATGTTATCATCTTTTGTTAACTCTAGTATGTGTTCTCGCGCAAGTTCATTTTGTGACATTAAGATTAAACCAGATTCTGGACAATCTAAGTCTTCTAAATTGTCATCATCATCCCTGTCGTTAATATAATCAGCAGTCACAGTTAGTTAATTTATAGTGTCATCTAAGTCTAAGATAGGACTGTCTTGCCTGTCTTGCAAATAATTCTTTTTTTTATAAAACACTTCACAGACAGCCAAATTGATACCATGTGCGAGACACAGATGTTGTTCAGTGCAAACAAGCTGTCTCACGAAAATGAAAAGTGTGAACACATGGATGTTAAAACTAACATCAAGCAGTAAATAATTACTGTGTCTTACATAAATACCTTTATACGTAAAACGTAATTATGTATATATGCATGTGTTTGAGATACACACATACATTAAGTGCCATTGTCGATAATCGAACGCACAGACACCGGTGTTTCGACCTATGAGGTCTCATCAGTGCACGTGGAGATTCTCGACAATAGCTTCAAGACTTAAATCGCTGCCTATGTCATTTTCGCATGTTAAATGTAGTGAGAGTATCACAGCGACATCTAACACCCAAAAGATGACACGGAAAAAGCGATGGCTTCTGACAGCATGTTCTGCTATACAGAGGCCTGTATGTTAATAGTGTATCTCGTATAATAGAGCCTTAGGTGGCGTCACCAATCAAAACGAAAATGAAAAGTGTGAACACATGGATGTTAAAACTAACATCAAGCAGTAAATAATTACTGTGTCTTACATATATACACATACGTATATACATATACACATGCATATATACATATACGTTTTACGTATAAAGGTATATATGTAAGACACAGTAATTATTTACTGCTTGATGTTAGTTTTAACATCCATGTGTTCACACTTTTCATTTTCGTTTTGATTGGTGACGCCACCTAAGGCTCTATTATACGAGATACACTATTAACATACAGGCCTCTGTATAGCAGAACATGCTGTCAGAAGCCATCGCTTTTTCCGTGTCATCTTTTGGGTGTTAGATGTCGCTGTGATACTCTCACTACATTTAACATGCGAAAATGACATAGGCAGCGATTTAAGTTTTGAAGCTATTGTCGAAAATCTCCACGTGCACTGATGAGACCTCATAGGTCGAAACACCGGTGTCTGTGCGTTCGATTATCGACAATGGCACTTAATGTATGTGTGTATCTCAAACACATGCATATATACATATACGTTTTACGTATAAAGGTATATATGTAAGACACAGTAATTAAGCTGTCTCACCTTTATCATAACGGTCGGTCCATCGCTTACAATGGCCACGATATCAGTTTCCAGGGAAATATTAAATTTGCTTAGACTCTCCTTCAACATACGAAGACAATTTTCAGCCGTCATACTTCCATGAATAGGAACGAGTTCTAAGCTCCAAATTTTTTATATGAATGAACGTTGACAGCCATGTATCGTTTATTGTATGTTGATGTTCACTCGTCGAAAGATATATTGAATCTTTCAGCTGCACAAATATTTTAATTCTGCAGTTACTTGCTTTATAATTTTTTCACTGTAATTCATAACACGCTTTCGAATTGTGACGGCTGATTTTGGTAAATTCGTGTATTTCGCTAAGAGCAATTTTCTCAAATCGTCTGAAGTTATGAATACACTGAATGGAGATCTATCTAATGCAATTATTCTTGCCAAAACATCATACAGGCTATCGTCGGCACTTTTAGTAAAATAATCTTCTAAATTTCGTTTAGCTGGCGGCGGTGCTGTGTTGAGATTTTCAAAATCTTGACTTGTTGAAGCTGACGATTAACGTCAGCTAAAATCTTAATGTTATGTTTTGATGACAAATGTGTATGTAATCCCTTAGTCGATCCACCTAAAGTCTTGAGAATGGCAGGGCATCGCTTACATTTAGCACTATTCCCGTCTTTCGCAACTAAAAAATGAGGTGTGGCCACCACACGACTTTCTTATACGTATGAGCGTTTCAAATTATAGAATTTTAAGTATTTTTTTATACAAAAATTATTCAAAATCCTATTCTAAGTACTTCTATTCTCTTAATAAATCTCTATAGAATGCATACTTTGCAAGATATTATCAAAAAAGTGCTACTCGCTAAGAGTAAAAGTGCTACTTCCGGTCCGAATTTTGAAATTTCATATATACAAGAAATATTGCAAATCCAGTTCTAAATACTTTTGTACTCTTGATAAATATATATAGAATGCATAACTTACGACATATTTGCAAAAAAATCGTTATTAGATAAGAGTAAAAGTGGTACTTCCGGTTTGAATTTTGAAATTTCTTTTATACAAAAGATATTGAAAATTATGTTTTAAATACTTTTATACCCGTAACGTACTTGTCTAAAAAGCATGACTTGCGAAATATTCGCAAAAAACTGATTTTCGATAAGAGTAAAAGACCTACTTCCGGTAGGAATTTCGAAAAACTTTTTGAATAAAATTATTTTCTATTTCAATTTTAAGTATATATGAATTCTTTATAAATTTGTTTAAACTTAGTACTTGACGAAATATTGTCAAAATTCGATTTTTTCGCTGAAGTAAACTGCTACTTCCGGTCTACCGAATTTACTGAAAAACTAATCAGATCTCAAGAGGGAGATTATACATGTAAATACAAAATTTGGAATTGATATCTACAGCGGTTTGATCGCTATCGCGGTCACACACACAGAGAGAGAGACACACACAGACACACACACAGACACACACACAGACACACAGACATTTTTTAAAAACCACTGTTTCGGTATCAGGGGACTTCAAAACGTGGACATCTGCAAAAATCTCGAGGTCGAAAATTTTCATCATCACAATACTTCCAAACTACGTATAAGAAAGTAAAAATAACTCCACCCTGACTACCTATCACTGTTTTTTATGTTTAACAATTAACAAAGTCTCCCGCCATTTAAAATAATTTTTTCTATGACGTAACCTGCGTAACCTTGTTGCTCGTAGAATAATAAATGAAAAAAGTAAATCCTAATAAGCGTATTTATACTTTCGTACAGGGAATCCCCGACGGGGAATCTTCACAACCATAGTACAAGGAAACAAGGTATGCTTTTCCCAAAACCAAAACTTGTCCACGCCGCGTCATAGTTGATAGAGGCGCCATTTATGTTTATGTTTGTATTTACGTTGTGCATAAGGTTATTTTGTGATTTGTCCGGATTAATATATGCTTTTTTTATTATTCGATACACACATTATTATTATATTTATAGTCGAATGTTTTTATTTTAGTGTAGGACATTGTTTTAGGTCGTATTTATTAAGTTTTTTAGTGCATTTCGAAAGAAGTGATTTTAGCTTTTGTTCGAACCTTAACGTATATTAGATTAAAAACTATTAATGAAAAATTAAGTTTAACACGTTTGAAAATGAAAACAAGAAAAATAAAACATTTTTTAAGCTAGTAAAAAACTGTATTTTAGTCCTTCTGAATTCACCCTTATTTCCCAAATAATTTTATTGTTTGTTTATTATACCCTACAGATAAAATGAATCAAACCTAAGTATAAACGTAAGGAAACATTTTCACATTTTATTATTATATTGTAAATGATATGAAGAACTTATAAAAATAAAACATTGTCAATTACTTATTAGGTACATATAAATATTCCTATCTATAATATTTGTTTTTTACGTAAACTGTAATTACTGCAAAAATCTTTTTGTTGAAGAATTTACACACTCCAAATAAAATTAGTTTTTATTTGAATTGTATTATGTATTGGAAATTAAAAATAATTAAGTCGTCTAGTTAAAGAATAATAATTAAAGTATTTAATATTTTTTGGCTACTATAAAATGTAACGCATTTATTTTTAAATAAATTTATTTTGCTAAAGCATAATTAAAAGGGAGGTAAGTTTTATTTAAAAAATTAATATACAAATTTATATAATTCATAATCAATTTTATTACCATCCCTACACCCCAGCAGCCTTCAATTATTATATTTGTCAACAAACTAACATTATGGTCTCTATATATTTCTTACTTTTAAGATTATTCCTATCATTATTTTTTACATCACAAAATTTCTATTTCTGTTAAAAAATGAGGTGTGGCCACCACATGACTTTCTTATACGTATGAAAGTGTTACTTCCGGTCCGAATTTTGAAATTTCATTTATACAAAAAATATTCCAAATCCAACTCTAAATACTTTTGTACTCTTCATAAATATATATAGAATGCATAACTTACGACATATTTACAAAAAATCGCAATTCGATAAGAGTAAAAGTGGTACTTCCGGTCTGAATTTTGAAATTTTTTTTATATAAAATATATTGAAAATTATGTTTTAAATACTTTTATACTCGTAACGTACTTGTCTAAAAGCATGACTTGCGAGATATTCGCAAGAAACTGATTTTCGATAAGAGTAAAAGACCTACTTCCGGTAGGAATTTCGAAAAACTTTTTTAAGACAATTTGTTTCAAACTTAATTCTAAGTACATATGAATTCTTTATAAATTTGTTTAAACTTAGTAACTGACGAAATATTTGCAAATTTCGATTTTTTCACTGAAGTAAACTACTACTTCCGGTCTGCCGATTTTGCTCAAAATCTAATCAATTCTCAAGAGGGAGATTATATTTGCAAATACAAAATTTGGAATTGATATCTGTAGTGGTTTGACCGCTATCGTGGTCACAGGCATACAGACACACCACAGACATTTTTGAAAAACCACTTTTTTGGTATCATGGGACCTCAAAACGTGGACATCTCGAGGTCGAAAATTTTCATCATCACAATACTTCCTTATACTACGTATAAGAAAGTAAAAGGACTTTAGAGAAATAGAGTACTGTGAATTTACAACTTTATTGAACTGGTAGTACTAGAGGTCGAATGCGCGTCATCCAAAGATGCGCAAGAGCATACCTTTTGGGCTGTACCTGTGTAGTTCTTTTATCCTACCGCGTACCTATAAGGTTGATTTTTGGCCTTTATGTAATCTAGGTAAGATCATTGTCAAGGCGCAACGGATTACGGAATGCAAACTAGACCTGTTTGTGGCAATCCAAAAGATCCCGAGATTAGCCAACTACAGTGCTGGGACTTTCGGGACCAAAAATCCCTGGATTCGGGATCCCGGGATTGTATTCTCTATACATAGGATCATCAATCAACAATGGACTACATCATACCTAATGGAAAAAGAAAATGCTGTGATTTACTTTTTAGCTAAGTCTACTATATTATGTTGTTATAATATGATGTCGCATTTCACAGGTAGTTTTAGATCAGTGTTTCTCAACCGCAGGGACGTCGCCGCTTCCCCGGGGGGGGGGGGGGGGGATTAGTAACGATTAATATTTTGGGAAGCAAAAAGCAATTTTCTTGGTGATATAGTAAAACACTATATTAACAATAATTAGATATTTTAATCGTTATATCGTACAATAACTAAAAAAATAACATTATACTATCACTAGTCCATTTAGTGCAATGCGAAATTGGCGTTAGCCTCGGCCCTATGCATGGAAGTTTTCAAGCTTGCAGAGATTTTTTAGGTTGTTCGATACTATTATTGAATTTCCACATACCTAAGTACAATTAAAATTGAAATCACATTTAATGTTGAAATATTACTACGTAATGACACTGCTTATTAAATACAATAAGTGAAACAAAACATCCGGCATACTGATTTAGAAATATATTGCATGCACATTGAAAATATAAAAAATCTAATGTATATTTGCTTTAAAGACGTAAAACATCTGCCTCAATACAAGAAATTATGATCGATTTGCAAAATGACGAGTAAGCAACGATTTTGTAAACACAGGATAATGTTGAATAATTATGGGTTTCCAACTTCTTACCTTCTAGAAAAAGAATTTAGTGCAGTTATTGTCTAAACAAAGAACCCGATTAGAAACAATACAAAAAGGTGATTTGCGATTTAATACTTTTGACAAATGCCCAACCAACGATAAACAAATTGGCTGAACTTCATCAGCCTCAAGGTTTGCACTAATAACAATTTTTTTCTATAGCTACTTAAATAGTTTTTATTAAAAAAAAGCTTTAGATTTTATTATATTCGTTAAAATGTCAAAACTCATGTTTTTTAATTTTGTTAATTATATCAAAATGAAATACGTATTCTGAGTAGATCTAATTTTACAACATTTTATATATTTTTTACTTCTATATCCCTATTAACCCTATATACCCCTCAGGGGTCAATAAATATATATAGACCTATATATTTGTAATTTTCCCCTCGTAGGTAAATGTTAATAAAAAAAATATATATTTTTTTTAAAAAATATTTGCAAATCTATTTGATTTTTAACGATTTTCCTGTGTCCTTTCAATTCCTAATTTTAGCTTACCGAAAATTTAATTTAATAATTCTTTATGGCATGGAAACAATAACTGGAATATCTCGACAACTATGAATAAAAATCATTCAAATGTATTCAGGTCACCATACCTTCCAAATATATATTCTATAATGACAAATCAACATATATTAATAATGTAAACATATCAAAATATCGTTACATCGACTTTTATTTAATAGTATTGATTTAAGATGGAGGCGTGTCTGTCGTCTGACCTGACGTTGAAATCTCTTACTCACAAGAACGGTTGTAAATATGCAAATGTAAATTGTAAATTATTTTATTGTGTTTGTTTATTTGCATATAACTCAATGACTAGTCGGACGCCTACTCAAATTAATAAAAAAAAGAACGACTTTATTAATATACAATGGCCTATTCGTCGGTACATAAGCACGTTGGCAGTGTTGTCGATTTTTTTGCAAATCGTTTTCTTTCATACGATGGAGTAATGACTAGACAACATGTGTTATTCAGTATGTAAGTGCATGTATTATTAGGAGTTCTGAAGTCTTAACAATGTCATATTTCTCTAGACAAAATTATATTGTTTTTTTTTTTAATCAGGTAGAATAAAAGCGTCGTTTATGGAACAAGTTTCTAATAATATTATTAAAGGCTATGGAGACATATAATATTTGTATATATAGGGAAGGGTGGGGCAACTACGGTTTAGAACACTGTTGGTATCAGGGTTGCAAATTGCAATACGAGGTTTTGAGTGGTCTTACTATAATCATTAAACATTTATCTGGTTGGTGGACGTATTTACAATTCTTCAACGGGTACTCTTGATGTTTTGAAAAAATTATAAAAGAAAAATACAGAAATACACCCTCATGCCTCACTAGTGGGGTAAGATGGGGTTCGAGGTGAGGTAACACATGGTTGTAAAATAATTTTGGGTATATAATATGTAAGAAAATATTCTTAAATAATTCCAAGAATTCCACGAGAACTCTTTAAAACAAAACTATTTAACATAAAAAATTACAATAAAGATAACATTATTAATCTTAAACTTCAGAAGAAGAACACAGCACATTATCCGCACATCTTTCGTGTGCCCAAAATCCATGGCACTGTAGGAATACATACTTCCCCTTTGTTATCTTCACCGTAGTTTCTGAAGCATTTCAAACACAAATTCTCGATTGAACTATTTTGTTCTCAATATAAGGAATATAACTTCGATAGAGCACAACGTAGAAATAGCTAAGCATTGAAGAACCATAGTAGGAGCTTCAGCATTTATTGTAGAATTGCTGTCACTGCGCAACTTCCCTGATGTTCTCATGTGAGAACATCCCGACAGAGGAGATGGGTGTTACAAAATACGACACCTTCATGTTTTCTAGCAGTATCGACCAGTTTCATGATTCCAGGGTTCGTATGATATTTCACATCATAAAAATTTGATTGCGTTTGTTTGACGTTTTACAAAAAACTGTGTCTTTTCTTTCCCAACTGAATTCAACATCTTGTTCCCTTTTTTCTTCTTTGCCTTATTGTTTCTTCCGTTTGGTCTCTTTCAGTATTCTAAGTTGCCTTAAGAAATCTTCTGATTTTCTTTTGAACTGTTTTTCTGTCAATATCTTCTTGTAGTTGATTTTTTTTTGGAGTGTTTGTAAGGATTGATATCTTTCCCTTTTCACGTTTTGATCAAACTATTTTGTTTCCAACATAAAGAATGGAAATGTCCTCGAGAGAGCATAATGTAAAAGTAGCTAAGCATTGCAAAACCGTAGCGGAAGCTTCAGCTTTTATTGTAGAAATGTTGTCGTTACCCAACTTCCCTGGTGTTCTCAAGTGAGAACATCCCAACACAGGAGATGGGTGTTACTTACACACAATAGGACAACTTCATGTTTTCTAGCATTGTTGATCAATTTTACGATTCCTGTGTGTGTATGATACCCATCCAACAGCAGTAAAACTTGCTATTCTCTCAGGGCTTCTTACAACTGACATACCAGTCTCGTCACAGCTCTAAATTGCGTCTGCGGTAAATTTATACTTATCTAAACGTCAATTTTTTTTGGCGTCTGTCCTATTGTGTTATGTCCAATGTTTTGTCTAGTACATTTACCATTACGTACACTAATAAAGAATTTTGCATTATCTGGAATTGGTCTAATTTTTAAATAGTTTTTAATTATTTTGATCCAAAGTGGCTCTATTATTACAAACTTTCGAGACAAACAATTTTTGCTATTGCGGATGTGAATAATAATTAAATCATCTTCCATGATGACATCAGAAATTAATAAATTACACAGCTCATCACTTCGGCATGCACCAGCAACACCAATTACATGAGCAGTCTACAGGATTATAAATTGTCAATAATTTCAGAGTGTTAATATATAAACATATTACCTTAGTTGCAATACAAGATGCATCGGGTGCCTCAGTAAGGAATTTTATAATTTCCTCTTGAGTAAATACTAACGATTTTATGGACATGAGCTTATAATTTTCATTTTTTCTTTTTAAAAAGGCAAATAATTTAAAATATTTTGATATATTAATAATCTCTTTTAGGTCAAGTGTAGCTTTCAACATTGAAAAATGCGCCCATAAAATCGAGGCTTTTTTATTTTTTGAATATTCTTGAAAGTAAGCCGGAAGTACGTTTTCAGAAATTACTACTGTATTTTTGGAATTACACCATTTTTTTAAATTCTGTATATGTTTTCATGTATAAGTGTTTAGATTTATGCGGGAGCCAGTACTCAACTGCCTGTTCTGCAATCTCGTGCATTTCAGGTGGTGCACATCTAAACTCTTCAGACATTATAAAGGAATGAAAAATAATCTAATAAATATATG
Source organism: Amphimallon solstitiale (assembly GCA_963170755.1). NCBI lineage: Eukaryota > Metazoa > Arthropoda > Insecta > Coleoptera > Scarabaeidae > Amphimallon > Amphimallon solstitiale. The sequence goes on along the minus strand of OY720681.1, from coordinate 86,084,573 downwards.
GCGTTTAGTTTCAGCATTTATGTCAAAACTTATTTGTCAACATGAAAATATAGCCTACTTATTTGTTTATATGAAGTTTTATTACAAGGGCATTCATACATATATGAGTAAATTTATTCATAATTATTAAGGTTTCAAGATCCAATTAGACTACTGGTACAAAAAATAGTATACATACTACGGTTGACAAGACTATTATTGTCCTTGTGGACGCCTCGGATTTTTTTTAAAAACTTTATAATCGTAAACTTTAAACTAACAGATCGAATAGTATAGAAATATTTTCAAGTGTCTTGATAAACACAAATATTTAAAGAAAAATATTTTACTAAATTCAAAGAACCAACAACAAAACATAAACACCAATACATATAACGTAATCGTAAGCTACGCGCTATTGTTATACAAACACCCCTAAACTGGATCGGATGGGATATAATAAACTCGTAGTACGTTCTTAGCGCATTATGACGTATGTGATATTCTCTAAATGTTTTCACTCTAATATATTATTATACTTACGATTCTGGCCGTTGAATATACGAGGTATGTCTCAGAATTAATGACAATGAATTGTTTACGCTAAATGTAACAAGGACTGCAACCGACTGGAGTCGACTACATGTAAGTGGAGGGGATAAGAACGCAACCAGAATAGGTACTAGCCACTCGGTATATTTTTAGTGACGCGAAAGCGAGGTGTTTATCCTTAAGTTCCAATATCACGCTCCATAATATCAACTGGGAAGAACTGCGTCAGAGGCACTACAAATGTTAAGAACAGCATACGGAGATTCTGCGTTATCGTCAGAACAAGTTTTCAAACGGCAGAAGGCTTTCAAAGTTGGCCGCGAAACCATTGAAGATGACCATCGCTCCGGATGACCGTCCACGTCGAAAACCGATGAAAGCGTAGCGAAAGTGCGTTCTGTGTTAACATGAGACAGACGGTTGACACTCAGGATGATGGGACATGAGGTCGCATGAGTAAGGATACTGTTCATCGAATTGTGACAAAGGAAGTAGGCATGCGGAAAATGTTTGCAAAGCTAGTGCACAAGAAGTTGTCTGTTGAACAAAAGGAAAATCGCTTCTCCATTAGCCAACGACTGCTGGATCGCTTAACAACTAACTTCATGCACAGAGTGATAACAGGTGACAAATTATGGGTATTTGAATATGATTCAGAAGACAACGTGACAAAGAGCGGAGTGGCACACACCTGCATCACCGTGGCCAAAGAAAGCTTGCATGAGCAAATCCCAAATCAAGTACATGCTTATCATCTTTTTTGATTCGCGTGGAATTTTCCGCAAAGAATTCGAACCGCGGGGCCAGATATTGAATCAAACTCTTTATCGCGAGGTCCTTAAACGTTTGCGGAAAAGAGTTGCATGGCAGAGAAAAATATTCCAGTACCCCCATAGCCGCCCTACAGTCCAGACATGGCTCCATGATATGTTTTTTCTTTTTCCAATGCTTAAGCGGCAATTGAAAGGTTCCCATTACGGAACAATAAACAACATCCAAAGAGTCACGACGCAGGTTCTAAACAGCCTAACTGAACAAGACTTCCACAATTGTTATCAGGAATGGAAAACTCGCTGGAGACGCTATGTGCATTCCCAAAGAGCATACTTTGAAGGGCACAATATTAATTTGTAGATATATTCAATAAAACACTTCAAAACTATTCATTCTCATTAATTCTGGGACATACCTCATACATTCACAAACTAACGAAAGAATGGAAATTTCAGACTTCATAAACAGTGAAAATAGACTTTCGACATCAAGCTCTAGAAGCAATTTCAGTGGCGTGTCTATTCAAATCGAGGCTTAAGTTCAAGTGGTTTTAGTTCAAATCGAGGTTCATGTAGTTTCCAGAATAGATTTAGTAGATATAGAAAAGGCGGCAGGAGAAGCAACTATACATCAACGAAGAAAAAGGAGAAGAACCAGAAAGTGACAAAAGTGCGTGTTTCATGTTGGAAGCAAAAACTGAAAATTCCCAAGATGATAAGAATTGTATAAATTTCTTTGTTGACTCTGGGTGTACCGATCACATGGTCAATAGAAGGGATTGCTTTGTTGAATTCGTAATGCTCAAAGAGCCAATTAAAATAGCAGTAGCAAAGAATAATGAATTTTTGTTGGCTATGGGAGTTGGTAACATAAATGTGATGAGTAATGTAGGATGTGAAAAGGTAGATTGTACTATTAGAAATGTTTTGTATGTACCTAATTTAAAAAGGAATCTTATAAATGTAAAGAAATATCAAATATTAAGGTTATTTTTGAAGGTGGAAGGGTTAAATTGATAAACAAATATAATAGCCTTATAGGTATGGGAACCAGAGAAAATTTGTATGAAATATAATTTGTACTATCAAAAATTGAATCAATGAATGTGGGAAATATTGACAGTGATTTTACAAAGTGGCATAAAAGATATTATGGGCATATTGGGTTTTCAGGGCTTAGAGAATTAATAAATAAACAGATGGTCAGTGGATTAGAAAAAGTAATAGCACAAGACAATGATTTCTGTGAACTTTGTATAAAAGGAGAAACAACTAGATTTCCCTGTGGCTCTAGAACTAAAAGTAAAAGAATTTTAGAGATAGTTCATTCCGATGTTTGTGGGCCTATTACACCTGCTACATTTGAGAATGAGAAATATTTTGTTACCTCTATTGATGATTTTTCAAATTTTTGTGCAGCATATTTAATTAAAGAGAAAAGTGAGGTATTTGATAAATTTAAAGAATATGTGAATATGACTGCGTCAAAATTCAATGAAAAGATATCAAAATTAAGGTGTGATAATGGGGGTGAATATATTTCGAAAGATATTAAAACATTTTGTGTAGAGAATGGGATCATTTTGGATTACAATGTACCTTACAGTTCACAGCAGAATGGTAAAGCTGAAAGAAAAACAGAAGCTTGGTAGAAAGAAGCAGGACAGTTATGGAGGAATCGGGAATACCGAAGGAATTTTGGGGTGAAGCAATAAGAACGGCGAATTACATCATGAATAGGGGTACATCAGCAAGCTTAGACAATATTACACCAGCGGAAATTTGGTATGGAATATGTCCTGACGTGAGTAATTTTAGGATTTTTGGATGTGTTGCTTATAATCATATTCCAAAAGAGTTTAGAAATAAGTTTGATACAAAAGTTGAAAAACGTGTTATCGTTGGTTACTCTCAAACAGGGTACAGACTTTGGAACATAGGAAAACAAAAAATTATTAATGCTAGGGATGTACAGTTTAATGAAAATGATTTTTGGTTCAAAAGGGGAGAGATAAAATTAAAGAATGATATAGAAAATGAATTATCAGACATAATGCATGAAACTGGTAAAGTCACAGATGAGGGTGATGTTAGTGATGTTTCAAATAGGATTTTAAATGAAATTGAGAGTTCTAGGGAACGTACTCAAATAAGTGTAAAATTGCTTAGTAGAATTGATGACTATGAACTTTATATGGCATTTGATGCTAGTAGTTTTGTGGAGAATAAACCGGCTTATTTTTAGGAGTTGGAGAATAGACCTGATAACAAAAAGTGGTTAAGGGTAGTAGATAGAGAATTATAGTCTATAGATGAGAATGAAACATGGGAAAAAATTCAAAAACCGAATAATATTAATGTTTTAGATACTAAATGGGTTTTTACATAGAAGGCATTAGAAGAGAATGAAAATGATAAATTTAAAGCTAGATTAGTAGTAAGGGGATTTGCTCAAGAAAGAAATAAAGATTATGACAATGTTTATTCGCTTGTAGCCAAAATGACAACAATAAGAGCTTTATTAATAGTAATTAATCAGTTTAAGTATCACTTTTGGCAACTGGATGTAAAACCTGCATTCCTAAATGGAATTTTAAATGAAGAGATTTATGTTTATCCTCCAAAAGGTATCAGTTGTGAACCAAACATGGTTTTCAAACTTAAACAGAGTTTATATGGATTGAAACAATTATCCAGATGTTGGAATGATGAAATAAATACATTTTTATTGGAAATTGGTTTTGTTAGATTTGAAAACGATTTCTGTTTATATGTTTTTTACTCTGAAAAGTATTACAAAGTTTTTCTTTTAATCTATGTTGATGACATAATCTTATGTGGATCAGATGAGAAACAAATAAATGAGATAAAAGATAAATTGGGGGCAAAATTTAAAATGAAATATGAGGGTGTTTTAAAACATTTTCTAGGACTGGAAATAAATTATAACAGGGAAGATGGCATTTTAAGAGTCAGTCAATCAAAATTATTCAGATCATTTTAAAACGTTTTTGTATGGCTGATTGCAATGGCTCAATTATTCCAATAGATCCTAAATTAAAAATTAATTTGAGTAATGATAAAAATGTAACAAATAAACTTTTCAGGGAATTAGTGGGTTGTTTTATGTACCTAATGTTGGGATCACGTCCAGACATATGCTTTTCTGTGAACTTTTTTAGTCGATTCCAAGACAGAGGCACTGATGAGGCTTGGAGCAGTCTTAAGAGGGTTTTGAGATATTTGAAGTCCACAGTTTACATAGGTTTAGAATATCATAGAAACGATAATAGGGATTTGTGTTGTTTTGTTAATGCAGACTGAGGTGGTGACACACTTGATAGAAAATCCGATAGTGGATACACTTTTAAAATTTTTAATAATACGTTAAGTTGTACAACAAGGAAACAAACTTGTGTGTCATTATCTACAACCGAGGCGGAGTTGGTATCACTTTGTTTATTGATGTGTGATGGACTATGGTTGAAAAAATTATTATTGGATATGGATGTACATTTTAAATTTATGACCTTTTATGAGGACAATCGGGGATGTTTGGCATTGATAGAAAATCCATCAAACAATCGTAGAGTGAACGACATTGATATCAAGTTCAGCTTTATTTGTGAACGTGTAAATAACGGGCTTATAAAATTGGTTTATATTGATACAGCTAGACAACAAGAAGATTGTCTGACAATTTATTTATTAAGTTTAGAGTTCTTCTGGGTCTAAGCGATTTTAGCGAAGGGGGATGTTAGTATATGCGCTAAGAATCGTTAGTTGTTTATGGTAACCTTAAGTTGGTATAGTAGATAGAACTAGATATAAGATAGAAGTAAGATGATGATGTCGTTGTAAAGAGTGTCAACTACGTAATGGCTTTGTTTCATTAAAATATCTTACATAAAACCTGTGCAAAGCGTTTTATTCTCCAAATCTACCCTTTCTGTATAAAGTATAGAGAATTAAAGAGTGAAAGTGATTAAAACCTTTTTGGTGTAAGGTGTGTAACTTATAAAGTTAAATGATTTGACTTCATTCCATGCGCATACAAGAGAGAGTGTTTATATACTTACTGCATAAATCATTTACATTTTTATATATAATATAGGTATACATTGTGTACCTACTTCCAAAAATATATAAGCGGGCACATATATCTGTATATATTATGGCAGTGTAGATATGTTTGAGGACAGAATATTCCTGTTTAAAATTGTAGGTGGGATACCTTAAATTATATCTGTTGAACATTCTCTGTTTTCGTTTGATCTCTTGCATCGGTCATTCGTTTTACAATTCCACAAACGAGATGTAATTAAAATGAACCATCCGTAATGTCGTAATGTTATGTTAAATAAGGAATATGTTTTGTGTGGTTGTTTGAGGAATATACATACCTACCACTTAAATACATATGTGTAGCATGTCGGCGGTATTGTAAATGCCGTCACATCGGCACAAGTCGCCAATCTCAAAAATGCTTCGGTCAGCTTTTTAGTACAACGGGAGTGAGAATAGGTAGCGATACAAGTTACTGAGTCCCCGGCGGTTCGAAGATTTCCCACGGACCGGTGGAATGTCGCTGGTCCGCCGTCTCTCGCTCCTCCACCCTCTCTGGACCCCTCACGCCCGCAACTCCTCTTGGCCCAGCACAAGAACAAAAGCCTGCTTACGTTCGACTTTCCGATATCTTTTGTTTGGCAGCTATTTAAAATGCATATTGGTATGATACTGTATATTGTGTATCGATCTATCGTTATATTTTATTAAGCTTATCTGATGCGTGGGTGTGATAAAATTTAAATTTAATATTAATTATTGTGGAATTTAAATATGTCGGTTGACTTTACTTTTAGAATTATTTTTTACTGTTCTTTTGTATATCACATATGTAAATGATATTACAGATGATGATATTTTCATAGCTTGAAAATATAGGTACATATAAGTTTGTATGGAATAATAGACTTGTGATTAACAATAATAAAACTGTGCTTTTTGACTTAGGTATAGTCAGTCAAGAATGAATATTAACTTGTAAAGAGTAATGAATAAGTCGAATAAAACATGAAAAAATATAATACTTTAGCAGAAATTACATAACAATTCTAAGCAGACTACATGTAGTTGAACCAAATTAGAGCCTCAATGGATTTGTTGTAAACAATTTGAAATGTTCACTACATAGTCGATTCAATTTTGAAAAATCTACTTATTTCAATAGCATATTAATCTGGTTTTAAATGTATTATTTAAATATCGGAAGAAATAAAAAAATGATATTCACCATTTCTGGAGGTTTCTGAGGTTCTCTTAACAACTAAGTTGAGAATAACCGTAATATCTTAAAACATATTTTTATATTTCACCCCGTTGATGCTTAAGATGAGGGATGATCTTAAGCGTTAAGAGTGATGCTGTTGTCTTTGATGGTTTTGACATTCGTATATTCAGATTGCCTATACTGTACGCATTTCCAAATGTAACCCCCTTTATTATCTGTTGCATAGCAGAAAGTATTTTTTCTGTTGCATAGAAAACATTACTAATAATCTATATACAGAGACATGTATTTTGAAAGATTTCATCACTTCCTGCTAGTCGGGATGCCGACGTAATCCACTGATAAAGATTATATACCCAATTCTCAATCTTAGAGATAATAACTCAAATATCTATTAATTTTGCTAAATACAGTAAGGCCTCCGACACTGTGAATTGTAACATCTTATTAACTATCTTATGTCATCTATGTTCCCATAGCGACGCTGTAAATATGGCGCATTCCTGTCTGTCTAAGACATATCAGTACACGATTATGTGTCATTGAGATTAGCCATAATTTGTGGTGTTTCATATGAATCCATTGTAAGCTCTTTATTTTTCACTATTCCTACATTCGGGCACTTTGTAAATGTAAATAGTAAAAAACGAAGAGCCTAAAAAGGATCTATATGAAACACCAGCGCAAAAGTTAAGGCGAATCCCGATAACACATCATCATGCACTGATATATTTTAGAGAGACAGGAATGCACCATACTTACAGCGTTTGCACTGAGGAAGTGATGAAATCCCTGAATATATATTTCTCGGTATAGAAATTATTAGTGATGTTTTCCATGAAACAGGAAAAACTCTCTTCTATGCAACAGTTAATCAATTGGGTTACATTTGAAAATGCGTACAGTATAGGCAATCTCAGCATACGAATGTTAATACCATCAAGAACAACAGCATCACTCTTAAACTCTTAAGATGACCCCTCATCTGGCTGTGTACAGTATCTCAACTTGCACTGCATAGAATCTGGCGTTTCTTGAAAGCGGGTAAAACCCACCTTTTCGGAAAACATTCGTAATTATGTTCACGTTTAAATCTCGCTAATCATTGTTGAAAACCTTAGTTTTGGAAGCATTACTACAATATTTTTTTTTTTGCTACCTTACCAGTTCCTGATCTCATGAAGTTGTTAATAGTTTGGAAATGCTGAAGCTTAATGATTATATCGTAAAGGTAATTTTGAGAATGTTTAATTCAGTAGCGATTTTGATCAATTTAATGGTTACATCATAAATTAGTAACAAATGGGTGATGAGGGAACAATTGACTTCAAAAAACTTAGTACAATGTGGTTTTCGAATACTTTTACTTCCTTTCAAGCATTGTCAGTGGCAGTATAATTGGTTTCAAGGTAACCGGTATTCTCAGGTGCAGCCTATTGGTCTCATATATTTTTTCCTTTAAATATGATTAACGGCAGAACTTTATCTCCAAAGGTAGAAGCTGCCATTAAGAAAAAAAATTGTGACCTCAGTTGTTTAATGGTATTCTCAAATAATGTGAAGTATTCATCGATTGTAAATAGATTGCATCTTCTTTGGTGGCCAACCCCTACACCCTGAGGTTTTTTAACGACAAATTGTGTCTCTGCAAAATAAAGATACTAATCTTCACCAGTGACGCGATTTTTAAATGTAGTTTTAATAATGTTGCCTATCATAAATCGACCTACCAGCTCCAACACTTCCTGTCTTGATAAAGCAAAATCATACTTCTCCATTGTTAAGAGCCCCTGAGCAAGTTGTTCGTCTTCTTGAATTGAAAAGGCAGTGCTTTTTCCAAAGTATTTTGATTTAACTACTTCAAATGGTTCAGTAAAGTGTTAGGTGCATCTTAATTTTTTTGCTAGCCCGGTAAGTAGTAATAATCTTTTAGTCTGTTTTATCCTTCCCTTAAGGTTTCGAGGCTCAGTTCCATTTCCGCACGTAGCTTATAACCATTGTAGCTTAAATAATAGGTAAATAAATAATAAAATTTCAAAGTCTTCATTAAGAAGTACAAAATTAAGAATAGAACGTGTTTCTGGGACATATGCGGACAGGTACTCACTTACGTTGCCACATAATCTGCACTTGCACCGTCTACTAATACTTACGAGACAAGACCAGACCCGAGTTTTTCTCATTAAATTTTAAAAAATCAAAAGGTATTGTTTATTCACTACACACTGCAATTAATATTTATTCTATTTACCTAGAAAAATAAAATAAAACACAAAATATACCACAGGATGGTCGAAAAGACCAAGACCTGACAAACTTGCTTACATCATTTTGTGCCCTCATCTATCGCAATCGATTATGATCAAAGTGGAATAGATTTGTATTTGTTAGGTAGGTAATATAAGTTTTCATCTATTCGAATAATCAGGGGCCTAGTATTACTTGCCCTCTTTTACGATTTTACCCCACTCCTATTAATGACTTTTTCTCGACAATAAATGCTGGCGACGAAGCTTGGTGTCCTTATTTTAAACCGTCCGGTAAGTTGTCATCAAAGCAATGGAAACATTAAAATTCACTACCACTAAGAAAGTTTAAAGCACAACTTTCTGGAGGCATTATTTTTTTTTTGAATCTTGAAGGAACTTTACTTATAAAATTTATATAAGCTATATCGAACATAAATGCAAACCTTTACAATCAATACTTTTAACGAACTTCATCAAGCACTAAGATGAATACCTCCAGGGAACATTCACGTGGTGTTATTTTGCACTACCCCCCCCCCCCCCCGTGACAAATTTCTTTTAACAGGTAAATTAATTATAAATACCTAATTTGTATGTAATTTTTTTGATTTGTTTGATAACAAATAATATCCCTAGCAGCAAAATCACTATATGCACACTTGTCCTACATTAGCAAATATAAATTTTTATCCTTCTCTAAAATTGTGATTTTGCTGCTTGGAATTTTTTTGGAAGTAACAGTCCGTCTCTTCAGCGCGTTTAAAAATCACAGTCTGACGTAGACTCCGGGGCATCTCACGCGAGTGCACCGTTTGTATTAGAAATCGAGTGGATGAAAAGTCGCGCTGGGCGAGAGCGGTATATGTCAGCGAGCGGGCACTACACTGTGATGCCGGATGACATCCAGTATGTAATATCACAGAATAACAGAAGTGACAAAAGCCTCACTTGCATAATTCCGATATTTGAGCGCAAAATCAAACAAAATGGCGTGTTTTGTTTTTGTTGTGTACTTGTATAAATATAACCTGTCTTAATTTTATAACTTATAATTTAGGAAAAAATAATAAGTAAAGGTGCCAGTTAAATTGTTGTTGATATAAATAATGGAACCTGCACGAAAGAAGAAGTCCGGCGTGCGTAGCTATTGTATTTTTACTTGTAAAAATGTTCAGTAACAAAGTATATTCTACCTACAATTTCTTTTCGTTTCTAAAGAAGAAAATCGGTAGGTTTGAGCTATTGAATAACAGATAATTTGTAATAATTCATCGTTTTAGTAAACACTTTGAATGAATCTTTTTATATAGTGAAGGAACCTCCTTCGAAAATAAGAATTTTAGAGAACATCGTTATCTCTCACAGCCATGACCATAGTGAAACCAATTCAAACCTCACTGGTTAAGGAACTATCAAAAGGTAAATGTTTATTATAAAATATTATTTTATAAGAACTAAGTATTATTTGAAATTTTAAAAGCATACTAATTTCAAAATGTATTTTAGAATGTGTGGAAACTATGAATGTTCCAAGCACAATTGATACTGGATCTCAAAATTTAGTAGAAAGTGAACCACCCCAGAAAGGAAAGACCGTGAAAATCTCTAAAACATCATGGAGGTATAACTACTAAATCTAAAATGAAATTCTATCCTAAACAGAGAATTTACAATATTTTCTAGGGCTTTCTGACAGATATTTATCAAATGAACTGGCAACTGTTGTTAAATTTAATGCAGTTAATAAAAATAAGAATATTGAAAGATACAGCATCCAGTACAAACAATTTGCTTTAAATATCTATTTTTTGGGACCAAGAGTTTATAAATACTTAAGTAAAATACTTCAATTGGATTCAATTGATGAAATGTGTAAGAACATTACAAAGATTAACACAGAAGTGGAATATAACTCCACGAGTGTTGATTTTGTGTATTCTGCTATTGAAATGAAAACTGCTCATTTTACACCAGAACCACGTGAATGCATTCTACGCATTGATGAAATGTGACTAAAAGCTAATTTATTTTATAATATAACTAAAGACGAAATTGTAGGATTTCATAAAATAAATGGTCAAACAACATATAATCTAGCAAAATTTGCTATGGTTCTCTTTGCTATGGGCATTCATATGAATTAGAAACCGCTGGTTGGTTATGTATTAGTCAGCAGCACATGTAGTGGTAAAGCTTTAGAGGAGACTGTAGATAATACAATACTAAAGTTATTTGCAGTTGGGCTTTCTCCAAACTTCAACGAATTAGTTATTAACCATTTTGCTAATCGTAAGGAACGGCGAATGGATTTTATTTTCAAACAAATTAATTAAATAACATATTGAGTTTTTTTGTCTGCACTTAATTTTTGATATTAAACACTCAGACCCACGGGCCGCCACTGCATTCCATGTATGTTAACTTGTAATATTTGCGAAAGTTTATGTTGACAAAACAGGGGGATCATTTTGAGAACGTAATAGACATAAGTATAATAGTTTTAGATTAACTAATAACAATCCTGGTACCAACTGGTAGAAAATAGGCATTGTTTTCATTTAATTTTTTTGAAAACCGAAAAATTAATAATCATAGCAAATTAGAGATATTGCGAAATGATCAGATAGAGATAAATAGAATAATAAGGTTAATTATACCCGCCTCCCCCTCCATAAAACTTTCAGGCAAATAGTTATGGCTTTTTCTGCATCTTCTTCCTGAAGTCAGTCTGCGATAAAACTATTATTGTAGTTACATTAAATTATCTGAAACTAAACAAGTTGGTTTTGTTTAATTTTGTTATTAGTGTCATTGTTTTTGTTATTAGCATATTAAAAATCACATTGTGTGTAATTAATTGAAATCTCAATATAGAAAAGTATAAATTTATTATATATAAGCATGGAAAGGAATACCCAGATCACCTGAAATATTTACGACAATTTTCATAGGCCGTGTGGATTTTGTTATTGCTGATAATTCAATACTATAGTAACAGTACAAAATGCAATTGTGAAGGTATGCGACAAATTAATAAATAAATAAAATTACTCTTATTCATTGTTTTCGTAAACCACATAGTTACCACAACACTAATTAACAAAACAATTTAAATTCGAACGACATCCATAAAACTTTAAATTACGTACTATGCATTTTTTATAGGTATACATTTACGCTGTTTACGAATACATACATACAACACTAACATTAACACCACACATACACATCACGGATATCTCGTAATAGTGGTTGAACAAGTGCACGGGTGGTCCCCCATTTCCCAATAATTGACAAATTGGAACCTTATTAGTGCGCGCTTATGCTCCGGGTTCCGCCGCTGTGTATATCACACAGTACGTGTTAGCAGGTAAAACTTGCACAAGGTACGAGCGCGCACGGTTCCACACGAACAGCGTCATCGGTCGAAAACGACAAGTGAGCTGCGCGTGCCACACAATGTGTGGTCTTTTCGACGTTTGTGCGCATCTGAACACACACGAAGTAGTCGAAGACTGTCGAACATAGCGGAGCAGTCGTCCATTTCATATGGCCGATGCTGGCGCGTGCCTCAGAATGTGTGTGGTCCGGGCTGGTAGGTGTTTTTAGAAGCTCGGGCATTCATTTTAAAAGCGGTTGTATTGCTAAGATGATGGCCGGAGATTAAATAATTTGACACTTAGGTGCTGTTGTTATTGTTATTGATGATGATGGTGATTGTGAATTTAAATGGTGGTTATACACTTAACCTAATTGTATACCATGAAATAGCAAGTATTGTATACATATGTGCAGGTAGTTATTTCATTATGAATAATCTTGATACGGTAAGTGATATGTAATAAACACGTATTGGTTTCCTAGAAAATGCTTGTAGATTTTTATCATGATCTTGTAATAAGACTTTGACAAAATATATAATTTGAACAGAAATGTGTTTGTTTATGAATATAAATAGGTATATATTTAGAGAATAATTACACGAAATTGTTAAATATGAGTTTTATCACGGGAAAAGAAAACTTTCTGATAGTGTATATAGTGTATATATAAAATCTATTCTTTTCAAGTTTTAGCAAAATTGTAAAAGTTAATGGGTAATTATCTAAATACTTCATATACTTAGCGAGGCGAAACTGTGGAGCAGAAATTTTTTATGGTTTGCGTAAACTACCTTAAATCAGAATACTGTATTATATTATGCTACGGAAGAACAATAAATAATATTCACCACATTATACAAAATATGTACAAGAACTAACTCATCTTTTCTTGTTTTATGTGCACATTCTGAATATGTGCGATATCATTGATCTTTCCAAATCTATGACTAGGGAAGCTGAGGATAGATTTAAAGCAGATCTAACGTACTGAGTAGCTTTTGTTTAACAATATATAACCTTACACTAATGACATAGACTAGTTATGTGGAAGAAAACAATAACAGGGCGGGCCATAAAACTGATATTATATAAAACTGATATTTAATGTTATTGTCTTAAAGAACCAAACGTATTAATAAGGTTTCATTAAGAAAAAAGCTTGTTGCAGCTACTGGAAGCCTAGTTTTGACATCTTTTCTCGTAGTTGTTTGCTATGTTTCGAAGAGCTATTGGAAGTCTCGAAGCACTCCTGTCAGATTTTTAATATTATCTTAAATATCAAGAATATTAAGGCGTTACCGTTATGAAAAGACATTCTGATTGACACGGGTATAACATGTTTGTTCGTAGCTCGTTGTGAGACATTCAACAACCATTAGTATTTTTGGAGTTAATGATATGTAAGGAGTTGTAGCAGAACCTTGCTTTGTGTGACAAAATACAACTTCACGGTAATGAAATAGGTGCTTATAAACTGGCGGTGTTGGAAGAAGTAAGTGACATTCCACCATCTAATCCTCTAAATATTTAATGTCACACTGAAATAAAGAACCAGATGTATCAAGGCGATTCAGTAAAGAACAAAACTTAATCCAGCTTCAGGAAGGGTGCCTCTATTTCGTTCATAATTTTTGCAATTTACCTTTTTCTTTTCCATTTATTTAGCCTCGTACTTTCTTTTCGCATTTTCTTTTTCGTTTTCATAATATTATGTTCTGTATTTAAACATCCTATTTTGGCATCTCTCTCTTTTTATTTAGTACTGAGTCACATTGTTTGTCAAACCACTGATTCCTCTGTTCTACATTTTTCTTTTATTAATATACATTCAGCTGTTTGTATTATACCATCCTTTAAGCCATTCCTTCCTTCATCAATGTTTATTCTTTTCTTCTTTCTTCAATTTTTAACTCTTCGAAATTCCATTTTGGCCTTAATTTTGGTTTCTTTTCTTTATTAATATTTCTTAGTACCATCTCTGTTATTACTAAGTGGTAGTTGGAATCAGCACTTGCACCTCTATATGACCGTACATCGTGAATAGTTTTTTCTCTTTTTCTAAAGTAAAATGTGACAAAGCTGATTTTCATAATTCCGTCCTGGTATAATCTATGTCCTTATATGTTGTTTGCTTTGTTAAAATTTTGTACTTATGACCCACGTGTTAATTCTTCTGCCAAATACTTGAGTATTTCTTCGTTGTTTCCTTATAAGTTGTATATTTATCTGCTCCATTACCCAAACAGTTTTCTTTTCCAATCTTCGCATTTAAGTCTTCCATTATTATCACTGTATCATGCCTTGGTACTCCCTCGCACAAGAATGTGATTGCCCCGTAGAAGTTGTTTTTGTGTTCGTTGTCATTTGCCTCTTCTGTTCGAGCATACACATTTGTGATTGTTTTGTTGTATATTTTCATTTTTCAATCAGCCGCAAGTTCCATTAATTCATTTGAACTTCACACTCTTCCCTTGTATTTCTTGTCAACCATCAAATCCCTTGCTTATATTTACTTGCATGGTATAGCGTATACCCTACCTTATCAATTTGTCTTTCGTTTTTCCATATTTGTTAAGCAAAAATTGGTGAAAGATAGTGATATTAACTGTGAGTGCCTAGTATATAGTCTAGCTGAAAAATATGCATGACAGAAAAAAATTAAACAAACAGAAAATATCGGGAAGACGCGTAAATTTACATTTATCACTAAACCACATAAATTTAACATTGTTAATGATTGATTTGATTCTAATGAAAATGAAATAATGCAGAGATTTGTGTGGCCACCAGATTGAAGACTCAACAAAGATGAATGAAACATATGGAAACAATTGTGTAAACGACAGATATTACCAAACCACTTATAAATAATATTGTTGGATAATGCCTGATGCTAATGAAATTGAGTGAATGTAATTATTTTCATGCTCACCAGATTGAAGATACAAAGAACATCAATGAAACATATTAGAAAGACGTTTGGATACTTGGCAGATATCACCTCTATAGCTTGACGTTGTTAAGCAAGACTGAAGAGAGTTGGATATACGACATTTCATAAAGACTATTTGGAAATACATCATAGGATATATTTGCAATTTAAAAAGGTGGCCATGTTTGAATAATGATAGGCATTACTTCGAATTATGACAAATGTTTATGATATAAGGAGTAATTGTTCGATTTTCTTCATACGTATATTTAATTTTCTAGTTTTAAATTACAATATCTAGAGAAAAAACCAAATACAAACACATTCATTGCTTATTTATGTTGCTTAATCACTTATATGTATTACAATATAATGTGTATCTAATTGATATACTAATAGGTCATTTGCATTTTAACGAATTTTACATTTTAGAATATCTGCTTCTGCTTGAATTCTATACAGTGCCCAATTTGACATTATAATCCCATAAGAGTAGTTATTGATATATTGTTTGATAAAGCATCGGCCCCGGAGGATTAAACAGCTGTGACATCTTAAATTATTTTGTAGAGTTTATAATATTCTGCTTGTTCTTTTACTACAGATAAAATATTACTTTTGATGTCTATATTTTCAATAGTCAGTCAGAATTATCTCTCTCACTTGTATTGTAGAAAGTGTCATTATTTTCATAAATGTTTTTTTATTTTAGTTCTAATTTGAGTCATCAATGCAGAATAAGTATTGCTGAGATTGCTGCAGTCGTTTTAACTGTTGATGTTAGGATGAATAGTTATTATTATTATTATAGCAAACTGTTTTCTTGAAAGAGAATTTTAATGTTCTTAAAGACTATGTCATAAATGGTATTGCCTTATGATGTCGCCTATGTGCAATGTGTTAAGTTCTTTCAAACGTTGTTGCGCTTGTCCGCTATAATATCTTCCACAACCACACTGCAGAAGATACACGTTTATGGTCACATGAGTACTCATTTTGTTCTTCAAAGGTGTAAGTAATTTGTCGACGGCGATGGTTAGTGAGTGGTAGGAATAACAAGAAAAAATATCTGGATCTTATTCGTCAAATTTGAAATGTATTGGATAGCTTTATATTTAGTTTCTTAGCTTACGTTGGTTACAGAACTGGTAGACCATTTACTCATTGTGTTTTTATCGATCCTGTTGCAAATATTAGTGGTAAACAGACTGTTGTTGATTGATAGTAGGGTAATTGAGTAATAGAAACTTTTTGTGAATGTTTAAATCTTCTTCAGTGTAGTTTCTGTGGTTTATTTTGGTGATTCTGTTTTTGAAATATTCTATAAGATTTATTATATTTTTTTTGGACAGTAGTTTATGGTTTGCAAAACCACATAAGTTTGACTGACTTACAAATGAATGGAAAGACAAGGATCTTACAATTTTGAAACGTGCAAGTCTAATCTAAAATGTGATCTTGACTTTATTGAAAAATATAGTAAAGTAATAACAAAATAGGAAGACCGGATGCTATTTGTAGCTTCTGTCAGAAGATACTCAATTTATTGAGTGCTACAACCAACTTCACCACATGGTACAAAATACCAACCTATGTTTTATGTATTATATTGATTTAAACAAAAACTGCATTGCTTATAGGCTATTATGTCTGCTAATTATCAACTTGGTGCATCATGGTGACCAAATTTTCATCTGGAGCTTCTTATATGTCTGAGTATTCATAACTGATTTCGTGTGTGTAATAGTGTGGCGAGTGATGTCGTTGTTGCGTGCTATAATTTAATTAGAGTTATTACGTACATTGGAATTTTATAATTCATCTTTTTAATAATAATAGTCTTTATTTGTCCAACAGCAAGGATGACAATAACAGGACAACTATTTACACTTGATAGTATTTTCTATAACAATAAAAAGCAACAATCTAACAGTGAAAAAGAAAACTGAATATACGCATTAATGCGAAATTTATTGCAAAATTAAAATATCTCGCATGGAGATGTTAAGTTATAGAACACATCAAGCTGATACACAAAGAAAAACACACGAATAAGTTGAATAGAAAAGCTAATATTCAAAATCTGATACATAGAAATAGTAGTGGTTCATATTGTAATGATAATAATAACAATAGTAATAATGAACAAAGAACTTAACACAATAGACCGAGAAGAGTAAATATTTAATAATTAATACATAGCCAATGCATTTAAATTACAAATTAAAACAGACATTTGCAGAGCAACACAACAACAAAGCAAGAAGCCCAAAAAGAAAAAGAGCAATTGAGTTGAATCGAGAGACATATCTATTTGTTGTTACAGTGAGGTTTTTGATTAAAAGGTAAGTGAAAAGATTCGGGGTATAGTTGGTTGGCGTTCCTAGCCATATGAGTGAAAGGTGCCTTTGCAAAGATATTTGACCTAGCTCGAGCCACCACAAAAGTATCACTCAAACGCGTACCCAGATACGGTACACAGCAGAGAGTAGATTGGGGCATCAATTCTATTACTAACCAGCCCAACCAGAAAATTGACACTTGCGATTTCTCTACGTTCCAAGAGGGAAGGAACGTCATATTATAATAGTAGACTCCTATAGTCAACGCTTCTAGGATGATACGTGCCGCAAGCCCTGCACGAGAGGTACTTCAAAAATCTTTTCTGTACTCTCTCAATTAGTAGGTCTTGGTAAACGTAACAGGGATACCAGATTATAGAGGCAAACTTTAGTCTGGGTCGTACCAGTGGGTAAAACTGTGTCTTCAATGTATCCGGATTTATGAACTCTTGACACGACCTGACAACGAAGCTGAGTACACGTGAAGCGGAGCTGAATATCAAATGAATAATCAGAAAATTGCAAACGTATTGCAAAAAGTATTGAGTGATCAATAGTATCGAACGCCTCGGCAAAGTCTGTGTACAAAACACCAACTTGTTCTCTAGAATTGATACCAGAACTAATAAATTGTGTTATTTCGACCAATTTGGAGACTGTTGATCTGCCCGATATCAACCCATGTTGCTGTGGAAAAATGTGTGACCTTATATATGCATAGAGCTTAGTATAGAGTAAATGTTCAAATACCTTGGAACTACCTGATAATATAATAATCGGCCTGTAGTTCGAGATATCATGTTTATTACTCTTCTTAAAAACAGGATTAAATTTACTTATTTTCTAGATTTCGGTTAAAGTTGATGTCCGAAGAGAAAGTTTAAAGATCATAGACAACGGAACGTATAAAACAGATACGCAATCCCTAAGCAGAAAATTAAGCAATTCATCATGACCTAAGGTAAAGTCAGCTTTAAGGTTTTTCAAAGCAGTCAGAGTTTCACTTGTCAAGAAGGGCTCCATGACGAAGCTGCTAGAGCAAACATGGGCATCTGATGAGACAAGAATAGAACGTCTACAATTTCTTCCGGAGTAGTAAGCTCCTCCTCACCATGTTTTAACGTGCCGGGAATTCTTGACTTTCCCGTTCTTTGACAAAGAAAGTGGATTTTACCAACCCACGTAATATGACAAATTCAGTCTGGTAGATTAACGATCCCGAGGATTTCCATTGCTTGTGGTAAAAATTCGTGAGCTTTCATAATTTGATAAATGAGGAGTTATACCAGCTAGGAAATCGCTCAGATGTTGATGAGTATTTTGGAACGTGCAGGTCAATAGCAGAATATAGGATATCATAAAACTTTGGGACAGCGATGTTGACATCAGAGCATTCTTCCACTTAGTTCCAGCCGAGGCCACACAGGTCATTGTATAAGCCAGGGAGATGGGCTTTTCGAAAGTTATACCTGGAATTGATGTTATACGGGAATACGTTATGGATTCGATATTAAAATACATACAATATTAAGAGCAGGCTGATAAGGATCCTCAGGAACCAAAAAACTGAGATCATGTTCTATAATATTAGAGAGGTCGTTACTAGCGAAATCTAAATCCAGCAGTATATTGTTTCTATTCACAAGTCTATTAAGTTGAACTAAGTTATTTATATCGTTTAAGTTTCTTTCTTGCTTTATTTGTGTTCTATTTTGTTTAACTTTAGATTTGCGTTCATGTGCGTTCACCAAATCCTATTTATTATTTGAAAGAGAAATAAATTACTGTTCACTATATATCCACTAGTCCATCAGAGCAAATATTCTCACGTAGTACCCAGATAGTGTTCACTTGTCAAGAATATTCCCAAAATAATGTCAGTCTATTAAACTATTATAATATTATAATATACATTTTTAATGGCATTAACTAATTCATTTAAGGTAAACATTCGCACGTAGTACCTCTATAGCTTTGCCTTCTGCTATTAAAATATTTCAAATTAGTAAAAAAAAAATTAATCAAAGTGGACGATCATCGAAACATTAATTAAATTCTATTATTGATTGTGACTCAATAAGAAACAGTATTGTGTATCACTGACTTTGTTTGTTCATATAATTCTTCGAACTCTTTTCAATACATCCCTTCCATTTTCTTTTATAATGCTTATCTGTATATATTTTAAATTAATAATAATTATAATACTGCTTAAATTATATGCTTCTTAATTTAAATGTTGAAAGTCAGCTTTAAGATGTTTAAAAACAGTCAGAGTTTCACTACTAAATAACGAAGCTGTTAGAGTAAAAAACATGGGCATCTGATGAGAAAAAAATAGAACGTGGTTGATACACTTCAGTAAATGTTTTAGCGAAAGCTTCTACAATTTCTTCCGGAGCAGTAAGCTCCTCCTCACCATATCTTAACGTGCCAGGAATTCTTGACTTTTCCGTTCTTTGACCAGCAAAGTGCCAAAACGCTTGGGGTTTTTAAATATGTTGCTCTCCAAATTGGCTAAGTAAGTATCATAGCTCTACGCGTTTCCAATTTTACCAATCCACGTAATATGACAAATTCGCCCTGGTAGATGAATGATCCACAGGATTTCAATTTCTTGTGGTAAAAATTCTTGAGGTTTAATAATTTGATTAACGAGGAGTTATACCAGCCAGAAAATCGCTGAGATGTTGATGAGTATTTTGGAACGTGCAGGTCAATAGCAGAATACAGGATATCATAAAACTTTGGGACAGCGATGTTGACATCAGAGCGTTCTTCCACTTGGTTCCAGTCGAGGCCACACAATTGTATAGGGCAGGGAGATTGGCTTTTCGAAAGGTATACCTGGAATTGATGTTAGACGGGAATACTGTTCTGGATTCGATATTAGAATTCATCTCAATATTAAGAGCACGGTGATAAGGATCCTCAGGAACCAAGGAACTGAGATCATGTTCTATATTATTAGAGAGGCCGATAATAGCGAAAGTTAATTATTTCGTTTAAGTTTTTTTCGTGCTTTATTTGTGTTCTATTTTGTTTAACTTTACAATTGCGTTTATACTATATATACTGGCTGAGCAATGTAGAACTGGCAAGAGTAGAAATGGTGTTCCCATTCAACCCTTTCTTAGGACTGAGGTTACTGCCAAGTATATATTTCCAGTTAGTATTGTAATTGATTGAATTTCTAGAGACACTATTGTAACTTCAACTAGTGTTTGACAATTCGAATAGTTTATGATCATTGTAGTTTTGTCCGTTAGGTAAATTTTTATGTTAAAATTCCGAAATATTAATAAATTAATTATTTTAATACAGCAATGAAGCTTATGAACATGTGGAAATACCTTTAAATTCATCTTTTAATTGTATAATGCAATGAATATGTATGGACAAATTTTTCGTCGCAGATAAACTAATTAATATATCCACAAATTCTTAAGTCTCTTATTTTACGAGATAATGATTTCTTATTTCACCACATTAGATGCTATTAATTTAACAACTCAGCATCATAAAATTGATTCGTAATGGATAAACAATATAATTAAACGTTTGAATAATCGATAGTGTTATGTCGATCTATTGAACATCACTCGTTTATATCTTATAACATAATTATCCTTACCAGCACCTTTGAAATATATATACATACACACAGGAAACTTGAGATTGACCAGAGTTATATTACAAATGGTTACATACAATTTTAATCCGTGAATTATGCGGCACTGAAAATTTAATTTAAAATTTATGGCTTTGTAATAAGCAAATTAATAACTGAATAATGTATACATTTCTTAAGCTTTCATGCGCATGCATACAGTTATGTATATATACAGGGTTATGATAAAGTAACGCACAAAATTCATAAAACGTACAATGTTCATTTTTGAAAAAAATGCAAAAACACGTCAAACAGTTTATTTTATTCCGCGTCTTTTAACATAAGTAAAAAAAATAAAACGTCAAATTTGTCAAAGTTATGACGTCATCAATATTTTTTTTAAATATGAAGCTTGTTTTTTTTTTTACTTTATTTGATAAAGCTTGTTTTTCGGCATTATAAAGAAATAATTAAAGTAGGGGTCACATAAGAAAAAACTGAGAGAATTAATAAAAAACAAAATAAACTTTATTATAGTAATAACATTTAAATTAACTAAACAGTCCATTAAACCAAAACGATTTCTTACAGGAATTGTTCAAACTGTGTCCCGTTCACTATCTGACATAGGCCAAGACGATGGTAGACCTGATTTACAGAGTCTTCGATCATCTGCGGAGTTATACGAGTCATTTCATGTCTAATTCGTTCCATTAAGTCTTCTAAATTGTCTGGTCGGTTAACGTAGACCCGACTTTTTAAATGTCCCCACAGAAAGAAATCAAGGGGGGTGAGATCAGGTGACCTAGGTGGCCACTCCATTGGTCCACGTCTTCCAATCCACCTTCCTTCAAACTGGTTATCCAGACACCTTCGAACATTAAGACCATAATGTGGTGGTGCACCATCTTGTTGGAACCAAATACTGGGATCCAAGTTTTCCCTATTATTTGGATCCGGAAATGCCGCAATTAGATCCGGAAGCACTGCCATACGAAGATGTTCCAAATATCGCTCAGCTGTTAAATTCCCACGAAAGAAATAAGGACCAATAAATTTTCCCCTGACGATTCCTACTCATACATAAATTTTTTGGGGGCGCTGGGTGTGTTTTGTCTGAATCCAGTTGGGATTTTCCCGAGCCCAGTAGCGACAATTGTGTCGATTTACTGTACCACTTAAATAAAACGTTGCCTCGTCTGAAAATACTACACTATTAAGCAAATTTGGATTTTCGTCCCAATGCCTCATGAAGATTTCACAAAATTCCAAACGTCTGTCCGGATCATCTTCTGAGAGTTCGTGAACAAGTTGAACTTTGTATGGGTGCAGTTTTTCTTTTTTTAAAAACTTTACTACAAACGACTGACTAACATCTTGTTGTAAGGCAATTTCTGCTGTAGTTGCGTGAGGGTTGTCTTCTAATGACAGCAAAATATCTAACTTTGCATCGTCGCTTATTCCCGGTCTTCCAGATTTTGGAGCATCACTTACGCTTCCTGTTTTATTAAATTTTGCAACAATTCTGCGTACTGTGCTTCTAGCAATTGGAGGTCTTTCAAAATGTGTTTCGTTAAATAAAACACACGGATTTTATGGATGTCATTTTTTTTCCTTTGGTTTACTACTCTGGGACCTATGACGTCATCAACTTCTTTTTCAAGTGGAACCTCCTTATGTTTTTGCTAGAAATAAAAAGTAAATTTTTTTCTGAATTCAGCAATACCGCATATGTAGTGTTTAAAATTCTTTTTGGGCTTCTAAGGGCCAGGTTTCATAAGATTTAAAAACTGTTACGAAGGATCAATTAAAGGTTAATATATATTAACCACTTATAAAATGAACATTAACTATTAATATTAATTAAGGATTTTTCATCGTTTTCGACGCTTCGATCACAGTACCTATGTGCTTCGAGTCGGTAGAAGGTAAAACATATTAATTATAATGTTAATATTATAATGTTATTTCGGTAATCATCATTACTACAGATTACCTGTATTATAGAGACGAGATTTTCCCTTATATAAAAATGAAACCAGACCAGAAAGACCAAACAGGATTTTCTGCAACTAAGTACCTACCTACGCTACATCGCGATCCACCCATTGACAAAATTATGTAATAATTTTATATACTACTTTAAGAGATAAGTAATAAGGAACTTAATGTCCGCATTATTACCATTGTCGAGAGTAACAGATATGCATACAGGCACGTACATCGTGATTTTACGACAGCAGATATTTCGAAGTGGTTTTGTAGTGGAACAGAATATACAAGGTGTCTCTAAAAGGTCTTTAAACAACTCTACCACGTATTTTTCGGACCAAAATAAACCGATTTAGCAAAACTTGGCTTAGTCAAAGTTGCTTAGTTTGTGCGCAATACGGTCCTGAAGTTGCAGTTGAAAAATTGTTTTTTTGTTATAAATTTGAAACGGTTGGAGCGATTGCGCTAAATTTTGTCACGTTTACATAGTTTTATGAGTCAAGAAATTCTGTATCAAAATTGTGATAGTAATCAATCCATAGGCGGAGAACCTGCGTTTATAAATATTAAAACATTTCCATTTTCTAAAGATAAAGGATAAAGGATAAAAAAGAGTTTGTCTATAAAATTTAGATTAAGTGTCTTAAGTACAAGAAAAAAGGCACTCTTGGTAAGACTCGAAAAATTGCATCGTTTTCTCAAAAATCGCATTTTAAGATTTGAGAACATTAACTAGAGGACGGCAGCGCATACTGTGTGCTCCATATATGTACATGTATCTTTAAGCCGTGTACACGTGTCTTAGGCCGTTTAGACGTCTCTTTATACTATGTACACGTCTTTTGACGTGACAAAATTTAGCGCAATCGCTCCAGCCGTTTCAAATTTATAACAAAAAGACAATTTTCCAACTGCAACTTCAGGACCGTATTGCGCACAAACTAAGCAACTTTCACTAAGCCAAGTTTTGCTAAATCGGTTTATTTTGGTCCGAAAAATACGTGGTAGAGTTGTTTAAAGACCTTTTAGAGACAGCCTGTATAAAACAACAATAAATATGATTCGGCGCTAATGGGTTAAAATAAGTAAAAATCATTTTAACAAACTTTTAAACATTTCTGAATACGCTTTCGAAATGATAGATCGATATTAACAAGGAGGTGAGTACATACTATACTCCTAAACATTTGTCGAATACGAGTTCCAGTACAGCTTTTTTTTCATTTAAAATATTTCGTGGGTGGCTGCAGCATAGAATGTAGTGGATCGCCGCGTCGTCTTGTTGAATCCACATCTCTTCGTAAATTTAGCGGAATATCTTCCAATAATTCCACTAAATTGCTTGATAGAAATTGTTCATAAGTTTGTTCGTTAGAAATGTCTCATCCGGTCACCAAGAATATCTCCCCATACATTATGCTCCACGTACGCTGATGATCTATTTATTAGTGAAGTAAAGGTTTTCGTTTGAATCATAATGAACATTTATTTTGTTGACTATTCCGCTACTATAGAAAACAGCTTCATCCTTAAATAACACATTGTCAAAAAAAGTTGCTTGGGCATTAATTTTAGTTATTGCCCATTGGCAGAACACGCTTCTATCTTTAAACGATGGGTGCGTAACTCAGTATTTAAATGTATTTATGACGGATGGCATTTATTTTATTTTAAAGTCTTTCCAATGATGGTTTAGTTAATATCCAGCAAACGACTTATTTCACAGGTACTGACGTATGGATTTTCTGTTATTGCCATAGGAATTCGTAATTGAGCTTCATCATTTGGGTATCTGTGGTTTTGAATAAGCAATTCTACCAGTAGTAATGGAAGTATCTATTACTCCTCTAAACGCATCTACTCTTGGCCATCTTCTGCTGATAAACTCTTTGGGGTAATAAATAATTTCTTTGACATTCCCTCAGTGCAAAAATACCGCATTCAAATGGAAAAACAAAGTTAAAAATCATATCAGAAAATGACAATAGCTCACTAATGGTCGCCTTTAAAGTAATAATGTCACATACTTCTGGTGTGAAATTTAATAAACAATTCAAAAATGAACCGATATACAAGGGTTATTTGAAGAAACGGACTTTTAGGCAAAAATATGTCATGTAATTTTAATCCAGTTTTCTGCACATGCAATTATTAAATGAAAAAAATAAAATATGCTTGTATTAGTACCTTTTAGTATGAACAACATTGCCGAAAATTGTGTCCATCTAAAATAGGTCGCTTTCGAGAAATATAATTTTATAGAAGCATTGAGTTTTGCAGGAAAATGGTAATAAATCGTAAATTTTAAGTTTTTTAGGCCTATACTATCTTACTACTTTTTGTCATAGGAAAAATGCTTTGAAATACAATTTATCCAAAAGTCACAGTCTGCCTTCCCCAGGTAGATGACTCATCCTGTATTGTAAATAGTTGCATCCATAAAAAAATTCAGAGATATTAAAAATTTAAATACTGTAATATTTAAAAGGAGTTGTAAGTAAATAAATTAATGACATTTAAAAATCTCTGTTACTTTTTCCAATTTTATATAAAGCATACATTTGTAGTCTATTACTCTTGAAAAAATATGTCAATAAATTTCTAACTTTTTAGCATTTCTATAATCGGTATGTATGAAAGGCGGCATGCTTGGTATGTGTCATGTATTTCTAAATCTTAGATGTCTTTACTAATACCGTAAAATTATGGAAATTGTTCAATGTTTTTCAAATGTGTTAATGAAAATCTTGGATTTATAAAACTCCTTGCAGCTCAAAACATAATTAATTGTTTGACACTTGTTTTACAAATTTGAATTGTGAAAATATAGATTTAAATGAAGTTGTTTTCCTAGATGTTGAAGAAACCGCAAGTAGAGTTAATTTTGAATTTAATACTGTCGAAATAAAAATAGCAAAATGACATTTTTATTAACAACAGACAAGACTTTTTTCCCATTTGCTTATAGTATTAGTGTTAAAATTAATTTTCTTTAACACGTTTAATTACTTTTAACACTCTACTAAATAATAATGCACATTTACGTTATTTAAGTTAGCTGTATCAAAGTATCAGTTTTTAATGGTATTTGTGAAAAATATTTAAAATAAGTTGTCTCTTTTACATTGGAAATCTTAAATGAAGGAACGTATTTATCTGCAAAGAAGGTTTATCATTTTACCATGGCGTGATATACAAGATATACAAAAAAGCATGTAGTGACAGTTACGTGCTTTTACAGTACTTGTACAGTACTTCTTTCACCTAACTTATTGAACACAACGGAATAGGTGCTGTAAGAATTTTTAATAAATACTGTAATAAAAGGATAACAAAAAATAATTAAATAACTATACAATTATATTTTATTACACGATAAGTTTGCCCTCAGGTATAAGATATGATTCCAATTACAATGCAGTTTTTGCTATCTACTGGTTGTAATGGCATTAACTAATAACTGTATATTTTATAGTTGCCTAAGAAAATAATTAAAATTTACCACATAATGTTTTGTATTGAGTTCCATTCATGAAATCAGTTTCTAGACATTTATATTAGGCCGTTTTAAAAAATTATTAGTATGTAGGTAATGTAATCAGGATCAAAACGATAGTTTTATATATTTATTATATTACTGATAAACTAATTTAGATTTTTATAATAATAATGATAATAATAACATTATTTTCATATTATATATATTATTTTATATATAAGCTAGTTGGATTTTTCAACCCGTTCGAGCTTGAATTCGCCTCTTTTGCCTCCGTTTACAGTTTTATTACAATATCCTGTAAAGCGCAAGCATTGCCATGATGCTTTTTATAATGTCCGATTTTCTAAACTTTTGACGCGTCCTATATATACGTCTAATTTAAGCTTTTGCACAAATTGTCATTGCGTCAAAAATTAGTTGACGTTTATTCGTTATTTTTTCATTTCTTTGCCACTATGTATCCATATTATGACTGCTCATTCGGGTCCATATAAATGTTCGCCAGAAGTTACTGAACTTCATAAATTTAGAGTTTTTATTCACAAAAATCGAAAATATCGATCCCGTTTGATCGTTTAAATATCATGTTCATGTAATCAACCACATAAATGCATTTTTCATTCCTAAACTGTCCAACATTTGTCGGTTTTCTGACGTTTAAGCTTGACAATTGCTCGATGATAGTGATTATTCTTCCTCGATATTTTTTCGTACCCCACACACAGCACATCTCTCGATCGTTAGATCTTTGGTGTTTTCAGTATTCAGGCCTGTCAATTCAGAGCATTTCTGAGATGACATAACGCGTCGTATTGCACGACCGACACTATTATTTCAGTGGATTCTGACCAGTAAGTGTCATCGCCTATCGATCATCTTGACGGCACATACTTGAAATCGAATTTTTATCGCAAATCAAACGTGAGATAGATTTTTGTCCGGCAAAGTTAAAGTTCTTGTTACCTTAGTGGATATTTTTACATTTAAGATTAATATATACGGTGTTCCATAGTTTCCTATACAGGTAATATCTCCGTTATTTGAGTAGGGTTCAGCAGAATGAAGTATGCATTTTTAAAGTGAATTTATTTCGTATTATAATAAGATATAAATTCAAATTAAGCGGCCATGCTTTTGTGCTAAATTGAAAGTTGTGGAAGTGTCTGCGATAAATGTCTATTTAGTTGGTCAAATGATTAACGTTCTTATGTTGAAGTCCGTTTTAAAAATGTAACCACCCAGCGTTTACCTCCGGACATCGTTGATTACTTGCTGATGTCTGACGAAGCTTATTTTCATCTGTCCGGTTAGCATTTATACATTCGCTTATGTATATGGCACCAGCGGAGTTTTGATTGGTCAATTCAAAATAATTCATCAATAAGTAGTTAGGTGCCAAGTGCGGGTGCATATGGAATTCGGTGCGGAAAATAACCACATACTGCAATTATTGCATTAACGCTAATGTGCAAAAGAACCAAATGCGCGCCATATTATTTCCAACACAGTCTTTATTGCACAAAATGAGTTTTCCTATTTTTTAAACATATTTCGGTCACGACTAAAGAGTCCAATGTGAATGTTACTATTTGTAGAGCAAATTTGTTGAAAGAATGTGATGTTATCAAGTGAATAAAAGAGTACAGCATCATAACCCCAACAAGTTGGCGGAATAAAGCAAGTAAAAATTCACCGCATTTCATTCACCGAAATTACAGTCGGGCTCTTTAAAGACATCGTTCTACGAAGGCCTACAGTGCAATTGTTTTAATAGATTTCGCGTGTACAGCCATAGAGGAACATTATCAACGACGACTTCGAAATTTTGTTAACAATAGGTATCGTACCCCTTATTTGCTACTAAGTAGACAGATCAAGAAAATTAAATATTTAGCATCAAAAGATATTCAAAAACCTTCAAGTACTACGTACACAGTGCCCAGTGAAGAAGATTTAAATATTTTTTATGAAGTGGACATTGAAGCACGGCTGTAGTAGGAAATCTAGGAATGTTCTGCAAACATCAAGCAGCAATTTCTCATTATTATGCTATATCCCTTGTTAATGCGCCCGCGATATCTCTAGAATCTCTGTTTTCAATGAGTAAACTGGCATTTGACGAAAAAAGTCAGCCATTTTCATTTTTTCAACCTCTTGTGCCTAACTCAAAATCTCTTCAGTTTCGAAAAGCAGCCACAAATCCCTCTAATCCTTCTGGGACTTCCAGTGCAGCGGAAGCAGTTATCAGTGGTATTTATTTTGACTGTGATGAAGGCGAGGAAACTGCTGCCTATGAAACGCATGAACCTTCCTTCGATACACTCAAACACATTGAAAAAAAATGATGAATTTAGAACCAGTTCATCAACGATTCAGAGCTTTTATACACGACTGATAAACGTTAAAACAAGCACATTTTGGGAAAGTTTTCTAAACACTGCAGGTAGTTTATCTGCAAAACGCTATAGCTCGAAATCCAAAATTAGAGTTCAGCCCACAGCCACAAGCAGCCGCAAAGTTGGAGTAACTAGAGGAAGCAAAAGAGCACCATGTGGGCTTCCAGCAAAACTAGAAGCTCCCAAACAGAGTCAATGAAGAAGGCATAATTTAACAGCAAATGTGGCAGCAAACCAGGCGAACGCAATAAAGCATGGCACAAGTCACTAATAGTGAGTTCCACGAGTTAGGCGTAAAGGTGTTAGGTAGATCATAAGTATTTTCCTATGTTATTCATACACTAAAGTTGTGTGTTGAATAACATGTTTGTCTGAACGCAACAATTTCAATGTTTACTTAATTATTATTAATGTTTGCTGCATTGCAGCTTTGACAATATTTTCAAACCTTCATTCCGCATATGAGTTTTGCACCGAATTCCATTATGCACCCGCATCTGGCACTGAGCTACTTTATTGGTGAATTATTTTGAATTCGCCAAGCAAAATTCCGCTAGTGCCAAATACATAGGCAGAATGTATAAATGCTAACAAACATAATTTTCTTTACTGGGCGACTGAACACCCTCAGCAATTCTACGAATTCCTCTTCATAGCAAAAAATTCCTACGTGGTGTGCATTATCCGTCCGTTGGAATTTTTGGGCCGCTCTTCTTTGACGAAACTGACGTGACGGTTACTGCTACATTATAATGATATCAACAAGTATTGCGCAACTTTGAACAACAATTTTTGAATGTTGATGTGGCTATTCATAAAATATGATTTCAGCAGGACGGGGTCCCTCCCCCACATTCTAGGGGTCTATGATAATTTGGCAAAGAATGTTTCCTGGTCACCTCTATTCTAAATTTGGGGACCGCAACTGGTCGACTTCCCTCAGATTGCGATTTCTATTTTTGGTGAAACTTCAAAAGTGTTTTCTAATCGACCAGTAATTTTAAAAGAACTTTAATATAATATCAGAACAGAAATGTACGCACTGCCAATTGAAATGTTGGTCCGGATGACGCAAAATTTGCATGCTAGGCTTCAAGAGTGAAAATTAATAAAAACAATTTAACTTAAAATAGATACTTTATTCTGCCGGATTTGTATTAGGAGGAAACAAAAACTTTTCTTAAACGACTCAAAAGCTCTTTCAGATTTCTCCCTTTAAAGGGCAGATGTTTCAAGAACACCTATACCATCACACCCAGATTTTTCAAATTGCACCATATTTTTGTAATATTTTTTTACAGGTAGCATTCCAAATGCGGTGATATATTGTAATATGCTTGAAGGTTTTCTAAAATACATTTGGTAAAAAGGAGAAGTAAAACAAAAGAATATGAAGAAAATTCGCTGTAAATAATAACACTTTAAAGCTAAGCGGCAAATTTGAATTCAATTTAAAGAACAATTATATTCAAGAATTCAAAATGGCACCCTCCAGACGGCACACAAGTTTTAGCAAGCGGTTTGAAAAATCCGCCATACCTGCTAGTTATTATTCTGGTGTCCCAGAATTTTCTATGTAGATAGTAGATATAATGCTTCAAGCGATAATATGTCAACAGCTTTTATACAATCATCGCTTTCTTCTTTTTTTTCAAATTTTTCCCCAACTATTTTTGCCAAATATGATTGCAGGTAGTATTGCAAATTTAGCGATACATAAGTGCCAAGAGTTTCTCTCAAATGTGGCATTGATATTTTTAAATTTAGTTAACATAGTTAGTTGTTTGTGGCCGTTTGGAAAATACCTGTTGAGGAAATTGGTTGCTTACTATACTTTAAAAGTACATAACAACTTTGAATTCAATCGAAAAGACAATAATAACAAATGTTCAAAATGGCTGCCTGCACATAATGTCGTGATAATTCCATCGTAGTTCGATGGTGTCATATTACGCTGAGATAAATAATTTATTAATTCTAATCTAACCTCAAAGTCATGTTTAAACGAATATTGCTATTTTGTATGAGGTGCTCTAATATTTCATTATTACCACGATTTGGAATTTTTCTTAAGCATCTTTTACAACATTATGCAAAATAGCAGTAGCTACTATGATATTCATCATCGTTGATTAATATTAGATTGACATCAATAAGTTAATTTTGGAAAGAGTCTCTTTCATATTCCAAATGTATTTTCTATAACAACATGCGCTCTTATATGAGCTACATTATATCGCTGTTCTCCACTATTTGTAGTTTCTAGCAATTGAAATGCGAATAATATACTGATTACCTAATAAAAAGCGACTTGAAAAATCATTTCTGTCAAAACCAGCTCAAAGAATAATGTGCTTAAAAATAGTACTATCATGAACTGACTCCAGCCAGCTGCCAATAATATTTAAAAATGTATATTTTGAATAAAGAGCAGCTTGCACATAGAAATAAAATTAACCCTTACTGTTTCTAAAGATTTCAGCATCAGGTCCACCTATGAAAAAGTTAGGTAATTATCATAAAATAACTTTTAAAAGACCTAATACCTTTGGAATTGATACTTATATGAGTGAAATCAATGGCTGCTAATACTTTCGGAAAAGATACCTTTTGAATATATTTATTTGGGTAGTCTGCATATTTTTCTCATTTGTTGGTAATGTTATATATTTATTTGATAAATTACGAATTGCTTCAGTTACCTTTTAATATTCCTATTAACAGTAGATTAGTACACATTGCCAGAATGGGCTAAACTTAACTGATGACAATTAGTTGTATAATGCCTCAGGCAAATTAGCTGTTGATTTAATGGCGAAACACTATTATTTCTATAATAAAAAAAAATATATAGATACTATAACAATTAGTGAATTATATATTTAACTTACATATTATGTACGTATTCTAATCTAGGTTCTAATCAGGGTAATAAATTTAGTACGGTTGCAAAAACTTGTAAGTTAAGTTATCTTTAAGCTTTATATTTAAGTACTCCTTAAATGTACCATGCACAGAATAAGTAGAACTTAGTACTTTGTCAAAAAAAGATATATTGATGAGATCGGTCATTAGTGGTGTAGTCTGCCACTACCAATACTTTTATGAATGCTGTACATGTGGTAATGTGGAGAGGATATCCGATGTATTGACAATTGATAAATATTACTAACAGTTTTTTACTATGTTTTTATTTCCATTTACGTTAACATTCGCCTTTTTATTACGAAAGCACAGAGTGTTTGGGTGTAGATAAAGTCTGGAACAAAATTAATATTTCTGTTATCTTCGGTTTGATGGAAAAACCCTGAAACAGGTCGATTTTGTTTTTATCCCGTGCACTTTATAACATCGTGAATTTAATTCTGTCATCTGGTTGCGCGCGGGCGTGACGTCATTAGTTTTTTCAAATGGTAACCCGCCACATTTATTACCCCTTGTCGTTAGGTATTCCATTGTGCATGCAACGGTATAAAAACTTTGGTACCTTACATAACAATTTTTGGGAGAAAAATGCTTTCGAATTTCAAAAAATTAAAATTTTATTTCTAATGAAAAACTAATCAAAAATTATTTTAAAAAATCAGATAAATTATAATCCGAGGTTTATGCTGGATTGTCGTCAAACAAGACACCAAAAAAATGTCAACGGAAGTGTTCAAATTGTCCGCCATTGGCCATTTGACACTGGCCGAGACGGACGTACACGCTTTCTACGACACGTCATATTGACAGTTCATTACTTGGTGTTTGAACTTATCCATTCACAATACTTGCTCCATTGGTAGTGTTGAACGTGCATTGCGAAAATGGCGAATTTGAGCGAAAAAGAGCGGATTCAAATTCTCATTATTGTTGGTTGTGGTGATAAAATACGTAGCCATGAAGAAGCCTGTCAGTTTTTCAATGCAGAAAATCCAAACCGCGCACCGATTTCGCGGTCAACGGTGAGCAAAATCGTCGCAAAATTTGCTGAAACTGGTAGTGTAAAAGACAGGGCTCGTCAAGGTCGACCAAGAATTGAGGAAGATAGAAGGGTCAATATTCTCTTGGAACTTCAGGACAACCCCCACACTTCAACAAGGAACATTGCCAGGGATCATGCACTCGATTTTACCACAGTAGCCAAATTGCTGAAGAAGGAAAAACTTCATACGTACAAAATCAATCGGGTTCAGGAACTGAATGAAGATGACTTCGACCGCCGACTCGAGTTCTGTGAACAAATCATGCTACGGTGCGATGAGAATCCCGGATTTGTCGACAATGTGGTTTTTAGTGACGAAGCAACTTTTACCTTGAACGGTGAAGTGAATCGCCACAATTGTAGGTACTGGTCGGGCGAAAATCCTCGATGGGTTCGAGAGGAGCACACCCAACACCGGCAAAAAGTTAATGTATGGGCGGGAATAGTGGGAGATCGCATTGTGGGGCCTTTCCTTCTGGACAGAAATTTTAACGCTGAAACATACTTACATTTCCTAAGATTTACGCTAGTCCCAACATTGGTAGAATTATTTCCGGATGAAAACACCCCCGACAAGCCTCACCCCAGAATCTGGTTTCAGCAAGATGGAGCACCTCCACATTTTGGCTGGCGTGTTCGGAGTTACCTCGACGAAATTTTCCCCGGGAGATGGATCGGACGAAGGGGAATAATTGAATGGCCTGCCCGTTCGCCAGATCTCACACCACTTGATTTTTTTCTATGGGGTCATGTGAAATCAAAGGTGTACACCAATAAGCCAAATAACTTGGATGATGTGAAACATCGTATCCGCGAGGAAATGCGAAATATTGGTGCAGAGACAATACGACGTGTCGTAGAAAGCGTGTACGTCCGTCTCGGCCAGTGTCAAATGGCCAATGGCGGACAATTTGAACACTTCCGTTGACATTTTTTTGGTGTCTTGTTTGACGACAATCCAGCATAAACCTCGGATTATAATTTATCTGATTTTTTAAAATAATTTTTGATTAGTTTTTCATTAGAAATAAAATTTTAATTTTTTGAAATTCGAAAGCATTTTTCTCCCAAAAATTGTTATGTAAGGTACCAAACTTTTTATACCGTTGCATGCACAATGGAATACCTAACGACAAGGGGTAATAAATGTGGCGGGTTACCATTTGAAAAAACTAATGACGTCACGCCCGCGCGCAACCAGATGACAGAATTAAATTCACGATGTTATAAAGTGCACGGGATAAAAACAAAATCGACCTGTTTCAGGGTTTTTCCATCAAACCGAAGATAACAGAAATATTAATTTTATTCCAGACTTTATCTACACCCTGTATATAGACATATTTGCTCGATGAACATATTTCAAAAATATGATTCTTGGAATTTTGAAATAAACACCAGAAGAAATGTTTCTTCCGCCTTATCAACATACGACGTAAATTTTAGAACAATTAACATACCAACGTTTTAACTTTAAAAACTTTACTGTATGCAAATTGCCCTGCTGAATCTATCTTCTATCCGGAGTAGTTCGTATAGATCCTTATTTACACTATAGGCGGTTATATTCTCGTCCTCAGGGTCATCAGACGCCATGTATTTCTTTTCGTCACGTTTTGATACTAATGGTTTTGCAATAGACAGCTTAAACACCAGGTAATCCATAATGTCTTTATTAAATAAACAGACAGCTTTTGCCGATATACAAGTCATGCAGCAGCTACCGCAAAATCAACAAAATGAAAAATCGTTTGATCTGTTTATTCACTTGTCCTATTTATATTTGGATAATTATACTCGTAACTACAATTTTGGCATCGCATTCTCTATCGAGTAGTACCGGGTTACTAGATTTCAGTGTACATGTTCTGTCTTAAAATTAATTGATAGAATTAAACAATGGCTAGTTGAATATTATATTAGAACTGAGTATTTCAGTTGTCTTTGGATAACTTGAATAATAACGAAATTCTTGACAAGTATTTCTTTTACGATGATACCTGGTTTTATCTTTACTAATAATTAACCAAAAAATTACGTGTGGCTACCACACGACTTTCTTATACGTATGAGCGTTTCAAACTATACAATTTTAAAAGTTTTTTTATACAAAACTTATTCAAAATCCTCTTCTAAGTACTTTCATTCTCTTAATAAATCGCTATAGAATGCATACTTTGCAAGATATTCGAAAGAAAGTGCTACTCGCTAAGAGTAAAAGTGCCACTTCCGGTTCGAATTTTGAAATTTCATGTCTACAAAAAATATTGCAAATTCAACTCTAAATACTTTTGTACTCTTAATAAATATATATAGAATGCATAATTTACGACATATCTGCAAAGAATCGCTATTCGGTAAGAGTAAAAGTGGTACTTCCAGTCCGAATTTTGAATTTTTTTTTATACAAAAGATATTTAAAATTATAATTTAAATACTTTTATACTCGTAATACATGACTTGCGAGATATTCGCAAAAAACTGATTTTCGATAAGAGAAAAAGACCTACTTCCGGTTGGAATTTCGAAAAACTTTTTTAAGACGATTTGTCTCAAATTTAATTTTGAGTACATTTCAATTCTTTATAAATTTGTTTAAACTTAGTAATTGACGAAATATTGGCAAAATTCGTATTTTTCACTGAAGTAAACTGCTACTTCCAGTCTACCGATTTTACTGAAAATCTAATCAGATCTCAAGAGGGAGATTAAACACGTAAATACAAAATTTGGATTTGATATCTACAGCGGTTTGACCGCTATCGTGGTCACACACAGACAGACACACAGACATTTTTTAAAAACCACTTTTTCGGTATCAGGGGACTTCAAAACGTGGACATTTGCAAAAATCTCGAGGTCGAAAATTTTCATCATCACAATACTTCCTTATACTACGTATAAGAAAGTAAAACGAGTATTTACTCTAATCGAATCTACACTATATGTTAAAACAAATTGTAGTGAACTTTTATATGAATTCTAGTTAGAACAGCAGTACAATACTATAGAAAAACGAAACTCACCTTGTTTCATCAATAACTCCTTACAAAACCTAGTTTCACATTAGCCTAAGATTTATAAGCATTTTTCGAACTATTTTAAAAATATAACATTAAAGATCATGTATAGAAATTACTGAATGATAGATGCTTTTATTCTATCGATGAGTTTTGTGTAAGAAAATGTATTTGCAATTTGTATTGTTGTCATGTTTCAAATATCTTTTATCTATTTTTTTATTCTTGATTGTTCTACTATTATTGGGTCATTATTATTATTATTAGTTGTTACAATCTCGTTCTGAGCTATTATTTTCTGCCAGAAAACTGTCCTTCTTTAACGTGGTATGGGACCGGCAGCATTGCACTTGAGCTACTGAAATTCAGATAATAGCAATACAGGTGGAATTAATAATAATAAATATAAATAATTTTTTCAAAGAGATCATGTTATAAATTTTTAAGTATCGAATATGAAATTCTTGTAGTTATATTGTATATGGTACCAAATTAACATCTTTCCTATTTTTAAATACGTTCAATATTATTGATCTAGTAAATGTACGATTAAACAGCAGGTCAACGATCTCTGCTAGAAAATACTAATACGTTACGTTTTCGTTGTATCAATGATAAAACATTAATTCGTAAAAATACATGTTGTGTGTATGTATTTGTACATATTTATTCAACGTTTGGGATAATATTAGTTCAATGATAGAGATGGCTATGAACTCTACCTTGAATGGATACCTTAAAAATCGTTGTGAATTTCTATGTGTCAACATAGGGAGAAAGATTAGATTATTACTTCCGCTTCTTTCATGTTCTACGCACATAAATCGATATGACTTTTTTATTTTTGAAAATGTTTGTATAAGGAGTAGCTTATGCGTCTAAAAGTATTCTGAAAAAAATTGATGGCATTTGTGAGCTTCAGTTTATTTATTTCACTGGATCATAGTATATAGATTTCTTCTTATATTGGTCGTACATATGTATATACACTTATTACTTAAACAAATATGTAAAGTAAACGTTATTTATAGATAAATTTAAAACTAGGTACTGTTATTATCCATAGATAATGATAATAGCGTATATATTCATAATGTAGTTTGCCTTCTACAAACAGTCTAGGACTACGATTTTGAGGAAAAGAGAAGGAGAAAAATGAGAATAACAATTAGTCAGAGAATGTAAGTTTCTTAGGATTTTAAGGCCAGAGTAGAATAATAAATACAGAAGAAAATAAAAATAAAAATACGAAGGTTAAAGTATGAAGGATACTCTTTATGCCATATGTTTAATTAGAGTAAAACAAATATAATTATACTTACAGTAACAAAATTTTGTGTGTATTTTTGTTGAATTTTAACATCATAAAGAAAAGAACTGGAGACAGAGAAAATAATTGCATTATAATTTATGGGGTGAATAGTTTTTATATTTGTGAATATGTATGTTTTTATGATTCAGCCCCTTGCCGATATGCCATCGAAAATTATTATATTTGATGATGATCATTGCCAATCTATTAAACTAATATTGTTTATTTATTTTTTTTTTTGAGAGGGGAAAATCTTCGAAAAGACACCTGCAAGGTTGTCGTATGCAGGTAGTGTTGGATTCATACCAACTAAAAACCCCCCTGTGTTCCATCTTACACCTCACACTGGAACCGCGTTAGCATTACTTCAGCGTGGGTGGTGTTTTTTCCCATCCCTCTTGAGATTCAAGCAGTGTCTGCATCGCATTTTCTGGCGTAAAAGTTTTACCAGTTTTGCGTTGGTAGCTGTAACGTTCGTCATTCCACTTGTCACACAGAAATAGTGTGTGTTCAGCGTCATCACTTTCACCACAGTGAGGGCAACCTTCAGCATCAACCCGTCCACGCTGGTAAAGGTATCGGCGGAAACAGCCGTGTCCCGAAAGGGCCTGGGTCAGGTGGTAGTCCACTTCCCCGTAGGGTCGTTCCACCCACTTCCTTATATCAGGTATAGGTTTGTACGTCCATCGTCCGTACGTCCCCGTGGTCCACTTCTCTTGCCATTTCTGTTTCAGACTTTCTGCAGCTTCCTTTTTTGATTTTCCGTTGTACTTTTCATATCGTTCGTTAATTAATAATTCTATTGGAGGCATACTTGCAATGACTCCTGCCCCTTCTGCGGAGATGGTTCGATATCCACTACAAATCCTAATGTTTAGGGTTCTCTGTACTCTTCTTAGTCTACCCATTAACTTGGCATTACTTGCAACCTTGCACCAGATAGGCGCGGCATATAACATCTGTGAGTGGACCACACTAGCTAGGATTTTCCTTTTGGATGCTCTTGGTCCACCGACGTTTGGCATTAAGCTAAGAAGCGCTGTTGTTGTCTTTTCTACCTTTTCCACTGTCTTGTCTACATGTTCAGCGAAGGTAAGCTTTTTGTCCAGCCACACCCCCAGGTACTTCACAGCTCTGCTTGGTATCACTTTCAATCCTTGTACATTGAATTCCACCTGTCCCAGTTTCCTCTTTGTTGTCAGGAGAACTGCTTCTGTTTTGGCTGGTGCTATCTGTAGTCCCTTCTCTCTTACCCACCTTGTTAGTCTTAGTAGTGCGGTGTTCACTATATTCATCAGCGCCTCCTCAGTCTTCGCCTCTGCCACTACGATTACGTCATCCGCGAAACCTATTAATTGAATCCCTTGAGGCTGCTCCATCCTTAGCAATTTGTCGTACATAATATTCCATAAGATTGGTCCTAGTACAGACCCTTGGGGTACTCCGCTACTCACTTTAATGTTTCTTACATCACCTTCAGTTTCTAAAGTAATTTCCCGATCAGACAAATAATCCGCTATGATAGTGGTTAAGCTTTCGTCTATATGTCGGCCCCGCATTTCATCAAGAATCACCTGCCACGAAGCGCTGTTGAAAGCGTTTTTGACGTCTAGGGTTACAGCGGCACATAATCTTCTGTGTCGGCTGCCATATTTGGCTGCTACTTCCGCTATACTTATTACTGCCTTTACGGCATCCACCGTCTGTCGGCCTTCCCTGAAGCCATACTGGTTCTCAGCAAGGCCTCCGGTTCTTTCAATATCCTTCTTTAGCCTAATGGCTATCAGTTGTTCGTAGAGTTTGCCTTCAGCATCAAGTAGGCAGATCGGTCTGTACGAGCTAGCCTCTTGCATTACTTTATTACCTTTCTTTAGTAGGACTAGCCTTGCTACCTTCCATTTACTTGGAAATTCTCCCCGCATTGCCAGCCGGTTGATCGTTGCAAGCACGTACTCTGGTTTTACCAAGGCCAACTGCTTTACTATCTCTGAGGGTATATTTCCTGGTCCAGGTGCTTTGTTGGTTTTGATTCTAGTTACTGCTAGTTTCAATTCTTCCACGGTAAACTTCGAAAAGATGGCCTCTCTATTGCGGTGGAAAACAACCGGCTCGTGAATAGGAAACAGGTGTCTTACCACCTCTTGCATCATCATCATAGACATTCGTGGTTTGGGTGGGCAGCCAATCATTCTTTTCATGACTATCTTATATCCGTCGCCCCACACATCTCTGTCAATATCATGCAGAATTGATTTCCAGCTTGTTTGTTTGGCCTTTCTGATGCTTCTCTGCAGTTCTTTCTTGCTCTGTATATACCCATCCCAGAGGTTTGCCCTTAGTTCCGGATCATTCTTTTTGAGGTTTCTTGTGTATTCTCTCCTATTTCTTATACATATTTTTCGGAGTTCCGCTATTTCATCATTCCACCAATAAACCGGCTGCCCCTTCTTTCTTAATCTCCTCTTTGGCATGCATTTGTTGCAGATTTGTGTCAGTGTATCTGAAAACTTATTCGCTGTTATATTCCTCTTCTCAGTTACGCCTTCTATAGCTTCTTGTAGCTCTTCCTGATCCAATTTCCTAACACTCCATCCTTGACTGGATTGTAGTAATGTGCCAGTGTAAGGTCCTTTTGCTACTTCAAAGATGATGTAGTTGTGATCGCTAAGGGTTTCATTGTCTGCTACTTGCCATTTACAAATTTTCCTTCCGATGTCTTGACTTGCTAACGTAAGGTCTAGTATTGATCCATACTCTCGACGTTCAAACGTAGGTTTGTTCCCTTGGTTCAAAATCATCAGGTCCATGTGTGCAATCCATTCTGTGACAACCCGCCCTCTGCTATCAGTAGAGGGCATGCCCCACTGTGGTGATTTCGCATTGAAATCACACACTATTATAACCTTTTCGTTTCTAGATCTGATTTGATCACTCATGTCTTGGAGCATATCGGCTAGATCTTCTATGTCTTGATTCGGTGAGGCGTAGCATGAATATACTGTATACAGTGATGTTGCGATGTACGTGTAACTGCGCCCTGCTCCACTCTCTTTTATAATAATGCTCGAGTCGAATGTTTTTATCGCAGTGTTCAGGTCGTCGTCATATACCCAGTCCTTCCTGCCATTTATTGCTGCCTTATTTGGCTCAGACAGTGCCAGTATTCCAATTCCGGATTCTCTAACGG
The DNA here is from genome assembly GCA_963170755.1 of Amphimallon solstitiale. Taxonomy (NCBI): domain Eukaryota; kingdom Metazoa; phylum Arthropoda; class Insecta; order Coleoptera; family Scarabaeidae; genus Amphimallon; species Amphimallon solstitiale. Next base: position 86,044,087 of record OY720681.1, on the reverse strand, counting down.
TTGCTAGCGCCATGTCAAGTGCGGGCCTGCTACGGTTGACATTGATTTGTAGGATCCGGGTCCTCATTTCTTTTGCGTAGAGTCTTCTGCTTTAAAAGCGTCTGAAGCCCTTTCGCCATTTTGGCTCTTAGTGCGTGTCGTCTGATTTCTGCTGCTTCTGATAGGGCATTTAAAACTCCCGGTTTGGTGACCTTTTTTTCTACAATGGACGCAGTAAGGGTCGCCCTGGCATTCGCTCGCCTTGTGCCCCTCTCCACCACACTTCACGCATAGCCTTTCCCTGTCTGGACCTTTGCACTCAGCTTTGAAGTGACCATATTCCCAACACCGGAAACATTTACTTTCCTTCTCTCTCTCGTAAATATTACATTTCATCCAACCGATTTTGATCTTGGCTGCCCGAAGAAGTTCCTCGGCGTATGCCGACGGAATTATAACAGTGACATTTTGCTTGTTGCCGAAGGCCGGTCTTAATGCTCTTACTTCAAAGGAGTTCGGCGCTGCAGAGGTTTCCTTTGTGATAGCTTCCACTACTTCTTCCACTGTTGTTACCTCATCCAGACCCTTTATGTGGAGAACTTTTTTGTCTATAAGGTTGGCCGTCGACGCGTTCGGTAGCTTATCCTTAATCTCTCTCTTTAGAATTTCTACTTTGTCCATACCGTTCTTAACTGCAAGTAGTAATTCGCCTTTCTTCGTTTGTCTTACATCAGACAAGTCTACGCCTACTTCACTGGGGTTGATTTTCTGTTTGATAGTCCTCAAGAGATCAGCGTATGTTTTTCCTTGCATTTTAACTAGCAGCACATCGTGTGCTTGCCTGGGTTTTATGTTTTCTCTCGCCTTGGCAGTGCTCTTGTTTTCCATCTGGGTTACTGGTTTTGCGACGTTTTTCCTTTCATCGCCTATGTAATAAATTACTGTTATATTTGTGTTGGCAAATAAATATCTCACCGCTCGATCAAGTATAGAGCCAACAACACCACCATATCCATATTCGGGTTCAGGCATGCCGAGCTTAGTTTTTCCACTCTTTAACATGTGACCTCTAACGCTATCTATTGCCTGGTAAATCCACACGTCCTCAGCCTCTTCCAACTTTTCATCTACAATAATTGGGTAGTAGATATGCCTCGTTGATTGGGTGAAGCTTCCATCCTCCTCTGGGAAGCCCAAAGCGTGAGTCATCATAGCAACTTCTCTTTTCATTTTGTTTTGTTTTTGGAGTCCTTCTTTGCCTCCTAAAGTGTTAATGACCCTCTTAATGGTCTTGTTCCTATGCTCCAAGAGTTTGTTACAGGGAAGCATGATTTCCGTGTCAGCCGAAGTGTCTGCAACAAAACCAGGTTTCCTCTCAATATTGTTTATTGGATTTCACAAGAGATACCAATCTTAGTGTTAAAAAATAAAGTTAAACATTCATCATCAACTTGTTTTAAAGGAATTATAAATATTTATTATGCCCAGAGTGTGAAAATAGATATTGCAATACTATGCAAAGACAAAATTATTAGTATTAGTTTTTGGATATGTTGTTCTTTTTACTTTGATTTGAAAAGAAGCACAAGCGACTTCAATAAAATGTTTTCCACTCAGGACTTGCGACACGATAACAAAATTGGTTGTTTCTCATCGTTTCTATTTAGTGCAGGAAATTGGAGGTTTACCAAAGTTACAAAAAATACAAATACTTTATAAGGATTTGTACATAATTATAAAACAAGAACAAATTGTAGACGTGTTGAAAAGGTAAAGGTATGAACTCATTTTTATGTACCTCTATGTAGGTACAATTTTTTCTTGATATCCTCCTCTACTTTCAATCAAGCATTAATAACACTTGAGCAGTTCTACACTGAGAAAGTTAGTTCAGTGCAGTATATGGAGCTCATGGCATCATTTAGAAGTTGCAGTCATCTTGTTGCTTTATTTTACAATACGTATTATGGTACACATACATATGTGATAAAAATCATTTTGTTGACGAATCAATTGTTGTATTATGTTGTGTATTGTGTAAAATGAGTTTCAGTAAAAGCGCGTTGTCACGTGTCAATAACGACAAGCTGTTGATTGTCAACCAAAGTTAATCAACCGTTGTATACTTACATTTTATTTAGTACTTGGCTATTTTTCCAAATTTGTAATGATTGGATGACAATTACAACAAACTTCAAAAGGTGTATGAATATTATATTATTTAAAAGGTTAAATTTTGCAATGTCTCAAATATCAGGCAATTTTTATTTACTGACACGTCTGTTACTAAAACGATTTACTATATGCTAGTTTTTGCTGTCGATATGAATTATTGTAATTAATAGCCCTAAATGTAAATAAAATGTCTACTTCTGTTTTTTTTTATAAAGAAAACTGTAATTGTGATATCATTAGGTACTATTATTTTGCCCAATTTTAAACGTTTAATTCCATTCCTGCAAGGTACTTAGTTATCATAAAAAAAGTAATCCGTTTATTTGCCAAACAGTATTTCCAATTAAAGGGTAAAATGTATAATAAACACACAAGTATATTTAGCATAAAATAATATTATAAAAAAATATAAGTAATATCTCGAAGACGTCGTTAACACATAAATTTGCCAGTAAAGATTTTACTGTAGACCAGCTCAGTATTGTGCGCCATGTGATGTAAAGGCGATTTCATCAGCACATTAATTCTAGGGCATCCACAATATCCGTAGATTTATCTATCCATGTATGAATTATACATGAGGTTTGTAAATTAAGCAATGAGACTGATTTTCTAGTGTTTGATTTGGCAACACTGAGGACGCGGCACGTAGAGGGGCAGGCAGATAAACATCTGATACGCGTCTAGTACAAGTTTGAACTCGCTAGAGTTGTTGCGCTGTCCGTAGTGATTTTTTTTGAGAATGGTGACTCAATTTTGAACAACGTTGTGATGTCAGGGTTATAGAGACAGTGTTTTGTCGAGTGCCCGGGTTTTTAGGTGGTTTAAGGCATTTTCAGAAGGAAGAGATTCAATTGAAGACGAGCCTCGCAGCGCAAGGCTTTCATCTTCAAGAAACAATGAAAATGTTGGCAGAATGAGCGATCTCGTGCGTTCAGATCGTCGTTTGACAGGCCGAATAATCGGTGAAGAGTTGAATTTGACTCACACAACCGTTCATCAAATTTTGACCAATGAATTGGGGATGAGAAAAATCTGTGCAAAAATGGTTCCGAAAAATCTTTCACACGAGCAAAAAGACATCGGAAATGAAAGGTGCCTTAACTTTTTGGGAGCAATTGAAGACGATCCCCATTATCTGGAACGTGTCATTACAGGTGACGAGACTTGGGTGTTTTAGTATGCCCTGGAAACCCATCGCCAGAGTATGGAGTGGCACACTTTAACCTCTCCAAGGTCAAAAAAAAGAAGAATGAGGAAGTAGATCAAATGCATGCTGATTTGCTTTTTTGATATCCAACGAATCATTCACAAGAGTTTGTGCCTCAAGCCAAATGATTAATCAACCGAGAAGGTCTTGATAGATTCGAAAAAGGGTCATGCGTGTGAGACCAACCATCAAAAATATGTGGGTGTTGCATCACGACAATGCTCCTTGTCGAATCGCGATTTCTATCAATGAGTTTTTGGCCAGTAAAAACATTCCGACTTGACTCCATGTCATTTCTTTCTGTTCCCAAGATTGAAAATTCACCTCAAAGGACGTCATTTTGGGACATTGGGAAACATTCAAACAGCCGTAACAGACCAACTGAAAGCTATTCCAATATGCGAGTTCCAGCACTGCTATGAGGAATGGAAGAATCGTCTTCAGCGTTGTGTGGCTTCCCAAGGTAGTTACTTTGAAAGAGACAATGTGAATTTGTAATTTTATTTCAATTAAAAATTTAGAAAAAATCAGTTTCATTAGTTAATTTACACACCTCGTATAATTAACTTTATTCCACACATTTGCCCTACTCGGTACAGTAAGAGAATAAATCGTCATCTTGGTGGTGAAAAGAGCTAAGCCACTTTTTTGTGTTAAATGAGTTAACTACATCACATCAATCTAACAACTATGGAAAATACGTTGGTGAAGAAATCTAAGTGATTCTTCAACTGTAACCTTAAATTCGGGTAAACTGTGAAAGAAGCTAAATGAAAATACCTATATTTCTTTCACTGGTGAAACGTGTATAAGCGGCGTAGATTTCTTCACCACTACCATCCCCAACTATCGTAATGAAATTTCTTTTGGTGGTCAACAGAACTAAGTCGCATAGTAACAGTACGATTTGCGCCAATTTGTAGAGGCGTGACTGTTTCTTATGTCAATTTCATATCATTCGTCTGTCAGTTGTGAATCCAGTGCGTTGTGATTCTGTTCATCAATAATTATTATTGTTCAAGGTACCTAAATCTCATTTTTTTTCCAATAAAAAAGACCTTTGGATAGTGGAATTGTAGAAGAAGATAAAAGAGGTTTAAATCTTGCTCCCAATAAAATTTCAGAAGACCGTAAAGAGATTGTACGGAGTCATATAAATTCAATTCCAGTAGTTGAATCCCATTATTGTCGGTCTTCTTCAAAAAGGATGTACCTCCCCAACTGGCTTATCTGAAAATTGCTTGTATCAAGATTACTTAAAATACTGTGAAGAGCGCCAGGTGACACCTATCACTTCTTCTTTTTATAAGCATATCTTTACTAGTGAGTTTAATTATGGTTTTCACAAACCCAAGAAAGATCAATGCGATTATTGCGCCCAATTTAAAAATAAATCAGAAGATGAAAAATTAAACTGTCAACATGAATTGAATTTACACATTTTAAGAAAACAAGAAGCCCGTGAACTCAAAAACGAAGATAAAGAACGGGCTCGTAATGATTTAAGTTTTTGGGGCGTACACCATGGATTTGGAAAAAAAATTACTCACACCTCAACTTGGAATTGGACAACTGTACTACAAAAAAAAAATTAAAAACCTATAATTTTACAGTATATACTCTTGCTAATGAAGGTGTCATAAATTAAATTTGGCATGAAACTGATGGAACTAAATGAGCATCAAAAGTAGCCACGTGCTTGTGGCAGTTGCTTTCCAACCTACCTCCGGAAGTGTCTGAAGTGACATTTTATCTCAGACTCTGCTTCTGGTCAGAACCAAAATATGATTTTGTCTGCTATGTTTTTTAGAGCTTTGTCTCTATCAGACAACTTGATAGTTATCAATCAAAAGTTTATGCAATCTGGACATTCCGAAATGGAATGTGACAGTGTCCATTCAATTATCGAGAATAGAGGGAGAAAAATAGGTATATTTCTTCCCCATCAATGGTACACAGTGGCAAGGTCTGCACAATTGAGCAATCCTCCATATGTGGTAAGAGAAATGGACTACACTCAATTTCAAGATTTTAAAACGTATAGCTAGAAATTAATAACAAATAGAAATAAAAATGTAGATGGTAATGTTATGAGGTGGTTAGATGTTAAATGGTTGCAATTCCGAAAAAATTCACCGTTGCTTATTTTTAACAGAAGCCAGTTGAGCAACAACAAATTCAACCAATTGTGCATTAGAAGAGCTACCCGTAAAGAAAATAATGTAAATAATGTTAGCCAACTATACCAATCCCGTCTTCCAATTGATGGAAAAAAAATTAAGAGATTTACTGTCTTTGTGCAAGACAAATAAAATACCATCTGTTTATCATCAATTTTACCAAAACCTACACTTCACTGAGTGTATTAATAACTCTGATGATTCTGAGTAGATACAGTAAAATAACTATAATATAAACTGTATTAAGTAATATGTTTTTAAATTTTAGTATTATGTAATATTATTATCAATCACTTAGCTCTTTTCACCATTAAAATTACCATATTATGTGGTTTCACTTACATTTAAGTGGTGAAAGAAGCTAAGTGCTAATTAGCTAATTATCACTAATCATTTAATGTTTTTGCAACTTTTTGTAAATCAATATCAAAGTAAGCTGTCTTATTTCATCTGTATCAATTTTCATTGCAATTATTAAATAAAAAACGTTGATACAAATAAAACATTGTTTTAACATAAAACTTCAAAACTTTATTGCCGATTTTCTCGAAATAGCAAGTGTGTGGCTTAGCTCTTTTCACCACCAAGACGACGAAATATTAAATCATGGAAGTAAGAATTGAATGAAGTTCAATTATAATTAATTTTATTAATTTGTAAACGAGAAATGCATCGTAATTAAAGTTTAAGAAGACTGAGGTATTTGCTATTAAAAGCGTATATATGTATGTACCCACATCCTTGGGAAACTAAAATTAAACTCGTCAGTGTCTTTATGTTGTTAACCATTTAAGTACGGAAAAAATAAATGCCGATCCGTCAATAAGAGGAAAAAAAATATAAAAAAAATAAAATGACTTCTTTCAAGTACGTACATATATACCCTATTGTACATCCTGAAATGACGGTGGCACTCAACAGACAGACTGTATTGTTTATATTCTTAACATGCATTCCGAAGTGCATTCTACCTGCAAGTTTACACGAACGTAATATCCAATTACCGAGTTATAAACTTCTTCGCGTTCGCAAAAAACTAGGCACACAATTTTAATTTGCCAATATATGTGTACAGAGTTAAGATGTGCCATAGATATACGACGCGCGCTCTAAAAGGAAGGCGAACTGCTAATTCCACTTGTCAGTGTCAGTCGGGTGAACAAGAGTAACAGTAGTAATGTCCGAAGTTGAGTCGAAATAACCACCATGTCATATTTGTAAGCGATTTCTTTTGCTTGCCTTTCGATTACCGTGAAAGCTATCTTTCATTGCCAATCCCAATATTTCAAGTTTTTATGTTAACGTCCAGATATACGTATATTACATACTGCGTCTATACTACAGAAATCAATATTGAAGTGATGGCGAGGGCGGGGGGAGAGGGGGGGGGGGGGATTTTCATGATATGTACTATGAAACCTAACAATGATAATGTACGAAAAAGGTTGATTGCAATAAAATCTCCATGACCACTAGCGGTTATAAAAGTACTGATTAATTGAAGAGTACGGATAATTACAAAATAAAAAAAAAAATTATTATCAGATATACTTTTTACATATTTGTCGTACTTTGTGGATTAAAAAAATTATATTAAAAGTTGAGTGCTATTGTTTCTCCACATTTTGAATTTTATTGCTGTACATACGTATTTTTCGAATTGCTAGATCACTTTTGTGACTTATTTTCATGTTCTAAAAGCTTTAATACACCGTGTCCAGAAATTCGCGGATAAACTTCACGTCGAACGATTCTACGATTAATTCTAAGTCAACAATCCTGATACAAAAAACTTGTATAGTCTTTCAATAAACCACACGAGACCATCAATATTGAAAATATACGGCTGGAAATAATTCAACATTTTGAAATCTTTTACGAATAACCATTGCTGTTTACAGTAAAATAGATGTATGTAGCACAACGTTGATGTTACTAATCGAGTAATGCCAATACTTCGCATTTTCAACATTTCGTCAATTGCACTTTTTACACATATGGCAACCTTGGACAAGAAAAATATTCGGGTGCAATATAAAGCTCGTTGTCAAATTTTGACGTTTGTAAAACTGTTTAATTCTTCATTGTTTATTTTTTTCGCTTTATGTACCTGGTTATCATTACTGTGCGATTTTATGATGTATACTTTTAATGAATATGCTGATATGTATATGGTATTCGGATTTTGCAACGGCAATGCGAATATGACAAAACAGGAATACGAAATTCGTTATCCATATCGGCGGCACCCATCTACCAACACATTCCGAAGATTAGATCAGCGCCTTCGTGAGTATGGTACATTTAGATCTAATTATTATGACTGCTATAATACGGTGTTGCCAAACTTATACTTTTTTAAAATAATTCGTACGGCTTAACGACAGACCCTACAACTTTTTTGTATTAGGATTATTTACTCAGAATTAATCTAGAATTGTTCTACTTGAAGTTTATCGGCGAATTTCTGGACACGGTGTATACAGGGTGTTACAAATTAAGTCGGCACTATTGCTAACTTTGTTATTAATGAAGCTACAGTATCGGTTAAATTAGCAAAGTAGTAGTATTTTTATTGTGAACAATGATGGCAGAACCGAAAACACAGTTGAACCTCTAATTTTCATGCTACTTACAAAAGTCACTTTTTTTTTTAATGGAACACCCAGTATATTTTTGCATATATTCAAAGAAGGAATTCTTTTAAAAAAGAAAGCTTTCATACATTATTGACAAAAAATTAAAGTTGCGGCGGTTGTCCACTATTTTGTACAGCAATTCATATCAATAAAAATATGATAAAAAAACAGCAAATATTAAACAAGCATTGTACATATGTTTATTATAATAGATGTTCGAAGACATCACCGTTTTGTCCAATACATTTCCGAATTCGTTTATGTACATTGCGAGTTAATTTTAAAATCGATCTTGCGTCTATGTTATTAGCAATAGTAATTATTATATTTTGCAGCTCTACAACGTTTTCATATCTCCCTTTGTAAATTTAATTTTTTAAATTTACCCAAAAATAAAAGTCTATAGGGTTTAGATCCGGGGACAGTGGTGGCCACTGAATTGGTCCATTCGCACCTATCCACTTATTCCGAAACATTTTGCTCAAAAAATGTTGTATTCGCGATGATTTTGCGTTGGTGCTCCATCTTGTTGAAAATGTATATGTTGCCGAGTAGCCAAGTCCAGGTTATCCAAAAATATTCCTAAATGTTCAGTCATGAATTGTAAATATCTTTGCCCGGTTAATGTACCATTACAAAAGAATGGTCCGACAATCGTCGACCCAATTAATCCACACTAAACATTAAAACTAAACCGTATTCGTATAAATTTTCTCGTGACCAATAGTAAGGGTTTTTGTATTTCAAATTCCAGAATTAGAAAAATTCGATTCACCGTTCCACAAAATATGACGAAATGCATTTACATTGTGCGATGAATAATTAAAGTACCAGTGGTAAAACGTTAGTCTCGTCTCTTGATCACCCGGGAATAATGTTACAAAGGGAGATATGAAAACGTTGTAGAGCTGCAAAATAAAATAATTGCTTTTGCTAATAACACAGACGCAAGATCGATTTTAAAAGTAACTCGCAATGTACATAAATGAATTCGGAATTATGTTGGACGGTGATATCTTCGAACATCTATTATAATAAGCATAGGCACAATGCTTGTTTAATATTTGCTGTTTTTTTTTATCATAGCCATCTTGATTTTATTGATATGAATTGCTATACATAATAGTGGATAACTGCCGCAACTTTCATTTTTTGTCAATAATGTGTGAAAGCTTTCTTTTTTAAAACAAGTCCTTGTTTCAATATATGCAAAAATATACTGGGTTTTCTATTCAAAAAAATTAAATTTGTAAATAGCGCGAAAATTAGAAGTTCAACTGTCTTTTCGGTCCTGCCATCATTGTTCACGATAAAAATACTACTACTTTGCTAATTTAACCGATACTGTAGCTTCATTAATAACAAGGTTAGCGATAGTGTCGACTTAATTTATAACACCCTGTATACTATAAATGTCCAAAAGCTTTATCATTCCCACGTGCTGAAAGTTTTGAAAATTGAACATTTTGATAAAGGTTTATCCCTGTTACTAGCGTCATTGCTTCAAATATTTCTCGGAAATTAGCATTTTCTAAAGTTTCTTGGACAATTATACAACGCCTTTCCCTTCTTAGCTGGGTTGATCATTATCACTCGATAGCTAGTCTTCGATATTTCCAATACCTACTTCCTTAAAAGCATCAATGGTATGAAAAATATTTAAAAATATGGACGTTTTTCTCGATGATAAACCATGAAATATTTGCCACGGTACTGGGATACAATTTACGAGAATGTTTAATGTTTACTGCTGGTACATTATATCATGAATAGACCTCCGGAAGAATTGCATCCATAGTAGGCCGTTATTTATAACATTCTTTTGGGTCTTCATCTCGTTCTAACACATACAGAAGAAGCATTCTTCTAAAACGTCACTTAATGGCATCAGGGAGACTTTTGTCAGCAGACTGCAATATTGATGTTACATTAGGTAGTGAATAAAATCAAACCATGTCTTCATTTAAAGTTTGGTGCACTTGGCTGACAAAGAAAGAAGGCTAGGAAGTTGCAAGATTCACGAAAGCAAAAAAAGTGTTCATTAAACAAGCCTCAATACCAAGCAACGTACTAGCATTTTTTAAGCTCACATACAGTGTGGAGAAGTGCAAAAGACCTCATACCATCGCAGAAAACTTTATTCTACTGGCTACTCTTGACATTGTTAATATTATACTGCGAAAATCGATGGAAAAATTAATTTCAAAGGCGTCTTTGTCCAACAATACTTTTAGTCAAAGAATCCATCTTATAGCTTAAAATCTTGATGATCAACTAATAGAGAAAATAAAAAGCACGGAATTTAGTCTCGAATTTTATCAGGATGGTAGTAAGAAAAACCCACAACTTATTTGTTATTTACGCTTCCCGGACGATAATATTATTATTGAAGACATTTTGTTATGCAAAAGTAGTATTATTGGAAGTGCAAAGGCTCAATTTATTTGACATGCTTGACAAGTTTATAACCGAAAATGATTTGGATTGGGAAAAGTGCATCTGTGTGTGTACTGATGAAGCCCGATCTCTTTTGCATCATCCACAAGGAAGCATGTGCATCAAAGTCGATGAGCTCTTAATTGAATTGTTATCAGAACGTATCGGAGACGTAGTAAACTATATGAAACTATATGAAAACTTGGCCACTATGAACAAAAGTCACGACCTTGATATACTAATCCATTTTCCGATGGCTTTGATGTGGCAACATCTTATTCCATGCATTCGAGATACGCCAAGATAGTCGCATTATTCTGCAAGAACAAGGTCATGAAAACCGACTCTTTTCTAAAACTATCGTGTTTGTGCGATATATTTGATAAACTAAGTGCCTTGGATTTGTCTTTGCAAGGCAATAATATTTACATTTTGAACCGTTTGAAGAAGATTGCGACATCTTTTCAAGGAACACCTCTCGAACTTCACTGACTAGTTTGCAAAATACTTTGAGGAAGACAATGTCGAGAAATTTGCGTGGATCCAAGAGTTTTTGCTCAAGCTACACCATAATTCACTTCGCAGGAAGAAGAGTCTAACTGAATTCACGATAACAGCATGAAAAACAACTTTGCTTCCTCCGATTTGGCGGAGTTTTGGATATCAGTCAAAGTTGAATATCCAACTCTGAATTCAGCTGTAGCTGTAGGAAAAGCAAATATCGGTCAAAATTTGATGGTTGTTTTCTATTCTGTGCCTGATTTATGTTATTCTACGCATATTTTGTCAAGGACGCTCCACGGACTAATTAAGTTTGAGAACTCCCGGTTTAACATATAGAGTTAAAATAATAACATTCTATGTACTCATTAAAAATCTTGTCTTGTAATTAGATTTGTGACTGTTAGATAATGAATTATTATGATGTCAATTATATTTATTATTTCGCCATTGTTGTCCCTAAATCCGTGTTAGAAGAAATTTCATTTTACAATTATTATTACACTTATAAAACAAAATATAATTCTAATAATAAATAAAAAATATAAAATTGGTTGTCTAGTATAACACATACGAGATTGCTGAGTCACCGTGCACTATTTTATTTACACTTCGTATTCGGTTTAATTTTTTCCTTTCTTTTTTGAAAACAGTGCGCCACTGAACACGAAGGGTGTAGGTACTTTATAAAATGTGATACCTGTTAATTACAGTCATTCATAAGTCTTATAGGTCGTTTTTTTGTGTTCACCGAGTTGAGAGAATGATATTCGATGCCGAGGGAATTGAATTTCATAGTCGATCGCTATTTGCGGCCGGCGGTGACATCTAACACTGACCACATTAACGAAAGGAATGTGTCTCACCAGAACTGTCTACGTTTTCCATTTAAGGTACTAAATTAGCAAAGCGAATTCGTTAACTATGAGCTAATGGGTCGTTCGGTGTTCGCCTTTAAAATGAGTACATAACAGAATGTGAATTATTTTTGCGAACAATACCTGCCGGTCATATTGTGGCGGAATACCCGATTCCCCTGCGAGGTATTGTTGCCTTCTGTCGAGCAATAAAACCGTTATTGGCAGTAAAGATTATACGAACTATTCTAAACACTTATTTCACAGTGCAATCCCACCCGTGACACATATTAAAATTATCGAGATAGTCGTGGAATGTGCTTACTATCGAAATGAAAATGAAACAACTTTTGTTTTACTACTATCGATTTACCTGCCGAATGACGTCTTGTTTCTGAATTCTACAAACATGGTAAAAATATTTACTTAACTTATTTATATGTTTACTTGTTTGTTGTTTAAGTTACATTTTTAGCCAAATCAATCAAAACAAAATTCAATAGGTTTCTCCTTTTTTAATGTAGTATTATTACACAATACACAATGAAAATTAAATGCTTTAAAAAAACAGGCTTTCTAATTTGATTTAGTTTGTTCAGAAGATCTATTATATAATGCGTTTTATATTTTAGGTAAATGAGGGAAAACCGAACACTATCATATAATAATATATATTAATGTAATTGGTGATTCATCGGATTTGGTGGAATTCTTAAATCACGTTTGCCGCGGATCTATCCCGACTTTCGACTCTAACAAATGTACCTAGTAAGAGTAGAGTAAAACGATGAACCGTATTTAAAACAAAATTGGAAATTGGAAAACTGTCTAAAAGTAATCATACAAATTAAATAGGCACAGAAATTATACACAACGTAAATTACGTAAATATATTTTTTTTGTAAAAAACGTAAATACAAAATATTAAAAAAATACAATTTTTTCATCGGGGCGCTTTGCATGAGTTGTTGTGAAAAAAGCTCCATAGAAATAAAATTAGTTTTACTTTCTTAGTAAAATCGGGTGACCGGAAGTAGTAGTTTACTTCAGTGAAAAAAGCGAATTTTGCCAATAATTCGTCAACTACTAAGTTTAAACAAATTTGTAAAGAATTCATATATACTGAACATTAAATTTGAGAAGAATTTTATTAAAAAAGTTTTTCGAAATTCCTACCGGAAGTAGGTCTTTTACTCTTATCGAAAATCAGTTTTTTGCGAATATTTCGCAAGTCATGCTTTTTAGACAGGTACGTTACGAGTATAAAAGAATTTAGAACTTAATTTTCAACCTTTTGTATAAAAAAATTTTCAAAATTCCGACCGGAAGTAATACTTTTACTCTTAGCGAGTAGCATTTTTTTGCAAATATCTCACAAAGTATGTATCCTGTAGAGATTTATTAAGAGACTGGAAGTACTTAGAATAGGATTTTGAATAATTTTTGTATAAAATAATTTTTAAAATTGTATGATTTGAAACGCTCATACGTATAAGAAAGTCGTGTGGTGGCCACACCTAATTTTTTGCTTCACATTGAAGACATAAATTTTTGTACTTGGTGTTTCTTGTAGGTATCGAGTACAACATGTTCATTGTATCCATCCACTTTTACCTTTGAAGAAAGGTAATAATCAGAAGAATCAGCTCGATTATTTTTATCCAATAACATCTTTCTTGAACAATATGACTTCAGAGCTTTTTCTTTGTGTTTGGCATTGATATTTTGTATTTTCTCAAATTCAACGTCTAGAATTCGATTTGCTTGCCTAGGAAATTTAGAAGGTGTTTCTTCTTGTAACTCATCGATTCTAATACTTTCAGATGGCTTTGTTTTTTTTTTGTCGGACTTCCTTGCATTTCTGATGGTACAGGCACATCTATGCAGTAGTATTCGGTAATTTTTAACACGTTTGGAACCAGCAGTGCCTTGCCGAACTTCACTGTTGCCAGAAATTGAAAAAACTGCTTGGAATTAATTTCTGGGAGATATGGAATAATTCCAGTTACTCTGAAACCTGCTACACCAGTAGAAACAGAAGCGGTTTTACCTCAAGCATTCCAAATTAGGTGAGCAACACAATGTCATGTTAGTTTTCTGTCTTTGTAGGTAGAACACCAAGTTCTTGCTTCTTGCTTAAACTACGTAGTTCGACAGACACTACAGAATAACGTCATTTCGAACTTCCAAATCAAGTAAGTCAATATTATTAGAATGTGAGCGATAGCTATTCAGCGTGAGAAGAACCCTTGCCTTTCTTTGCTAGAAACTGATTCAACACTTCAGATCCTGGACGGAGACTACAAATTCTGCTATTTTGTTCTTTTCCGTAAAAATTAGTACCGTTGGCGCTTTCCTTGGCATACAACATGCAATTACAGAAACCTTTTCTTCGGAACTGGTTAGAAAATAAACTTTTGATTATTTAGATGCGATCACTTTTTCTGGTTTAAGGTTTACCTGAACTCCATTATCTTAAAAGTTAAAAATTTTGCACGGCTTAACAAGACCATTTTCTGCTAGAACTTCTAGCAGTAGTAAAAAATAATATTAATATCTTTTCGATTCATTTCTTGTGTCCTAGCTACTGAAAGGTCTTCAGATTTTCGCACCATTAAATACTTATGCCTTCGAATAAATCATTCAAAATGACCAAAAACACAATTGATACAATTATGTGAGCAGTTATTCAGTGCATTAGCGACAACAGCTGGTTTAGAAAGAATTTTTTCGAGCTTTGGGATAATTCAATCTAAATTAAGAAATCGTTTGGGCAACGAAATAGAGAATAGACTTGTATTTGTTTTTAAAGGTTTAAACCAGAATAATGATAAACAAGCCAAACACTTGGACTGAATCTTATCAAATGATGAGCTATTAGCCTTAAGTGAATTGTCTCATGATGATATTAATATTCCTCTTTGTTACCATAATAAAGGTTTTCTTATATATATCTTTAACATTTTTATGTTGCATTTTAGCCTAGGCAAAAATATCAAAATTCATGATAATGATATTTTGATATTTACATAAATATCATGATATTTGTCAACCCTGAAATTGTTACAAAAATTGGATTCAGTTTGTAGTTGGTGTAAAGTGAACCAACATTACATTTAAAAGTGGCCACATGTAATATTTTAAAACAATCTTGGATACCGAGATGACATTGGCATGTGCTTTTGTCCAACATTAACAATGAAGCATTGGAAATACTTGGTTTTGTGGAAGGTATCACTAGAGATTTCCGTGAGAATAGAATTATTTCTTTTACGGTTCCTTCATTAGGCCGAAATTGAAACACCTACTCCTCTATTGTTTGGAGTACATGTTATAGAAGTATACTGACCTAATTTAGAGTGTTCAACGTAAAGGCTAATTTACACGGTACCAGTAACTCGGCCGAGTTACTAAAACCGAATACTGGAATTTAGTACTCTCCACGTGTGAACAGGCGTTTTAGTGATTCATTCCAGTACTCGCTCCAGTGTTCATTCCAGTCGAGTGAATAGAAAGCAATCCTATTTTCTGGAGCGAGTGGCTACCCCCACTATGCCCTTACTCCACTGTCTAGACCACTAAAGTCACGTAGACAGGGTTCTTTAGTGATGATTCCAGTCAAGTGCAGTACCGGCCGGTGTCAGATGTAATTTACATCTGACACATCATGTAAATAATTATAAATTGAGTTATAACAGGTTATTAGGGGACAATGGCTGAGTGGAATGAATACACTACAATTAAGTTTGTAGAGTTGTATAGAGAACAAGAATGCCTCTGGGATGCGAAGTTGCAATTATATAAACATAAACAGCGAGAGAATCTGCCAAAAAAAAATTTTGGAAGCAATGAATATCGCAAATTTAAAAGCCACAGAAGTAAACAATAAAATTAAAAATTTAAGACCGACGTACAACCAAGAACTGACAAAGATTAAAAGATTTTGTAGAAGTATGTTGAAATATGCTGGAGACATTCTCATGCAGTTTTTTATATTCAGCAACATCTTCAACAGGAAGTTCTTTTAAAAGCATGCTCGAAGCCCGTGTGTGTTTCTCTAAATCGCGTGTAGAGCTAATAACTTTTTTGAGGTCTAAGCTGCAGTAAACCCTTTCATTATTTATTTTTGTCATTAATATAATAATAATTGTCTTATTATAGATGTATTTACATAGATCTATGTATGTATAACTGTGTATAATTATGTTGCTATTCTGCATTCTTTTCTATTTATTTGTATTATACTTTAATAAGTAGCCAATACTGTTAGATGATAAACTATTTTTATTATTAGTATTATTATCGGCCACGAATACGAATCTAATAAAGAACCGATTACAATAACCTTTTCACTGCTTTAAATAATCATTAATCGTCTCTAATGCTCAAAATTAGTCATATAAATGCTGTTCATTGCCTTTAAATTATTGTTTGATTTGGTAAAATATTGTTTGTTAAAATACCTATTCATTATTTTGTTAATATTCATATTTTCTGGTGAAGTCCATCAAATTTTTCCAACTTGGGCTGTGAAGAAACTCTAACTAATAAAGCGAAAGCTCAAAGCCCTTGAAATGGGCTTTACTTTACGTTAACTCACATCTCCATTCTGTTTTTGCCTGTATTCCAAGCTTTTTGACATACCGTAGTCGACAAATTTCTGTTTATACTACTATCCCGCGCATAATATGACCTTATAATATGCAGCGATGCCTGCTTGCTAACAGTGGTGGGAGAAGCAACGCAGTGTCGGGGAATCCTCATATTTTATAGGAAACGTTTGCCGAGTGTACTTGGCAGCCCCGCTATACGTTTATCTTTACTTTATTTCGTCGTGCTCTTTTCCTCGCAACGTTCGAAATTCATTAGTACCTCTTTTTAAACGTTAGCAACATTTTGCTATTCTTTTCTTGCGGAGGAAGAAAGTTGATTAATACATGTAATTAAAGTAATGAATTCGATCTTCGGTGGTAACTGCACAAACAGCACAACCAGAATAAGTCCCGAGGAGTACCCTAATGTACAAAACAGAAAAGAAAAAGATCATTTACTATGACTAACCATAAATAATAAAATTCTTTCACACAGATTGCATCTCCAACACCCGCTATGTAACACGATAGCACTGCACGGATTTATCCAATGGCATCGGACTTCATCTACAGCTTAGCAATATATAAAGTCCAGAGAATATCATTCTTTCATATTACACGTACAACCACACAACACTCACTCACACATACCTCTATCTACACACAGACGAACATATACATCTCTGCATGCGTATACAGATAGTTCGAACAAGTATATAAACGTAAGTATCAGTGTGTTGTGTTGTTGCATTGCCTTCCAGTTACGAACGATGGTAAGGGACGACCACTTCCACTGTAATGCACAAGAACTGCAGGATACTACGGATAGGCCGTGGCGAACGATGCCTGCTGCGTCCAAGATATTATTAATATTCTGACGAGTCACCGAGCTATTCAAGAGGTCGCCGTAATACATATAGAATAGAATTCAGACTCTCTCAGAGTATTTCTTTACCTATTTGACTTCATTTTGTCGAACCGAATAAACCGAACTTGACTATGAATGTTTCTCTCGTTCAATTCTTTCTTTCCGCCTCTTTTTCGGAACGCATTGTTCGCTTTTCTTTTAATTACATTAAATAAAATCTTTTGATGTTTCGTTCCCCATTTAATGTAAATAAGTTGGAGATTAATATTGTTCTGTTATGTTTAACGACAATCATTTGATATTAAAATTAACTCAAATTGTATATTTATGTAGAGTAGCTTTCATGGCTAGTTATAAATAATGTAAATTAAATGTGCATATTGTGTTTTGTGTTTCGCAACTTTTAAATACCAGTTTTTTAAGACATGCAAGTAAGTGATTAATAGTCGTAATATACAATAATAGTATGCATTTCTATGTTATATAAACTTAATATTTTATCATATCGTTCATGCAACTTCAATATGTCGCAAGGCACAGAGTGGTAATTTTCCAGGAGGCAATTGAAACTTCATCATTTCAGTTTTATTCATAATTAGCTTGTACTGTTTTGCAAGTTAAAGCATATTGGCATCCCCTTTACATCTGTGAAACTAAAATATATTAAAGTTGGACAGGAAAAACAGAATGTGGCTTACGACATTTTAAATTCTGGAAAATGCAAAATTTGTTGGTTACAACTTATTGCCAATAGGTGAAAATTAAATAATAGGTAATATTTCTTTTGGAATAAAAAGAATTATTATATTAAGTATTATTAAAAATGGTACTTTATTTGTCTTATTCAATCGTGGGGCAAAGATTCATAAAAAGGTTGACAATCCTTAGGCAGTAAGAGTTTCAGTTGTTGCAAATGCCCATACTTTACTGCAGAAATTCTTCTTGGTTCAGTATTTAATTTGGGTCATTCAGGAGGATTTTTAATGGGTTTCATACGTTGAGGTAATAACGTCCATGGTTTCTGAAAGTCAGTTTTGTACCAAATTTCTTCTTGAGGAGCATACTTGAGGACTCTAATATCGGTCACTTTCTGTGCACCAGGACGAATGCTGTTTACCCTGGAAGCAAAACGTATGAGATGGAAAGCTATTTTACGAAGAAGATTGAACTAGGTACCTTTGTAGGGATGGTACTGAATAATTGGTAAATGCAGTAAAATCCATCCACGTTGCTTCGTATGGAAATGGTTTCTTTCGTGCTTCTATGGTGGCTGTGGAGTAGTTGCTGGGAAGGTTAATAGGCCTGTTCTTCAATTTCTTTTCAATTTGCCTGTGAATGTTCTAAAAATTTGTGGATAATTGTTTGTCTACTATTTATAGAGTAGTCTAACAGAGCATACAGTTACGATTTTGATATGTGCATCCGTCGCTGTATATAATTACCTCCTTGTCATTGGCACAATGTGTCTTGAGGTAGTTTAAGATGAGGGAGGCAAATGTAGATGCTCTTAAGTCAGTGTCAATTTCAGTAAACCAATAGCACTTACAATGCTTGAAAGCTAGGTTATAAACTGTAAAATTGTGTCTAGTTAATTTGGTTTTGAAGTAACATGCATTTGTCTGAATGGATGGAGACATTTTTACCGCTTGCAGATCCATTGTAAGAACGGTAACAAATTTTCTTCAACCAAAGTTTTGTCACTTGGCTTCTCTTTTCTTACCAATTCTTTTTTTAAAACATGTTCTCTCCAATCTTCGTCTGTAAGGTTTCCTACTTCGTGCAAAGCACAAGTATCACATGATCTTTTTTTAAAGTGTACAAAGACAATTTTTTTTTCACGAATTCAGATGTGAATTTTGTTCTGCTTACTGGCTTTGCAGTTAAAGATTCCTCGTTCTCTATTCTTTTAAGATAGATGTTATACAGTTGAGTTAGAGATTCAATTTTCTGTTCTAAAAACATTTTTGAGGTGTTCCTTCTAGCGTAATGAGAAGGTAATTTGGGAAGGTCATCAAAGAATTTATTTATAGTGTCAATATCTTTTTTACGATTGTGTTCCACTGACTTTCTTTGTGGAAGTGCAACTTCTTGGGATTGGTACATACCATCTGTACTTTTCAAAACCCATTCCCGGACAGATCGTTTACCTAAACCTAGAGTCGATAGAAACATCGCCTTGCGCACAGGATACTCATTGGTATTTATTTTCAGGCGATACAAAAAACTATGGGACCTTCTAGAGTTTGGTTCACTTGTATAGCGTCTTTTGGGTTCTGTTTTGACAACATTATTGGCAATGTATATTCGTCTTTGATCCCATGACAAATCTGACCAAAACATTTCGAATAATAACTTTTTTTCGTCTTCGATAATATCAGAACACATCCGTAAGCTACTGCGTTTGCATTCTGCAGATTCGCAACGTTTACCCATTTTTCTTTCACCCCTATGTTGATTCTGCCTTACAGTATTACCGACCCTAGTA
This sequence comes from Amphimallon solstitiale, assembly GCA_963170755.1. Lineage (NCBI taxonomy): Eukaryota > Metazoa > Arthropoda > Insecta > Coleoptera > Scarabaeidae > Amphimallon > Amphimallon solstitiale. The sequence goes on along the minus strand of OY720681.1, from coordinate 86,024,165 downwards.
AAGCCTAAGTAGTTTTTTCCCATCATCCTAAGTTTTTTGTTCGAGTTTCTTTTACATTTAGTTTTATAGGCACGTTTTCGTTTCTTGGCATTCTCAATTTCATTTTCCTCATTGTTCATTGCATCATCTCTATGTCTATTATTATTATTATTAGCACCACCTGTATCATTAGAGTTATCTACTCTATCAATCGCTCCTCCGCTTTCTGAACTGTCACTGCTTTCATTTTCTGCCTCATTTTCACCTTCCAAGTCACTTTCCCAGTTACTAGCGATTTCACTTTGTACATCAATCTTAGTTTCTACTTATTTTTCAATATCATGATCTTCTTCTTTACCCTGAATCATTTCTGCAGAAGCAACATCTTGGTGTATATTTTGGCTTTCATTATTACCTCCATTTCCTGTTTCCTCATTAATTATCATGTTATGGGTAACTCCTTCAATATCGTGCGTATTTGATATCTGTGATCTGTTTATAACCTCCCAGTTATTATTATCTTCATGTTCATCTATATAGGTAGGTACGTCGATAACCATGATCGTATTATCAAATTGTTCTAGTGGAGATTCACTTAATGCGCTTATAATATCAAGAACCTCCTTCTCTGGTTCCATCACATAAAAATCATTATTTCAATCGATAGTAACTATATCAGCCACAGCTGTACTACAATTTAGCCCCTCAAGAGACCTCTCTACCAATAAATAACACTGACTATACAGGGTGAGTCATTAGTTACCGCGTCTTCGATTGCTCTTTTGTGTTTTAAATAAAAGAAAAAACAACTAGTGGAAGATCCATGGTTGCTTGTGGCGCATATTGTAAAAATACTTTAAGCTCTGACGCACTTCCGGTTTCACCGAAAACGCACGGAATTTATTTCTTTTAAATGACTCACACTATATATTTTTGGATTTTCTTGTACTGCTTTAAATTATCTGTTCAACTGTTTTTTGTTTTTCAAAATTGGGCCAATAGTTTTTGAGTTATTAATTTTTTTTGAAAATATTTTACCAAAACACGTGTTCAGAAAAAAATCAAAAAATACCTCAAAAGCCTACTTCCTGAAATTTTCACATACCAAAAACTTACTTTTAAAATAGAACACCCAGTATTTTATTGACGCATTTTGTTTCTTTTTTTAATCTCTTTCATTTTTGTTAACAATGTCCTATACCTATCTTTTGTAATTTCTGAGATAATCACTATAGGAGCAATTAGCGGTCAATTAAAGAACTACAAGCGCTGTTGTTCTATACACCAAAATATTCGTTCAACCAATGGAAGGCAGGAATGGCGCCCGACTTCCTTAGTCAACTGTCAAACAAAGTAAATGTTAAATCCAACTATCCCAAAAGTAAGAATTTTACAGAATGAAGAGCATCGCATTTCAATTTTTAATTCCGGCAATGTCCATTTGCAGTATTTCATTTTTTGACACTGTTGGTTAACAGCGAAATAAAATAAAGATTATGTTTACTGACATATTTGAAGATGTCTTCAAAAAATTTTGAAAATCCGTCCGCAGATAGCGAAGATACTCTCCTCCATTAACATTTTCATCAAAGAAATAAGGTCCAATTATGTAACTACCCAATATTCCTCCCCACAGTTTTAATGAGCAACGATTTTGAAAGTTTACAGGTGTGATAAAGTTTGGGTTTTATGTGTTACAATAACGGAAATTCTGACGATGAACGTATTCACTTTAATAGAAGGTGGCTTCGTTGGTAAACAACAAAAAATTGAGAAATCCGGGATAATTTATCGGCTGCCAATTGACAAAAATGTAAGCGATTCTGAAAATTTCTTACATCTAACCCTGTGTATGAATATGCTACGGGTGTATTTCATATTTCCTAATTATTCTGGATTCTCAAATTTGACTTACATCTAACTAACGACTAATTTTCGTAGTACTAGTATGGGGGTGTTCGATTACACTAAGTACCATAAACGTCTTATTCTCACCAGTTATTGCTTTTTCCGCTCTTTCTATCATATTCAATACTATATATTTATACTTTTGAAGATTTCTGGCTTCGGTTAACTTCTACCAGGGACCGCTGTGCATAAAGTCTGGATGCTAGTAAAGAGTTTCTTTCAGATTCACCCAAAATGTCAATCATATCTATTAACTCTACATAAGAATAATTCATTTGGATGATAACTAATAGCGATGCTTTTATAAGTTTGACATAAATGTAAACCGACTTTCTTTAACAGTTGACTCAGGCAGTCAGCCGCATTCCAGCCTTTATTGGACGAATATTTGGGTGCATAGAACAGCGCCCGTAGTTCTTTCATTGACCGCTAATTGCTCCTATAGTGATTATCTAAAAAATTACAAAAGATAGGTATAGGACATTGTTAACAAAAATGAAAAAGAATGAAAAAAGGAACAAAATGCGTCAATAAAATACTTGGTGTTCCACTAAAAAAAAATAAGTTTTTGGTATGTGAAAATTTCAGGAAGTAAGCTTTGAAAAAACAAAGTTTTTTGAGGTATTGTCGAGTGCAACTTTACAAAGTTAATGCTTTTACTTTTAAAAACAATGTGAAAATGATTTTTTTCTGAACACATGTTTTGGTCAAATATTTTCAAAAAAAATTAATAACTCAAACACTATTGGCTCAATTTTGAAGAAGAAAAAACCGTTGAACAGACAATTTAAAGCAGTACAAGAAAATCCCAAAATATATAGGGTGTCATTAAAAAAAAATAAGTTCCGTGCATTTCCGGTGAAACCGGAAGTGCGTCAGAGCTTAAAGTATTTTTACAATATGCGCCACAAGCAACTATGGATTATCCACTAATTGTTTTTCCTTTTATTTAAAACACAAAAGAGCAATCGAAGAAGCGGCTACTAATGACTCAACCTGTATACGTTTTTTAACCCTATAAATTAAAGTTACATCCACTTTTATCATGTTTATTTATGTTTATATTTTATTCAGATGTGTGTGTATTTATTAAATTATTATTGATGAAGGTAGACTATGACAGAAGTACAGTCGAAATTTCGAATTGATTTCGAATATTTCCATAAATTATAACTCCAATTTTTTGCCATTTAAAAAATATACCTACTGCAAAGAATGAATAATAATAGTATTCTAAACTAGAATCATTGAACAGTTGCAGTGATTTATAGGCATCTGCCCATACAAACCATTCTATCTGTTCAACGAATAGTTTTTTATTCTTTAATGAGATATATTATTTATTCACATTATATGTATGCACATTTGCATTTCAAATATCATTTATTTAGTGATATTGATTTAAGTGTTCCCTATACAAATAAATAAATTAGGTAAGTAAAGTTTATTAAATTATAAATTATTGAAACTGAAAAATCCATACCCATAACAGTCAGCTTCTTTATTATTGAATTATGCAAACAACCGAGGCATTACTAAACGTGAATACAATTACTATAAATTAAAACTCGCATAGAGGTAGGCGTAACAAATTACTTTTCTAATTGATGTGCTGCAGTTAAACTTGTAATTCTTTATTTGGGAGGTCACCAATAGAATAATTACATACGTGGTTTACGTACCCATATTTTGGTGTCTGTGACCAGGTAATATCCCAGAAAGAAGGAAAATACTGAAAGATAAAAGAATGTGATTCATTGCGCCTTTAACATCTATTTAATCGTTAAAGTTTCAGTCTCAGAAATTCATTTTATTGGCCTATCTTGTTCATTACTTACTATAACTGTAATTCATTCAGTTAGTAAATTGTTAGACGTGCTCCAGGCGTGAATCCGATCGTTTATTTCACTGCTTCCTTTAAACTGTGTTATTTAAATCACACTTGAAAAGCTATTCCCTAATTGCGCCTTCGCGTTTCTATGAAATGTGAAATAATATTTTGTGTAAGATACAAGTATGAACGTTTTCTTGCCAGTAATTAAGTTATTCACATGTTTGACCAAATAATTTATTTGTTGGCATAGGAAGAAATAAATAATTTTGCAAATGCAGAATACATAAATGTGTGATCCTCAGTTATTAGTTGAGTATAATTCATAATATTCTATTCACAAACTCGATTTCTTTGGATATTACACCTGTGCAACTAATAAGTGTCTTACGTGTTTTTGAGATATTATTGAACAATCATGAATATGTTATGAATTCAATATCAGCACACATAAATAGTTATGCGTTTTCAATTTAGCTTTGGCTAGTGAATGTGTGAATTAGATTCGTGCTTACTGGATTAACAAAAGAGTCCAGGGAGTAGGCGTCTAATTTACCAAAGAATGAGACAGTTGATCATATCGTGTGAATGACTTGCGTAAGTGGAGTAAAGCCTGGCAGAAGATGAACATTGCACCTGAGAGTAAGAGATCAAAACAATTCATCACATAAGAATCACCTTAGTGGATAAAGAAGTAGGTTGAAGTAAACCCCTACAGAACTCACTACATGAGGTAATCTCTGTGCAACTTGGTGCATTGTGTTTTATATATGAGTAAAAAGGGCCAATACGCAAAGCATAGACATTCTTAGATAGCCATAGCGTGTGTGTGTTTGGCTAGTGATTGTGATTATCACTTCGAGTGTTTTGTCTCGCCATCAACAAACGTGGGAATCACACGACTTTGTTATACGTATGTACTTTCGGGTACAAAAACTTCGTCTAGATTACGTTATATTCGGGAGAAAAAGTGTTATTTCCAGGTTGAATATTATTTTTTTTCACACATAAATTATTCCAAATCTAACTCTAAACACTGTTATACTCAATAAATTTGAATTTCGACATTCTTGAGAAAGTTCTATCAATGTCTCAAGATTAAAACGAGAATCAAAACTAGAGAAATACAATGAAAACACGTTTATGTTCGAAAAATAATTACAGTCGCAAACTAGATGGTGGAAAGATAATCCACATAATGGATATGGGGGACTTGCAGAAGATCGAATAAACGTCTCTTACGACTTTTTCGCTCTTTTTCAAATGTTAGGAATTCATATGAGCATTTCGATAAGCAGGTAATTTATTAATATTCATACTTGAACGAATTTTGTAGGTACTTTGCATTTTAATTTTCGTAAATGTTATTGTCGGAATGCCTCTACATAATAAATAATTTCCACTGTACAGAACTGATATCTTTATGAAAGTTAGCTACTATACATGAGAATTTGCATGAAGTATGCTTTGATGTTGTTTATATCTCTTTACGCCTTAAGACAAAAAAAGTAAAACAAAGAGAGTATTTTGAACGATTTGCCACCGACAAGCTATATGTGGCAGATTTGTGTTTATTATATCAGACTTTACCACTTTATTTGCTTGAGTGTGGACTTGTATTTTTCGATAAATTTACGGTCTGGGCTTTGTAAAGCTTGTTTTTTTTAGAGTTTTGGGTTTTCTTATTAATTTGTATTGCTGCAAGCTGTATTGTAAAATTAGTATTTGAATTTGGTTTTCCTGATTGAAAACTTAAAAGAAAAGAGGAAAAGAAACGAACAACAGTGAACGAAGGAAATAAAAAAAAAGAAAAAGAAAAAAGAATCATTTATCTATTATGTAACTATATGATCTTGTTAATTGTTATAAAAAAGCAAAAGAAACAAAAAAAGTGCTAAGGGACGGTTGATACTTTGTATCAAGGTATGAGTACAGTGCATATCCAATTTTATTAAAAAAATATTATAGCTTCACATGTCCTTTGAAGTTTATGAGCGATAGTAGAGTCGAACCACTAGATTAATACTGCTACAACAAAAATGATATAAACCATTTTAGTCATATTCGGAAACAAATACTCGAAAACCACAGAATATTTATAAGATTGGAGATTCTGTTGTTCTTTTATTGTTCTTAACTCAAAAAATGACGTATTTACAAACTTAAACTGGGTAGCATATAAACGTGGTGAGGTTGACGTAGTTTGTACATCAGAATTATTATATTATTCCGTATAAAATTGCAGTATCCGAAAGTATTCATGAAGAGAATCCTTTTATCAATCTGTCGTGCGTCAGGTATAGCGTGTTTTGACAAGGTATTTTTTCCAAAGGCGTTAAATTAATAGTGCAGTGACTGAAAGAATGGCTACCTTGTTAATACGAAGGAACCCACGCAGCATCAGGATGAAGAAAACTTGACCTCAGCGGCCCGGATACCTTCGTCGTCGCCGCTTTGCGAATCATTTCTGAATTTATTAAATCGTTATTTAAATACCGACTTAAACAATAACGTTCATGCGGATTGTATATCGATAAAATATCATCCTCTATTGTATAACAACAACGGCGCACTCGATATTATATACATACATCTTAAGTGGTTTTTGAAAGCTAAATGCATTCGCAAGTTCACGGACACATAACCACAGCACTTCTGTAATAACTCTTTTCTTGCATAAATTAATTCTCCTATGGCATTATGGAGAGATTTTCATTTATCAAGCGAGTTAGTACAGTCATCAGCAAAAGGAACGCTTGTGGGTATGTGTCGTATTATACGCACCTAAATGGTAATCTTAATTGTTAGTAGCATTAAATTAAAAATGTTTACCAACAAAACCGCCATTTGCTCTCGCTATGTTGAATCTTAATAGAAGTAATAATAATAATAATAATAATAATAATGATGTTCATTTCTTTCCTTGAATCACTAACAATACATACATAGTGTGACAGTTTGGGGTCAGTTTAAAATGCCCCACGTTGGCGCCATTTCTTATGTTATGAATATGTAATGTAAACAAAAAAGAAGGAAAGGTTCTAAGGTTGGGCGAACATAAATGTTATGACGTGGGGAAATCACATGCTTGTAACGCCAAATGGAATGATATAGAGGAGGGATGTTTAAAATTATTTAAAACTTAATATAAAATGAGGGCTCTAGACATAATGGTGCATTTGTGCAAATGCAGTCCTGCACTCTCCGTATATTATATAGTTATGATGTGATAGAACTGTGTGACCAACATATAAAATATTAATGTATATTAAGAAAGTTCTGCATTCAACACCAACTGCTTATTTCAATCATTATCTCTTCTATTCTTATTTTGCACTTTTGATATAACCCATACACTACTGTTTTATCTATATAGAATGTCTTCCACCAGTACTTGATTACAAGGTGCGATATAACCTCCCTAACTTTGATAAATCTAGCGTCATACAAATGTTGTAAAACTTTTAAAAGGCACAGACAAATTAGTCATAATGTGAGATCGAGGTGAATTCAATTACACATTACCTGGGTATCTAAATGAACATTCAAATTGTTTAAAGTAATATCTGTTTTATTTAATACAACTTACATCACTCCCACCTGTTGATAGTGGCATCTGATACCACAACATTTATTGATTTTTTTCCGTCATATAGGTATTGCGGTTGAGTTAAATTCATTAAGATTTATTTGTGTGTTTATTCAATAATTTTTCTTTGATGCACATCTGTAATTGAAAATACAGGGTGAGTCGGTTGTGCTTATTTTTATGGATTTGGTTTTAGAATTTCATAATTCTTGCCTTACTGGAGTTTCGAATATAGGGTGTCTTTTAGAAGGTACCTTTTTATTATGCCGCGATTTACTAGGCGACATGCTCTGTTGCGGATCTGCTGCGGAAAGTTATATGTTCAAGTCAGAATTTTCATACGAATGTTTTTTATTTTCTCTTAACTTTGTTAGGCTTTCACTTTTTTTGAAGTGAAAACTTCTATGGGCGCGTTGATGCATTGATTGTTGGGCACTGAACGAGACTGAGCTGTCACGCTCGGAATGTAACGCTCGTTCGGGTAAAGTCGGCTCGAGTCGAGTCGACTAAGGGAGCGAGAGAGATACAATTAACGCGTCTCTGCCGGTCTCTGCTATACTCGCTCGGCAACCGTTTCACGCTCGGCTTTGTATTATAACACTAACTAGCGGTATTTAATTTCAATTAAATTGAAATTTAGAATAAATACGCGAAGTATTGTATTTTTATTTTCTGAAAAATTCTTGTCCGCGTGCAGATGCGATCCCGAGCCGCCCGGGTATGAGGCCGGCACGTTACAATTAGACCAGCGCGGGTACTCGTATGAGGATTATAATATCATCTATTTGTATATATACATGCGTACATATGAATTTTTGAAGTGAAAACTTGATCAGACCGAGCGAAATGTACTAGAATAATGTATACACAATAATAATAAATATATATTTTTTTAAATGAAATATGGAACGAAAATGGAAAATGGAAATGTAAATGAATATAGAACGAAAAAAAAAGTTGTATTTCGTATTATTAACCTCGCCTTGATGAAGTTTTCACTTCTGCCGTGTGGTCTTAAGCACACCCATTTTTTTTTAATACTTGCTTCAGTGCACATTTTAATTAGATTAATTCAGTTTACCCTTTTGATTCATATCTTTTATCAATATTACATTTGTATTTATGTTTATTTAAAATTAAATTTCGTACTTTGCTTCCTCGTTATTATAATATTATGCTTGGCAGCTCTTTTCTAAACAATAAATAGAAGTGATTGTCGTTGTTAAACCTTGGCAAGTTTTATATGTTTTATATCTATCTACACGAATTTCTTTTGTGATTTTGAATGTGTTAACTTCTTAACTTCTGGAGTTCAGTCATTACTTACCTTTCTCCTATAACAACTAGAGGTTTCATATACGATAGACCTTGACAGTCTTTAAACTTATATGAGTGGCGTCTTTTTAACACCTCTTTTGACCCAGTTCATCTCCAGCCGGCGTCGGATTGAATGGTAGGCCATATCAAAGGTAGGTAGGTGTGTTAAATAAAAGTTTACGGGATCTCACTTTTTCGGAAACCTTCAGTTTTTTTCCATTTGATTTTTTATTGTGATCAAATAACGCCAAGAGGCACCCCATATGCTGCTACAAAGGCCCTACGATATTTAAAGTAGCAACGTTTGATCATTAATTAGCGACATAATCATATACATATTACTTTGTAAAATATTTAAATAAATTTAACGATCAATTTACGTAGCTTTTCTTTTAAATTGAATAAGTTATAGATTATTTCTCCACAGGTTTGATCTAAATGGATTTAAATGTAAATTTTTATTTGTATTGTCTAGGATATAATTAATATCCTGCTCTACACCTAAACGTGTACAATTTCAGTTTTAATGACACAATTTGCGTCGATATTATTTGTGTGGTGGAACTGGATGTTGTCTATGATAAATCAGGATCTACTGATAAAACATGAATAACAGCGACTGTTATATGCCTAAATGTTTACATTTTCACTTTCAATTAAACACTTCGCCTTTGCATTCTTCAATATTCTGTCACTTGTTTGTCACTAAATATATAGGCTGGTATTATCAGCATTGTAATGAAGATGGATATCGTTTTTTTTATAAATTAAAAGTTTTCCAATGAATCTACTTAAATACCTACTTCCTTAATTGTTATGTTTGTTATTAATTTACTATTTTTAATCAACATAGCCTCTACGTCATGATGATTAGTTTCATTACATTTCTTGTATATTGGAATACAAATATTTAATATATATCAAACATATTTATGTGTCTGTCTGTAATTGATTTAGACGCCACTATTTGCATTTTAGCTATTCTTACGTTTATGAATATAAATATCATAAATATCAAATTGGCAATAGTACAGTTGTCTGTAGGGATTATCATATGATTTTTATAATTAATGTGATGTTTATTTTGGAAATTGAATATACGTAGGAGTGTTATAGGCAGTAGAACAAATGAAGAACAACGTTTTCAAGTTGTTTATCGAATAACATGAAAAATTCTAAATCGCAAAGCATAAGACAAACACCCATTATAGGTATCTAATACATTCTCAATTTCTGGAAATAAAAGAAGATTGAGGAATATTTTTTTTATGTCAAAAATCAAGAAATAAAATACAGGCAAAGTAGTAATATGACTGATTATTGTAATTAACTTCTTCAGTGCCTAATGATCTGAACGCTACAGTTCTTAACGTATATAATGTAATAACATAACTGACTACATTAGGCCTCAAAGTTACAACATAAAAGCAACAACATTGAATTCTTTTTACCCAATCAGGTGTAAATTGTCAGTTGCAGCTTTGTCACGTATTCGCTATATTCGATTCATTCAAAACCTTACGTGTAGATATGTCGTTTGGAATTCATATTACCGACTACTTGTGGTAAGTATATTGAATATCAAGATCAATTAGTTCACTTGCCATTAGGATCGACCAGTTTAATATGCTCGAGATGTGATTTAAATAACTGTGGACTCGTTTTCACCATTATCGGGTGCAAATTGAAATTTTCGGTATGTAATCCAAATGTAATAAAACGCATTTCGATGGATATTAAGGAATTCGTAAACATATTTTATGCTTTAGTAAACAAACGCGAAAGGAAACGCCGAAAATTGGGTAATTTATTTCTTAAACCTTTTTATATGAAACTGTACTTGACAAATATATTCCGTAAAACCGGGTGACAAGTTGGTCTTTAATTTAGGAGGAAATAATGATATATATAATAAGTCAAATATTTTTGTCATAATTGGGATGTCATATTTTTAGGATAAATGCCTTGCCATATCATTTGTCGGTGAAAAATATTTCTATTTAATAAAAATAAAAATAAATACAGACATATACAGAGTGTCCCACCGAAAACGAAACAGATTGAATATCTCGAAGGAGAAAAGTTTTTTGAAAAAACACAAAAACAGGTCGATTTTTGATCCAAGGGGGACATCCTTCCATTATATCTGCAACTGTGATACGTCATTCCCCTCCCCTCCATCACTCTAACCATTACAATTTAAATAGGGAAAATACTAAGTACCATACATCATTGAAAAGGTAATTGTACGGAGAATTCAGCAAAGTGATTGTTGGTTGCGCTAATTTTGATTTTAGCGCCCTCTAGCGGGATAAAAACGGTTACGTATTCCAAAATGTGGCACATCATTTCAAAGCTAATTTTAGTAGCAACTAAATACGTAATATTTTGACATTTATTTACCATCATGGTCAAGTACAAACTGCCAGCGTCTCATGTAAACTAATTAAGTTCGTAGTTTCTAATATTAAAGCTCTGCAAGGTTTTTCAATTATTTAAATTAACATTTTTTTCAATTGTGCATTAAATTGCTACTTAAATTAGCTTTGAAATGATGTGTCACATTTTTGAATACGTAACCGTTCTTTATCCCGCTAGAGGGCGCTTAAATCAAAAATACCGCAACCAACAATCACTTTGCTAAATTCCTCGTATACCTTTTCAATGATGTATCGTACTTAGTACTTTCCCTATTTAAATTGTAATGGTTAGAGTGATGGAGGGGAGGGGAATGACGTATCACAGTTGAAGATATGATAGAAGGGCGTCCCCCTTGGATCAAAAATCGACCTGTTTTTGCGTTTTTTCAAAAAAGATTTCTCCTTCGAGATATTCAGTCTGTTTCGTTTTCGGTGGGGCACGCTGTATAAATAAAAACCAAATATTTGCCAAAAATTTTAAATTCATGAAGATGAAGATTTCTTACAAAATTCTATGCTTGAACAAGTTTCTGGTGTCTTAAATAAAGTAAATAAATTTCTCTAGCTTTTCTCTTGCGAATATACTTTTATAATCTGATCCATTTTTTAGATATAGCTTTGAACTAATTAATAATAAAAATATGTGTATATATGCTGTGAGAATGTGTCTCAGGCTGATACCTTCTGCGACTATGTTTCGCCTGGAATTTCGTTTCCTCATATTATATTCCATCATCTGGTAAATATGCCTGCTCTTCATGCATGTCCCTACCAATGTTATTAGTCCTTCTTTATCAAAGGATTAACCGGGTACCGGAAACCATAGTACGGGAGCACTTTGTAGCTCAATCTTCAGCTTCGACTTCAAAAGCATTCCAAGAACTTGCATTACCCCGTACTACACTAAGGCGTGTCCTTAAGGAAGAGATAAAGATAAAACCATATAAAATTCGGATTAATCAGCCCTTGAGACCTTTTGATATGGGGTGACGATACGAGTTTGCAAATGGTATAATTGAACGCATTCAATGACAGGTTGTCAATTGGGCGAGTATGGTGGTCGGATGAGGAAAATTTTTAATCTATCCAGCTATGTGAACAAACAAAATTATTGACATTAGGGGACAGAAAATTCACATCTATATGGTGTGCTATCTCGTCGGCAGGAATTATCGGTCCTGTGGTTTTCAATGGACCCGTTACTTCGCAAAAATATTGTGAAATGTTTGAAAAGTATATCGTTTCTGAATCTCATGGATTGGATATGGTGAGAATGCATGGTTTATGCAAGATGGAGCTCGTTCACATTGTACGGCACCAGTTTTCTAATTGTTAGAAGAACATTTCGCCAATAGAATTACCGCTCTTGACGCTCCAGAGTTTACAGACGGAGGGATAACATAGCCACCATCTAGTCCTGACCTTGCGACTGTTACTTGTGGGGATCATTAAAAGATACGAATACGAATTAATAAAGCCGACAAAACTTAATCACACATATTTAATAGGTGTAAACATAATTATTAGAACTTACTTATTTTGTTAATTTCATTCTTTTCAAGAAAATTGCAGTTACATATGCTCTTTCTAAGACAAATTTTTTTAAAGAATTAAACATTATACTTTTGTACAACGCAGAATGAGATTACATTGTAACAATTTTTTGTTTATTTGAAAATGACGTGTTATGTTATTAATTAAAATTGAATCATGGTATGTATAGTTTAACTACAAAATATGGATTACATTATTTTATTGAAGGTACCAAATATGCATTCATAAGTGTAATAATTAAATGAAGTTGTATATTATCTCCCATAGTTCATATATAAATTGTTGAGAATGTGACACTGTCTATGTCATTTACTGAAAAAATAATTTTTCAGGTAATATTTGAGTTTCATTATTACCATATATGTATTCTAAATAAAGCTTAATGACTGCACTTTACATTTTGCAAATATAATTGCTTTTAATTTGATATAGTTGATGTAGAAATTCAGTCAATAACCTTTCTATTTAGCAACAATACAACAAACTCATATGAAAATGTTGATTGTTAAGCACACCATATGTAGTAACTGTATTAGTTAGATAACAAATTTTGTAAATTATTTCAGATTGGCAGATAATCTGATTTATTTTGTATGTTTATTGATTTATTAATTACATGTTAATAAATGTTTATTAGTATCTTTGGACTTTATTTTAAACTAACAGATTAATTTAAGAAGAGTGTAGTGAAATTTCTGCTTATTTATTCACCATTTCATGCCAATTAATAATAATAATGTATTTTTGTGCTATGGGTCGATTACCCAAACAGACGATACACGTAATAAACAATAACTTCGGGCCAAGTAACATTAAAGTACAATAGGTAATACCTACTAATCCTTATATTATTCTAGCTCCCTGTAACGTTTTATGTTACCAGAACTGTACGTCGTTGCAACATATAAGATGGTAACATTTTATTCTGTCAAATGTCTTACTGTCATAGTTGTTTACATTTTTCAGTCACTTCATTATCATACGTATTTCTTCCATTTTTACTACATTTATACGCCAATTTTATTTTTAACAATCAGTTGTTTTCACAACTAAATCATGCCTAAACCGTTAGGTAAACATTGCAAGCGAAAAAAATAATTCTCTCCTTAATCGGGTATTTTGAAAAAGAACGCGATAATAATGCGCCATTGCTCCCCCTAACAGCAGTTCGAGAGGTAATATTTTCTGTTATTTATAGTTTATACAATAAACGTTTTAATAATATTTTTCATTTAGAGAGTAGCAAGTGCTTTAAATATTCACATTGCAACTGTAAGTAAAATATCATCTACATCAAAACAGGGGGTTGGACCATCTAGTCCAAAGCGAAAACGGCCTAGAAGTAAGCCTGTTGTAAATGTTGATGACTTTACTCAGTGTGCAATAAGAAATACAGTATATGACATGTATAGAAACAGTAAGTTCTTAAGAATTTGCGTTTATAGAATTAATACTTGAGTTTTTTACAGAACAACATATCACGCTTCATTCATTGAATACTACTCTTAAAGAAAAGGAACTCTTTTCTGGTGGCAAGTCATCTTTACGGACAGTATTACACAATATTGGTTTTAATTACAAGAAGGATGCTCCTAAACGAGCTTTAATGGAACTACCACAAATTGTATTAAAACGTGTTACATTCTTGCAACAATATGTTCGTATGAAACATGAAAATGTTCACCAGTTTGTGTTCCTTGATGAAACTTGGGTTTTCCAATATGGAACAATTCGTAAATCTTGGCAAAATGAATCTATAGAAACCACAAAAGCATCAAAAGTAGGTGGAAAAAGGTACATTATATTTCTAAGATTAACATATTCTTATCTTATGTATATTTATTATATTATCTTCTTTTAGATATATTGTATTATATGCAGGTAGTTCTAATGGATTTATTCCTGGAGCAGAATTAATATTTCCGACAAATAGTCAGTATTTAGATTATCATGGTGATATGAACAGAGACAACTTTTTATACTGGTTTGAACACCAACTTCTTATAAGTTTAAAACAGCCGTCCATAATTGTTTTGGATAATGCCAGTTACCACAGTACTGTTAAAAAAAGTCCAACTTCATCTGCCACTATAAATGAAATTCAGACATGGCTCACCAATAATAACATTGACTATGACAGAGCTGCTTTAAAAATACAATTACTGGATTTAGTTAAACGGTTAGTACATATATATTTAATTATTTTATTCAATAATTTCATTTATATCTTTACGTAAAGGCATAAACCACCAACTATATATGAAACCGATGAATTAGCAGAGAAGTATGGGCACGTAGTTCTTCGACTTCCACCCTACCATTGTATATTTAACCCCATAGAACTAGTGTGGGGAATACCAAAAACATATTATAACAATCACATTGGAAAATATGGTAGAAAAGTGGACGAATGGATAAAACTGTGGAAAGAGGTATTAACACAAGTAACCCCAGACATTTGGGCAAATAGCGTCAACCATTGTGAAATTGAAATTCAAAAATGGTGGGATAGAGAAGTAGGTTTTGAAAGACAAGATATATTACCTTTTATAATTAATGTAAATGATTCCGATTCAGAAGACAGTGTAAAGCATGAAGAAAACAAGCATTTCAACTTAATATTATTTTCTTTTTATCATATTGCTGTGACCTCGCAAATTTGAAAAATAAGAATAGTTTTAGAGATTGATTTAAGAATTAGTTTAAGCTTAGAAATAAAAGTAAAAATAAGAAAAAGTCCTATTTAGATATTATTGAGTAAAATTATGCAACAAGAACTACATGAAGGTATACAAAGTTGCATACTTATAGTCAAAATTTTATTATAATAGTAAATAATGAAATATGCAAAGTAAAGTTTATTAAATAAATATATAAACAAAAGATGTAGAATAAAAATTTATTAAATAAAGAAATATATGAAATAAAGACAAAATAAATATAAGTAATGTATTTCTTTTGTAGAAAAGATACACAAAAAGTATGGGTTATAAATCATGAAAAGAAATGAAATTTATATGCATAAGGCAATAAAAATCTTATGAGAGTTTAAGAATTAAATAGTATTAAAGAATAAAATTTACCTTAGCTTACTACTAGACAAATAAAAAAGGATATAAAAATGTGTAAAACATGGAAGCAATCAGCAGTGACATATTTTTGTATTTAAAAGCTGACATTATAAATAAATAAAAAGGTATCTGTGTTCATGATTTGTTCGTAAAACAATGCTTCAGGGACTGAAAACAGATGTGTACGGTTGAATGACCTACAAAAAACAACAAAATATATAAAACTTGTGTAAAGTCTATTGCAGATCGACATATCACCAACAGAAAGATCTTGGTTAGAAGATAGAGAGGCGGTGGAGAAACAGACGTGTTCTACAGGGACAGGCAGTGAGGGAAGAAAAATAATGGTTATCTTCGACGTGTTTCCATTTTGCCAAGGCGAACTCCGACTAAAAGAAAAGTAAAACTAACATTAATAAATGGAAAGAAAAAGTATGTGTCGAACAATGAACAAGGTAATAGGTTCATTGACGAGCACAAGGAAGGATGGTATTAGTAACAAGAATAAACCTACCGTTGGGAATCATGTGCAAAGCAGAGGGGACCTTTGAATTGGAAGGTTATGTTGACGTTTAAGTGAATTGTGAACTGTCAGAACAAAATGTGTATGTGTGCGTGAATCAAGGCGGCAACATATGGGCAGCGATTTCACGGGAAAAGTGTATTCCAGTACCAACCTAAACATGGACTAGAGGGCGCAATGGTCAACATAGTTTATTTTTGCCGCTATAAATACGAAGACAAGATTCGACAAGACAGACTTTCTGCTAACACCTACGAGAGGTGAACTTCTCAGAACACTTACAAAAGGAAGATCTCTTAAAGAATAAGTTTTTTTTTTAATTGTTATATTGTAGTTTTTCATTATTTCTTCAACACATATAGTAACAGTAATTTATTTTATTTAATACATTTGAATTCATTTGAAGCGTTCATAATGGACATTCAAAATAGATTTATTGATAACAAGTAAGTTTATTATTTCTTTTGAAAATTAAGTTATACGAGTTGTTGGACAGACATTGATTTTTACGTGCGAATGATTAATCAATGTATTGTTGGACAAAAAAAAAATAGACAAGTAAATAATTTATCCTGTAAGGTTTATTTTGAATTTATATAGTTGGAATTACAACCAAATAGGATTAATGGTGTTGGTCAGTTGGAGAGATGTTACGTGAAAATGAGCATTTTCTTCATCGTATTGTCTAGACATCATTAATTTCTTTCAAATTAAGCGAATAATAAATTAGAATTTCACAAGGCATAGATTAAGAGCTCGATACAACACGTGCAAATGGTTGTCTAAAGCAATTAATTGAAGCCTATACATAAATATTATAACGTCGATGAGTATATTCATAAACGTACAATAAAAGTTTATTTTTGTTTATTTGCAGGATAAATATTTATTTTGTTTTGTAGAATAAATAAATAAACAAAAGATTTACATACATTACAACCGGCATTAGGTATAAATGATATGAGCATTTTTCAATTATGTATCTTGTTTAGAGCATAAAGGTGTGCATATAAAGGAAACTATATTTTTGAATCCATAAATTACAAAATAAAAAAAAAAATACATGATTATGTTGAATAGACATACAGTTTTTTTCTTTGAACAAAACTATTACCTCTTTCCCTATAATGAGCAAGAGAAAAATCATCAGCAAATAAGAAGGAACCACAAACATTGCCAGGACCCACAATAGTTATAAGGTACATGACACAACAATATAAGATAAAACACAAAACCAATTATAAGTTCTTGGTGTGTAAAGAATAATTTATAGAGTATAATGTGTACAAAAGACTATACCCTACGTGTGGTAATACACACAAAAGTATGTTGTTACAGCATATAAATTATATGGCAATATTGTTATTTAAAATAAATATTTATATGTCACAGCAATATGCTTATCGCAATGAGTTTTTTAATCACTAATATGTATAATAATATATAGATGTTGTGTATATGATTTTTGTGAATGTAGTCTAAAATAAATAAACTCACATGTATTTAGAATTTGTTTATATTTTTTGTAGACATTGTCGAATAATTTAAAACATATTAATAGTATTTGCTAATATTTTAAAATGTCAACCTAATTCTAACCACAGATTATTTTCAAAGTGCAGCTTGCTCAAAGCAACGTTATTTGTCAACACTGTTATGACATCACAGTGACGTCTCATATGACGTGTATCGTCTGTTTGGGTAATCGACCTATAGATAACTTAAGCTTGTACACATTTATGTCAGTTTTCGGTAAGAAAGTCTGGTTGCATTATAAAAGTTTTCCATAATTCAAATGATCAGATGAACTGAAATAAAGTACACCTTTATTAGTATTTCAGAGATACAGTAAGAAACATAGTGCTCAAAATTCTTGCGAATGTGGAAGACAAAAACTGAATGAATAATGAAAAAAAAAGTATTGTAAAATTAAATTTTATTACTTAGATATGTCCACAAGGAAATTATTAAATAAGTATTTTTTTAATTAATCTCTTAATACTTCTATTCTAACATATAACAATCCTATAATACAAATATTTACTAATAATAAAGTTATTCTGAATACTTGATTGGTCTTCAATAACATGGAGATGACGTTCTTTTACAGACAGTGTGCTCCTAGAAAACGATTTGTAATTCTGTATGAGTAAAAATTTAAAATTCACCTTAAATTTCTGTTTAATTAGTGAACATTTTATTCTATGTTTCTTGAATTTTTTAAAACTACTTTCTTTCGTATAAGAAAAATAATAATGTTACAATAAAAAACTATTATTAATATGTTCATATTTTTATATTGTAATATTTTCATATTTTAAAAGAGAGTGCAAAACGACAAACTCGACAAAGTGAATCAATTAACAATTTGCCGCAACTTGATCTTCTGTTTATGCGGTTGCCATCACAAAGACACGTAGGCCGTAAGCGAGAAGGGATCGCATTACGTCATTCCAGTGAAGCAACACAGTACGTTGCTTCACTCGTTCAGTCCGCGTCTGACACTCTCTCACTCTCATTCCCTCTACTAGTAATTCTGCAGCGCGTATCCTTTTGTATTTAAAAAGAATAAAGACATATTTGCGCAGTACCACTGCAAAGGACACACAAATTTGTCGAAAATTTTAGTTGAAAGAAGATCTGCTGAATGAATTGTTGGAAACCCAACCTTTTCATGATGACATCATTGATAAATTTGCCGCCTTAAAGAATAGAAGAATTGAACTTATGTTCAAGAAATAGTTCCACCTGTAATTTTACCAATGGTAAATGTAACCGTAATCACTATTTCTTTCTTTTTTAATCTTAACTACATACACATTAATTTTTCTAAGAAGGGTGGGGGGAGATACATTTTGCAGACATTGCTTTACCTGTTAATGTACTCACGAGCTGCCACTGGTAAAAATAAAATTTTAAGTTACATTGTACTCAATATTATTATGAGGATATCCTTAAAGACACATTTGTACGGAGTATTTGCATTCTCCCTGTTAATTCCGCATCAGGAAGCTATTTTCTCTTTTAAGGAAAAATAGTATGTATTACTAGGAATAGAACATTTTTTGTATTCTATCCAGTTTGCATTGAGTATCTGCGATCAAAACAAAAGTATACGCTTTTACTCCTATACTGTTTTCCTCTGTGGTTACACACTTAATGATGCGCCATGTCATGGACTTTAGTAAATGCTCAATGTTGTTATGCGGGGT
This sequence comes from Amphimallon solstitiale, assembly GCA_963170755.1. Classification (NCBI taxonomy): domain Eukaryota; kingdom Metazoa; phylum Arthropoda; class Insecta; order Coleoptera; family Scarabaeidae; genus Amphimallon; species Amphimallon solstitiale. The sequence continues at coordinate 86,004,761 of OY720681.1, read as the reverse complement.
ATTGTACCCTTCCCTAACTCATATCAGAAAAGTTCTAAGGTCTATAATGAATAATTTCTCCGTAGTAATTTCATTTACTGACAAATACGTTTTTCTTAAAGAAATATTTCCGCCTGTTTGAAATTCGCATAATTTTCTCAATTATCACTAAATCTATGATCACAAAACGTTGAGTAATTATTGTATTTTAGTGGCACAATATTTGTGTCAAAATGGGTTAAAATGATCCATCCGCACTAAGTTTGGCAATTTCTAAATTCAGCATAAATCGAAAAAGTTAAAAGCATTATAATATATTGGTCCTTTTTTAAGGATTTTCGTTATTTTCATATTTTGCCATAGTATGTTGCTATAAAAGCGATCACACATAGCAACATTATTACACAATATCAAACTTAGAAAACGTGAAATTTATTTACTTAAGTATTTAAGTAGCTTATATTGATGTAAATATTTTAAAGTTACATATACATATTAGTATATAAACATTGGCAATGTGGAATTTCAATAGATTCATTATGAACAACTTGTCATTTGAATAAATTTAACAATGTGGGTTAGAATATATAATAATGATAATTAACATTTCATTTATTTATTTTATACATTACATTTTTCAATACGTATTATACATTTATAAATTACTCTACTTCTATAGTCTTTTTCAACAAATTTAGTTACTAACAGAAAAAGTCGTAACAGTTTTATTTTTTGGTATACAGGATGAGTCATTAGTAGCCGCTTCTTCGATTGCTCCTTTGTGTTTTAAATAACAGAAAAAACAATTAGTGGATGATCTACGGTTGTTTGTGGCGCATATTGTAAAAATACTTTAAGCTCTGGCACACTTCCGGCTTCACCGGAAATGCACGGTACTTATTTTTTTTAGGTGACTCACCTTATATATTTTTGGATTTTCTTTTACTGCTTTAAATTGTCTGTTCAACTGTTTTATCTTTATCAAAATTGAGCCAATAGTTTTTGAGTTATTAATTTTTTTTGAAAATATTTGACCAAAACACGTGTTCAGAAAAAAATCATTTTCACATTGTTTTTAAAAGTAAAAACATTAACTTTGGTGGTGCTTATAGCCAAGAAAACTCTGCATCATTTGGTAAAGTTGCACTCGACAATACCTCAGATAACTTTGTTTTTTCAAAGCCTACTTCCTGAAATTTTCACATACCAAAAACTTATTCTTTTTTAATGGAACACCCAATATTTTATTGAGTCATTTTGTTCCTTTTTGATTCTCTTTAATTCTTGTTAACAATATCCTATACCTATCTTTTGTAATTTTTGAGATAATCACTATAGGAGCAATTAGCGGTCAATGAAAGAACTACGGGCGCTGTTCTATGCACCCAAATATTCGTCCAATAAAGGCTGGAATGCGGCCGACTGCCTGAGTCAACTGCTAAAGAAAGTCGGTATACGAGCCACTGTGCTTTGCACTTTCTACAGTTGAGTCGACCGGGAAACACTCGTTGCTGGTCGCCTGCATGCGCGAAATGTCACTTTACACTAGCATATGTTATAGATGAAACTGAAAAGTCCAAAAACAAGAATGTTCTTCGTTTACCCCCATACCACTGTGAGCTGAATCCAATTGAACTTGTGTGGTCACAAATAAAAAATGAGGTTGCTGCAAAAAACAGAACTTTCAAATTAAATGAAGTTAAGCAACATTTACATAATGCTGTCAATAATATATCTGCAACAACTTGGCAGAATTGCATAAATCGTGTTATTAAAGATGAAACACGTATGAAGGATCTTGATGGAATTTTCGATGAAGTTATAGAACTATTTATAATTTATATTAGAGACAACAGTGATAATGATGATTCGATTTCTTCGCAAACGTCGGATTGAATTCAATAATATGTAGTTTATAAAACAAAATATCTTTGTAATTAACTTGATCAGTATCTTAATTTTAATTAATTGCCATACATTGTTGCAGCTGCAAAATTTAAGCTACTTTATACAATGTTTTCTATAATGACATATACTATTTGAACTTTTTTAGAAAAAATAAATTAATAACATATTGTCTTGACAAATTTATTTTCTTTCATGTAATCTTAACTGTATTTATCTATTGGGAATCTATATAAAATTTAATTTGATACAGATTTCATATTTCTGACAGATGTATCAATTTAATTTTCTCGCCTAACATTGTAGGTTGTAACTTGGGCTGGGGGTCTGTTCAGAATTTCGTCTCTCTTTTTTTGGAACAAGGTATAGTTTAGAAAACCATATAGACTTAAGATTTTAGTAATTGGAATACCTACAATTTTTATATGTAGAATGTTAGGCAATTTAATAGTTAATATACTATAGATATTAAAGTCTGAAAGAATATGTCAAATTTAAACCAAAAAATTACCAAAATACACTATGGCGCCGAAGATACAAAGAAATATGATTATGTAACATTATCCTTGAAAAGCATTTAATTTTTCAAAACATACTTTGGTATACTGACCGCTTCTAAATTAATCACGTGTTCATCAAACAATAATATTTATTTGGAAACGTTAAAATTAGATCATTATTACATAAACGTGCATTTCCGAAAGGAAAAATAATGTTATATCGATACAATATGACCACAAAAAGTCTCTCAATTAGCGTACGCCCCATAATCAGTTTAGTAAATGGGATATTATTTACAATGTGTATACTTACAATTATACGGATAAATATAATTCTTCATAAATTTCCGAGAAATAACATGCTCGTGTAAAACATTTAGACTAACAAAAATATTTGATCTCAAAACTGCGCAAATTTTATCATTGAGATGCAGAATGATAGTTTATTAAGTTCTACAAATATAACTGTTACAGCTAATTAAAAATATAACGTTAACATTCTCGGCAGCGCTTTGTATAGTAAGTACACGTTTTTGATAATTGTCAAGTATGCGCATATTACATATTGTTATTATATTCGTATATTTACACACTTTAAATGTTGTTAAAATGGTTATACTTTGTAGGCAAAAGTAGCAGCCGCGGAGTCTTGTAACTTAAATATCGTAAGTTTTACCTAACCCTAGATAAATAAGACTGTTTGTTGATCTCGTAAAATAGTGCCTTAACACAAATAAATATCTTTTGATACACAAAGCAAAATTTGATATTTCTAATCTAAATCAAAAAATAATTTTTTTTCTACGCTTGTTTAATATTTGTCATTGGTATTAGAATGTTTTTTATTTATTTACACGGCTCGAAAACGTGAACACGAGTATTATAACTTAAATAAAACATAATAGCTTTTCGACCTTCATTGGAACTCTAACGAAGATTTGCTTCAGCAAAAGTCTTATATTTAAACCAAGAAAGATAGAAGCATTCTTGCGAAAAATTGAAGCCACCAGGGGTTTGTTTACATACGCTTGACTGGTTTTAACATATATAGAATAAATAATAGAATTGTAGAACACAACAAGCTCTTTCTAAAATATTTGTGGTATTTTGCACTGTGGCAAATAAGTTGGTTGCATTTAGGTTAACAGATTGCGAACTATGTTTTGTATTTTATTTTCCTTATACTAAGTATTATTATTAATAATAATGATTTATTAATTAACCAACAGAAAATACCAAATGAGGCAATAGAATTACAAGAATGCTCGATAATACAATGTAGATTATGAACTTATGTATTACATAATTATGATAACAATAATAACAAACACAGTATATTAAATAATTTAAAAGATGGACAATGAAATTGCAAAAATTACTCATGTCGTTTATGAAATTTATAGCAGCATATAACGGTGCTTGGTATGAAATAGTCGTCCTGAGCGTTGGAACCATAATTGACTTGCTTGCTATATTTGAAGAAGACCAGCTGAACAGCAGGCTATCCATAAGATATGCTCTAAAATTATGTGCCAAAAGATATGCGCCGTAGTTGATGTTTTGAATCGATAGCAGCCATCCAGTTTTGAACGAGTTGGGAGAAGGGTTATGGGAGGATGAGGGTTAAGGGTCTGCTCTCCAGGCTGCGCACGGTCACTTGGGGGCCGAAAAGTTTTCGGGTTTTGGTGCTCTTGATGCCTGTCTCAGTGGTGTATCTCCATCAGTTAAAAGTCAGAGTTAGTAGGTTTAAGAACTTATGCAACTTAGATACACAAAAAAAAGGGGTTACAACTTTAATACAACTGCTGTATAAGGCGTTGTGTAACCTAGTTTTTAGTTTTAAGGCAAGTCTAAAAAAAATAGTCACATCTATTTTATACAAGATGTAAAATAATAGAGGTAATGCATAAGGTGATGGGTGATATTAGCTTAGGAGGAATTTGTTAGAGTGAGTAAAAATGTATTTATGTCTATAAGCATGTATGAATGGGGGTTGCCTGCCAGTGGTTTGGCTGTATAAAGAGAGACAGCGCGTATCTAAGCCCCGGCAGACTGCACTCTTTTGGTTGCGGGCGAGATATTTAAAGCCATCCAGTTTGAAAGATAGGTATTTCAGAAATCTTCTTTGTACCCGTTCAATTCCGTTCGAGTACACATGGTACATCGGAAACCATACCTCTGATGTGTACTCCAATTTGCTTACAAGGAGGGCATAAAATAGGAAATATATTGTTTGTAAGATAGTAAAACAATTACAGATGGGAATAATAAAGCCAAGTACTATATGAGCAGAAATACACGCTCAGGTCAGTGCCGAATCAAAAACATCACCAATGTCCTTAACAGATGACACACTAAATATGGATATGTTCTCAATATGATATTTTGAACGAATGATATTTACTTTTTTACGGATGGGAATAATAAAGCCAAGTACTATATGAGCAGAAATACAGGTTCAGGTCAGTGCCGAATCAAAAACATCACCAATGTCCTTAACAGATGACAAACTAAATATGGATATGTTCTCAATATGATATTTTGAACGAATGAAATTTACTTTTTTACAAATGGGAATAATAAAGCCAAGTACTATATGAGTAGAAATACACGCTCAGGTCAGTGCCGAATCAAAAACATCACCAATGTCCTTAACAGATGACAAACTAAATATGAATATGTTCTCAATATGATATTTTGAACGAATGAAATTTACTTTTCTAATATAAGTAACAGAGCAACACTTGTCTACATTGAGGTATAGATTATTTTCCTTGCACCAGATAAAAAATGTATCCAAATTCCGCTGAAGTGTATCGACATCTGAAGAAGTAACTATTGTATGATAAATGTTTGAGTCGTTAGCATTAGCCAAAACAGGACAAATAAAAGAGGACCAAGGCTCGAACCATGTGGTAAACCAGACGATGACACATACTGAACGGATTTAAACTATTATAGTAATTCTGACGGTTTGTCAAGTATGACTTACAAAAGCAGAGTAGTGCGTTATAGAAACCCACATAGCTCAGTCTGCGGAGCAATATTGAATGGTCAGTAGTGTCAAAGGCCTTAGAAAAATCAGTATATATTACGTTCAGTTGTCCACCATCGTCCAGCGTCTCCCCTATTTCATGGGATAAGGTGCATAAATTGGTGATAGTTGATCTTCTTGATGTAAATCCGTTTTGGTGAAAGGACATACAGGACATACATTAGTGAGAAAAGTGACTTTAATTATTGATTCGAATACCTTTGCAAAACGAGGGATAATGGCAATAGAGCGGTAGTTGTTGGAATCGTTAGCGTCATCATTTCTAAAAACTGGAGAGATCCTCGCAACCTTCCAATCATCTGTAATGACGTAATGAAAGATATAGCAATATAATTAAACGCCTGATATATTGTGCTGTTCCGCGGACGTTGAGTGAAACAATACATATTCATGACTAGTATTGTTGTATAGGGGTTCTTTAATTAAATGGGACCCTTATCGGACCAGAGTGTTATCATTCTGATCTTAAATAATACATACTCTCCGCTTAGAAATCTTATATGGCATACAAAATATAACGAAAATGATACGTTTAAGACCCCTTGAAGTCCCCTGATACCAAAAAAGGGGTTTTTAAAAAATAAATATTTCGCAAGTCATGCTTTTTAGACGAATACATTTGGAGTATAAAAGTATATATAACTTAATTTTCAATATCTTTTATATAAAAAAAATTTCAAAATTCGGACCGGAAGTAACACTTTTACTCTTACCGAATAGCACTTTCTTTCGAATGTCTCGCCAAATATGCATTATATAGAGAGAATTGGATTTTGAATAATTTTTGTATAAAAAAATTCTTAAAATTATATGATCTGAAACACTCATACGTATAAGAAAGTTGTGTGATGGCCACACCTCATTTGATATGACAATGTTAATGGGTGAAAAGTTCCACACAAAAATCTAACTGGAAATATTTATCAAGTATCATTATGGTAACTTTGTCTCTTTTAAGATACTACTAAAATTTTTATTTCATACCACACAATGAACGGTAATATCTATAGCAAAGAAGTTCAGTTTAACAAAATGTGATTATTTTAATTAAGTACCTACATTACGGAAATCTATCATTGCTATATTATAATTTCAAGGCAGTTAACTAAGTATATCAGGTAATTTATATAACTTATGGTAATATTTTATTTAATATATTTCATATTTTAGTATTTTCATTTTGCAATAGCATATTCTACAGCAATAGTTTCTACCTTTGCCTCTTAAATAGTTTCGCCAGAGGGGCGTAACTAAAATTAGACCATTGTATATATAGTATTTGGTACCTGCAAACCTCACTAGATGGCTCTGTGTAGTATGATACTTGTCACAAAATCTGTAAATTACTAAATTTAAGATTCTCATAATAGATATATGAACAAAATTCATTATTTTGACAGTTTGTGAACAAAACTCTAATATTATCGTAAGTAACTTTTTTTATTATCGTATTGTACGGCTTTGTTCACAAACTATGGAAACAAAAAAATTCATTTTGGATAAATATATACTAGATATAATTTCAAAATTTGCTGCCATTTAATTTGTTACGTGAAAGCGGTTAAAGATGAGTATGAAACGATTATAATATATAGAATCCAGGAACCCATCTACTATATATAAGTTATCTATGAGCTGCGTTTTGTCCACTGTTTGTTTCTCTTTTCATAACGTATTCATCTCTCATGTCAGATATTCCAACGCAATATAACTTTAATAAACAAACGTAGAAAGTAACCAAAGTGAGAACGTATCAGAGTCCTCAGCACCAGAAATCCGGGATAAATGTACCGTACAAGAAACAACTCATGACGAAGATCTAGGACTGTAGTTAGTATACCGTAGTCGACAAATTTTAATTTCTGTTTATACTTCTATCCCATGCAGAAGATGACCTTATAATATGCAGCGATGCCTGCTTGCTAACGTTGGTGGGAGGAGCAACGCAGTGTCGGGGGATCCTCACATTTCATAGGAAACGTTTGCCGAGTGTACTTGGCAGCCTCGCTATATGTTTATCTTTACTTTATTTCGTCGTGCTCTTTTCCTCTTTCCACTTTCGTATCAGAAATTAAAATTTGTCGACTACGGTATACATACATGTACATAATTTTAAATCTTACTTTTGTTATGTATCTACCTATCAACAAGTAGGCGTTATATCCAGTCGAACGTGAAATAAATCATTTTTATTCTGTCAGTCTTCAATGATACATATTTTAAATGTCAATAATAAAGTAACATAAGTAAACTGTATGGAAGGCTTATACCAAAATTTCAAGTATGCTGTACAGATATCATAGTATCTTATTTATCGATATTTCTCAAACTATTAGAAAATCTTTTTGAATCTCTCTCTGTATGTATTAAATTCATTAATCTTCTAATATATATATATATGTAAATGTTTGTCCTTCTTTATTATTTCTTAGTATAAAAGTATTGATAAGTAATACATATAATTTTGTTTAGTCTAGTTGTATATTATGCTAATTTAATAAGTTATTTCAAGTTTATATAGTATTTGAGTTAACTAATATAATGATTGTAAAATTCACAATCAATCTGAATCATATGACATAACAAAGATGTATTTGTTTAGACATTAGTACTTTAGCGTTATTATTAATGCGGAAATAGGCAACGCAATACTTGTCTCTGTGTGTGGTTTATGCAGTTTTTTGTATAAGTTGTGTCGATAATACATGAAATAACTAGAGAATACAATGAAACTTGAACGAAAAAGGTAAGGTAAACGTGTAAAAGTGTAGAAAGAAACGGCCAATGGATCTAAAACCCACATCAGGCCGAACAAGCGAACAAGGTCCTGAAAACATTCATTAGTACAAGAACTGTCACCTGATAAAGGAGCAACCGTGTCGGCGAAGAGGTCCCACTAAATCTTGGCGAGTTTGTAGTGTTTGGACTGAAGCCGCCTGCCTAAAAGCCCCGTTGAAGTCAAGCGAGATTACCTTGAAGGTGGGCCTGTTTAGTGAAACACTGTCAAAACTATCAACCGCACGTAAGATGACTAACCTTTAAAGATAGCTTGGATGTTAAACTTACCAGGCGGTCGCCTTGTTTTGATTAGAATCTGTAAACATGGTCCTCGGTTCTTCTTCCAGTTTAAATTATCTGCTGTATTTTCGTCTGATTGATAGCTTTCTCGTCATTGTGCAGAGAGAAAAGGAGACCGCTGAAAGATATTTTTACATTATTTCGCTATATTTAGAAAACGGGCAGATAACAGTTAATTGTTTTATTTTAAAGTTATTACTAGTAGTACTGTTATTTGCGTCTAATAATTATTATAATTTAACGTTAATGTTTCTTTTTTGAAATTACACAAGTAAATTACACACAGTAAAAAGGTGAACAATTAAATAATTATAATCATTAATGTCAATAATTAATAATGCCCCACTTGATACGCGACCAAATTGATATAGGTATGACTACGAGCTTCAGTTATAAGATCTTCAGCTTCGAGGACAAAAACTAACATCGTCACGAGGAAAACATTGTTAACCAAAAAAAGGATTATCGCGGATACTTAAAAACACAAAAAATAGAAGAAGCTACGGCGGTCTGTCACCTAATTGTTTTCCGTGTATGCTTACATCTACAAGTTTATCCCACCTTATTCTTTAGCTACACTGTACTGATGATGACCACTGAGTCAGAAACACGTGTCTACGGTTGCTCTACAGCGGAATATAACCGACATTCTTCTATTTCTCTTTTTTTTATGTATCCGTAATAATTCCTTTTTTAATTATCTTTCCTCAGTTCGGTTTGCACGAAGATTGACAATGCCTTTCTTGTGGCGATGTTGGTTATAAATTTTTAATATTATTATCACATCATATAATTCGTGAAAAGTTATACAATGGAAAATTAAAATACCGCGTTATTAAGAGGCCCAAGCAAGTGAAGAAGTATTCAATTAACCATTGTAGGAAGGTAAGTTGATTTATAGAAAAAAGTTTCCCCAAAAATGCAAATTCACTGAAACGATAGAAGCAGTAATTTAGAGGGCTCTATTCATCAGCAAAATCCATATAGCACACACAATGTCGGTCATGATATGGTCATTCGTATTGTCAGAGGGACCAGAATTGCTGTATTTCTTCAACGAAACTATGGAACAAAAACAATATAAATACATATCTCAAAACCTTTTAATGCCACATGTGAATAATTAGGATCCTGATGAAGGTCTGTATACATTTATAAAGATAATTCTCCGTGTCGTACGGCAAAGCTTGTTAGGGCTTTTCTGGAAGCGGTAGTAGTGCAGCTGGGAAATTATCCTTATCTAAACGCGATCGATAATGTATGAAATACATTGAAATTATTTATTATTGTTATTATTTTTTAATGATAATATAACACACAAGCCTGCAGATGTTGGCCTGTTTTTTTATATATGTTTTAAGTGGAATTTCATAACTTTTTGTTCTGTTAATATCTATACATATATGTATGTATATAAAGTACAAACAGCTATATGACTAAAGAAAAGTAGTTGTATTATACCTATAATCTATAAAAATTATATAAATGCCTTTAAATAAATATATACTTATATAAAAAATAAACAACTATATCTTTTAAAGGCAAGTGTAGTAATTAAAGTAGTTATTAAAGAGAACTAAAATATCAGAAGAAACAAAATAATCAAACAAGTAAGAATAATATTTCCATCAAGATTAAGTAAATATTAGAGTGAGAAAATAATTTAATTGTTAAGCACATATTCGCATTCGATGCCGGCTTAACATGGTACTCTATAGATGTTGATCTCGTCGTGATAGACCGTGCTTGACATCCGGCTCATTGTCGCGCTTTGCCCTCATCCCGCCACTTTTCCGTACATTGCGTGCCGCATCATTGCCGTGAAGTAGGTGGTAATTTTAGATATTTTGTACCAGCACCTTAGACACTTTGTACAATACTTCAAAGCTCTAGCACATACTTATTAACAAGGACTATGTTAACAGTATTTCTTCATTTGGATGATTTTAAGAAAGAATAATTGTTGAATAGGTCTTTAAGAGGTCAAAGGGTAGGTAAGAAATGTATTTAGCCAAAGTTAAAATAAAATTAATTTATCTGATATACATTTTTCGTTCGCTCGCAACCACAATCAGTTTTTAAATATTATCTCTACATTTGGAAGGAAACGCAAAATGTACGTTTCCTTTAGAGGTAATATACATTCAAAATTTTGTAACACGCAAGATATGAAGCTGCAGTTGGATTGAATATCCATACACTACTACTCCATTATAAGCTAAACCCATTTGAGTGTGCTTTAAAATGGAGAAGTTATATACACTTTTTAGATGAATAAATGTAATATTTGTTCTTTCCATTTACGCTACTTTATTTTCTACTGTTGCTAGCGGTTGTCAGTATTGTATAATTATCAAATAATATTAAGCGTAACTATTAATAGATTTATATGAAATAAACTACAAAAGGTATAAAAGTTACTACTATCAACTCTAAGAACTTCATGTATTTAGTTAAAAATTTCCAAAGCCTGCGATATATTTTAAATTTTGATTTGATATTTTTAGTGAGTGGTTTCTTGTTCTTTTATTTTTGGAAGCCATGTATGTTAATTTTAAATTTAGAAACTTAATTCTGAATTTAGAGTCTCGCAATTCTTATTTAGATGATCATTTCGTATACTGTCTTCCCTTCCAAGTTATATCTCGCCATCTTACGGTGATAGCCTGTCGTTGTGTTCACTTAGTTATCGGCATATAGTAGATACCCGTTTTATTTGTACTTAATTGTCTTGTTGATCGCTTTTTGTTTCTAAATTTTATTTCGCTGACTTTTAAATTCGTATGTTCTTTAATTTACGTTACTTTTTTGTTCTTTATTTTTAATTCGTCATGCCTTGCGTCATGCATATGCGCATACGCACTAATTGTGCCTATAACTGGACAGAGTTTACTTTTGTCCTTGTCCTAAATTACCGTCGCAAATATACCTATTCCACATGCCGTTAACCTCTGTATTGCTCGCGTATTTGCTGTTTGGCTGTTGCTAACACCTTATTAAATGGGATAAGAAATAAGAGGTTAATACTTATTGTGGTTGATAGATTTTGTTCGAAAAACATTGCTGAATGCGCATTCTGGGTCATTAATTAGATAGGGATTGGCCAGCGTGCTGTTTTGATTTCCTCTTGCTCGATTACCATTACTTGACTGGATAATAAAATATTATTTGTAAGATTTATGCTGTCACGTGACTATTGGTCGGCCATTTTGTTCCATTATGCATCTACCAAATAGATTTCTTTTTGAAATATAAAAGACCGCTTTCAGTTTGGAGTCTAAGGTTATGTAAAACCAGTTTATTTTAGTTTATGTATATTTATATACTGTCTAATTAAGTAAACCCTTTCCGTTAATTTTGCATTTGAATGATGGGTAATTCTCTTTTGTTCCGAAATTAATATTTATATCGTACAGAAGATTTCTTGTTAAATTAATTTTTAAAATATATGAGATAGGAGTGGCAGTCATTAGACGTAGATTTGTTTACCTTCAATGCCTCGTTGCTTAACTATCTACACCAAATTAAAGTTTAGTCTTTCATCGTCCGTTGTGAAACGTAAATGATTCAAACTCTTTTCGATAATTTTAATTTTAGTTACATTTTAATACTCTAGGTGTACCTTTGTAGTTTCTTATTTGCCAATTTTAATTTTAGATTTAGAATTTATTTACAATCAATTAATCTTAAACATTAACTTGCCTTTTTTGTGCTCCCAATTTGTTGGCTAAAGATATATACAGATATAATTCTGCACGTTGGGGCGGGCTTTAATACTTTTAATTGGTATCAGAACAAATTGTTGAGAGGTTTGTTGAAACATCTCCACCGATTGGCATCTTCTATCAATAAATTGTAGGGAAGCTTTCATACTCTCTTTCGGGTGCTAATATTATCTAAGCACCGCATGTAATATCGTTTGACCTTTTAAATAAATCATTACATGTTTTCATTTTCAAATTTATATACTTAATATACTGGGAGATCTTAAAATTTGCATATATTTTGTTATTATAAATTGGTTCAGCTTTTTACAATTTATTATGTTATATTAATTAATTATTAATTTTTAAATCAATCTTTTCATTGTTTTGTAATTCAGACTTGTAGTTGAACACTGTTAAAACTTTTTTAAATTGCTCTCTGGTGAGTATATCATCCGTTAAAAATATGTGAGTGAAGTCAGGAGGATAACAACCGTTGCACTATCACACGAAGCTAACTGAATAAACGGGTTATTTTTAAAATAAATTCCATTGATATCGAATGGCTTTATCACACAATGCCACGTGACGAAGAGTGCAGGAAATTAATCTGACGACAGAAATGTAGGTAAATAGAAAATATTTAAGTTAATCTGTGGAACCTTTCTGTTGTTTTAGAAATTGTGGATTTTTTTTTAAAAAATAAGTACGAATCATGCGGAGTATATCGAAGTATTAATATAATGGTTAAAGTTGCAGCTAATTGCGAATTTTGAAATAGCACTTCGTAAAATATAAATCTGTAACATTTTAGACACGATTGTCTTATTTATGAAGTCTTATAATTGGTTCTTTGGTAATTTGTTTTTTCTTCAATCAGCAAATTGATTCCTTGAACTTATTTTATCTCTTAAACCACCACTTGTGTAATATATAAAACTATAAAATAAGAATATATTTTGTATCTTAACTTGACACTTCTACGTAATTTTACATGAATTAATAGTGACTCATTTTACATAATTTCTCGAATTCTAATATAAGAGCAAATCCGAATTCGAACATAATACATACTTGATTACTAGGCCAATAAAAAATCTATGCAACATTATGCTTTATTTTATTTAATACAAATTTCTAGTCATTAATTCCAAAAATTGATTTACCTTTTGCACCAAATTGGTGGAATTTATTATTTCCTGTAAAGAGTAATGACAAGTAAACATATGAAATACTTTCAGAAGAATTAGGTGATTTTCTGCTTAGAGTTTTATTTGTATCTAATTAGAATAGTATTAGTTGTAATTCATAGTAGTAGTCGTATTTACTCCAAAACGAATGAAGCTGAACGGTTGCAGTAAAATACAGTCAAATTGAAACCACAGTTTACATAAAATTCTGTTATAACATCCTTTCCCTGCATGAACACTCACTTGCACTACGTTATCAAAGTTTACCCCCTACATATTTCTTGAGACTTGTTGGTTGTTACTTGTATTACAAATATGGTGATATACAGGGTTAATTTTTAAATCTTGACATAGGCTAACTTTTTTATTTGAAAAGATACACCTATGGTCCCTGGAGCAAAGTTTTAGGAATCAGTCCAAATAAGAAAAATTCAGAAAAACATTTTCTTAAATGGCAACACCGCGTTTTTCTAACAATTTCTAATACATCTTGAGATTCTAGACAAAACAGAGAGGATGCAAGTTTTTGATTAGAGTGGCGGTTTACGAGCTAATAGTGCCTAAACTTTAATACATTTCCCCCTCAAATGTTACATAATGTTAATAGAAATTTTTTTGAACGTATTTGTTGCTGCAGAACCCAAGGAAATCAGTTCGAACATTTTTTTAAAAAATAATTGTTAGGTAATTAATTTTTGTTACTATTGCTATTTTTTTAATGCTGGAAAATAAGTTAAATATAGGCACCATTAGCTCGTAAACCGCCACTCTAATCAAAAATTTGCATCCTCTTTGTTTTGTCTAGAATCTCAAGATGCATTAGAAATTGTTAAAAAAACGCGGTGTTGCCATTTAAGAAAATATGTTTTTCTGGAATAGCGCCCAATCTGTAAACAACGCGTTTATTTTTTCCACGCATTTTTCTAATTTGGACTAATTCCTAAAACTTTGCTTTAGGGACCATAGGTCTATCTTTTCAAATAAAAAAGTTAGCCTATGTCAAGATTTAAAAAAAAACCCGTATAATAATAATTATAGTTATTCCAATAATTATAAAAAGAGGAAAAGTATTACAGAATAAATTTTATTATTACGTATTAAATGATAAAAAAATCTAGTCTATTTCGAAATATAGAATAGAACAATTCGATTCAATGTTTTATTTTTCACTTAATGTTTTCAAAATATCCACCATTTTCCGCTAGGCAATGTTCATATCTTATAAAGAATCGCAAAAACCGCCATGGGCCCCCATGTTCTTAATCATGCCCACAGGGAGTGTGAGATTTTTACTCACTAAAACCCCTCCTCATACCAAAAGGAACAAGTGGTATCACCTATACGTCATTAATCTCCCTGATTTTTTTCTTCCTTGTCCATTGTTTTTTTATTTTTTGAATACTTTTAGCAATGTTGTCACATTTATTTTTACTTTATGTCATTTACTTTATTATATTTTTCTCTATTAGCCTATTTTACAATTTAGTGTTAGCCTTGTTTCTTTTTCTGGTTCATCTCTTATACAGTGTGTCCCAGAAATAAAAAGACGGAGTAGCAGGTATGTAAAATCCGAACAGAAACAGGCCCAAATATACCGCAATAACCAAGAAATTAAAAATTTAATTTTCTATGTCGTTTTTTTAGATAAAAAATTACATTACGGACCTGGCACAGAATGTATGTTTCTAAATACACGTAAGAATGCTCATTTGTAAATAGAAACGAACACGCATTCATAGAAAAATACGCTTTTATTTGTATAAAACGGTAAAAGACGTTGAATCGCACTCATTCATACATTTTTTTGCCAGATGGGCAACCCACTTTATTGCAGACAATAAAAGATTGTATTTATTTTTAAAATAGGAAGGTTGTTGCTCTTTAATGTGTTTGTAGTCGGAAACAGCTGATTATTATTATTTTAGAATATTCAATAAATCGTAGCTTTTCTAGATTACAGTAAATATCAAGAATGTAATTATTTTTTTTAGCAGGTGTAAAATTAAAGTAATTAATGGTTTGATATTTATTATGAAGTATCTATTCCTCCTCCTTTATTTTTAACACAAGTAATACGGTGGTCCTGAAAAGAACCGATTGTGAAAGTGAAGCTGGTGGATATGTAGTCCAGAGTCGGCGTAAGGCCAATTGAATTCTTTATTATTTTTTTTCTGCCGTCTGCACACGAATAAAGACTTGATATTTTGAGGGTACGTTTTTACACAATCTAGCTTCCGATTTCTGCTACTCCGTCTTTTTATTTCTGGGACCCCCTGTATATTGTCATATCTACTACTCTAAATTTTTTCTGTATCTCCTGAAAAAATCATGGCATGTGAAAAATTGTGTAATGTAATAATTAATGTGTCTGTGTCTTCTATTAATCTATGTTTTTATTTCTGGTTAGTCTTTTGGTCCATTGCGATGTTCTCTCTTCTATTTTCCACTTTGCCTGGCATTTTTCTATTCTGTTATTCCTTGCCTGTTTTTTCTTCTATTGGTCATAGCTGTTTTATTCCTTCTTAAAATTAAATGCAATCCGGCAACGACTGCTTATTTACGCGCATGTTATCCGCCCCTTTTCTGAAGCCTTACCAGTTTTTTTTTTAATTTTATTCTCTCCTGTTCAGTTATACAAAAGCTGCATAATGTTTTCATTTCTTTAACGTTCGATATTTGGCATTAGTCTACTTAAAGCTGTCACTCTTTGCTATACTTTTTGAGTTGGCTTAGGTGGCGTGCTGTATGAAATTCAAATTATGGTTCCTCGAAGTAGCTTATACGACTCTTGTTTGTTATTGTAATATCTTTCTGTTATTATTTCTATTATAACTAATTGTGAATGAGATATTTATTCATATTACCAAATACTACATTTGTACGGCACACAGCACCTCTGAAAATTCAAGAGATGTCATATTTCGTTAAACATCAAATACTCTTGTGCAAGAGTTGAAATTTTAATAAAATTCGATAAATCCATAACATTTTCCTAAATTTCTAATAAAATTCTTCATCTTGGTCTAGGTTTAGAAGATTGCTCATTAATTTTGTAACAACTGTAGGGATATCAGATTATGTACACTTTTCGTCATGAATTAATATGGAGTCCAATATGGGTATAGCATTTCGGAGAACGTAAATTGCTTTCATTGTCAATATTTTTATGTAAATTGCTTCACGCCATATCTGCTGTAGGTTTGAAGTTGCGTCCCAACATCTTAGATAGGATACCAGTATCTATCGACATATGTACCTATAATATAATTAAAGATAAACAATTTAGTTTAACAGACTTTATTTAAAAAACGATACGAATTAAATTAATATATTATTATAAAATTAAAATAGGTAAAAATATAAATGAAACTTTTTTTTACAAACTCAAATAAAGTTATTCGTTTCTGTAATAAATTATTCATTGCTTCTCTTTAAAAGTGTTCCTTTCCAACTATATTATTCGATTTCTTGTTGGATCTACTTCTTAAGTGATAAGTTTCGCTTTGTACAACTTTCAGCACTTCAACGAAGTTAAAAACATTAGGATGTGTTCTGTTGAACAGTCTTTTATTGAAACAAGAAAATTCAGTTCAGCTGTTTGGGGGAAATATTGTTTCTTCAACAGAGATATATCGCCGTTTGAAGGAAGTAATCTCAAAATGCCTCTATTTTATCGTCTGTATAGGGACTATGACTTGTAAGTCAATATTCCCTATACAGACGATAAAATAAAGGAATTGTAGAAATATATGGTGAGCAAGTATTAGAGTGAAATTTTGTCCTGTGATTATATTTACAGACTTTGAAAAATCAACGCTCATAGCTGCCCAATTTATTGGTAACAAATACTAAAGGATGTCGCTTCCATCTGTCTATTTTTACAGGCAAACGAAGTAGCCGAATTGTTCATGATATGTTCATAATCGATTATATGTTTATAATCGATGAACACTTCGACTACTTCGTTTGCCTGTAAAATAGAGGTCCAAAAAACAATTTAGAAAATTGACTTTATTAGATTTCGAATTGTATTCCCTCAAATGATTGGCATATGGAAGCGACGTCCCTTAGTATTTGTTCCCAATAAAACGGATTGGGCAGCTATGAGCGTTGACTTTTCAAAGTCCGTAAATATGATCACATGACAAAATTTCACTCAAATACTAGTTAACCATATGCTTGTAGCATTTTGGTATAAGGTTTAACAGGAAGCAGAAAAAAAAGACGAAGACGAACATAGCAATCCTTATGCAGGACATGAAAAGTAAAAAACTGATAAAAATGCTTAGGAAACGTTTAGAAGGTGCCATGCACGTAAATGTGAGTTGTACGACACAGTATTTCTAGATTTTTCTTCATAGAAAATCCTATAATTATCTCTTGATCATTGTTGCCTACATTCAAATCTTCAACAGCATTTGTTTTAATTTCGATTTTGCTTTAATATTATAGATTTTTTCAACTGATTTAGGCAATTTACACATAGAAGCCCATTTGCATATTTTTCTCTTAATTAATTGGTTTTGATATCCATATTTGCTTTAATATTACAGGTTTCTTCGACTGATTTAGGCAAGTTACACATAGAAAATAAATATGCTGCTTGCAATGACTCTCTATCGTCTTCGTCCAAAGCTAAGTTTTGCCTAGGTTTAGGAACGATTCGCATGTTTTCTACAACACGCGAAACATTCAATTTCATTAGCCAAGCATTTGTGGATTAGGCACTTAAATCGTTCTATTATAAATACATTTTTTACTTTTGATTTGCTACAAGTTTCAGAATTGCATATTTTCACAATATGGTTTATACAAATAGAACAATTCGATTCAATATTTTATTTTTCATTTAATGTTTTCAAAATATCTACCTTTTTCCGCAAGACAATGTTCAAATCTATAAAGAATCGCAGAACCCGCCATGGCCTCCCCGGGCCCCATATTCTTAATTATGCTCACGGAGAGTGTGCGACTTTTACTCACTAAAACCCCTCTTCATACCAAGAGGAACACATTTTTTACCTTTTACTTGCTAGAATTTCCAGGATTGCTTTTTTTTACAATATGGCTTACACAAATAGCGTTTGAATCACATTCATAAAAATGTAATTATTGCACATTGAATTTTACTTACTTTTCATTACTATTATAAAGTTGGGTCGCAACTTACACTGACCCATTGGATTTTTTAAATGGATATTAAAACCCAATACGAACATGAATTTCAAACAACAATATTTTGACCCTTTTAAAAAGAACTCAATGCGATGATACAAGAATAAATGCTCCTTGAACTAAAAACGAAGTTACTACGTGAAAATATTTACCCCCTATCAAATACTTTTACATAACTTTCTCGAATAATGTGTTGTTGGAAGTAACGAATAGTTTATTTAAGACTATACAATAATTACATTAGATAACTATAAGTAGAATTACCGAACAGATGCAGTAGCAACATTGCATATTTGTAATAGCTTAAACGGGCAAATGCGCTGTTGCTATTGCATCTGTTCGGTAATTCTACTAGGACAAAGTTACTTAAGCTTCAGACTCTGGAGCGGGCACCACACAAAAATTTTGTTATTTCATTTTCAATAATTTTAATAATTCAGGCAAAGGAATTGCAAAACATTCTATAATTAAACATTGGGTTTGCTATAGGTATTTATTTTAAAAAAGCCGAAAGTTATTACATATAATAATTATCATGAACAGATGTAGTTTATAACTTTATTCCATCATAAAATCAAGTTCGTAATTTTGCAAGCCTTTCTCTTCCAATTCTTTTCGTTGCACCGGCGAACTGGACAGTTTAGCGCATTCAATTATACTCGGCACGAAATACCCCATTTCCAAATTTGTAAAAGGTATCCCATTAACATGATTTATCGTTGTCTCGTAAAACGGATGATCCTTAAAAAGGTATGCACGCACAAAAAACTACATGCATGCTCACACACACACACACACACACGATCACATGAATGCATGCATATGTTCCACTCGTGCACCCACGCCGAAATAAAATATTTTTGCCTGTAATCGATTTATCTAATACACGTCTTAAATATAACCAACCAACTACCTGTTGAAGTCAAAGGGGGGCGCTAAAATTCCCACGCCGCGTTACCCGACACCGGGATGACATCACCACCCTCTCTCTCTTTCTCTTGGTGCCATTAAAATAACACCGAGCATACCGACAGATGGACCGATACCAGAGAGATAGATGAGACTATGAATGGCCTTTGTTTTATGTTTATAGGGTTCTGTGTTTGGTGAAACGCAGCGGTACGCCACTAAATGACCTCCGAGATGATTTTTTCTCCGTCCAACTCTCTCAGTGGGTTTGTGCCGTGGTTACTAAGGTACTTTGATTTTCAATTTACCGACTTGTAATGGATATTATGTAAATCGAGTTTTTTCCATTTGCGAAAACAATGGAGAGGTGTTTCTGGTTCGTTAAATCACTAGCAGTCCTTAATATTGAGGTCTGGCTAAGTAGGGAAAATAACAGTCGTAAGTCGTTATCTGCAAACTTTAATTGAGGAAAAATTAACTATAAACTCGCTCATCTCACATTATATTTCATGCCATATTGGAAATTTAATTGCCTTTTCAAATATATGCCCAATATACCTTTGTCCAATTTATTACTAATACAAAAATCTATATAAAATTATTTAAACATCATTTGTTATTTTATACAAAATGCTTTGATATTAAACACTAAAATTGATTAAAATGGTTTTTCTTATGGTACATACATATCATATCATTTAAATGATAACTTAGGAGAATTTGTAGACTGAATTATATGTATTTTTAATCTATGTTTTAGCTATGAAGAAGTTTGTTAATTGAATAAACGAAACGTTGCACATGTAATTGTCAGTTTTTATTTTGTTACAATTATCCTAAGACCGACGACAGCTTACTATTAATATATATATATATATATACATATATTATAGAAAAAGAAAAATATTGGGTATAATCCGCTGTAGAGCAACCATAGACACGTGTTTCTGACTAATTAGTCGTTATCAGTACGGTGTAGCCCAGGAATAAGGTGGGAGAACCTTGGAGATGTAAGCTAAACGGAAGACCATCAGGTGACAGGCCACCATTTGTAGCTTCAGCTAGAAGATCCTCGGTTTTGAGGACAACAACTAACGTCGCCACGAGGAAGACAATGTCAACCAATACGAATACTGTCCCTTAATTTATGCAATAAAGACGCATAATATTTGCCTTTCACATTTGTATTGCGCTCTTTAAAGTCAAATAGCAAAATGCCCTCACAATCCCAGAATATTGTGGCCATCACCTTTTTCGTTGATTGAACGACTTTCGCCTTTCTGGGACGAGATTCATCAGATCGCCGCCATTCCATGAGCTCCCTTTTCGATAGAGGGTCGTACAACAGAACCATTGCTTCATCCCCTGTGACAATGGACTCCAAAAGTGGTTTTGGGTCGTCTCTACACATGTTTAAAAACGACTGTACACATTGGAATCGACGTTCACGTTGGAGAGCAGAAAGAAGTCGCAGTACCCATCTAGCACTAATTTTATTCATACCCAAATGGTCATGGAGAAATCGGCGAATACTTGTTTCGGAAATGTTTGTTATCATTGTTAATTCCTTTACTTTTAAACGGCGATCTTCTAGCACTAAATGTTCAATAGTTGAAATTTGTTGAGGCGTTATCACTTCAATTGGTAGACCCGACCGATCAATTTCTTCCAACCAAACGGAAACATTTTGCCCACTTTTTTACAGTTGAGTACGAATGATATGAATCACCGCAAACGTCGTCTAAACGTTGTTTAATGTGGCCTATGCCCTTCTTTTGTTAAAAATTTAATGACCGCGCGGTACTCAATTTTCGTTACTTCAGACATTTTTGTGCGCTAGTCACGTTGGTTCGCTGGTTACTAAAAACTACTAGGTTTCGAACCGTCATATTTATAGTGTACACCTCGCGTACGTGCATGCATGACGTGACGGAGTTTGAACACGTTTGAACCCCTATAAGCCTGTCAGGCCGATAATTTATGGCGCCACCTCGTAGCTTGTTTTCGATGGAGTACCCAGTATTAAAAAATATTGAAACCAACACAATAAAGAAATGGATTTAAGGTTATATTTTGAATGGAATTTTCTCTTTTTACTTTCTTATACGTAGTATAAGGAAGTATTGTGATGATGAAAATTTTCGACACGAGATTTTTGCAGATGTCCACGTTTTGAGGTCCCCTGATACCAAAAAAGTGGTTTTTAAAAAATGTCTGTGTGTGTGTCTGTCTGTGTGTGACCACGATAGCGGTCAAACCGCTGTAGATATCAATTCCAAATTTTGTATTTACGTGTATAATCTCCCTCTTGAGATCTGATTAGTTTTTGAGTAAAATCGGTAGACCGGAAGTAGTAGTTATTTGAAGGTACAATTCACACACATTATTATAGTATTGGAAATACTGAGTATTGCTGTTTACGAGGTAATCAAAATAAATGTGTTTGAAATATGTTAAAAAATTGAATGCCTATTTTAATTTTACCAGGTAACATGTCATCATATTCACGCAAGAAAAGTGAAATTTGGCATCATTTTACTGAGTTGGCTAATAAAGACAACGCAAAATGTTGTTACTGTTCACAGTTAATAACAGCTAAAGGCGGTTCAACATGAAATTTAACAAGGCCTATTAAGAAAAAACATGTGGGAATTTCTATAAACAGGGAAAGTACTGTAGCATCATCTCAAACTGTACATAGATGAACCTGAGGAGTCTCTTCCTTCTACTTCATCAGTACCACCTATTCTTTATAATTCACTAAGTGCTCCCTTGGAGTGTGTCCTGGGTCCTGAGAGAGAAAGCTCATATAGCAGGGTACCTGCAGTAAAAAGGAAAGAAAACATCACCAATTTCTTTTACTTTCTTATACGTAGTATAAGGAAGTATTGTGATGATGAAAATTTTCGACCTCGAGATTTTTGCAGATGTCCACGTTTTGAGGTCCCCTGATACCAAAAAAGTGGTTTTTAAAAAATGTCTGTGTGTCTGTCTGTCTGTCTGTCTGTGTGTGACCACGATAGCGGTCAAACCGCTGGAGATATCAATTCCAAATTTTGTATTTACGTGTATAATCTCCCTCTTGAGATCTGATTAGTTTTTCAGTAAAATCGGTAGACCGGAAGTAGCAGTTTACTTCAGTGAAAAAATCGAATTTTGCCAACATTTCGTCAAATACTAAGTTTATACAAATTTATAAAGAATTCATGTACTCAAAATTAAAATTGAGAACAACTTTATTTAAAAAGTTTTTCGAAATTCCTACCGGAAGTAGGTCTTTTACTCTTATCGAAAATCGGGTTTTTGCGAATATTTCGCAAGTCAAGCTTTTTTTGTATACATGAAATTTCAAAATTCGGCCCGGAAGTAGCACCTTTACTCTTAGCGAGTAGCACCTTTTTTCGAATATCTTGCAAAGTATGCATTCTATAGCGATTTATTAAGAGAATGAAAGTACTTAGAATAGGATTTTGAATAAGTTTTGTATAAAAAAAATTCTTAAGATTGTATAGTTTGAAACGCTCATACGTATAAGAAAGTTGTGTGGTGGCCACACCTCATTTTTTGTATTTGAATTTGACTATTTTCTATGTTCATCTATTTATGTTATCTATGTTTATTTATTTATTGTATTTTTGTTTAAGTTTTAAATTTTCTTCATATATCATATATATCAGTACATTTATCCATATATGAAATGAATATTTTTACCAGGCTGCGTCTTTGTCTTTCACAAATGCCGTCATCCATTACTCTCCTTTTTTTTATAATAGAATCGTGTTCAAAGATAGCGAAAGAATAAAAGGAAGATCAACATGCGATATGTTTAACTGGTGTTTATCGAAATTCCTCGGATATGAAATTGACAAACGTAAGTGATTATAAGTGGAAGAGGTGTTAATTGAACACTAACCTTTCAAAAATAGTGCTCTTTACGGTGTTTCTGGACCTGTATGGGTCTACAAACGGAAACGGCACAGATCAAATTGTATTAGTAGGGTCACCGAAAATAATATAAATAAAGAAATTCTTTCTTTTACTTAAATAATTCATTGTGTTTCTTTCTCATTTGACGATAACTCTGGGCGGATGGAGAATCCAGACAGCAAGGTCGTTTAGTTTTCTCATTTGAGTTGATCGTCTTATACCACTAGAACAGGTGAATCATGCAACAATAATATAAATATTTATGCTCAAGCGAATACCAAATATACCATAATGTCTTTCTTGATATTCCTCGCATTTTCTTTCTTTCGAAGAGATTCTTTAGTACTTGTAAAGTGAGTAATCTTGATATTTGTCATTACAAAATTATTAAGAATCTACCATATAATTGACACAATGTTCAAAGACAAATTATTATTATTATAAAGGTAAGCTATATATATATTCTGTATATTTAATAACACATGAATGGGGCAGGTAAATTTGTCACGTAGGTATTGGTGACGTGTACAAAAACGTCGAGATTAAATCGGCAAAATTTTTAAATATTTGAAAAAAATAGAAGCGGGATATATGACAGCAAATATGAAAAAAAACATCATTATAAATTATTTAAAAACATTTACAAATACCTATTCATATTAAAATTCTGATGCAAATTTGAACATTGCTAATTTGTAATTAAATCGGTTTAGTAGCTAAAAGAATATTAACCAATTAGAACACGTATTAGGGACGCTAAACGCTTAAAAAAAAGATAGCGGTTTAACATGGCGAACACTATTTCTTATTGATAAGGGACCCACTAGGTAAATTCGACAGCAGACGATAAGCAGCACCTGAACAGACTAGATCATATAAGGTCAGATCAGATTAGAGTCCGGTTGACAAGCAGAGCCAAAGCCAGTGACTGTGCTGCCATCTATGTAAATCATAGGTAACCGTTTATTATCATCAAGAAGATTCTTGAAAAGGATAGTTACAGACAACCTGATAATTTTAAAATATTAAACCGGGAATATATTGCTCTATATTTCTACATCTGGAGTATCTCAAGGGTCCAATCTTCCAAAGGCTAATCTTGAATTCTTATCATTAAACATTTCTCCCAATGTTAAGTTTATAACTTCTTTCATTATCGTATTTTGGCGTGTGCTGACAATTTAAAAAAAATTATGAAATTGATGGTGCACAATATGGTGGCTTTCTTCAACATAACTACGCTCTATGAACAAATTGAAGTTAAATATTGACAAATGCTGCTATAGATATATAATAATAATAATAATAATATATATATATGTAAATATATATTAATTTTATTGGACGATTTTTAGGTCGTTATACTAGTTTTTAAATAATTCTAAAACACGCTAATTTGCAGTGTTTGCAAATTACAATTTTCTAATTTTACCACTGATTATTAATTAATTAGGTAATTTTATTTTTAAATATTACCGACACGGCTGACATTCGAACTCAGGACCTGCCGATCACTAGTCGGCAGCTCTGTCATCTGAGCTACCGTCGGCTTTCTGAGTTCGAATTTCTAAATCATACTGATATATGTATATCAAGTAACAGATGGAAATGAGAATGTATATATATATATTAAGCACCGAACGTCCATGTGCTTTATATATGTGATGTTAAATTTTATTGACCTTTAATTCATATACGTAAATATATATTAATTTTATTGGACGATTTTTAGGTCGTTATAATAGTTTTTAAATAATTTTAAAACTCGCTAATTTGCAGTGTTTGCAAATTACAATTTTCTAATTTTACCACTGATTATTAATTAATTAGGTAATTTTATTTTTAAAAATAACCGACACGGCTGAGATTCGAACTCAAGACCTACCGATCACTAGTCGGCAGCTCTGCCATCTGAGCTACCGTTGGCTTTCTGACTTCGAATTTCTAAATCGTACTGATATATGTATATCAAGTAACAGATGGAAATGAGAATGTATATATATTAAGCACCGAACGTCCATGTGCTTTATATATGTGATGTTAAATTTTATTGACCTTTAATTCATATATGTAAATATATATTAATTTTATTGGACGATTTTTAGGTCGTTATACTAGTTTTTAAATAATTTTAAAACTCGCTAATTTGCAGTGTTTGAAAATTACAATTTTATAATTTGTGGTATCACTCTTCACTAATATTCCTGTAGATATGGTGGTGAGGGAGATAGCGGGATCGTGGGACAGGATTGCAGATCACTGTAGTTTAACCTGTAACGATTTTTGTAATTTGGTCAGATTTGTTTTTTCATTCACATACCTTAAATCTAAAGATAATATTACAAGCAGCTTGTTGGGTAGGGTACGGGGAGCTGTCTGTCCCCTATTGCATCGCAATATGTGATGGACGGTCTGCTCTCGGTAACTGTCCCAAGGCTGAGTTTTAGACTACCGTTTCTGAAGAAATATGTCGATGACATTGTCACTGTTATTCCTGTAGACAAAGGTGAGGAAGCGCTCTCGGTTTTTAACTCATACGAGCCCAACCTTCAGTTCACAATTGAAACTGAAGAAGACGGTACTTCACCATTTCTTGACATGAGGGTGGTACATACCCAGAATGAAGTATTAATAACAGATTGGTACCAAAAACCAATGGCATCTAATAGATACCTACATTACCATTCATATCACCCCATGAAAATGAAAATCAATATTATAAAGGGCCTGAGGATGAGGATTGAGAGGGTTTCACATAAGTCTTTCAGACACACGAATTTATTGAGGTTCAGAGACATATTGCTGAAGAATGGATACCCGTTTCATTTGATTAATGAATTGTTGTTCAGCACAAGCCTTAATGTGGCCACACCACCTATCCCCCTGCCACTACAAGTGCAGTCGCACCTAACAGGGATGCTTCATTACTTCACAATGATAACATACAATTTGCGATCCTTCCATACATTTCGCATTTAACTCCGAGAATTCAATCTATAGTTAAGCAGTATGTGCCAGCTTTGTTTGTTGCAAACCGCAATTTACTAAATATAAAATCAATTTTCCCTAGGATAAAGGCTTCAATCGACCCATTGCAACAATATGATGTTGTTTATAGACTGTCTTGTTCATCCTGTCATTTAACTTACATTGGTCGGACTAATAGAAATTTAAAATCACGGATCACGTCGCATAAGAGCGACTGCAGGAGTTCAACAAAGAACAATTGCTGTGCGGTAGCAGAACATGTTAAACGCACAAAACATAACATTGACTTCGATAATCCTACAATTCTCACTGTTGAACATGACCAAAAGAAACGCCTTTTTTTGGAAATGGTACATATAAGTAGGGAGGAACACCCTCTTAATAGACACACAGATATAAATAATCTCAGTAAAATTTATTCCTATTTATTGCAATTGCATCAAAACAATAATGTAGTCTTAGACACGTAGTAACTGACCTAAACTACTTCTACCTGTTTATCTTTTCATAGTTTCGATTTACATAACATAATACATGCTTATATTTTTCATTTTAATTATTCATTACTGAAAGCATAAGAATGAGATTTTTCTTGCAGTTTTGAGTCATTAGACACTGTATGACTTGACAGTTGGTATCGGTCAATGGCACGTACGAGGGGATTCATTTTCCTGAAGTTGCCACAATTTTCATTTCGAAAGCATTACTATGACCTTCGGGGTGGTTGACCGTTATCACTGTTCATTTTACTTTTAACATGTGCACATGCACATAAATGTTAATCAGCTGCTTTACATCAATCAGCTGTTTTACATCAATCATCCAACTTAACCATCAAATAATTTTAAAATGTCTATTTTTGTTTTCATGTAACTAACGACTATTTTAATTAAGTATGATTTTTAATGACTGTTTTTAAATAATTTTTTAAAGTGTTGTGAGTTGTCCATATTGGTTGTATTCAATGAAATGCAATGAGATGTTGACTTCTTTGTGACTTAATTAGATTGGTATGTAAAAATCTTTGAATATAATGTACATTTTTTAACAATCATATAATTGTACCAGGTCCAGAAGAAGATTAAATAAATCAATCGAAAGCTCGACCAAAACTGTAAAGAGTTATCTTATTTAGCCCTTCCGACTGCTACACCCATTAATTCCACGTTTACTATATACATATTACCAGAAAACCCAGTAAATTTTATTCCAATTGTTTTATTGACAATATCCCAATCAACCGAAAAACGCATGTCACTGATCTCATTGTTACTTTTAATGAAAAGCTTACCTTCGTTGATCATGTTATCCTCGTCACTATGACAATATTTCGAGCATTGGGTTATCTTCAGCTGTGAAAATTTTGGCAACATTGCAACACTCAAATCTCGTTTTTATGCGATGATTGTTAGCAAATTGGATTATGCAGCAGTCGTGTGGTATCCTGTATATGTTTGCAATTAAATTTCTAAGATATTGTTGTTGTAGATGTAATGGAACGTACCCTTCTTGAGGATTGGGCTATAAGTTGCTCTTAGATCAACATGGAGTTCATTCACTAGAAGCAAGATGACATGTAATTAGTTCAAACTGTATAAAATACGTCATTCTTTTTGAGATAGACTCTCCTGATTTCCTTACAGAAGTTAATTTTCGACTACCTTGTCCAAGCTCATGAGTGAATGAAGCGCTTCTATTTCCATTTAATAGAAACAATATATGAGGGTTCTTATGTTGCAAGAGTTTTGATAACTTTGCTCTAGGCCTTTTTCATTAGTTGCTTCTTTTTATGTTTTCCTATATTTTGTTAATTGGCGAATTTTTTCTGAATTGTGGAATGTTATTTTGTTCATATTGTGTGTATTGGAGTGCATAGTGTTATGTTTGCATTACATGTTGTATTTGTTATTAAAAATGTACATAAATAAAATAATAGGTTAATTAATGGGTATTGATAATGTATTCATGATTATAGTATATTTTTTAAACTGTAAACATTACACGTGCACCTACATATATATACAATTACGAAATCCATTTTCATTAATGTGATGTATATTAGATATGCAATTAAGATGTAAGAAAAGCCTTGAAAGTCGGTCGTAATATCACGATCATAAATACTTTGATAGTGAAGACTATAAAAAAATATGAGATGTTGATGACAGGAAAACTTTAAATATTGTGAATAATTTCGAATAAAAATTAAAAAAGTTATATGATTAATTCGTGTTATTTAATTTATTGTATAATATGAAAAAAGAAATGTTAAGGAAGAATAAAAGGACAAGATAAAGATTAGTACAGAATAGAAGTCCGGATTAATTAAAAATCAAAGAAAGAATTCCGGATTGCATGGGATTTAAAACACCTAGAAGGAAATTAGAAGAATAGAAGAAGATTTTGGATTAATAAAAAGAAGTGGGATTGAATAGAAAACTGAAAACAAGCACACACATAACATTTTACTATCACACTTTAAGGTTAGATACGTATCTTTAATATTATGTAATTGGGAACATTATTGTAAATTTTATTGTTAAATAATCGTAATCATAATCATAATATAGGGCTCATCTAAATGTTTATATTTCATCCTTTTACATTAAGAACTTTAATAAATATTATTATTATTTTCGCTAATATCTTTCTTAATCTTCTTAAATCTGTGAGTAAAAGTGTTGTCATAATTATAATAGTAATAATATCTACTCCTCAACCACTGGCTCCAAGTACTGTGATATTCGCTAACAAAGAATTATTATCCTTTATCACGCATTTCTGGTGACGCTAATATTAATCTTCAAATACGACTAGGTAAGGCATGTGGTTTTTATGTGTTGGGTTTTTAGGTAATTACTTAAGTATATTTTGTTTTTGCAATAGCAAGCATCAACATATATAAATGAAAATTTAGGATATCATGTTTTATATACATGCAAATACTGTTTCCTAATTTTGTTATTGTTATTGTAAGTAATAGTTCTAATTTCGTTGACATACATACAAATGTATCAATAAATAAGTTTAATTTATCTTTCTCAAGATAAAATTGTCTTCTGTTTTAATTAAAACACTATAAAACAAACGTCTTCAATTAATCGTTCACAGAAGATAAACACATCAAAAGAAGTGCTATTTTTCTGTGATCAGTTCATTAGTAAACAATATTGTAAATTGAAAATAACTAATAAATAAAAGGAACTTAATTACTTACACGCTCATTAAACGAGTAATACGACATAATAGTGAATTGTTGAGTAGTACGCATTGTCGCGAAGAAAGTTCAGAAAACAAATCGCTTCCAACTTACAGATAAATCGGTAATGGAAATAAAAAAGCGAAGAAATAATATATTATTTTTGTTCTTCTTTTCTTTTTAGACGCACGAATGTCATCTTAATTGCTCGGTCGATAACCGAAGAACGCGGGACAATTTAAAGCTTCTCCTATCTACACAAATTAAATTTAATTAAAATCATTCACATTTCAAGTCAGTCGGCAACACTTTATGCAATGGCATAGCGCCCATGCAACACACATAAGAGGTTGTAACAAGAAGTTTTACAGTATTTTATTGTTCATTTTATTAATTTTTTTTTTCGCAATAATCTTTACCAAGAATTTAATAATTCACAAATTATTTTAAATTTCAATACAAATAATAAGTCTGTTTTGATATCAGAAAATTACGTTCATTAATTAAAATAATTATTGTGTAAAATGAATAATATATTACATTGACAATTCTCTCTACATTCCTTAGCCTTTTCATTCATTACAAAAGTAAACAGAAAAGGGCTTTAAACTTCCCTCTATCTGGCTTCTATTATTATTAATAATAATAATAACAATAATACAATAACTTGAAGACTATATAAATGGTGATAACAACACAAAAAATTAAATTATAAGAAAAATTCAAGTATAAATGACAAAATAAAGCTAAGCAAAAATCTCAAAATTATATTAGATGTTGAAATTCATCGTAGAAAAATGTAAAGGAGCTATAAATAAAATCTGATTTCATGCCGTGTAATGCATGATTAAGTTGTTAGAACTAGATGAAGAGGCAGTACAAAAATGATGGTTCTTGAGAATAAGTCAATCGCATCCAGCATGTAGAAAATTAAGTTATCCATAAAAGTGTCACTGATGTCTGTTACTGTTCGACAACCATTTCCAAAACCTGTATTGCATTTGTTTTATTATGTCGGAAAATTGATGGTATATCCGAAACTAGACTTCAGATGCGTACTGTAATTTGCTGACAACGAGCGCAGAAAATAAGGAAAATATTGCTCTTAGTAAAACTACTACAAGTACAAATAACAAAGCCAAGTGTTTTATACTCTCAAAGTGTAAGAATTGATAATTATATTTTCAGCAAATATTAATGTCTATCGAAAAAAAAACTCTGGGTCCTTGACGGATGACCGACTAGATATAGATATGTTGCCAGTGTGATATATTAAATGAATAAAGTTTAATTATCTAGTGTAAGTAACAGAACGGCATTAATATATAGATTTTCAATATATTCAGATAAAGTTTATTCTTCATGCACCAGTCAAAAATCAGCTTTAAATTCTGCAGATATCAGAAGAAGTAAGTATGATAAAGTTTTAAGTATGATGTATTGCTTCTTCACGGTCGATGTTTGGGTTATGCTCCAATGGATAATTAGGTAGCGAAACAGGTACGTTGTCAATTACATGATTCCGCACAAAAACATTAGAGAAAACCAATGCAATATTCTGGTGATGAATAATTCATCACCAGAATCTTGACACACTGTTATTTCCCCTTACCACATAGGGTAAAGGCACATAAGAGTACGCAGCGTATAAGAGTACGCATTGCATTTTACAAATTATACAACAATATATCACCATCTATGAATGCATGTGAGAAATCCTCAAACATATGTCTGTAACAAGACAAATGCATTTTGAAGTATTGCGCATACAGTCGTTGCAGCAAGCAAAACATATTTTTGTGTATTGTGGATGTATGTTTGGGCCAGTGTGATTTAAGGAATAAATTTGTTATTTGCGGTACTAAGAAGCTTCTCAGTGCTTCATAGTATAATATAAAGTATTAGGTAAGTAATAAAGCCCATTATTTTAAGTGTTTATGTTGTAATAAGTAATCGTAACCTATTTTTCTTAATTCAAACCAATCGTACAAGAGTACGCACTTAAAAGTTTACAAGAGTACGCGCTGCGTGCTCTTGTAAACTATATTTATAAAAATGTAATAATTCCTTTTTTCTCATTGAGTAGGACCTACCAATAATAAAACAACTTTATTAGCCTTTGTAATTTTCAGGAATAGAAAAAATGAGTTCTTATAAAAGAAAAAGCCATAGGAAGCTTGTATTTACTGAACAGCTTATGGCGGAGATTAGGGATAAAATTAGTAACGGCCAGAGTAAACGAAGCATTTCACGAGAATTGAATATTCCAGAACCAACATTACGCAAAAGATTAAAAATTGGCACTGTTCCAGTATCACTTGGACGAATCAAATGTATTTTTAGTGAACAACAGGAAAATGAACTAGCAATGTATGTGCAAGAAATGGATTGCCGATTTTACGGATTAACCATGGAAGACTTAAGCAGTATTGCTTTTGAATTCGCCAAAGCTAATGACGTACAGCATAATTTTAATGCTGAAAAAAGGGTTGCTGGCAAAACTTGGATACGATGTTTCTGTCAGAGACAAAAAATCACATTACGGCAACCAGAGAAGTGTTCACTTGGCAGGATGATAGGCTTCAACAGATCCCAGGTTGATTTGTTTTTTAAAAACTTGCGAGATATGTACGAAAAATACAAGTTTTCAAGTAATTTCATATACAACATGGACGAGACAGGCATATCTACAGTCCCCAACAAGCTGCCCAAGGTGTTTACAAAAAAAGGAAAAAAATGCGTGGGAAAAGTTGCTAGCGGCGAAAGAGGTCAACTGGTTACTGCAGTATGCTGCATGAGTGCTGGTGGGGTATATGTTCCTCCAGCATTCATATTTCCTCGCAAAAGAATGAAAGAAGAGCTGTATACAGAGGCGCCTTCAGGAACTTTACCACTAATTTCTGAAACAGGCTTTATAAATTCTGAGTTATTTCTTGAATGGATGAAGCATTTCCAAAAACATGTTAAAGCTTCCAAAGATGCTCCTGTTTTATTGGTATTAGATAATCATTCATCTCACCGAAGCCTTAATGTTATCAAATACTGTCGTGAGAATTCCATTCATCTTTTATCGATCCCGCCGCATGCCAGTCATAAAATGCAACCATTAGATAAAGGATATTTTGGCCCATTAAAAACTGCATACAACCAAGCAACTGACCATTGGTTAGTTACCAATCCTGGTAAAGCTATTACTCAAAAGCAAGTTGCTGGTTTATTTAAAACGGCATATTATAAAGTATCCAATCTCGACAAAGCAGTGCGGGCATTTGAAGCTACAGGAATCTGGCCTTACAATCCCGATCATTTTAGTGAAGAAGATTTTGCTCCTTCACTTGTAACTGACAGACCTTATAATCCATGTGAAGAAGTTCCTGAAGCTATAGAACTTGCTGGCGTTGCCATGGAATTAGATGAGATAGCTGAGGAGACTGAAGTCTTTGAAATTGATTTTAATGCGTCCACGGGATTGCCTGTAAATCTTGAACATGCAGAACAAATAATGACTTCAATTTTAAAGGACACTAATGCTCCAGAGACAGATAATCTAAATAATTTTAAAATATATTTGGATGTCGAAAACGCTATGAAACCGGGACCTTCATCGACCGAAGACGAAGAGAACAATCGTGAAAATATTCTAGATTCTTATGATAATAACCAAACCGCTGAATCGAAGCAAAATAAAGTTCCTGTAAAACCAGAAGATCTACGACCATATCCAAAATGTAGTCAAACGAAGTCAACCAGAAAACGTCGAAGTCAGAAATCAGAGATATTAACTAGCACACCGTTAAAGGATGAACTAGAAGCAAAGCAATCCGAATTGACAAAAAAGGTGAAAAAAAAAATTGGTTTAGGGAATTCAGCAAAGCCTGCAGCTAAAATCACCAAGCAAACAAAAACAGTAAAAGCATGTACATCAAAAATAAATACAAACGTCAAAGAAAGAAACAGCAGGACGAAGCCATCAAAGGCCGAAGAATGTAAAAGAAATAAAAATGAAACAGAAGAAATATTATGTCCATCTTGTGATGCATTGTATACAGATCCACCATCTGAGGACTGGATACAGTGTTCTAAGTGTAATAAGTGGTGGCATGAGAAATGCACTTCTTATGAAGCAGGAAATTTCATATGCGAACTATGTTAATCTAATATCGCGTACTCTTATAATAACTTCTGCGTACTCTTATAACGACGTCTTACAAGAGCACGCAATTGTAAAAATTTTGAAAACTATTTTTGTTTTAATTGTAATAACACTAAATTGTCTTAAGTATTAATAAATTCTTCCAAAATTAACGCAGGCTTTCATTGGTTTCAAAGATTTTGTTGTTTTCAGTTTAATAGAAGAAATACACAAGAAAGTTCACTAAGTGCGTACTCTTGTACGTCATTACCCTATCAGGTGCAGCAATATATACTTTTAATATTTTTACCTCGTAAAGTATAGTGAAGTGGGGTAAGTGTGTATTCGGGGTAAGTGTGTAGTTGACCATTTTTCTATGTTTAAGAAGGTGCATATGTGCCTCCACCTTTCAAAACAAGTGCGTAACTCTTTTATCTTTTTCGTCCATAAAGAAGGAAACTGTATTGCGAGTGTTTCATGGTTTCGGTTGGTACGATAGAAAAAGTTCATGCTGTTATTCGTGATCAGGGAGTGTGTAATAAAAAGTTTATAAAGTTTATATTTATAGATGGATTTTTTTCTACCAAAAAGCAATCAAAAGAAGAACGACTGTAGTTTTACATACTTACCCCATTCCAATATAGTATTATGCCTAATATAAAATATATTGTCCTTACACACTTGCCCTCTATTTGGGTAAGTGTGTAGTAGACTGTTTCTAAAATAAAAAAAATACAAAAAATAAAAAATATTTGAAATTAGTTATTTGATCTTTTGCAGACTTGTTAGTAACTTTACAAGCTTGATTCTGTCAAAACAGGAGATTAAACAATTTAATATATTCTAGATTAAAACATAGTCTATTTTAACTAACAAATTTTTAGTACACCCTTACCCCACTTCACTATATAAGTAAAATATAAGCAACAGCCTGTTTTTAGAAGTATCAAGGAGCTTACTTAATATTTAAAGTTTAGCTTGTATTGTATAATATACGTTATATTTGTGACTGCAACTATATGCGAATTTTATCTTAATATAATTTGAATTAGGTGTAACAGGATAAATGCGGAAGAATGGTAAACGACTGTTGAGTCAGGGAATACATTTGTGCGTTCTTGGAAACAGATGGGCTTGAAATGTTTAAAATCGTTTCTATCCGCTTTGGCTTATTATCCGGGTCCTCTTTTAAAATTATGTACTATCTGTTTCTCGTTTCCGAAGTGTGTTACTCGATTCTGGTTATATAATTACATAATATACGGTTTCATTTCTACAGTCGTGTTGAAACCTAGATACGAAGATACAGCCGGATTTGGTATAGTATATAGGAATCTTTGAAATTCTTTTTGTGATATAACTTAATCACTTTCATATGTAAATAATAAATGAGCGATTTTGGAAGAATTGAATCTAAAGCTACTGTGCGGATATACTTTATCTTCGTTCAAATTTTATAGAATTACTTCAAAATGTGTAATTAATACTTAGACACGAAAGCTAGTAACAATAGTAATAGTAAAAGCTAAATGTATTACGTATTGTAAAACTATTAACCGAAATCCATTCGAATATAATCTTAATTTGTATGTGTAATGTATATTTTAAAAAGGTGTATAAAACGCATTGACCATCAGGTAGTTCCTTAAAACTCTGTTAGTAGAAAGGTAGTTCATAGATTCAAGCAGTTATTAATCATTTTCACACTTCAGTAATCTATCAATCTCTGCATCGTCTGCAATCTATGGTATAGTATTTCCAAAACAATTTTTATTGTGGTGTTGTAATTTTGCATGTTGTCATTTCTCTGAAGTTGTGTTTTATTTTTATATGCGTACGTACATGTGTAGCGATAGTAAGAGTATGTATTCATTCTATATATTTTTTCTCCTATCTTTAAAATGCTGTTTATCGTGTATGTTTCCCTGACAGTAAATGATCATATAAATACACCTTGACAAGCAGTGACTTCGTGCGCTTTAGTCACGCGGTGCACTTAGCAATGGGCTGAAGAATTAATAAAATCAATTGAAACGCAAGCAAATTGTTTTTAGCGCGATCAATCTTTTTTGATTATTTACTAGGCATGTTTCCATGACAGTAAGTGGTTCTTACTGTTTGTTGTACCTAACAAAACGGTAAGTAATAGTGACTTTTAAAAATTAGAGAATGAAGATGATATACGGACAGAAATTGTTTAGTTCATTTATTTGTT
Source organism: Amphimallon solstitiale (assembly GCA_963170755.1). NCBI lineage: Eukaryota > Metazoa > Arthropoda > Insecta > Coleoptera > Scarabaeidae > Amphimallon > Amphimallon solstitiale. The sequence goes on along the minus strand of OY720681.1, from coordinate 85,968,805 downwards.
GCTATTAAAATTAAAGCTGCAATTATGAATATACAATGGTAAAGAATTAATTTCACTGTTTCTTGTATTCGTAGAAACTGCTGCATAAGAAATAGTATCAGAAGACACTTGTTGTGCACCATCAGGAATACTGAAGGATGTCTCTAACGTATTACAATATTTTTTCTGCAAATTGTATTTTATTTTGAAGTGAATCTTCAACGTAACTCTCGGCTACACTAGAAGATTTCCATCCTCCATGCCGCTTCAATCCTAGAATATCCACCCCTTTGTTGGCCAACAATGTTGCTGATGTACGTCGTAATGAATGGCCGGTGTAGCTAGCTGGATTCGATAATTTTAAATATTCTGCAATTTTGGACGGCCATCTTCCAATTGTTTCTTTCCCCACTACTTGGTTTCTACATTTACCATTGTGGAAAGCCAGAAACAGACGTTCGGATTTAGCATTGCTTGGTCGAAGTTGAATAATGATTTTTTTCATTTTGGTTTACAAGAGTGAAGGTCCGTTCAATATTGGTCTTTGTTTGCGGAATTTTTACAATAATCAACTCACCACGATCTTCAACATCCTTCATAGTTATATTGTATAACTCTTCTCTTCTGCAAGCTCCTGACACTCCTAATATCATTGCCACCTTAATTTGAATATGCACCATTAACATACATTTTGAAAATAGGTATTTCTAATTTATCTACCTTATGAATAAGAAATGTTTGATCTGAAGCTTCAACTAAAAACCGGTTCATGTCTTTCCTAGTGAAAAGGCTTGCTTTTTTGGGTCTGTATCCTACGTTTTTCCTTTTCAAAAATGCAATAAGGGTCGTAAATTGCGAAATTTTAATCGCATCATGAAGAAAAATTGTTGATCTCAGCATTGAATATTCAGCCCATAAACTGCCAGGTGCCTTTAACTTCTCGCTTCTTTGTACAAAATAAGACAACATAATTTTTTCTTTCATACCGCTTATTTTCTTTGTTTCACACCATTGCTTGAAAGCTCGGTATGTATTTTCGTAACATTCCCGCGATTTTTCGGGTATTACGGCGGAACACCCGGCAGCCCATGCTTGTTCCAAGTCGCTATCAAAATTGTTTTCAATGTATGAGTCGGAATCGGTCATAATTCTTCTCTGATTTCAATTACTTCACGGAACACATATTGAAGTGACACGACGCTAATTGTAAAACAGAATGTTTGAAAAAACGGCATGGACACTGTTTTGTTTTTATAACAGCCTATTCCAATTAATTAATTATTGTCAAGTATGAAGTATGAAATGAATTGAAATTTAGTTTTGATCGCGCAAAAAACGTTATAAGCATGTCGAACGGTAAGGTTTACCGTTCTCAGACAATAATTGGAGTCGTCGCTTTACTCCTCCTCCAAACAATTGTCTTCGAACGGTAAACATCCCTTACCGTTCTCCATACTTAATATACTATAACACTTGTCATCAAATTGTAAAATTAACCTGACGCAGCGCGACGACAAACAAGTAATTTTGTATTATTTTGGTTATTTACTGGCGTAAAAAACGTATAGTATAAAGCTCGTTAGTCGCTCGTTTTACTTAACATTCGCTCCTCTACGCTTCGCTCGTGAGTAATAAAATCCGTGACTAAGATGACGAACTTAATATAAAAGAAGTTGGTATTGGCCACTGTTACATGACACACCATGTATAAAAAGTTTCTGTAGAAAAAAATGCACAACTGAAAATACCAATCGACGTGTCCGAGCGTTTTTAAGAACACGCCTCCATTTATTTATTATCAATTTTATTCCATTTGACTGATACACAGTGTATACACTCTGTATCAGTCAAATGGAGTAAATTGACCGATACAGAGTGTTTACACGTGTGTGTGTGTGTGTGTGTGTGTGTGTGTGTGTGTGTGTGACCACGATAGCGGTCAAACCGCTGTAGATATCAATTCCAAATTTTGTATTTACGTCTAGAATCTTCGTCTTGAGATCACTTTAGTTTTTCAGTAAAATTGATAGATCGGAAGTAGCAGTTTACTTCAGTGTAAAAATCGAATTTTGCCAATATTTCGTCAACTACTAAGTTTAAACAAATTTATAAAGAATTCATATCCAATTAAAATTAAAATTGAGAACAATATTATTTTAAAAGTTTTTCGAAATTCCTACCGGAAGTAGGTCTTTTACGCATATCGAAAATAAGTTTTTTGCGAATATTGCGCAAGACATGCTTTCTAGACAGGTACGTTACGGGTATAAAAGTATTTAGAACATAATTTTCAATATCTTTTGTATAAAAAAAAATTCAAAATTCAGGCCGGAAATACCACCTTCACTTTTATCGATTAGCGATTTTTTGCTAATATATCGTAAATTATGCGTTCTATGTATATTTATCAAGAGTACAAAAGTATTCATTGCTAGATTGGTAATATTTTTTGTATGAATGAAATTTCAAAATTCGGACCGGAAGTAACACTTTTACTCTTAGGAAGTAGCACTTTTTTTCGAATATTTTGCAAAGTATGTATTCTATAGCGATTTATTAAGAGACTAGAAGTATGTAGAATGGGATTTTAAATAATTTTTGTGTAAAAAAATTCATAAAATTGTATAGTTTGAAACGCTTATACGTATAAGAAAGTCGTGTGGTGGCTACACCTCATTTTTTTATTATTGGTTGTGTGATTTACTTTTCTTTTATTTTACTGCATACAATTGTGTCAATAAAAACTATTATTATTATTGTATATGATCTTTCAGTAAAAGTATCTAGCTTTATTCATCTTACAGAAATTTGCAATTTGAAAGTGTAATATTATATACTATTAGAATGTGATTGATTACCCAGCATAAAACTCTAGATACTAACTCTTCTTTTTCAACAAACTATTCCTAAATTTATAATACGCACCTCGTAAGGCTTTCGCTCACTCCAAACATTTTGGCACAGACTTTATGTATTCTTCCACTCTTTAATAGACTATGGATCCTCTTCTCTGACGAATCACAGTGGATTGCTATTTCAGAAAATACTCAAATCTGGACAATTAATCAGATATGCAAATTTTGAATATTGGTTTTACATTCAATGACTTAATTCAGATCTTTTTGCACTTTTCATATCTTCTTCATGGACAAATTATACTATTATAAAATAACGGGAGTGTTTACAACTATATGGAATAATATTTAGTCAATAAATAACAACATAATGAATAAATAATCTTCCTGTTCAACATCAGTATATTTAATTAGCCAAATTTTGTAAAAGAAAACTTTACCTGAATGTAACTTGAATACACAGCAACTATTGGACAAACATTCCCTGTGCCAATTCAGGGAGCAAAATTTGCTTTCATGTAAGCGTATACAAGTATTTTTCGTGTAAATGAAAGGACCTATGCTAGCCAACCCAAGCCTCTTATTTGTTATTTATATAAACTCGGTGATAAATTTTTCTGCCAATAAATACTGCCTAAATGCTGATGACACATCTTTTGTAGTTACAGATAAAACTAAAGACGGAACAGCAAGCAAAGTCGAAATTGGAATAATGAAAGTAGAAAATCGGATCGCTTTGAGTGAACTGAAACTTAACGGTGGATAAGACACGACGCTTAGATTTTTGTTTAAATTTCAAAGAGCACGTGGATAGTATGTGCGGTTGGCATGTATATCTAAATGAATTAGCAAACAAATTATTATCCGTTGTTTAAAACATTAGTAAAATTAATAATATTGCAAACCTTCAGAGTGTGTCTGCTTATAGCTTGCACTCTTAAAGAATGGCTTAAGGGGCTGAACGGATTTTTCTCTTTCAAAAACGAGCAGTAATCTAAACGGAGAACAAACATTTAAGCAAGCATTTATGAAGAAAATAGTATATTATATATACACTGTGTACCAGCTCAATGGAATGCATTCGAAAAAAAATAATGGGGGCTTGTTCGATAAACGCTCGGACACGTCGATTGGTATTTTTAGTTGCGCATTTTTTTCATTTAACAGTGGATAATACCCACTTTCTTATTTTAAATGCAACAGAGTGTTATATTATTCCCTTTTTGGATTTTTCAGAAAATTCTAAACATATTTCATCTACAATTTCCTATATCTATCTTCAACTCTTTCGGAAATATTAAGTATTTTCAGATTTATTGTAAAAGTTAACATTAAAGAAAGAAAATTATCTGATTACAGAATTTCGCAACAACACATTCAAAAACTAAAAAGTAATCTGGTTATTTCTTGATAATGTAAAAAAAAACATTAATATCCACGTAGGAGATGTTCAATATGCTCGCCGTGAACGTCTTGGCAACATCCTCATATTAAATATCTCTTCTAACATTACTCAACCTCTCAGGCGTGTCCGATCTATTCGCAAGCGTTATTCGTCTTCTTAAGTCAGCTAAGTCGATGGGTTTAGTTTTGTATACAATGCTTTTGACATATCCCCATAAGAAGAAGTCTAATGACGTCAGATCAGGGGATCGCGCTGGCCATTCAATCGATTCTCGCCTCCCTATCCATTGATCTGAAAATATTCGGTTGAGGTAGTGCCGGACATTGATTTGGTAATGGGGCGGTGCTCCATCTTGCTGAAAGCATATCATATTCGCTGGAACTTCTGTGTTTGCTGGATCAGGATATAAGTTTGTCAAAATTGGAACGACATATTTGGAGTAGTGCTAAATAATTATCGCCATTCAAATTGCCATTAATGAAAAAACACCAATAATATGATCTCCAACAATTCCTGCCGAAACAATAACCTTTACAGGGTATTGCGTATGTTCTTCTCTCATCCAGTGACGATTTTCCCTCGACAAATAGCGACAATTTTGACGTTCTTCTTCTTCTTCTTTATTGGTTGTTGCGTGTTAAGCCTAGGCTTTTTACACTTATTCTGAATATGAGGTATCTGATTGTTGGGGTTATTGTGCCGTATAGGCTGTGTTGCTGGTTATGTTTCCAGTGCTGTTGCTACCTCTTAGGGTTTCTGATGATATTGTTGTTAGGGCTGCTTTCAGTTTTGAAGTTTCTGTTGGATTTAATTCTTCTTGTTAAATAGTGCTACTATCTTTGCTGTTTGGCGGATAAAATCTGCTATTTGGATTTCAGTTGCATTTGTACTGTGTAACGTAATGAGCATGTTACCCAGCGTGAGTGCCAATTCTTCGTTTTCTGTATTTTTCTGTATGGGGGATGATTGTGTATCTGTGTTTGTCCTTTCTGTGGCCTGTTGTCGGCGTTGCGTCCATGGATTTTGGGTTGGAAGTGGTGCATCCACATATCTTGGTTTTATGCGGGATCTGTTAGGATTCTTCGGGCAGTTTATCCAAGCAGCCGTGTGGTTTCCTGCGCAGTTTGCGCATTTAGCTGGAGTTTCTTTTGTTTTGTCGCAGAGGTGGGTGGAATGCCCTTCTCCGCACTTCATGCAAGTGAATGGAATGTGGCAGTTTTCCTGGATGTGTCCATAACGCTGGCATTTATGACACTGGATAATGCGTGTTTTTCTCTTTAGCGATTCGACTGTTATTTGGATTCCGCAGCACTCTTTTAGTTTGTAGATATTCTTGAGTTCTTGGTTCAAGCTGACCAGAACTAGGGGCACAGGGCGGTTGCCCCTGCCCGTCATCCTGGTAACTCTGTGTGTTTGATATCCAATTGTAGCCAGATCTTCTTTGATTGCGTCGATTGTTAGTTCCACCGGAACTCCCCGTAGAACTACTTTCATTGGTTTTACATAGTTCAGTTTAAATGTATAAAAGTCGATGTTATTTGTCTGAAATACTTCTTGTAGTTTGTGGTAATCTGCCTCCGTCAATGGTTCAATTCTGTAACCCGAACGTACTAGTTTCGAATGGGTGATGTTTATGTTGTTCGCCGTGATTAAATGTCGCAGCTGCGGCCATTCGTTCGCAGCGGTAGCTATAATTGGTGTTATGCGTTGCTTGTTTGTGGTATTTTCTTGTTTTGTGCCATCAGTAGTTGATGGTTTTGCGGTAGATGTGCTGGTTTCTTCTGTATTTATTGTTGTGTCTTCTGTTTCCATGTTGTCGGTTTGTAATGGTTCGAAACGATTTTTTATTTCGATTTTATTGTTTGGATGGTCCGTTTTTGTTCTTTTCAGCGGGTTTTCGGGGTTGTAAACCCCTCGTTGTCCATTTTTTCTTTGGTTGGTAGACCCTGCACTAACAAATGTTTTAATTTCATTAGTGGAGCTGCCGATGGTGTTATTGGTAGCGGTGGTAGCTGCGGTGTCGGTGGAGTTATTATCTGTGATGATTGTTGGGGCGAAACAACGTTTACGCCCTTCAGTTTTTCGTGAAGAATTGCCGGTAGTACCGTCAACAACTCGTTCAATTCTCCTGCAGTGATGTTTGGAGGTATATGTGTGTCAATGAAACGTTTAGCCTTTGCTGCTGCGCTTTCTTCGTCGCCGTCGCTGTCGCTGTCGGATAGCATGCGTCGGATAGCATGTCGCAGTTATGTCTGTACTGTACCGAGGTTGCAGTCAGACTGAACATACAATTTTGACGATTAGCATGACCGTGAAGTGTAAAGGTGCACTCGTCAGAAAACAAAACATGTTCTAATTGGATCACATTGTTTTCTAACATTGCCATCACTTGTGCACAAAAATACGTTCTCCTATCAAAATAGTCTTCCATGAGCTCCTGTGTTGGTATCATTTTATAGGAATGTATTTTATTTTCTTTTAATGTTCGAATAATCGATGAATAGCTAACATCGAACATTTTGGCTGTTTGTCGACTAGAGTATATGGGTTTTCCTTAAACTCAAGTATAATATCAAATTTGTTATCATCATTTATTGCATTGGCAGCTGCCTTTTTTTTGCCTTACACGTCCAAGCTCGCGAAACTGCTTGTCTATTTTACTAATTGTCCCTTGAGATATAAGCGGCAAATTTGGAAATTTTTTATGAAATAAGCGAGCAACTTCCATTTGTGCTATCTCCATAAACAATCATCTGTAGAATTGTTATTTTGTGCATTTCTGTGAAATGAACCATTTTTCTGATATGCAGTTAATGAAATTCAAACGACTATAACACTGACAACTAAACTGTCATGCAAGCAGACAACAATTTGCTAAGGCCAAGCGTTTTAAACAATAGTATTTACAGTTTTTGTTTATTTTATATCGGTAAAAAGAAATGTTTTTTTGTTTACATTATCAAGAAATAAACAGATTAATTATTAGTTTTTGAGTGTGTTGTAGCGAATTTCTGTAATCAAATAATTTTCTTTCTTTAAGGGGATACTAAAGCTATCGAGAAAGCAAGATATCGAATTTATCAGTTTTTTTTACTATTGTTCAAGATAGAAATGTGAAATTTTCTGTACAACTCCAATATAGATATGAGTACACGGAAAGGTTGTCAGATTATGTAATTTTTTTGTCACAACCATCTATTTTTTTTTTATTCCAAATTAGAGTAAAATGTACGTGTGTTTCTCGGTCAAAATATGAAATAATTAAATGAAATTGATCAAAATGGATGTAATTCCCGTGTAGACCAATGTCTTCTTGTGAGATGTAGCTTTTTGAATTGCGGAAAAGACTTTAATTTGAGTAATTAAATTAAGAAATTCCGGAATGGTGCGCTACCGAATTATTTGTATTTTAGCAGCGCCTTCAGTTCTTACCTACTTCTTGGCCCCGCCTATGGGATTGTCCGAACTTTTTGCGGTAGTCTGGAGTATTTTATTTCATTTATTTTCTTCTCACTCCAATTATACCAAATCGACTTTAATATCCCCTTAATGTTAATTTTTGCAATAAATCTGAAAACACTTAATATTTCTGAAACAGTTGAAGATAGGTACAGGAAGTTTACATGAAATATGTCTAGAATTTTCTGAAGAATCCAAAAATTGAATAATATACAGGATGTTACATTTAAAATAAAAAAGTTGGTATTGGCCACTGTTACATGATACACAAAGTATAAAAAGTTTCTGTTGAAAAAAATGCACAACTAAAAATGTCAATCGACGTGTCCGAGCGTTTTTGCGAACATGCCTCCATTTATTTATTATCGATACAGAGTGTATTATACACTATGTATCAGTCAAATGGAATAAATTCGATAATAAATAAATGGAGGCATGTTTGCAAAAAACGCTCAGTTACGTCGATTGGTATTTTTAGCTGTGCATTTTTTGCAACGAGAATCGATTGAATGGCCAGCGCGATCCCCTGATCTGACGTCATAGACTTCTTCTTATGGGGATATGTCAAAAGGATTGTATACAAAACTAAACCCATCGACTTAGCTGACTTAAGAAGACGAATAATGCTTGCGAGTAGATCGGACACGCCTGAGAGGTTGAGTAACGTTAGAAGAAATTTCTATTTAATATTAGGATGTTGCCAAGACGTTCACGGCGAGCATATTGAACATCTCCTACGTGGACATTAATGTTTTTTTTTACATTATCAAGAAATAAACAGATTACTTTTTAGTTTTTGAATGTGTTGTTGCGAAATTCTGTAATCAAATAATTTTCTTTCTTTAATGTTAATTTTTGCAATAAATCTGAAAATACTTAATATTTTGTTGAAGTTGAAGATAGGTATAGGAAATTGTAGATGAAATATGTTTAGAATTTTCTGAAGAATCCAAAAATTAAATAATAATAATAATAATATAATAAATTTATTAATTCTGTGTAGTGCATAAAATGCGTAGAACACGTCAAAAAAAAATATAAAAACATAAAAAATATAAAAAAGTGTATAAACAATACAATAAAAGTATGTTAAAACATATTAAAATTTAAAATTATAAAAGTCGTTGATTGTATAAATCACATTCTCGGATAATATGCGATGGAACTGTTTCTTAAAAAGTTTCGGGGTTAAATTTCTGAGAGATAAAGGTAAGATGATTATACACTTTGATCATCTGTGAAGTAGCACCTTTTAACACTGAAGTCCTAGTAGTCTGAGGCAACACTAGCTGACAGTTTTTGCGACCGCGCGTGTTGTAGCTATGTTCAATTTTATAATTCATTAAAAGTTCATAGTTCTCCTTAGCGAAACAGGCGCACTCATATATATATATACCCGGCAGGGTAAGTATAGAAAAGTTCCTAAATGTATCTCTACATGAAGCGTTCCTTTTCAGGCGGAAAATACTCCGTATGCAAGATTTTTGAAGGACAAAAATTCGTGATGCATCCACCGAGTTCCCCCAGAAGATGATGCCATATCGGAGCCTCGAATGAACGTATGCATATTATGCCGATAGGCTGGCGTGCACATCAACGTATTGAGACACAACTCGTAGAGCATAGTTGAAGGACGATACCTTAGATGCCAAACAGGAGACGTGTGATTTCCAATTAAGCTGTGAGTCCACTTCCAACCCTAAGAAAGTTGCTTTTTCCATCCCAGTAAGTATAGTGTTGTTATATGTTATTTCTGTTGTTTGTTTAAAATGGCTGAAAAGTACAATTGATGTTTTCTGCATATTAAGTGACATACTGTTTGTTTTGAACCATTCTTCAAAACTGGATAGAGTTAGTTGGATATCTCTTTGCAAGTCTACGTTATTTTTTATTATTACGGATGTGTCATCCGCATAGAGTATGGTACTGTGTTTCACTAGAGTAGGAAGTTCGTTAACATACAAAAGGAATAAGAGCGGGCCGAGTATTGAGCCTTGTGGTATTCCACGTTCAATGTCCCGCCAATCTGAATAGATGATGTTGCCTTCTCCATCCACAGAGGATATCCTTTGTTTACGACCTGTCAGATAGGATTTAATCAATTTCAAACACGTTCCGCGTATACCCATAAATTGCAGTTTCTTGTAGAGCTTTCCGTAATTTACGCTGTCGAAAGCTTTCGAAATATATAGAGTGTTGCATTTAAAATAAAAAAAGTTGGTATTAGCCACTGTTAAATGAAAAAAATGCATAACTAAAAACTAAAAATACCAGTTGACGTGTCCAAACGTTTTTTCGAACAAGCCCCCATTATTTTCTTTTTCGAATTCATTCCATTGAGCTGGTACACAGTGTATAATATACTATTTTCTTGATAAATGCTTGCTTAAATGTTTGTTCTTCGTTTATATTACACATATCTTTACTGCTCGTTTTTGAAAGAGAAAAATCCGTTCAGCCCCTTAAGCCATTCCTTAAAAGTACAAGCTATAAGCAGACACACTCTGGAGGTTTGCAATATTACGGAGAGGGTCCGAGATTATATGCGTGTACACTGCGTACCAGAGTGTACACGCATATAATCTCGGTCCCTAATATGGTACATCATGCAGTTGTTGAAATGTTCAATTTCAAGAATTGTAAAAATATTTCTTTGTGGTATGTTTCATATATGACTCACCATGCAATAAAGGGTTAATATTATGTTATTTTTATTTTTAAATTATATTCTTCATTTCATTTATAGAAGAAGCAATATAAAACTAAATCACTTAATAACTAATTAATCCCAAAAAATATGTTCATATAGTAAAACAAATGCATATGACAACATAACACCTGTCAGTAATAAAAAATTAAAACCCCTAGGTTATACGTATTTGTAAGAAATCCTCATCACTGTTTAATATTTCTTCGATTAACGATGTCCATAATCAATAGTTAGCGCTAAGCGGTGTTAGAAAAACGAACATTTGTACTAACCGGTATTTTAATCAATAGTTACACTATCCGGCATTTTAATTGGAGTTGAAAAAACATTACACTATAAAAAGTTAAAGATCTTTGACCTAAGTATTTTGTTTTTGAGGTGATGCCGTTTATTATTATTATTATTTACTATATGAATAACTCATTATTTAAATTAATGTTACATTTAAAATTAAATTTCCTTGGTATAGTTGTTTGTGCAGATTCTATTGCGAAACTATTTATTAAAGGAATCTTTGAATTGTTTGATCAATCTGACCCCGAATTTTTAATTTCGGACTTATGCAAGCATTGCTTGATTTATTTCTAATGAATTCTAATAAGTCACGATATGGAATCAAGGTCGTTGCTCTATGTGGCATTCACCTTATGATGATTAGTGCCAATAATATTGTGTAGAATTTTTAGTGTTGGTGTAAATAATTATTGTGTATTTAATGTGTTGGAAAACAATAAGCACAATACTATTGGAGAGATAGCGAAAGTATTGTTTTGTTAGTGTAAGAATGTCACTCAGGCAGTTAATTTGATTTATCACCTATCACCTGTAAAATTTAACACTTCAGGAAGTTGTAAAATTAATTCAATTCTATTTTACTGATTAGTTTATGTTTATGTTTTAATAAGTAAAGATGGTATGTACAAGTTCATATACGCACATACATATGCATGTATGTATATTTATGCACATAACTGTTAATAGTGTATTTTTTAATGTCGGTGTTACAACCGAGTGATAATTCTTAGACGAAACGCAATAAATTAGTTTGTATGATGATTGAACAGATGTGCTTCTGTTTCTCGTGACGTTTGTGAATATGTCTATTGTTAATTACTAATGCACATAGGTGTATGTTGTACATGTGTGGTGCGTCTGTGCGCGCGTTTGTATCTTACCGGTATGACCATAAAATTTCGAAATCTTTGCTAAAGAAGTAAAACCAAGCATTCCGATCACACAGTCTTAAAAAAAAATTTTTTAGTGCCTAGGACTAGAACTGATTTTAGACATATTTGCCGCACTAAATCTAAATATGAAATCAGTTTTTCCCTATCTGCTCTATTTTTCAAATCAATGTTTTTTTAACGTGCATTCTACACGAAATGTGCAGTTCTAAATCATATATACAAGGACTGCTTTCTGTATATTTGCCGAATTGTCAGTCTGCCGTCCAGTTAGTTGCAGAAAAATCTACTAGATGGAGTAGGGGCAGAACGGCTATGATGGCACCCTGGCTATGATGGCACATGACAATTTTCTATGATATCTCGATTGCTATGGTTGCAAAGTAGGCAGTCATCAATACATTAGTGTGGTAGCGTCCTATCTGTGTATTTACAGCTAAATTACTAGTGTGTTTCTGGTACAATATACCAAATTTAACTTAGCAGGTATGTAAAATTTTTATTATGGTTTTACTAAACTGCTTTTTTTTTGGATTCAATTAGTAGAAACATACAAATTGTATTGATTGAAATATAAATGCACATTATAACTTCAAATTAAGACCGTTAGTTAGTTCGTACGTTACAATATACTTGCCTCACATTCCCACAAAGCCGTGTCTTACACTTCGGGCATGATGGCATACGTTTACTATATCTATGATGGCATCATACCAATGTGCAGATGTTGTTTATAAGTACATTAATGTTTTAATGTTCATAGAAATTCATTATTTTCTATTTCTTATAGCATAAACACCATGAATAACAAGCAAGAAAAATCTTCCAAACGCCAGCAATGGTCAGCTGATAATTTGCGAGAAGCTATAGATGCTATAAATTCGAAATATATGGGATCGAAACTCGCTTCGAAGACATTTAATGTTCCAACAAGAACACTTCGGCGAAGGGTTTCGGATAGTAATAAGATGCTAAAAGGTAATGATGTAGGATTTTTGGGAGGTAGATAACTATTTTTAATAAAGAAACAGAACAACAAATAGTTGACCATATAAAAATGTTAGAACTACGGTTCTTTGGATTAACGTGTACTGAAAATTAGCTTTTCAACTTGTTGAGAAGCTAAGTCTAAAACATAACTTTAATAGCACAAAGGAATTCGCTGGGTGGGACTGGCTTCGTAGCTTTATAAAGAGAAATCCTTCCATAAGTCTCCGAATTCCTGAAGCAAGCTCTCTTTCTTGCACGAGCTCAAGCATTCAATAGACCAAAATCAAAGCATATTTTGAAAATTCGACAAAAATAATTAAAAAATACAAATTTACGCCTGAACAAATTTTTAACATGGACGAACCTGGATTGTCCACTGTCCAATCTCGTTCTGAAAAAATTATCGCCTGCAAAGGAAAGAAGCAAGTGGGCTCATTAACTCCTGCTGAAAGAGGTCCGCATTTCACAGTAGTTTCGTTGTATGATTGCGATAGGAAATTTCATACCTCCTGGACTAATCTTGCCTAGGAAGAACATGAAAAGTGAATTAATAGCTAAGACTCCTACTGGTACAGTCGGCTTTCCTCAAGAAAATGGTTGGATGACTGGTGACATTTGTTTGCGATGGCTACAACACTTTGTCAAGCATATCAAGCCAGGTCCAGACAATAATGTGCGTCTATTATTGGATGGCCACAGTAGCCACAAAAATTTATCTGTATTGGAATATGCCAAAAAACATAATATTATATTATTCTGTTTCCCGCCTCATTGCACATATCGTGTGCAACCATTGGACATTACATTCTATGGTGCCCTTACGACATATTATAACCAAGCTGTTCGAAGATGGTTAAGTGCACATCCAGGGCGGGCAGTCATACATAAAGGTAGCCATGGAGGTGTTAAAACAAAGAATATTGAAAAAAACAAAAAAACTGAGAAAGTCCGCAAGAAAAAATATTAAAAGGGTTGAATTTGATGTTGCTAGTGATGAAAATCTGGATCCAAATGTACCACAATTTCAAAATGATTCTGATGATGAAAATCCTGCTTGCATTTATTGCAATCATTATAGAATATGTCTGAAAATAAATAAACGTGGATTAAATGCCAAGTCTGTGCTAAATGGTGCCATACTGAATGTGCTGGCGTTGACAGAAAAACAAAAACATTTACATGTGAGCTTTGTACATAATTCACATTACCTATTCTTTTTAATATTTTTATATTCTCTTTAGTATTTTTTATAATTATTACAAATTATATTAAATAAAAGATCTTTAATAAAACCTAACACTTAATAACCCCTAGGTAATTATTACAAAATTAATTTTTTTATCTATTGTAAATAATTAATATCCACATATGCCATCATTACATTATATAGGTATATGATGGCACACTTGGCAATAAAATCAAAATGTATATTTTAGAGGAATATATTATTTTGGAATAGCTTAGATTGGTTATTTATGAAACTAGTTCCTATTCTTTGAATTTTGCCATGGTTAAATATCTCTTGCGGTTTAAATGAACGTAGTTACGCATATTTATAAAAAAGGATGCCATCATAGCCGTACTTCCCCTAAGCATTGTCTGTCCGGTAACTGAAGTAAACTTCAAAGCTTCATCTGGAGTTGAGGCTAGTTTGTGAGTTCTTGTCTTGCAGGGTAGATAGATAAAAGTTGGCCTCGCGTGATATTTGTGTTTAGGAAAGAGTTGTTTTGAAAGTTAACCTAAAACGTACTGTACTGTACATTGATGTATTTGTGTTGTTGAATAAGTTTACGTAGAAGAAGTTGTGTAATTTATCCTGGTGTGTTTTGCTACATATGCCGAGAATACACGTCAAAAGGATACAAAGAAAATAGTAACTTTATAAAGAGAGCTTTTGTTGGATACTTTGGTGTCAGGCTTGGTGATCAAGATAAATCCTGGGCACCGTATTAGGTCTGTAACATTTTTACAGAACATTTAAGACAATGAACACTGGGAGAAGAAAAAGTCAGAAATTCAAATTTATTCATTCAAAAATGACAAAACAACCGTAGCAAGTAGACTTATCCTGATTTAGTTTCTGCAAGACGCTCTGTCTTCTAATATTAATGAAGGTGAAAGTGATTATGAAGGGATGTCACCAGAGATTTCAACCTGTCAAAACAAACTTCTGAATTACTGGCTTTCAAGTTGAACGACAAACATTTATTGGAACAAGGAACTAACATTACATGTTACCGTACAAGAGAAAAACATCCACTACCCTTCTTCTTTCATGAAGACAATTTTATATTTTGTCATGAAATTAGAGGAATCCTGGAAAAAAGTCGGCCTTTCTGAATATTTTCCAGTTGGTTGGCATCTATTTATTGACAGCTCAAAACGAAGTGTGAACTGTGTCCTTCTACACAATGGGCATATGGTTCAATACTAATTGCTCATTCAACAAAAATGAAAGAAGAATATAACACCATAGCCTTGCTCTTGCAGAAGATAAAGTATCATGAACATCAATGGATGATTTGTGTGGACTTAAAATGGTAAACGTTTTCCTTGGACAGCACAGTGGTCAAACCAAATGTTTGCTTCTTGTACATCGGGGAAGCAGAGACAAAACACACCACTGGGCTAGATACGAGTGGCCTAAGAGAGAAGATATCGACGTTGGGGAAAACAATGGCTTTAAAAATCCCCTAGTTGGACGAGAGAAAATCTGGATGATGATGACTGGTAAACGAGAGGCTTAACAGTTTCAAATTACTTTGGTGTAACATGAGCATAATGTGCAATATCTACACAGCCCATAGACCGCCTTCCTGAAAATTTAGGTGACACCAGTGAGGAACAAGGTGAAAGATTTCGCAAAGATGTTAAATCTATGGAGGATCGCTACCAAGGAAGATGGTAACGTAATGGATTGCAGATTACTGCTGGAGTTGGAGTGTTCCAAAATACATCCAAGAATATCACGGAAAGAAGCTTCCGAGGTGTTCAATGACTGGTTGGTTTCATCGATGACTTTTTTCTCTACCTTTGTATGTAATAATATTTGTATAATATAATAATAGTTATTTACGAACCAAGTGCGTGAAATCATATTTCGCGAATGAGTGACCAGTTTAAAGCGCGAGCCGAAAGGCGAGCGCTTTATGGACACGAATTCGCAAAATGTTTCACGCACGAAGTTTGTACAATATTTTTTGTACGAGAACTATAATAATAATACATATTGTTAAATACGTTATCGTTTATGACACACTACTAATCTCTTGATATTAATTAAAAAAAATTGAATTGGCAGTATTGATTATTTGAAGTGACATTTAATTTAAAATTATCAAATTCAAAAAATTCTATTTCATTTCCTTTTATTTTCATAGAAAAACAACGAACTGGGTAGCATATTATTAAGGTTAGGAATTTATGATTTTAAAATGTCACTAAATTAATCAAGTTCTAGGAAGTACCAACTTTACTTTTACGCACTCGTGTTTAAAGTGACTTTTTACGCACGCAAATCGAATTGTGAAATGACAGGTTTTGATAAGCGAGTACAAAATAAAAATTCCGTGTTTGGTTTTCTTATTTGATCCATGGATTTAACACGTATGTTTCACTAAAATGTAATATATTGAAATTTGAGCTCCACGGCTAAACTAATGCCATATTTGAATTCAGGGCATCAAGCTAATGTGTAAATGGCACCAAATACATCGGCATTAAGACAACAGTTGGCCTGTGTAATCAATCTATTCAAATAAATTTAAATTAATTTAAAATATATGTTAATGGCATACTACTTTAGTACACATTACATGTAACTTTGAATACATATTGTTATGCGGTTCACGTTAATGTAAATATTTGCAAATGTTAGTTTGTCTTTTTAAAAAAATACAAATATTTTTTAATAGGCTATATTTACAAGAGGAGGTTTTGTATTATTTACTCCGCCATGACGAAAACAAGTGACAATCGCAAATTTTTGCTGTTAAGTTGTTATGATATTTTGATATTTACCTACTGACCAAATTTTGTCCACATCCAAAAAGATTGTATCCTTAATTAACAAAAAAATAGCAAATTTCAGCTAGAACATAAACGTGTAACCAAATTCTTCGCGAGGGAAGGGAATAATAGTTTCAAGAATATTTTCCAAAGGATGATTGACGTGGAGTAGATGCGTCATCATATTTTGCGATCAAATTTTGGTCCAAACAATTTTGACGGAGTAGGAAATCAATTGAAGATGACCCAAGAGACGGAATGGCGGTTGATGAAAGAATCTACAAAAACATCGAGCATATCGAATTTCAATGATTCCCAATGATTTTAAAATTGCTTACTCCAAAACTAAAACTTAGCCGGCACCACATTTATAAAATAAATAAAATGATAACAGGTGATGAAACTTGGGTATACCACTACGATACGTCGACAGAACACAACTCTTTACAGTGAGTTTACAAGAAATCTCCACGGTCAAAAATGCTAGAACACAGAAATCAACAAGAAAACCAATGGCAACTGTATTTTGAGATATGGAAAAAATCATACTAATTAAATAAAGGCTCTACATACATCGTCAGGACAGGTATCTATACATACATAAAGACATAATATATAGATAAACTTACAAATTTAGTAAAATATATCATTTCTCACAATTTATTAGTACCTAGTGTTATTCTATAAGTGTAAATACTTTCCGTATTTTTTAAGTCTCTTAGCGGCATAGATATACGGATGTTAAAATATGTAATACTCTCTTCATCATTGAAGAATTGATCACTAAAATTCACCAATCGAGTACATCACTCCTAAATGTGAAATAAAACAAACAAATGTTTAAGATTTACACTGTATTTAAATTCATCGTCAACTTGTAGGGATTTATGGTGAAAATGTAATGATAAATGGAATGTTGCGAAAGTGGGTTAGATAATGATGGACGAACCAATATTCATGATGAAGCACGTGGTGGGCGGCGGCTTTCTGTTCAATGATGGTTTGATTGAAAAAGCGAATGAGAAAATTTGTGAAAACAGACACTTCACAATAAGAATGCTTAGTAATAAGTTTCCACAAATTTCAAAAACCATTGAGGTTGTGACAAATCGCTTAAATTATCGGAAATTATGTTCTCATTGTGTTTCGAAAATGCTTACGGATGTCCATAAAGGAAGCGACTTTACAGTGCTTTAACATCTCTTACCCGATACAGTGTTGAAGAAGATGAATTATTAAACAGTATTGTAACCGCTGATGAAACTTTGGTTTATCATAGCACTCCAGAATCAAAACAATGGTCGACGGAGTGGACGCACTCACATTCCCCCAAAAAACAAAAATTCAAAACAACGTTGCCCTCACGAAAAATCATGTGGCACTGTGTTCTGGGACAGACATTCTGCTTTTCGAGTTCCTTCCCAGAGGTGAACAAACAATGCGAAACCTTATTGAACATTTCGGTTGGGAATAGCTCGATTGCTCGCCGTACAGCCCCGATCTCGCACCTTCTGACTACCACATATTCTTAAACTTGAAGTGTTAATACTACGTTAATATTCTCTTTTGTTATTCTACAGATTTCTAGTGAAGATGGCAACTTAGTTGTCGAAATACGTATATAGATTTTTTATATTTGTTGTGGTAGGGGATTTTTTATTTGGCATTTTATTTCAGATTTTTAGCCATATTCTCCACACATTATTGGGCAACTATGTAGAAAAATAGTTTAAGAAATGCTGTTTCATGTATAAATAAATTTTGTTTTGAAGAAAATGTTTTTATGAGTTCTTTTCCAAAACGGTACTTGTTTTCCGGACATTCCTCGTATATTAAATATATTTTTACAAGTCTCTATCCGTCTTACTTTAAATATTGTCCTAATGCAGGATTTTTGAGGGATAGTAATACGTTGTACATTCACCGCATATTCTCAGAATATTATACCATACTAGTCTAGAATGAACGTTGGGATAATATAAGCTAATTGCAGCATCACTGCCTACATTCTATGCAACAACCTTCAACACATAACAACATCCATTCAATTTTGAAGTCAGAAGGCCCATGTAAGGCATCCAAAACAGCCGATCTTCAACCATCAAGCCCAAGAAAACACTCTTCTTAACATAGGCAAGCACTTCACCTTTATGTATAATGTTCGGAGTAATTGTGTTATTAATTTCCATATAACGAGATTTATTTAATTAAGTTTGAGATTATGTTGCATTACGTTTGTACGAGGGATCGTCTTAATGTTCGCGAAATGGATGGGTTCTATGGTAGCGGGAGAGCACTGGACTGACTCATTATTGGTATAGGTATAAAGTTTTAACATAATTTAAACTATCGTCGGCCAAGCAACTTAATCTGGAAGAAAGTGCGAAATATGGAGGAAATCGAGCATTGTGCCTTTAGGTAGGGAATACCTTGATGTTCCACGATGTCAACTGATAAAACCATTTTTAAAATTCTTCATGATCATATTGGCATGACTAAATACAGCGCAAGATGGGTGTCGAAAATGCTCATACCGCCTCAAAGACGATAGAGCGTGTGGGTTTTTGGACCTCTGTAATGAATCACCCACCTATAGTCCAGACCAGGTTCTTAGCGATTTTTACCGTGTTCCCTAAAAAAGAGCTGAGTGGGAAGACATTTACGAGCGATGAAGAAGTAATGAACGCAGTTTCGCCATATTTTTCAGGAAAAATTCCTTTTTTTTATGAAGACATACACAAGCTAATTGAAAGATCTTAAAAATGTATTAGGGTTCCAGGCGCATATATTATACAGAAATAACATCGTATTTTTATTTTCTCTTCTTTCCCCCATTGCACTCCCTCATATGTATTGAATATTGATAGGTATATAGGTTTCGGATTTTTGACAAAGCCTAAGTATATAGAGTTCAATGAGAGATGATGAAGGAAATGAACTAAGAACCACCGTATCTATTGTGAAGAGTTTCAACAAATTTTATTGAATCTCTTTAGTCTGATTTGATGAACATTTTGGATACTATTTCTCCGTCATCGTAGTATTTCGTATGGTTAGTGCATCTTCATTGTCAGAGTCGGAAGTTACTCGCAAATTAGAAAATTAAAGAATGCTAACATTATGGGTCAAGATAATAGATTATCTTTTCTTGCTTGTGATCTCACTCTCCTTTTAAATGTAGCACTTAAAACTTCTGTTTTCGCTGAGTGCTGGAAAGTAACTATATCTTTTCCAATTCTTGAAAAAAGGAGACAGCATTAGTCGAGAATTTTCGAATGATAGCTATTTTTAAAATGTTTTCGAAATGTGCCTTGTTCACAATTTCGATGCACATTCACCACATCCAATCTTGCAACATTAATTTAATTTAATAAGCTTCTAAAGCTTTTGATCGTATTGACCATGCCATACTGCTAAGGAAATTTAATACTATGGAAGTGGCTGTCATTGACTGTTATTTGCAGATATTGTATTTCCCCCCTAAAAGGGGGGGGGGTAGGCAGATTGTTTCCGCACATTTTATAACTTTCTCACACTTTCTATGAGTTTATCCATGATAAGGTTGCAAAGTATAAGGCATATAGATTTCCATGTTTTTACTTAGGCCCTTTTCTCTTTATGTTTTTGTCTTCGTTTTTGTTTTGGGGTCTTCAATTATAAGTATCTGTTTTAGTATGTTATTCTCCTGTAGTATTGTTGTCACGTCATCTAATTTCACTCGATCAAATTCTTTTTGGTTGACTTTTTTCTATATCACTTGATTAACAATTTCTTTGTTGTATTTAACAGTGTGATCCCTCTATGGTTTTCAAGGTTGTTTTGGTTTACTTTCTTAAATGTTGTACTTGTTTTTCATTCCAAGGGTACTTTTTTCTTCTGAGAATTATTTTAAAAGGCTTTGTTTTTTAACATTCTCATTACTTTTTGGATATCGTTTATTTTAATGTCCACTTTACTGTCCTTCCAGTTTATTGTTGGAGAATAGTGTGGGTTATATCTTTCTTCTTTGTATAATCTTTTAAAATATTATTTCCATTTTTTATTGTTAATTTGTCATAGTTTCTTTTAAGACCCGTACATATCCCGCTCCATATTTTTCGGGTATTTTTAGATTTCTTTCACTTACTTTATTTTAAGGTTACCTAGGTTTTTTCGTTTTACATAGTCTTCTGTCTTCTTGTGTTTGATCATTTTGCATTGAAGAAATATTTTTTTCTCTGTTATTTCTTTGACTTCTGTAGTATACCATTATTTTTTTTATTAGCATAATTTAACTTGCGTTTTCTAAAGATTCCTCTGCAGCTTCTAAGATATTGTTTTTTAATTTTATTCAATCTTCGTCTGCATTATCATTGCCTGTTATCGATACTGACTTTTTGGTGATTTTGCCCTTTAGTTTTCTTGCGTAAAAGATGTTTGTACCTCAATCTTCCAAGGTTTCTACATTGAGCTTCTTTTTATATATTCAACATCGGTTTTCTGTTTTACTTGAAGTTCCACTCTTATTTTACAAAGTACTGAGTGATCGCGCCAGATAGAGATACATAATAGACACAGATCGAACGAGTGCCAGCCGCATACTGAACAAGTGAAGCAACGTACTGAGTTGCTTCACTGGGATGACGTAATGTGTTTCCCTCTTGCTTACCGCTTATGTGTCGTTGTCATGGCAACTACATAAACAGAGGAATCAAGTTACGGCAAATTGTGAATTGATTCACTTTATCGAGTTTGTCGTTTTAAGGGAGGAACATCACTCTCGTTTAAAATATGAAAATGTGAACATATTAATAATAGTGTTTTATTGTAATATTATTAGTATAAATAATACCATTTTTCTTATACAAAAGAAATTAGTTTTAACTTATTTTCTGAGTGCAAAATTTAAGAAACATGGAATAAAATATTCACGAATAGAAAGGAAATATAAGGTGAATCACTGCTTCACTTGATTCATCAAAAAAAAATTTATAAAAAATGATTTAATTCAAATTTGTTGTTCAGTATTTTAGCATATATTACGATCAACACTTTATTAAGATTATGTCAAATATAGTTTTGACAGTTCATAAATAAATTTGAATGAATGAAAATTTCGCGCGTCTTTCTCACTAATTGAGTAAGAAAGTTGAAGAGGAAGTACCGATTTGATTGTTACGTAGTCAAAATGTATATGAAGAAATTGCACCATAAAACTTATGGAACACTTTCAATAATATAAATAAATCGAAATATATCATTATTAATTGAAACTGAATGATCTTACTTTGACATTTAAAATTGTCCTCTTTTACTATTAAACTGTTTATCTATCCTAATAATTTTTTTGTATTAAATGGAATATTTGTGAAAATAATATCACCTGGTATGTCAACTATGTGCTTTACTAATTTTTAATGCCAATTTATCTAAGTTGGAAATAAAAAATATCATGATCTTCAGCATGTGATATGTAACAAAGGTCACGTGGTATGCGTATTTTTAAAGTAATTTCCTTTTGTTTCATAACAAAAACGTAATTATATACGTATACCTACGTGTTAATAGATTGTACAAATTGTACCCTATATTTACATAAATAAGAAAGACGGTTTGGTTATAATTTGAAGTAGACGATAACTAGAAGAATAAACGTATTAATTCAGGGCATTGTGTGCAACAAAAAGAAATATTTAATATCATAAGGTCTTGAATATATTTTCCTAATATGTGAATAATACAGACAATACAGCGTAAATACCTAAATGGAACAAACTCTCGAGATGCCAAAAGGTGTGATAATATTCATTCTTTCTTCTCTGGTATCTTACGAGCATGTATGTATGTATGTATGTATATGCATGTTAAAATAGAAAGCGATCAGGTTTTTAGGGAACAAGAGGGGACATTGTCACACGCACAAGCACCGAATGCGTACTCTGTGAATGTTTGGACTTGATAATATGATTCTGGATGATAACTGACTAAACTTTGTATTAAATGATTGAATTTCTCAGTTGCGTCCGTGTCGTTATTGGACCATCGTTGACATTATCGGCATGTTTCCAAGGCGTCCCGCTGGATGGGTTCGTGAAGTTTGTGATCTTGGCTGACCCATTCCACGATTCTTTACCTATTTAACTATAATTAAGTCGGGCTCGGTGACCTGGCCGGTTATCGTGACGTCAAAGTATTCAATGATTTGCGAGCTGCAGGTACATCTGCCTTCACCTGTCTGGGCCCCGCCCTCCAGCCAATGGGTGAACGGTCCACGGCGGAAGATGGCCAGGTCCATAGAGTGGGGCCATCAGTTAGTGCTTTACCTATGACAAGTGTAAGTACTCACCTGCAACGAGTACGAGTGCGGAATATTAGAGTGTATGTGAACGACACAGGATGAGTGCGAGCAGGAGATGAGGTGGTGCGCTGTTGGAGCGCTGATACTCGCCCTCGTCCTGGGCGTCGAGGGCTGCGGTCCTACTCGGGGTGGTTTCGGTAAACCCCTACGAAGAAAACTCACCCCTTTGGTATTCAAGCAGCACGTACCCAACGAATCTGAGAATAATTTATCGGCGAGTGGACAAGTCGAAGGCAGGATAAGCAAGAACGATTCGCGATTTAAGGACTTAGTGCTTAATTACAACAGGGACATTATTTTTAAGGATGAAGAGGGCACCGGTGCAGACAGACTCATGACACAGGTAAGTTGTGTAAAATGTTATATATTTTATTTTCAAATTTAATAATCATTAATTAATAGTATCTTTCTACAGAAATAATATACAAAATTATAAAAATACAAAATAATAATAAATGAAGAAAAATTCATTTCTTGCCCATTATTTACAACTTACCGGTTATGCTCTTCTAAGCTTGATCTCAAGTATCTTCTTGAGATACTTTTCAAATTACGTTCCTATCGCTTTCGCATATTAAGCCACCTGTTGAATACAAGACAAATCCTTTCTAAAACAGATTGCTGCCGTGTTGATTTGTCATAAATACGGTTAATTTTTATAGATAGCGTTCATATGACTATTAACAATAAATATAAGAAATATAAATATTTTTGTCATTTATATATTAAAAATAATTATTTGAATTACAACAATACTATTTTATTAAGAATTTTGCATTAGAAAAACATTACAATGTTTTTTTTTAATATTTAGTTTACGATATACTGAGTGGGCCACCGAAAACGAAACAGATTGAATATCTCGAAGGAGAAAACTTTCTTGAAAAAACGGGAAAACAGGTCGATTTTTGATCCAAGGGGGACACCCTTCCATCATATCTTGAACTGTGATACGTCATTCCCCTCCCCTCCATCACTCTAACCATTACAATTTAAATAGGGAAAGTAGTATATACGATACATCATTGAAAAGGTAATTGTACGGAGAATTCAGCAAAGTGATTGTTGGTTGCGCTATTTTTGATTTTAGCGCCCTCTAGCGGAAAAAAAACGGTTACGTATTCCACAATGTGACACATCATTTCAAAGCTAATTTTATTAGCAACTAAATACGTAATATCTTTGACATTTATTTGTCATCATTCTCAAGTACAGACTGTCAGTGTCTTTTGTAAACTAATAAGTTCGTAGTTTCTAATATTAGAGCTCTGCAAGGTGTTTCGATTATTTAATTTTTTTTCAATTGTGCATTAAATTGCTAATAAAATTAGCTTTGAAATGATGTGTCACATTGTGAAATACGTAACCGTTTTTTTACCCGCTAGAGGGCGCTAAAATCAAAAATAGCGCAACCAACAATCACATTGCTGAATTCTCCGTACAATTACCTTTTCAATGATGTATCGTATTTAGTACTTTCCCTATTTAAATTGTAATGGTTAGAGTGATGGAGGGGAGGGGAATGACGTATCACAGTTGAAGATATGATGGAAGGGTGTCCCCCTTGGATCAAAAATCGACCTGTTTTTGCGTTTCTTCAAAAAAGTTTTCTCCTTCGAGATATTCAATCTGTTTCGTTTTCGGTGGCCCACTCTGTATATTACACTCACTTTTATTTTTTTTTAATCTAATACGTACGTACCTATAATATAAACTAATATATTTGAAGTGTCTGCTTTAATATTAGTTTTGCTATAATCTATTCAAAGATGGATAATTCGTAATGGTTTAGAATTAAATAGTTATTAAAATTTTTAAAATACATATTCCTAAATTCCAACAGTTTCCTGCTGTATCAGTTGCTTGAATAAATACGTAGAAATAAATTTGTATTTAATATATCTAAATTTATCGACAAATTCTAATACAAATTTATAATAATACAAAAAAAAAATATAACCATTCAAAACGATAAGTTGATAATTAGCAATATTTAAAAAAAAACAATTTACGGCCATGATAAAAATTATACTTATAAATAACTAGGCTACTTTAAAATGATATCTGTCTTGATCATAACAAGAACGAACACATAAGAAAACGTTTATGCTAGTTTACGAGTTTTGAAATTTAATTTAGTGTTACATATTAAAAAAATTATCGCCAAACTCGCAATACTATGTCATATTAAGAAAAGGAAAGAGTTATATCGCTTATTTAAATAGTATACATATTTCCTAGTACATGAATAATTCTAAAAGAAGGTAGCTCTGCTTTAATAACGGAAACAATATTTTATCATTCAAAAGGAAGATTTTATAATTAACATTTTTTTATGAAAACAGTGAATGGTCAGTGTTGAAAAATTCTAAATATACTTATAATTTTATAGAAGATATTGTATTTGTAAATCAATGTATTAATATGAGCTTTAAGGATATTTAATTCCAATTGGTAGGAATATTTATAATTGCACAATTACAATGCATTAGTGTGAACTATGCCACTTGTGTAATTCCTCGTAAATCACCAAAATTCCAAACGCAATTTTAAGAACATCTTTAACATTCTATCTGAAGTGGATAAATGTCTGGCTTCCTGTAAGCAACTTGGAAATTTCAATCTGTTCTTTTTGAAATGATATTTAACAGCTGAAATAAGCAATCTATAATTTCGACGTGATATTTACTGAATAATTATATAAATCAAAAGGTATAATATATTACTATGCACGAGTATTGATGTTTCTTGTTTTTTTAAAATTTGGGAGGACTTATACTACTTGTGTCTATAATTGTTATTCCTCCAATTCCACTTCATCTCTATAAATTGTATGACCGCTGATTTAGTTTCTGTGAGGATCGCATATTTCATTGTATAAAACACTGTTACTTTTTTAATGTTATTAGATAATTTCGGAATATTATTTTATTGTTTTCATCTTAAAAATTTTTAGAAACAAAATCTTTGGTAATCAATTTCGATGCTAAACTTATATGTTATTATGTTATATGTTATTATTTAATAACCATATGATATTATTAGTCAAATATTCCGATATTTTCTTACTAAACACATATGAAACGTACGGCTTTTTAAAGACGCAGAAATAGAAATTTAATATATGAAAACAAACATATTTTAGAAATGTAAAGAAATTTGCTAAGTAAAACTATTTAAAAAAAATATAATTTATTTTAATTTTGCTACTTTTCAGTTTAAACTAGATATTTCGGGCCAGTGCACTTTAGAGCTAGTAATTCTATAAGTATATTGCATTTTAAATATGGTAATATGTGTGATATAAACAAAACAGATTTTTTTAAAATTGTTTCTTTCATTTAAGATGTTAGTTTAGAACTACATTCAACAATAACTAAAAAAACTTTTTAGATTGCAAATTTTTATATGACGTAAGTAGTTAAAATTTTATTATTTTCTCTATAAGCACTATTTCTGGCATAGGTGTTACATTTCTTGAAATGTCTCATTTAATTTAATAATTTCTTTGATTCTCCCAGCATTTTCATGTTTTGAATTACCTGCATTTTGTTTAAATAGAGACTGGAATTAAACTAAATTAATCTTTTATTCAACATTTCAGTAAAATAAAAATGATATTTTGCTATATATATAAATATAACACAATTACCTTTACATTAAATATTTTCATGAATATGAAAGATTAAAATTTTTTTTTTTTTATTGCACATGCAAAAATAATCAGGCACATACATATTATGGGGTGTTTTATGTATCTAGTCTATAATGATAATACACTAAAATTTGTATGTAGAAATGGTGCTATTCATATTACGAACGTCTTAAAATTTCTATTTCAATATTATTTTTCATATAATCTGGTGCAATAGAAACTATTTTAAAACTTTAGAATTAACTTAATTGGTTTTCGTGATTATGATTAGATTAGATAATAGATTTAATGTGTGTTCTTGGACTTATTTTAGTATAAGTTAATAGAGTGTAAACCATATGCACTTCTATAAATGCAAGAGAAATTTACACGTGCATGCAAAAATAGAACAACTATTTTCAAAATAAAAATGAGAATATTTCACATGATTGACAACTACACATAAATTATTTGTGTTAAGAATATAATAGAAAACCTGTCTTCAGTCTCCAGACAAAAGATAAATTATTTATTTACATATTGATACTAGTACTACCGAGCCAATGTTCAGTGCTAATGTTAATGTCAAGTTTTATAGGTGGCATTGACTCTTGCAAATCAAAATAATAAACATTAGAGGACATATTTTCAAGTTGACGTTATAGGATATTTATTACTTGAGGTTCATAACGTTATTGTTATGTACGTATCTAGAAACATTTATGTACATAAACATAGTACGGTATTTTTTTCTCCATTTAAATTACAAATGATTCATATTTGCATATACATGTAAGCGTGTAATAATAGTTCGTTTAGTTGAGTGAATTTGCTATATGCATATATACATATAGTGCAAGACATACTTGTTTGAGAGAGATTTGTATTCTTATCATTTCTAGTACTAATAATATTATGAAAATCGCCTAAAGTTGACGTTAGTAGTTATTTATTATTTGTTTACACCCAGCTTTATTCGCTATTCAATGTTAAATTGCCTGTTAGTTTACTGATTACATAATTATAACAGTAATTGTACTACGTTCTTTCTGATAGTGGAGTAACATACTAATACATTTCTGTATGGGAATTTCATGCAGGAGAGGTGGATTTGATATGATTTATATATGATAAAAAACATTTTCATATCTAATTGGGTTTTAGACAGAATTATTTCGTAGCGGTTGCTGTTTCCTGGTTATCATTGGAAAATGAAAAAATAGTAATAACTCTCTTATTATCCTGAAATTAAACAGATCTTGTTGAGCTTTTCTTCTCTTACCATATATGTATATGTCATAAAATAACCTTTCGGACAACCTAAAAGATTTAAGTGTTACGATTTTGAGATCCAGATACACACAATATTTACTTAAAAATCAATTCTTTATGGGGACTGACTTGTTGCTGTGCGTGTATAAAATACTTAAAATTATTTCAAATTTCTGTCTATCTGTTTATGTATAATAAATAAATATAATTTATTTTGGAGGTTTAGATATAATAACAGGGGTACAGTTTCTTTGTTTTTTGAAGATGCATACCACTGACTCACCTTGGAGTTCCTTCAAAAAAAGTTGTTCACATTATTCTGTATCTCTAATTTTATAATAACGATATCCGTCTTTATTGAAACAAATAAAGACATTTATTATTATTATATGTTATATTGCACCATAATTGAAACTTTCTGATTATGTTCTTTATGTGAAGCCTATTGATAATGATTTGCTGCGCCTCGAAGACTTACGGCAATGACATCCTGCACTGTCTATCATGTCCTCCAGCGCAAAATTTCTGTCATTCAATGATTATGTAACTCCTATCATTTCCATCTTCTACATTCGTCCTCGCCCTACTCATCATCCTTCCCTATAGCTCACACAGTAAAAATATTTAAACAGGTTATGTAGGTTCTTCTAAATAGTGTCATCTTTAGGACTAAATTATACTGAATCTCATTTCAAACAAGTTAACTAAAGTAGAATCGCTTTGGAAACCGACATGAGCCAATAAATTGAAATGGCAACAAATTTGAGGAGTTGCAAAATTTTATATGTCAAATAATATAACCTATACGAGTTATCTAAGGACTGTTATAAATAATAATATTCATACACTTTTTGACAATGCTTGCTTGCAACAAAGAATAGCCAAATGATGATATAATTCCTATCATTTCCATCTTTTAGCATTCGTCCTCGCCCCACTCATCGTCCTACTCTATAGCTCACACAGCAAAAATATTTAAATAGGTTATGTAGGTTCTTCTAAATAGTGTCATCTTTAGGACTAAATTATACTGAATCTCATTCCAAGCATGGTAACTAAAGTAGAATTACTTTGGAGACCGACATGAGGCAATAATTTAAAATGGGGACAAATTTGAGGAGTTGCAAAATTTTATATGTCAAATAATATAACCTACACGAGTTATCTAAGGACTGTTATAAATAATAATATTCATACACTTTTTAACAATTCTTGCCTGCAAGAAAGAATAGCCAAATGATGATGTAACTCCTATCATTTCCATCTTCTGGCATTTTTCCTCGTCCCACTCATCGTCCTATCCTATAGCTCACACAGCAAAAATATTTAAATAGGTTATGTAGGTTCTTTTAAATGGTGTCATCTTTAGGACTAAATTATACTGAACCTCATTCCAAACAAGTTAACTAAAGTAGAATCACTTTGGAAACCAACAATAAATTAAAATGATGACAAATTTGAGAAGTTGCAAAATTTTATGTCAAATAATATAACCTACACGAGTTATCTAAAGACTGATATAAATATTAATATTCATACACCTTTTAACAATGCTTGCTTGCAACAAAGAATAGCTAAATATTAAATAAAATATAAACTACATATTTATTCTATTACGTTGTATAGATTAAAGGAGACAGTAACATGTCACATTTTAACAGGGTTTTGTCAGTGCAGCGATACTATGTATTATTTTTCCATTCACTTTGAGTGTAAGTAGACAAATCTTTGGCAGTTTTGAGTAGTAATCTTTCAAATTTTTTTCATGTAGTTTGAATAAATATGTTCACCTGAGAATTCTGAAAACGTTATAATTTTATTTATAAATTAAGATATATAGGTATAGACATCTTTTATATAAATTGTCTTTGTTTTACAAAGTCTTTTTAATATCTGTGTAAAGAATATGCACCATATACAATACAACGTAAAACTAAAACCTATTAATTACATATACGAATATGAATGAAATTAAGATCTAGAAAATGCGCTCTTAACTTTTAACATAGAACACCAGCATTTAAACAAACATTCAGCTTCAATTTTTTCTACGGTGTACAAAGTGTTACGTTTCCATATTTTAATTTTTTGAGAATTATGCGAAGACTTTTAATAGTGAATTTACGTAATCTAAAAACAAAAATAATTGCAGATATCCTCGGAACAGTTAGAGAAACTCATAATTGTATGATAATGAATTGAAGATTTCTTTTCATCTAAGCACCTATAGCTATTCGCAATTCAAGCTAAGCATGCCACTCTAGCGTAAACACATTCAACTAACCGCCTGACGTCACGTTCAGGATAGATTCGTGTCACGTGCGTTTCGTGCATATGTTATTGTTGGAAGATTATAACAATTTGATTAGTTTTCGGTGATTATAAAGAAGATATTAACAAATTTTTAATTAGTGTGTTTGATAATAAGTTGAAGTCAGTTTTTAACTGTCAGTATTAACATTAATAATGAATATACCTTAAACTAAATTACAAGTGGAATCTACCAAGGCTTTTCGACAAAAAACTACGCAGAGTAACGAAAACTGTTGTGCTTATGGTTGCAAATCAGTGAGAAAGAAGAACAAAGTGTTAATGTATCATAGATTTCCACATTCAGGTCAAAATATTGAAACTAAAAATAAATTTGGGCAAACAGAGCTACAAGAAAGAAGAAAAATGTGGGAAATAAACTTACCTACGTATGGGTAAAAAAATTACAAACTCTATGAAAATTTGTTCATTGCACTTTAGTGGGGTAGTTATACGTGTTCAGGTAAGAATCGTTTCTTAAGTAATTCCATCTTTAGAGTTTTTTTTTGTAATAATATAATTATTTATACCGTAACTTCTATTGGCATTTATAAATTTATAAATGGAAAGTAAATAAAGTAAATAAACATATATCACTACTTATATAAAATATGTAGTACCCAATAGTATTTTGTGAATTCTGTAACTAAAAAGGATCTGGCTAACTTTAGTGTAGTTACCTACTTATATTGCTTATTTCATACAATTGATACTGTTACTATACCGAATTTTTGTATGGATTTTGACTTGCTTATCTTTATAATATTTCCCTGAATTTGATACCATTATTTATTGTAAATACATTTATCTTAATGCAAGTGAAAAGACATTAAAGAAATGGAAACCATTAATATTGTTAAAAATGAAAGAAACGATAAATTAAAATATGTATGTTTATGTTTGAAATGCTCTCTGTGTGTAGGTTTAAATGATTTCTAAGGTTTTTATTTAAATATACTACTACACCTGTGTATCATAAAAAAAAAACTTTTCACGTGAATTTGGACATATGACATAATAGTTTACATGTAAAATGCTTGGTTAAAGAAGTCTACAGTTTTTAAATATGTTGGTTTGAAGACAAATATAAAACTTCAATCAATCATTTTGCGGTTTTAATACGGCCGATATAATTTAGATATAGTAAGACTAAAAATGAAAGATATGAGTGTTTATCAAATAAATGTATTTCCAGGATTTTTCAAATTAAAAATTACAATTCTATTTATATTTATACTCATACTTCATACGATATTGTTTATCTTATAAAAGTTACACAAACTTGCTGTTATGACATCTTAAACCTTATTTCATCAATTAAATATAGCTTGTAGCTTTATTGAAACCGTATCAGTATAGTTTAAAGTTTATTTAAAGTACAATACAGAATGAAAGTAACTTAAAGCAATGTATAATTAGATATAATAACAAACAAACATTGAATCTAAGTAAAATTATTTATTTACATCAATTATATTAAGATAATATCACAATGACCAACGAAAAGCGACAGTATTGTCGGATTTTTTAATGTTTCGTGTCCCACGTTCGCCTCGGCGTATTTGAGTGATAAGCAACCACTATGTACACTCAGAAAATGTATTTATATTTACACTGAAACAATTGCCGGTAATGTTGCTCTTGTAATACGTAGGTAAATGTTATAATATATAAAACAAATTGTTGTAATAATTTTAAATTTTATTTGTTAGAATTATGAACTGTATTATATTTCTATACATAAATATATCTATTATGTACTTCTTAATATATACGAAGGATAGATGAAGCATTATGATCGTTTTTTAAACTCGAAAAATGTACTTGTTTGTGTCAAAGCATTAACCATTATACAAAAAGTTAAAAGAGATGCGATGATTTATAAAACATATTAGGTAATATATTTCAAATTATGTGTTGTTCTTGTGTTGATTATCTGAAATTTAATACTGTTAATACTTATTTTATACCAATAATATAAGCTTCTGATATAAAATTTACAGAATCCTAATTAATATATCTTATAAATAAGCGATTCATATACTATATTCATATCTAGAAAAGTAGTAAAACCTATCTTATAGAGTATGTTATGTACCTACACCACGATAAATAATTAATTTATTATGCATTAGTATACGACGAACATGCCCATACCACTTTATATCTCCGCGAAGTGTACGGATAATTATTTCACTTATATTATAAATAATATTATATATGAGAAAGAAATTTTGGTTTCCTCTCAGCCTTTTTGTAATCTGTTTTTAATTTTAACTCTCTGTTTGTGTATTTGAGAGAATAAGCAATTTTGAATCTTACGAACAACATCTCGTCTAGACACGACAGCGTAGACAACCACGCTTCCCATGCCCAGCGAAAAAAAGGGAGACGCTTTTAACGTCTATGTCGTTTCTCGTTGATCGTTGTTCTCTGATGATTAGGGCGCGGACACGAACGGTTGGTGACTCATCGCCCATGGGCGCACTATTGAAATGTATTTTTAAAGAGGTTCAAATTTTATTTATATAATTGGATAACAAGTGGCTGGTGATCTATAAAATACAAAATACCTTATTATTTGTTCATTTTCTCTTCTGTAAGACTTGTTCTGTGTTGTCTCTTTGAATTAAGTACATCCTTGTAGATAGAAAACGTCCTTTCAGCATCGCAGCTGGTTATAGGTGCGTACTGAAAATATTCTTATATTTCAGCGTATTTAGCATACACAATTGCCGCAATGTTATTAAATCTGGATTTCTATTAAAAGCTGCGTCTAACTTTTGCCGAAAGCCACATCCGAAGTCACTTGGAATACTTTTGAAATTATTAATAGTGGTTAATCCATCTTTTAATTTGAGATTTCGATTTTCAAAGTATGTGATTAGTTTAGGCAAATTTCGAAAGTGTTCCTGAAGGAATAACAACTGATTTTTTAAATTTTGGATTTGTGTTAGTTCCTTGCACTCAGAAATATTTCGAGCATCGTCATTTAAACATGTAACGAAATTTTGTAAACTATCGAAATTCTCTGCATAAAAACTATTTCTGTGTATGTTTTAGCAAAGATAAGTGACGAAATTGCGATATTTTGGCATTCTGAAACGATATTTTACAGACTTTGTAATAAATTTCGGTATCACTGACAATTCATTTTCATATCAGAAAAAGTAACATAAACAACGTTCTAGATCTAAATAAATGATAACTTAAAATGTACGCGTATGTTATTGAAACTAAACGAAATCCAGTGCACACTTACGTCTAGATAATTGGAAGAAGTCGATTCAATAAACCAGTATTAACCAGATTATTACAAAAATTACGAAGTACGTAATTAACAGTCAAAACAATGAAAAAACGAAACTAATGTAAGTATGAATGAAAATTTTATTTCTCTTGCGAAATATAAGGTAAATATAATAAATTTTGAAAACCCCTCACGCTTCCATCTACGCCGATGAAAAAAGGATTTTACTCATAAATTTCTTATTTTATGGGCATTTTTTTCTCTTATTCTCGGGCGTAAACAGATATTGCAGTTCACCATATGAATTAGTGCTATTGTGTAAGCGTGTGTTGTTTACATTATTTCTTTGCTCCGTTGTAACTTCGTCTTAGTTTAAACCGGTCATGTCCGCGCCCTACTGATGATATACTTAAATACTCAAATTTACATATACTTATTAACATCAAGCTGAAATTAATATTTGAAGTTTTTCGTTTTTGATATAGTAATTGGGTTTATGCATAATTGATCATAAAATTGACTGTGGCTAAGTCTAAAATTAAACAATTGCTAATATGTGGCAAGTAGTTTTTAAGGAAATTGTGATAAAATTTCCACATAATTTCTCAAACACTACAAATATCATATCTCAAAGTAAATGAGGATTTTCCCGGATTAAATTTGTATATTCCGGGCAATTTCTAAAAATAATCCATTACTCACTCGGGTTTTATATTACCAGGAAGAAAAAAAATAGTAATTGGAGTAACTACGCATAAATAATATTATAATTTATTATTATAATTCATTATTACACTCTTTGATATATGTAGGAGCTTACTGGATGTATTCATTTACGCTGTTATTGAATCTCATACGCAGCGAGTAATAGAATACCGCTTTAGATTACATATACATATGTAAATACATACTTTTGTAGTTTGATAATGATATCAATTTAACAGCCGTGTGTAAGATATTTTTAACAACAGTATCTAGTACGTAGTTACGACAAAAGATTTTCACATTTCTGAAAGACATATCGTATGTTTTGATCGAACAAGTATCAGCTACGTGGCGTTCCCACGGCCGGTGCAACATTTCGTTCCAGATTTTTAAGGCTTCTTTCCTGGTGGATCGTATTATGATGTAGAGATACGATAATTTCTCTTTTACAAGCCGATGTATTCTCATTCGAATTACATTTAATTTAACCGTTAATCAAACAGTAATAAAAATTATTCGATTTTCGTAAAGGTTATATGTCTAGAAGTATTTAGATAAACCATCTAATGTGTGTGTATATTAGTCATGAGGTACATACACGCATTATGCTTGTATTTATTTATAAAATATATTATACTACACAATAATGGGCAAACTTGAAAAAAAATTAAGTAAATATGTTATCTTACGATGAATAGTCTATATTTTTTGACATATTGAGATTCTCATTGATAATACGATATCGTCAAACTATAACACAATGTTTTTTCTTATTTAGTACAAAGCACAAAACAAATTGGCCGAACAAAATATTAAATTTAATTTATAATTATTATTGACAGTAAGCCAGTATGTGTGTAAATTATTTTGTAATCCTTGTTATGATGCGTGGTGAAATACTTTGCACATCCTTATTACTTTTTTCAGCCATTCCTTGTAATGTCTCTAGGTCAGTTAATATACGCTTTCTCCTTTAGATAACCCCAAAGAAAATAATTTAGTGAATTAAGTTAGAGGGTACTTGCAGATTATCCAATTTTATTTTGTCATGCAATTTATTTTTACCAGAATTTTGGTTTAATCAAATTTGGAAAATAACTGCATAATGTGGAGGGGGATCATGCTAAACCTGTTTCGTGGAAGTTGACAATTTTTCTCCAATGTTGGAAACATGTGGTTGTTTAGCAGTTCTAAATGTTATTCATCATTTATAGTTTTTTTTTTTTTTTTTTTATAAAATATGCCTTTCCACCGATATTGCATAGGGTCTTGCATCCAGTGACAAAGTTATTCTCTATTAATATGGATAAATATGTTATTTCCAAAAGTGTTTTCGAAGTAACAAATATTTATTATTCTTTTTCTGTCGAAGTTGTCATCAAAAACTACTTAAACGAGGCCTATTATATAAGGATGGCATTTTTATTTGTTAAGAATTCTTTAATCTGAACGACGACTAATATCGTGCTTTCTTTCTAACTCGACTGTATATGAATGAGGATTTTGCTCTAAAGGGCGCTTCATCCTCAATTAGAACACAATGTGTACGCCTAATTTTTTGCAAATTAGAACGACTGCCATTTATGTTCTGTCTATCTAAACCTTTTGGTAACAAGAGAACGTAAAATTGGTTACCGACTGGGATTATATTAAAAAAAGCTTCTAAATGAGTTCTTGTTTTTCCAACCATTGATTATTCTTCGCTTTCGCTTTCATTTAATTCAACCATTATTGACAAACAACAATTATTTAATGACACCTTTATTATAGTAAATACCACAAACCATGCAGTAGACTAGATAAAGTTCACTGTGTTCCTTCTTTTATTCTGAAGGATTGTGCTTTAGTTTTGACATCTCTTACTTCAATGGTTTCAAATATCTCAGTTTCCGGAAATGTAGAAACATTCAAAAATTTGTGCCGTATTCAAGAAACTTAGGCTGGATTGCATAGGTAACTATCGTCCAATGTCGATTATTTTTAATTTTGCAAATGCTTTGGAAAGTGCACTGTGTAGCATGGCCTCATACAGGTCCATTCAACACCCACCAGCCTTCTTTTTGTCACCCAGTTTATCGCCACTGGCATTGTTAATAGTTCTCAATATGACGTATTGTTCACCGATTTCTCTGAAGCCTTTGACCGGTTGAATTATATATCTTATTAGATAAGCTGTCAACAATTGGGATGTCCCAGAGTCTTCTTTTATTTGTTAGCTCTCATTTTGTACAGCTTCAGCAATTTATTTTATTTGATGGTTTTCTATAGGAGTACCTCAAGGACCCATTCTGGATCCATTATTTTTTAACAATTTTATTGATGATATCAATAAGTCTTTAGATGTAAACTACCTGTTTTATGTTGACGATCTCAAAATCTTCTCTTACATACTCACTCAAAATTACAAGCTAACCTTTGTATGTGAATGGTGTTTACTAAATAATCTGCCCCTAAACATAGATAAATATTCTAGCATGTCATACTCGACGAAGACTGATTCACTTATTTATAATTGTAGTGTTATCAGTTGTGTCCTCCAAAGGTCTGTCACTCTCTAGGATCTCGGGGTTTTCTTTCACTGTAAGCTATTCTTCAACAATCACGTAAATTTATCACATCTCAAGCTCTGTTTTGTCGTTCGTCGTACTGAGGAGTTCAGTAATTAATTCACTATAGCAAAACTATACTGTGCTTTTGTTCGTTCGAGGTTGGATTATGATTTTTAAGTGTGGAATCCGTTCTATGGCATGCTCCTGCGGATATTCAGCGCCGTTTCGTGAAATATTTGTTTTTTAAAGTGGAGATATGTTGCGATGTTTTTGTTGAAGAGTTTAAAAAGTAAGGAAATTCCGTAATCTCTAATATTTTCATCCCACATATTTAAAGTTAGAATTGATTGGCCCGAAATTCTAGAGAAACTGTTTGCTTCTATATATTCCTCCCTTATCTTCGCGATCGATATTTAGTTTTTACTTAACCATACCGCGCACTAATATTCTTTACTTTGTAGTAGTTGTATCAGATTTCCATCTCTTGGCATATTCAACTGCAGAATCCGTGATATTACTGTTTAGAAACCAGCATTGGGTGGCTTTTACTCCTAATGGAGTGTGCAGCCTTCCATATAGTACTGGTTAGCACTTCTTTATATTCATTTATTTATTATTAATAATTATTTTAGTTTTACTTTTTTTGATTATGTATGAACTTTGTTTTTTTTTCCATTTATCCAATTTTCAACTTTGCATAGTATTGTAGATTTAGCTAATGTTTAAGTTTGTCAAAAATCTACCTTCCCACTAAATATTTTGCAAATTTCGCGGATATTTTAAGTTGGCTACAGAGACAATCAAATAGAATACAGGTAGACAAATTCACGTTTTATTGCAAGAGTACCAGAAAAACAGAGTATGTATTCAAAAAGAAGATTCATCAAAAAATAGATATAGAAACATTTATAGATCAAATTTTATTTCTATTCACTCATTTTGCAGTGAAGTATAAGGGAGTATACCTCAATATAAAGCACCCGCAAACTTGAAAATTAAACATGTATATTAAATAGAAAAAGAGATAAAATATGAGAAAATAGATTAATTATGAAAATCTAGTAGATAATAATAAATAATGGCAATATACAGTGTGTAAATAAAGTAAGGAATAATATTCATATTTTATTTATTATCGCTGTTTGGGAGAAAAGCTCGGACAGGTCAATTTTATTTTGTTCCTCCGGATTTTATGGATGTCAATTTTTTTTCTTTGGTTTACTACTCTGGGACCTATGACGTCATCGACTTCTTTTTCAAATGGAACCTCCTTACTTTTTTGCTAGAAATAAAAAGTATATTTTTTTCTGAATTCAGCAATACCCCATATGTGGTATTTAAAATTAATAGTTTTAGAGTATTAAGCGTGCTAATAATGACAATTGACATATTAGAGAGCAGAAATATCGACCAAGAAATGAGAGATAATGTTTTGGAAGAATTTCAACTCCGACTTTATCATTGCCAAGAAACAAATGGTTGGCAATTTGAACATTTATTAATGTAAAGTTTTTTAATCTTCCCAAGAATAAATTATTACTATTTGCTCTTTTGATTTTCAAGTTTAATTATTGTTGTCATTTTAATACCTATGATCCTCCGTATCTCTAAAACTACAAATTTTAAATGCCACATATGCGGTATTGCTGAATTCAGAAAAAAATGTACTTTTTATTTCTAGCAAAAAAATAAGGAGGTTCCATTTGAAAAAGAAGTCGATGACGTCATAGGTTCCAGAGTAGTAAACTAAAGAAAAAAAATTGACATTCATAAAATCTGGAGGAATAAAATAAAATTGACCTGTCCGAGCCTTTCTCCCAAACAGCGATAATAAACAAAATATGAATATTATTCCTTACTTTATTTACACACTGTATAAACTAACAAGTAACTCACACAGTAGTCACATTACATATGCTCGATCCTTTGCTCCACAAGAATATTGCTAAAATAATTATTTGCACTTTTACACATTTAGTGGATCTCCGAGTATATTTGGCATGACATTAGCTGTGAGGGAGTTGCATAATTTCTTTTTGCAATTAGTACCGTAATCATACCATTTATTTCACTAGTGCTGTAATAGGGTCTATTACAGCACTAGTTGCGTAATAGAAATGGAACATTTAAACAGATTTATTTTAAGTTGGTCACATTGCAACAGAAATGGAGATGTCAATATGACATTTTGTAAGCAAGTTTGAGGTTTTTATATTGAAATTCATTGTAAGATTTGATATTTTTAATTAATCTTTGAAATAGTACAACTATTATAAACATTTATATTAACGTTTGAATTATCTTTCGAAGTGATAGTGATACCGTGTGCAGTAGAAACATTCTGTTGAAAATTATCAAAAATGTGTCAATTTTAAATTAACTTGTCAATTTAAATCTTGTGCAATGATCTAATACTATTATACTACTAGATGCAGTGTACGCTATGTCTTACTGATTAGGAAGTGACCCACACCATAGGAGAAAGAAGGAAAATATATGAGCGTCGAAAGTTTGACAAGGATGAACAAAATTGACCGTTTTATGTGGGCAAAATTCAAATATATTGCTATAGCTTGTAATGGCTTATAATGTTTAAAAGTATTATTTTGTTAAAAATATGCTATATTATGAGGAAAGTAAAGGTATTGCAACTTTAATAATCAAAAAGATAAATAATTAAATATATATTATTAATATGGTATTAAATATATTCTGTTTAATAACATTTTAAAGGTATCTATGCTAGTTGCCATTCTTCATTAAGGAAAGAAAATTAAATAAATGACTTTTAATGACTATGAGATAACTATATGATTTTGTTCTTCTAATAATACCTATTTTAGCATGTGTGATGATCATTCAGTTTTTATTTAAAACAGTAGTATCAGAAAAATTTTTTAAAAATCACTATACAGATATCAGTTGGAAATTTTGAATTGACCACTAGAATTTTTCAAAATATTACCTTCTGAAAAAATAAATATAGAAACTGACAGCTTTTCTTAGGTGTTCCTTACAACTTCTAATATATTCAAAATAAAAGACAATTAATGCTTAATTTTTTATTAAAATATATGTACATATAATTAATATGGATTAACAAATACGTAAATGGTAAATATGTGATTGAAGTAAAACGGAGAAAGAAATATTAAAAATACATAAAGCTAGAATAACAACTTGTATTATTTCGTGAGGGGTTTTTTCTGTGACTAATTCAAATACTTCAACATTAGTTACATTTGGGGATTCTGAGCTATAAGGTAAATAGAACATTAAAAATATCTAGGTAGAATAATAACTACAAATAGAAATCTTACTTTAACAGTTCTTTGCTTGGTGCATCAGTAATTTTTAATCGTTGAGATCTGCTATTACAGGGAATTTTTCTCAAGTGAGCAGGAAAATTGAAAATACTTTGAATTGCATTTTGGGGCAAATATTTTCTTCCATAACTTATAACAAAATCTTCAGGAACAAAATGCTCTGAACACAATCTTGAATATTTTGATGGCTTAAAATCCTTTCGTTTAGTACAAATTATCCACTGCTTGCATAGTACTCGATTAGATTGAAAACTAAAATTTTTTATATCAAATTTACAAATCATGTATTTTATTAAGAATAGTTAACCTGTGAAATCATACGTTCATTCCCTTTTCTGCCCTATTAGTACAACCATACGCTGCACATGACATTACCATTGTGTCTTAAATATGTGACTCCAAGCACTGCGAAGCTGGTATATATAATATTCAACAATTTAAAATATTTATTTCTAATTTTGTTACTGATAATAGCACTTTTAACCAAATATATATGACACTAAATCCATGAGAACAACACTGTTAAATTATAAGCTGAAGTTAACAATTGCCAATATTCTTGATGATTCTCAATTTATATACATTACCTATATGCCTATATCAAACAAAAATGAAATTCCTAAAATGTATCTAATTACAATCACAATTTTATAAATAAAAATAGTTGATTCAATCATCATGAATCCACAGTTGTCTTTATGCTCGTATTTCTTTAAATAAAAATAAAGTCAGTGGTGTATGAAATAAAATCAATACTAGAAGAAATCTATTAATAAAATACATAATCCAAATTACCAAAAAGACAAATAAATATGTATAAATCAACAAAATTGAGAAAGTTTATATACAAAACAATGCGATATCGCCATGTTTTGCCCACAACTAACGGTTTTGTATATCTGTCTCCTTTGTATGTAGAGGTCAATTCCTCTCTCTCTACAGTCCATCTAGTAGTTCTATATTATTAGATCATTGATCTTGTGCCAAACCAAGGTGACAACCGCCACAAAATTTCCCTTGATTATCAAATTTTTCTCGTTTTGCTTTTACAAACAGAGAAATTTTAAAACTAATTGCATAAAATAGCATAAAAGACACGTTTCATTTGACATTAAAGCACTCATTCAGTTAAGAAACTCGTGGCTACGCCACTCGTTTCTTAAACTCTGAATTCGTACTTTGAAACGTCAAAATGAAACTTGTCCTTTAATATACTATTATGCCAAACGCTATGCGTAAAAGTGCATTAAGTCCTGCAATGCAAGAAAACTAACTTTCTTGTATATTAGTTAGTCCATAAAGTTAATACCTCTTATTTCCCCTCCAGGATTTAAGTGTGTCAAGTCTTCTTCGTGTAATAACTAGTAATGATCTTAGTTCTTAGGATAAACACCGCTTAACTTGAAACTTAGGTATTTCAAGAAGCGTATCTGAACGATTTTATAATTTAAGTTTGTGACAAGTGTATACAACAGATGCCAGGCAACAGATGCGCATTCAAGTCTTCTTGACACCAGGAAATAATTCTTAGTGTTATAATTACGCAATATAAATCCAAGTATCCAAGTTTTAATGGGGGTACAAAGTTTAATTGATTATTACAGAAAATTCCGAGATATTCCACAGTTTGTTTGAACTCCAACGCATCTCCATTCACATTGTAATTGTAAGTAAACAGCCTTTTTCTACGAGAGTACTTGACCACACTTAATTTTTAAATATTTAAATTTAATTGATTTTGTTAACACCCGGTCAATACAAGGTCAATGGGTTAATGTTCCTCTGTAAATGGAGTGCGTCAATTAGATTCTCAATACAATTATATAACTTCGACATGATAGAGTTATATCTTTGCAAATCAGGTGTGACAATAAATTCAAAGGAGTGAAATGCAATTTACTCTCCTGTTAATAGATGGTAGTATACGTATATTAGTTTAAACTACAATAACTTCATGCCAATGTAAGGACAATATTTTGGTTTAGCGTGTTGTTTTTTTGAGCGATTGTTTGCTGCATAATTCCTTTGGATTTTATTTGAATTGTACGAGATTCAAGCCTTTTCTACAACAGTTCACATTTAGACATACATCATTTTGATAAAGCCTTAGTTCTGTGCACCTTGAAGTTTATTATGTCGCTGTCCACGACCTTAACTTTCCTGTCGCCATTTTATGTATTTGAATTTGTTTTTTGTGCTTTTTGCCTATATGTTTTTTTAAGACTAAATTGAAAATAAGAAATTTTATTCTGAGGATTTCTGTGTACATTCACATATTTAAAATTCTTAATATGAATTGAAAAGCAAAATGCGACAAACTTAAGTGATACAGGTAGGTATTGCACTTCTACTGCCATATCTGAGACAATTTACTTGCATCAAATTTCTGTAAGGTGAATAAGTCAGATAATTCTACTAAAACTAATATGTTAGCTCTAAAACATTACATTCTAACAAATTTTATTTACAAATGCCTTTAATCAATGGAGAAAACGTTGTTTCCAAATATGTATAGGTTTACATGATTTGCCTAGATGATGTTATGGGGTGAAAGAATTGGAGTAAACTTTTCAGTGCCGGTAATAACTGTCAAGCATGTAAACTATTTATTCATATACAACTCAGCCAAACTACGTAAATTGTCTGTATATACTGTCAACCTCAACCTGCAAGTTTCTGTAGAATTTCTTCCACAGTTTTACTTGTAAATTTCCCAGATTTATTAATATGTTAATGACATGTCCAAGATATGTTAGACTAATATGGCATTTTAATAAGATAATGTTAAATGCAATTACAATGACAAGAAAACTAACCGCAATCATAAACTTCCATAGAATGTTTAGTACCTTCATAAACTGAGAAAAATGTACAGAAATGCAGTGGAATTAAAAAACTTTCTTATAAAAGATAATATATGTATTCCTTGCTATCAATTAATTGGACTTCCGTAGTAAACTAAAAGTATAAGCATAACTATACTGTTCACTAACCGGTGGAATTAAATAGTAAATAAATCATTGATAAAAATAATTATAATTGAATTCTAAACAATACTTTCATTTGGCAAAGAAAACGACGTAAAAATATGATTATTATTGAATTGCAAAAAGGACTTTCATTGAGCAAAGAAAAGGACATGATAACATAACTACTACTAATAATAAACATTCAAATTTCCTAGGTTATGCATATGTCTCTTACATATATGCATAACCGTATTCACTGTTTAATATTTTATCAGGTACTCGAAACACCAGTTAACATTTCACGGAATACCACCATTTTTAATCAATGATTAGAGCTAACCGGTGTTGGAAAATGCAAATTTGTACTAACCGGTGATTTAATCTGATTTGGAAAAACCGACCGTAAGTTAGTAATCGTAGGTGATAACTTTGAACAGCTGGTACACAGTCTACTAACTGAAGTATGGTGAAGTAACTACGATCACGAATGTGGTTTTCATTAATTTACTGTATAGTTCGTTAATTTCCTTATCGCTGGTTAATGTAGGATATCCTTTCGTGTTCTCCTTATATTAATAAGTACTGATACTAAACTAATTATCGTATT
Organism: Amphimallon solstitiale; assembly: GCA_963170755.1. Lineage (NCBI taxonomy): Eukaryota > Metazoa > Arthropoda > Insecta > Coleoptera > Scarabaeidae > Amphimallon > Amphimallon solstitiale. The sequence goes on along the minus strand of OY720681.1, from coordinate 85,925,256 downwards.
TTACATGGTTCTCATAAGCTAATTTAAAAGTTTTTTAACAGTTTACAATTTTTCTACGGACAAAACATCCAAGTATGTACCTATAGGGTTCCCCTCCAGGATTTGCCAGCAGGAAATCGTGTATGTAGCACACGATTCACTACTCTCTTTTGCACACATATCTTAGTTTTTGTATACGGCAGCATGAGAAAGCTTGACCCTACTCTGTTATTATGTTATTGATCCAAATAGTGAGTTATATTATCGTACTAAGATGTATCAAAGGAGAAAAAGGGGATGTTTAATTCATTATGCATATTTTTATACCATTCAGTATGTGACCAAGATATGTTTAAAAACAAGAATGAAATATTCCCCTAAATATTTATTGCTTCAGAGATATCTTTTATGAAACTAGGAACATTAATGTAACATTAATAAGTTATTAAATGAATAGGTAAACTGTATAATTAATTAGTGTAATTATGAAAATAGGATTTTATCAAATTTCTTTGTGCTGACTGATGGCGATTTAAATCAATGTTGTTGGATATATAGCTATGGGTTACTGTTATTACACCCAATTACTTATATATCTATTACCCTTGAAGAAAAGAAATATTGCGGATTATAGAATAATAAAGTATAGAATTTCATGGGGTAACTCCGCTCAAAATGCAACTGCGGACACGTGTTTCGAACTACTTGGTTCTCGTCAGCAGTGTAGCCAAGGAATAGGATGGGATAACCTTGGAGCTGAAAAACATCAATCAGAGACATACACAAGGGACAGCCTACCAATTGAGGCTTCAGCTAGAGTGTCCTCGATACTGAGAATGAATCTAACGTCGCCGCGAGGTAGACATTGTCCACCTGCAAGCCATCTGAACCCGCAATATTTCTTTTCTTTATTGTTATCCTGTGGGTTCAGATGGCTTGCAGGTGGACAATGTCTACCTCGCGGCGACGTTAGATTCATTCTCAGTATTGAGGACACTCTAGCTGAAGCCTCAATTGGTAGGCTGTCCCTTGTGTATGTCTCTGATTGATGTTTTTCAGCTCCAAGGTTATCCCATCCTATTCCTTGGCTACACTGCGCTGACGAGAACCAAGTAGTTCGAAACACGTGTCCGCAGTTGCATTTTGAGCGGAGTTACCCCATGAAATTCTATACTTTATTATTCTATTATCCTTGTATATATTCCCTGATATTAGCATATTAATAAATAAATATTTATATTTGCACAAGATAATTAGGTCTAATAAGACTTGAAAAGAAAAAATAACATTTAATTTTTTATTGAAAATTTACAAATAAATTTGAGACGATATTACCTACTTTAAAGTACATCAAAAAAATAATTAAACTATTTTTAATTTATACTAATTAATATTGTTAGCGCCAATTAAAATGATAATATTTAAAACGAAGCAATATCTTCGATAATATTGACTAGAACATTGAGCGTATGAGCGTTTCAAGTTATAAAATTTTAAGAATTTTTGTATTCAAAACTTATTCTAAATCCTATTCCAAGTACTTCTATTCTCTTAATAATTCTCTATAGAATGCATAGGTACTTTGCAAGATATTCCAAAAAAAGTGCTATTGCTAAGAGTAAAAGTGTTACTTCCGGTCCGAATTTTGAAATTTCATGTACATAAAAAACATTACAAATCCAGCTCTGAATACTTTTGTACTCTTGATAAATATACATATATAGAATGCATAATTTACGACATACTTGCAAAAAAATCGCTATTCGATAAAAGTAAAAGTGTTACTTCTGGTCCAAATTTTGAAATTTTTCTATATAAGTTATCTATATAATCTCGAAGTCGAAAATATTCGTCATCACAATACTTCCTTATACTACGTATAAGAATGTATAAAACCTTATTGAATTTAAACTTTTTTAATACGTTTATTTGGGGTCCTTCATTTTCAAATTTGTTTCATCACTCAATTTGTAAACACTTTATTATGTATTGTGTTATATATACATGTCATATATTAAACGTAACCTTCACAATGAATACAAAAATTAACTAATATGAAATTAACTAGTAGTTCTTATAGTAGATACACTAGCTGTCCATCAATCTCTTCGAGCTTGAATCGCCTTTCGCGTCCGCTTACAGTTTTATTACAGTTCGCTGTAAAACGCCAAAAAAAATCATTTTTGATTTTCTAAACTTTTGGCACACCTTGTATAGACGTATATTTTTGTCCACGAAGTACTGTCACGGTGACAGGTGGAACGACAATTTAAAGCATCTTAACGTCAGTCTGACTTTTCGTTGTTGGAGTTTGAAATTTAGATGCTATTTAGCGTAATACTAAGACTTGACACTAAAAGATTCATAGTTTTATTAGTTTTACACAATGAAAGGACTAAATCATTATTGAAAATGTAATATCAGATTTATTTTAATTTTGCATAATTTAACCTGCCAATTATCATGGCCCGCAAACATACTTTTGACATAACTTTTGTTATAATGCAAATTTGTGAACAATGCATGCCCATTACACAGAAGAATCAAGTTTTAAATAAAATGTTGGTATAGAATAAGTATGACTTATTACTTTTATTTATAAAAGTGAATTTATAACTGGCTTCCATATTAATAATTAGTTTCATTTGTCTGCTCTGAAATTGTTCCTGTCAAAGTGAGTTTGCAGTGGCATTGAGTCGTCGCCTGTAGATCGTGCTCTGGCTATGTCGGTTGCCGAGACGATCCTATTATAATTTAAATATTTAGTAGTGACGCTGGTAGTTGAACTAAAAACAATAACCAAAAATAATACTGACCGACGTTGGAATATCTGTGTAAACATTTTGCTTACACACACTGTAAAAAGAATATAATTTGTAATTGTTGGATCATTTTGTGATTTTTATTAAGTATTTAAGGAAAAATAACACAAAAAGGTAGTTCATGATTACAACCAATCCATCGAAATAAGAGCCACCAGCCTGGGACACGATCATCATCAACCATCATCAGAATGTTTGATTAACAATTTGATTTAATGGTGTATTTTCAAACATATCGCATTAAATGATTGAACGCTGCCCATACTTCAAACTTTCTACTGACAATCAAACTATTTAGTAGAAGTAATTGTTGAATTAGACTGGAATATTTACTTTAGTAAATTGAATAGTTACAAAACAATTGTCATTACATTGGAATTTGATTCGTCTGTCACCTAGTAATAATAATATAAATCATATTTTAAGGTAATTGTCTAATACCGTGCCGTCAAATACTTTCCGCATTAGAGTAGGCTGTTTTTGAAGTTTTTAAGTAATCAATGTTGGTGTACATGCTAATTTTTTGAAAACTTCAAATTCTGACAGTTGTCATACTTAAATTCAAATTATAGACGCCTATTATTATTTATATGACATAACCAAACTATTAAAGTTATGCACTGTCACCAACCATTAAAAAAAAAGCATGGCCGTCTCTAATGCGGAAAGTATTTGAAGGCACGGTATATAGGCAAAACTAAAATGGATCTGATAGCACTTTTCTCATTAATATTTTAGTCATTTCGCTGTATAAAATTTGTAATTTCATATCTTTTTGTGTCAAGGTCTACAATAAATATCGATGAAGCTTAAAAACATGAACCATGAAATATCAGACAGATGTCAGGGTGTTTAACCTTTTTTTTTTGAAATAATTCAAATGAATAATGAAAGCAGTTCAGATTTCATCACGAACTGATATCGATTGATCGTTTTGACGTTTTATAACCTGCAATTAAATTTTTGTGAAATTGCCAACATTAATCAAAAGTCAGATGGACTTTTTCTGACAATTCTGACGTTTCCTGTAACATTTAAGCCACCTAACGTGAATGTTGAGTTGACCAACATTTCGCGTATGCTCTAGTTAAATATATCGGTGTTAAAATAATAATAGATGAGTAAAGATGGCTACACTCTTTAACTGTTACTTCATTTTAGTTTAATAATGTTCACCAATTTGGATCAGCGTTTCTTTGAATTACAATTAACTTAGGGCTTCCGGGACAATAGTCAATAGAAATAAATTTATATGACGTTCGTTGCAAATAATCAAGCTCATCAGTGCTCCATAATGTTTGTCATAAAATGTCGATATAAGTCATCAAGTGCTGATTATTCAATTTACTCTTTCCACCTTTTTTTTTTTTTTATTTAGGACACATTAATTTAATAGAATACTTGCTCTTTTTGTTATTCCATGAAACTCTTCGAGTTTGAATTGCTTCTTTGGAACGTGACTACTGCCAGTCGCAGAGGCACTTGAATTTTAACGGTTATAAATTTTCTTTTAATTAGTTTATGAATGAAGATGCAAATTAAATGAAATATCTCTAGAAATTAATTATACATTATTGTGGCATCTATAATTATAGACAAATGCACTGATAGAAATATTGTCTTGATCTAAGAAAGTATATTTTCTTGCGTATATACAAAGCTTTAATTTACTTGATTTGAAACGGTCCTTTTTATTATAAGTAAATATTTCCAAACCGTTTTAAATCAAGTAAATTAAGGCTTTGTATATACGGAAGAAAATATATTTTCTTAGATCAAGACAATATTTCTAACAGTGTGGATTTATTAACTAAATAATTTCCCATAAAATGTTTAACATTTCTATAGAATTTACTGAAAGCTGATTACTTGGAACATTTCGTTGACATTCAAGTTTGATATAATGCGTGTGCACCTAGTCTAAGTTGAATGTAAGTAGGCCGAACAGGTAAACCTAAGATGGTTGTATGATCAAGATTTGTTGTATCATATATAAATTTCTTTGTTTTTTAAATTTGGTAGTACTCTAACTTTATTTGTCTCAAGTTTTATGATAAACGTTGCCCATACGTTAAATTTTCTTGCAAACTGTCATGGTGGTGACAGTTCGATCTATTGCGAGAATGAATTGTCAAATTGAATGTCACTGTAGACATACCGTGCCTTCAATTAATTTTTTTTGGAATAACCTACGATTTCAATATTAATTTGAAAACACTGTGGAACTTTTCAATAAATTGACTTAACTATGACAGTAGTCAAAATGAAAAACATTACTATAGCACAGTATTCCCAAATTAATATTGATATCATAAGCTACTCTAAATTTAAATTAAAGACGCAGTATGTATATTTGTATGTAGAAAGATGACAGAGATGTGTCCAAGACATTAAAGATACGATAAATGACCGATACAATAGTAATAATAATAATAATTGATGATAATTGATGAGCAAGTGCTCTTTTAAGATTTTGATTTGAGTGGTTTTCCATCTGGTTATAGAAACTGAGCGCTCTTTCCTTGATATAGTCAATAATGGTTGGGGTATTTGTTTCATTCATTATTTGATTATTTCTCATATACCATGGAGCATTTAGTATCATTCTAAGACTGGTGTTTTTTGATGTTGGTCTTGCACATATGCACCCATGCATATGTGAATATTGGACCTAATACTTGTTTGTAAAGTAGAATTTTGTTGTTCGTGTTCAGCTGGCTTTTTCTGCCTATAAGAGGCCATAGTTGACATCTTGTTTGTTTGGTTTTGGTTATCGTTTTTGCTATGTGTGTGTTATAATTGAGCTTTATATCCAGGTATATTCCCAGGTATTTAATTTCTCTACTCCATGGTATAGTGTTGTTGTTGATGGTTATTTCGTTGCCTGTTGTTTTCAGATTCCTTTGAAAGATTATTGCTTGGGATTTGTCTTCGTTTATTGTTGTCCTCCATTGTTTGAACCATTTTATCGTGTTGTCTAGGTGCGTTTGGAGTTCCTGTACCGCGTTCGTCGGACATCTTGATGTTGAGAGCAGTGCCGAATCATCTGCAAAGGTGGCCGTATTTAAGTATCTTGTAGGATTTGATACTGGTATGTCTGCTGTAAATATTGTATATAGGTGAGGTGACAGCCCTGGGGGACTCCCGCTGTTGGATGTTTTATTGAGGAAAGTGTGTTCTGGATGCTAACTTGAAAGCAGCGTCCTTGGAGAAAACTGTTCGTGATTTTTATGACGTGTGTTGGATAATTGTGTATTATCATTTTATATATGAGTCCCTGCCTCCAGACTTTATCAAATGCCTTTGCTATGTCGAGAAATACAGCTGCTGTCACTTGATTTTTGTTGAATCCGTCTTGGATAATCTCAGTGACTCTTGAAAGTTGTGTTATCGTTGAATGTTCTTCTCTAAAAACCCATGTTGATCTTCTGGTATTATGTCTTGATTGTCAGAGTGGTACTTTATCTTCTGTAGGATTATTTTTTCTATCACTTTGCTAATGGATGGTAACAGGCTTATGGGCCTGTAGCTGCTTGGTATTGTTTTTGGTTTTCCTGGTTTAGGTATAACTATTACTTTGGCATGTTTCCATATCTTTGGGAATGTTTGGAGTCTGATAACGGAGTTTGCTATTGCTAGAATTGACATTATTGCTTTTGGGGGGAGGTTTTGTAGTGATCTGTTGGTGATGTTGTCTATACCAGGAGCTTTTTTGGGATTTCATGCTTTAAGGATTGCTTTTAGGTTCTCGGCTGTGATTGGGTCGTTGCTAGGGGAGTGGGGTTCACGTATTTCTCTGCTTACTACTTTGTGAATCTGCATTACGTGTTGCATGTCTACTTCATCCAAGTTCGGAGTGAATTGCTCTTCTAGTGATTCCGCTAGAGCTTCTGCTTTTTCTTCTGCTGTGACTTGTGTGGAGTTATTGAATTGAAGTGGTGGGATTTGTATTTGTTCTCTTTTGATTGCCTTGATTATTTTCCATGTCTTAGAGGGCTCTGCACCTATTTCTTCGAGTGTTCTTTGCCATTCTACATTTTTCGGTTCCAGTAATTCCTTATGTACTTGATGTTGAAGGTTGTTTAGTATAGTTTTGTCTTCTCCTAGCTCTGTTCTTTTCCTTTATTAGTTCTTTAATATGATGTGGTAGACTACCTGATTTATATATCCTTTCTATTTTGATGGTGTTATTTTCAACAGCGTTTGTTATTTTATCTTGTAGTGATTTTATGTTCTGTTCTAATTCTGCAGTGTTTTGTATTTTAGGAACTGCAGTGATGGTTTGTTCTAGTTCTGTTTTGTAGCCGGCCCAGTCTGTCTTGAAGGTGTGATATGTTCTTTCGGTTATGTCTTCGTTCCAAGTTATTATAATTGGAATGTGATCAGAGCTCATGACACTTTCAGTTTCTATCTTTATGGTTTTGTTAATGTTTTTACTGATTGCTAAGTCTAATTGTCTAATTGTGTGCATCTAGCCCAAGGTGAACGTCGACAGACCAAAAAAAAAAAAAACCAAGACGGTTCGGCAATGAAATGTTGTTTCATGTTATTCGTTCTATAAAATTTGTAGTACCATGCCTTGTGTCATGTTTACGATAAAAATAGTGTATACTTCAAATTTTTTGACAGACTGTCATCGTGACACTTATACGACAATAAAAAGTTGATGTTTAACCAAATTGTCGTTCCACCTGTCATCGTGACAATACTTCGTTGTTGTGTATTCGTTCACACATAAACTTGTGAGAACGAAATGTCAGACTGAGAGTGCTTAACAACATTGTCTTTCCAATTGTCAAATGAAATTAACAACATAACATGATGAACTTTAACAAAACATGTTTTAAACTTACAGGTCATTGAGAGAATTAATTAATTTTCATATTACGCTTTAATAGTTGTATATATATGTACTTTGTAAAACCCAATCAAAAATCTTGCTGGCTCCTAATACCATTTAACCGAAAATGTACTTCTGATTAGTTTGTGCCAACCCGCATAGTCGCGTACTTTAAATGCTTTCTTTTATAACTGAATTGATAAACGAAATTACATAAATGCTTATGGGAATTTTACATATTTGATGTATTTATGTTATTTCGAAGTGTTTCGGACACATCTGACAAATAAAGAAAACTCAGATGATTCTTTATTTAGGCTTGCTTCGGTACTTCTTTCGCGAGAAGTGACGACATTTCGATGACATATATAATTTGTGTTTAATATATCTTAATAAAATATAGAAAGATCGTTATATTTGTCACTGTACTTACGTGCGATAATACACTTTAAGTTTATTTTATCATATCCGTCGGCATTGTTCATATATTCATAAATAGAAAAGAAATAGTAACAATTGATAATAATAACACTAATACGTATCTGAAAGGTACCACATTTCCTTCATAATCCCTTTATTTGTCGGCCTTCTGACATTTAAACTTGACAACCGATCGATAAACGTGAATAGATAGTCATTATATGTGTGTATTGCACGACTGGTGCTTTCCGCCAATTTTGACGTTTCCCGGCAAATGCCATATCGCGAACTCAAACTGATTTGACGGTTTTGATAATTTATAACCTGAAATTGAATTTTTCGTGCGTTTAACTTAACCTTATCCGAAGTTTGATGTGTCACGGTCATCTGTATCGATCCACCGCCATTTTAAAATCGAACCTAGTCCATATTTTTTATTTTACACGTAGGCCTTATGGCAAAATACTATGATTCATACTCTTTTTCTGCACGTTCTAAAATTTTCAAAAACTCCTTTCGGGCCCTCGTTCTCTCTTCGGAGACGTGAAAAATGGCCTAAGGCACGTGGGACCGTGGTCCCCGTCGCGTGACACTTTCGTTCCCACCGTAGATGCGCCAGGTTCTCAGAAAACTGTCTCCCCAATTCGTCAATTTTGGGATATAGCTTTGCCGTTTTAATCGTTCGTGTTAAAAAGAGCGAGACAATTGGCTTTTAGTATATATAACTAGCTCTAACGTCCGCTTACAGCGGGTCCTCCGCTTACAACGGGTCCTCCGCTTACAGCGGGTCCTCCGCTTACAGCGGGTCCGTCAATCTCTTTTAGTTGGAATAGCTTTTTTCGCGTCCGCTTACAGCTTTTTCATAGTTTCCTGTAAAAAGCAATCACTGTCATGACGCCTTTTAGAATGTCCGGTTTTATTAACTTTTGACGCACCTCTGTATATACATATATTTCGTGAAGCCAATAGTACATTTTCTTTAAAATTCTTCTCGAACGGTTTTTTACACAAACCGGTACACACTCAAGAGCGAGAAAGGTAAATTTATGTTAAACATAAGTCATGTTAATGTATCCAAAGAAACAATGAACTCAAAAGAGCACAAAATTTTTATCGAGACAGTTTACAATACTATTTTGATGTGATAGTGGAAAAGCATGTCAACCTTTTCGAAGTCTACTGTCGTTAAGAAAAAACACAAAATAATAATAAAAGTAAGAATCCCAAGTTTTAAATTTAAGCCCCATTGAAGCGTCTTTCCTGTAAAAAACGCTTTTTAGAATGTCCACTTTTATAAACTTTTGAAGCACCCCTGTATATACATATATTTTGTTAAGCCAATAGGATATTTTATTTAAAATTCTTCTTGAACTGTTTTTGACATAAATCGGTACACACTCAAGAGCGAGAAAGGTAATTTAATGTTAAACATAAGTCATGTTAAAGTATCCAAAGACACATTGAGATCAAAAAGCGCAACATCTTTATTAAGACAGTGTACAATACTATTTTAATGTGAAAGTGTGAAAGCCTGTCAACCTTCTTGAAATCCACTATCGTTAATAAAGGAGCACAAAATAATAATAAAAGTAAAAAGCCCAAGTTTTAAATTTAGGCCCTATTGAAGGGCCTTTCCTGTAGAAAGAGGCTTTTTAGAATGTCTACTTCTATAAACTTTTGAAACACCCCTGTATATACATATATTTTGTTAAGCCAATAGGATATTTTATTTAAAATTTTCCTCGAACTATTTTTGATACAAACCGGTACACACTCAAGAGCGAGAAAGGTAATTTAATGTTACAACGACACAATAAGATAAAAAAGCCCAACATTTTTATTAAGATAGTTTACAATACTATTATGATCCGAAAGTGTAAAATCCTGTCAACGTTTCCGAAATCCACTATCGTTAATAAAAGACCACAAAACAATAATGAAAGTAGAAAGCCCAAGTTTTAAATTTGGCGCCTTTCCTGTAAAAAGCGATCACTGGCATGACGATTTTTAGAATGTCCACTTTTATAAACTTTTGAAGCACCCCAGAGCATACATTAGTTTTGTGAAGCCCATTGTATAATTTATTTAAAATTCTTCTCGAACTGCTTTTTACACAAACCGGTACATACTCAAGAGCGAGAAAGTTAGTTTATGTTAAAATATCCAAAGACACAATAAGATCAAAAAGCGCAACATTTTTATTAAGACAGTTTACAATACTATTATGATGCGAAAGTGTAAAAGCTTTTCAACCTTTTCGAAATCCACTATCGTTAATACAAAGCACAAAACAATAATAAAAGTAGAAAGCCCTAGTTTTAAATGTAAGCCCTATTAAAGCGCCTCGCCTGTAAAAGGTGATGGCATGACGCTTTTTAGAATGTCCACTTTTATAAACTTTTGAAACACCCCTGTACATACATAAATTTTGTGAAGCCAATTGAATATTTTATTTAAAATTCTTCTCGAATTGTTTTTTACACAAACCGGTACACTCCAGAGCGAGAAAGGGAATTTAATGTTACAACGACACAATAAGATAAAAAAGCGCAACATTTTTATTAAGACAGTTTACAATACTATTTTGATGTGAAAGTGTAAAAGACTCACAACCTTTTCGAAATCCACTATCGTTAATACAAGAGCACAAAACAATAATAAAAGTAGAAAGCCCAAGTTTTAAATTGAAGCCCTATTGAAGCGCCTTTCCTGTAAAAGGCGATCACAGGTATGGCGCTTTTTAAAATATCCACTTTTATAAACTTTTGAAACACCCCTGTATATACATATATTTTGTTTAGCCAATAGGATATTTTATTTAAAATTCTCCTCGAACTGTTTTTGACACAAACCGGCACACACTTAAGAGCGTGAAAGGTAATTTAATGTTACAACGACACAATAAGATAAAAGAGCGCAACATTTTTATTAAGATAGTTTACAATACTATTTTGATCCGAAAGTGTAAAATCCTGTCAACCTTTTCGAAATCCACTATCGTTAATAAAAGAGCACAAAACAATAATAAAAGTAGAAAGCCCAACGTTTCAATTTGAAGCCTTATTGAAGCGCCTTTCCTGTAAAAGGCGATCAATGGCATGATGATTTTTAGAATGTCCACTTTTGTAAACTTTTGAAGCACCTCTGAACATACATTAGTTTTGTGAAGCCAATTGTATATTTTATTTAAAATTCTTCTCGAACTGTTTTTGACACAAACCGGTACACACTCAAGAGCGAGAAAGGTAATTTAATGTTAAAGTATCCAATGACACAATAAGATCAAAAAGGTCAACATTTTTATCAAGACTGTTTACAATACTATTTTGATGCGAAAGTGTAAAAGCCTTTCAATCTTTTCGAAGTCCACTATCGTTAAGAAAAAAGCACAAAATAATAATAAAAGTAAAAAGCCCAAGTTTTAATTTGAAGCCCTATTGCAGCGACTTTCCTGTAAAAAACGCTTTTTAAAATGTCCACTTTTATAAACTTTTGAAGCACCCCTATATATACATATATTTTGTTAAGCCAATAGGATATTTTATTTAAAATTCTTCTTGAACTGTTTTTGACACAAACCGGTACACACTCAAAAGCGAGAAAGGTAATTTAATGTTAAAGTATCCAAAGACTCAATAAGATCAAAAAGGTCAACGTGTTCATTAAGACAGTTTACAATTCTGTTTTTATGTGAAAGTGTAAGAGTCTGTCAACCTTTTCAATATCCACTATCGTTAATAATGGAGCAGAAAATAATAATAAAAGTAAAAAGCCCAAGTTTTAAATTGAAGCCCTGGAGCCCTATTGAAGCTCCTTTTCTGTAAAAAGCGATCAATCTCATGACGCTTTTTAGAATGTCCAAGTTTATAAACTTTTGAAGTACCCCTGTACATACATAAATTTTGTAAAGCCAATTGTATATTTTCTTTAAAATTCTTCTCGAATTGTTATTTATACAAACCGGTACACACTCAAGAGCGAGAAAGGTAATTTAATGTTAAACATAAGTCATGTTAAAGTATCCAAAGCAGTAGTGGCGGCTGGTGCCCGCGTTTTGGCGGTGCAGTTGCGTGGACGGGACTGATTCGTTTGTTGTCGGTGATATGGTCGACATCGGGGAGTACATCGCCGATAATGGGCGAGTCGGTCTTGTCTGTGTGGCTGCTCACGCCCCAAGCCGCCACTGAATCCAAAGACACAATGAGCTTAAAAAACGCAACATTTGTCTTAAGACAGTTTACAATACTATTTTGATGTGAAAGTGTAAAAGACTCACAACCTTTTCGAAATCCACTATCCTTAATAAAAGAGCACAAAGTAATAATAAATATAAAAAGCCCAAGTTTTAAATTGAAGCCCTATTGAAGCGCCTTTCCTGTAAAAGGCGATCACCGGCATGACGCTTTTTAGAATATCCACTTTTATAAACTTTTGAAACATCCCTGTATATACATATATTTTGTTAAGCCAATGGTATATTTTATTTAAAATTCTCCGCGAGCTGTTTTTGGCACAAACCGGCACACACTTAAGAGCGTGAAAGGTAATTTAATGATATAAGTATACAACGACAGAATAAGATCTAAAAGCGCAACATTTTTATTAAGATAGTTTACAATACTATTTTGATCCGAAAGTGTAAAAGCCTGTCAACCTTTTAGAAATCCACTATCGTTAATAAAAGAGCACAAATTAATAAAGGTAGAAAGCGCAAGTTTTAAATTTGAAGCCTATTGAAGCGCCTTTCCTGGAAAAAGCGGTCACTGGCATGACGACTTTTAGAATGTCCATTTTTATAAACTTTTGAAGCACCCCTGTACATAGATAAATTTTGTGAAGCCAATTGTATATTTTATTTAAAATTCTTCTCGAATTGCTTTTTACACAAACCGGTACACACTCAAGAGCGAGAAAGGTGGATTAATGTTAAAATATCCAAAGACACAATAAGATCAAAAAGCGCAACATTTTTATTAAGACAGTTTACAATACTATTGTGATGCGAAAGTGTAAAAGCTTTTCAACCTTTTCGAAATCCACTATCGTCAATAAAAGAGCACAAAATAATAATAAAAGTAAAAAGCCCAAGTTTTAAATGTAAAGCCCTATTGAAGTGCCCTTCCTGTAAAAAGCGATCACTGGCATGACGCTTTTTAGAATGTCCACTTTTATAAACTTTTGAAACACCCCTGTAGATACATAAATTTTGTGAAACCAATTTTATTTAAATTTTTTCTCGAATTGCCTTTTACACAATGCGGTACACACTCAAGAGCGAGAAAGGTAATTTAATATTAAATATAAGAATAAGTATCCGAAGAAACAATATGCTTAATAAGCGCATCATTTTCATTGAGACAATCGGGATAATACGCTCTTGAAATAACAGTGGAAACATTTAGTATATTAACAAAAAGTATGTCAATTGCTCAGAAACAATTTAAAATAGGCACGCACAATATTAATAAAAAATAAGCTAAAAATCAGTTTGAGATATTTTTCACTCCAATTATTTGAAGTGGAACAGCGCTTTCATTATGAAATTTTGGTCAGCAAATTTGAAATATTCGTCTGTCACATACTCAAAATTAGTTCGCAAGTCAATTAAAAATGAAGGACATGTATTGCAGAACATTTTAAATTTTCACCGAATTACATTATTACTCATTTTAATGGACATGCTCAAATATATATAGTACCTGTGTAGTGTTTAAAATGTTTATAACAAATTTTGTTTGATAAATGGGCGTCGCTTTCAAACATTCTTATAGAATGCTAATGAATGCTGATGAACTTTAAACATATAGTTCGCAAACATATAAATGATTAGTTTTAATAAGATGCTGTTAAAAGCTATTACAAAGAAGAAAAGACCAAGCGCAGGCATAAATTTTCACAAATATTTAGGATTTTTAGCAACTGAGATAAAGTCCCAGAAATGTAACAGAATTAAAAAGCTTCCAAAACACAAATATTTCCACAGCAAGCCAAAAGTTACACATATTCAATATTATGTTTTATTTTTAATTATACTGTAAATTTCATGTATAGAAGAAGCAATACAATTACTAAAACACTAATAAAGATAATTATTAATTACAAATGGATAAGAAAACATATTCGCAGTCAATACTAATAAAAATCCAAATCTCCTAGGTAATGCGCATGTGTAAGTAATCGTAATTACTGTTTAATATTTTATCAGGTTTGGTAAAACAGCGGTTAAAATATTTTCATTTAATAACGTTCTTAATCAATGATTAGCGCTAACCGGTGTTGGAAAAACATACCAACCGGTATTTTAATCAATGATTAGCGCCAACCGGTTTTTGCAAAAACGTACTATCCACTATTTTATCTAATGAATACACTGATCGGCATTTTAATCGGAATTGGGAAAACCGGCCCTTTATTGAACTTAATCAACTAATACAATGCAATAATGTAAATGACTAAAAATACGTTTAAATTTGCCATTGTAGGTGTTAGAGCGTTTTAATGTTGAAGGTTACATTCAAATATTATGTCAACATTAATGAAACATGCGCCAATAATTTAAGGACATTAAATTTGAGATATTGCAAAATTTTACCTATCAAGTATTCTACCTACACAAGCTGTTTCGAGAGAGAGAGAGAGAGAGAGAGGGGGGGAGAGAGAGAGAGATCGATTTTATGAACTTTTGACGCATCCCTGTACACATATAAATTTTCTTATGCCAATCGTATACCGGGTGTCCCGATTTTATTGAAACAAAAAGTCAGTTAATTAGCATCAAAAATACTACAAGAAAGTAGTGTTTTAGTTGTTTTCACTTGTTTTCATTAATGTCAAACGATAGTCAACTTTTTTATTTTAAATGGAAACAGATATATTTTTGGCAATATTCGGATTGGATTTTATTTTCTGAATTCATCGATGTATAACAAGTCTATTTTTTATAAACGATTATTGAAAGAAAACCATTTATTAACATTGACCATGTTTTTAATAAATTATGTATAACATTTCGAATGTGCTATGAAACATTGAAAACGTAAGTATTATAAGTATTATTCTAAAAAACAAAACAAAACACTTCACAATAATTGTTCAAATTGGCCGCCACCTTGTTCAATACATAACGCACATCTCCTAATTACTCCACGAGTCGCATTTAAAACACAAACGGCAGGTATTTCTTGACAAGTGTTAATAATTCTTTGTCTTAAAATGTCAACATTTTCTGGAGGTGTCAAATAAACTCGTCGATCTTGTAGGTAAGCCCACAACCAAAAATCTAGGGGCGAAAGATCGGGTGAACACGCAGGCCACTCGATAGGACCGGATGTTCCTATCTACCTATTTCCAAAGTGGGTGTTCAACCAATCAGTATTTACTCTGGCGTTGTGAGCGGGGGCCCCATCTTGTTGATAAAATATTCTATTTAAATTTGCCAAAGGTAATTCATCTAAAAAGCTTTGGAGATTTTCGTTTAATAAAGTGTGATACTTTTCTTGATTTAAGCAACCATCTATGAAAAACGGCCCAATTAATTGATCGCCTAAAATACCACACCAAACATTTATGCTAAAACGTCTTTGAAAATTATTTTCAATGACAAATCTCGGATTGTCTTGGCTCCGTTGTCGATGTATGTTTCTATTAAAAATACCATTGTTGCCAAAAGTGCATTCATCAGACCAAATTATCATTCTGTAAAAACTCCAGTCTTGTTCTAATGCATTTAAAAAAAGTCGACAAAACTGTATTCTTCGGCGTTGATCATTTTGTTCTAATGCATTAACTTTTCGAGCTATGTACGGTTTAAATTTGTATTTGTATTTGTGTTTACTATGGACTGTAGTTTTTGATACCCCAATATTATGTGCAATTTCGCGAGTCGAAGTTCGTGAATTTTCTTGTAGTGCAAGAAGAACATCATATTCCGTATCTTCGGCGAATCTACGTCGCTGTGTTTTAGGTTTCTGAAATGATCCATAATTCCTCAAATTCGTTTCAATTTTCTGAAATATTTTCGAATCTGGAACTTCTCTGTCCGGAAAACGAAAGCTGTAACGCCGAACTGCTTGAAGACGATTTTTATTATATTCAAAAAACACTTGCAACATGTCTGTTAACTCATTGTTATTCATTTTTACGAATATACTTTTTTTTTTGTGGCAAAACGTTCAAGCAGAACAATAAATAAGACTTAATAGACACTCACACTGACGTTTATTGACGTTTATCGCATTTTTGTTTTTTCATGGCACATTCCAAAATTTATAAATAATGGAATACAAAGATGAAATTTATTAAGTGTTTTATATTTTTTTTTCAATAATTGTTTATCAAAAATAGACATTTTATACATTGTTGAATTCAGAAAAAAAAAATCCAATCCGAATATAACCAAAAATATATCTGTATCCATTTAAAATAAAAAAGTTGACTATCGTTTGACATTAATAAAAACAACTGAAAACAAACAAAACACTGCTTTTTTGTAGCATTTTTTACGGGACACCCGGTATATTATTTAGAACTTTTCTTTCCCTTTTACACAAACCGTTACACTGAACACTGAAGAGCGAGAAGGATAATTAAATGTTAAACATAAATCATGTTAACGTTTACGAAGGAAGTATGTACTCAGATCCAAGCACATTTCGAAGAACCTTTCTGCCACATTGTTTTTTAAAACTTTTATTTCGAATTCGTGATCAGCGACCTCAAAAACCGACATTTGCTAGATGTCACCAAGATTAAAGATATTTTGAAGAAACTTTCCGCCATATTAGATCCGCCATTTTGTTTTTTTTTTGACATTTTGACTATAGATTCGTGATCGGTGACCTAAGAGACCCCCGTATCTAAAATTTTACATTCATACGTCAATTTTCAATAAATTCTTCCGCCATTTTGTTTTTTTTGACATTTTGACTTTGGAGTTGTGATCGGCGTTCGCACACACCCCCGTATCTAAAATTTCACATTCATACGTCAATTTTCAAAAAAACTTCCGCCATTTTGTTTTTTTTTGACATTTTGACTTTGGATTCGTGATCGGCGACCTGAGACACCCCCGTATCTAAAATTTCACATTCATACGCCAATTTTCAAAAAAACTTCTGCCATTTTGTTTTTTTTTGACATTTTGACTTTGGATTCGTGATCTGCGACCTGAGACACCCCCGTATCTAAAATTTCACATTCATACGCCAATTTTCAAAAAAACTTCTGCCATTTTGTTTTTTTTTGACATTTTGACTTTGGATTCTTGATCGGCTACCTAAGACACCCCCGTATATAAAATTTCACATTCGTACTTCAATTTTCAAAAAATCTTCCGCCATTTTGTTTTTTTTTGACATTTTGACTTTGGATTTGTGATCGGCGTCCGCACACACCCCCGTATCTAAAATTTCGCATTCGTACGTCAATTTTCAAAAAATCTTCCGCCATTTTGTTTTTTTTGACATTTTGACTTTGGATTTGTGATCGGCGTCCGCACACACCCCCGTACCTAAAATTTTGCATTCATACGTCAATTTTCAAAAAACTCGTCGGCCATTTAATTTCCTTTGTCATTTTGACTTTGGATTTGTGACCGGCGTCCGTATACACACCCCCGTGTCTAAAATTTCACATTCGTACGTCAGTTTAGAATTAGTGACGGGCGACCGTAAAAACTCTCGAGTGCCTAATTTTGCTTTTAATCAGAATAGAGAGAAATTGATTTCAGCCAGCTCCGTCCACCGTGCGCGTTTGCGTAATCGTTAACATAAAATTATTTCGTAGGGGCACACAAATGTCGAAAGCAATCCTCTTCTTTTTCCCCTTTGAGGAAATACGCGTTCCGAAATTATCGTATTTTAATTCAAATCATTATTAAAATATTACTCGACAACACCTGTATAGATGAAAATATTAAATCAAGCGGGACCGTTACGTATTATGTGGACATGCCGAACGTTCGCCGGACCGTAATGTATTGACCGGCAGTGCACATGATAATCTGATTTTATTTTTCGCCCGTCCGGAATGCATTGGTATCAGTGCAGATTGAATCGGCCATTTTTCTGACCAAATACCTCTGCAAACGGACTTGGAATTACTCGTACCTTCGTCTAGGTACCTCTGTAAACTGGGAATACGCAAGTGAACGTTTCCGAAATGTCACTTCTTTACTTTTCTAAATCTTATTGTGCCCTCGAAACTTTCAAAATTTGGAATTTCAAGCTTAAAAGTGAAAATGTGAATGCACATGAGACTACCTGTCAGTTTGACGTTTGTCGGGATATTTCATCCATTTCGCTAAATTGTATCCGTCTGCAGACGGACTTTAAATCGCCCGTATCTTTTTATATGCACCACTTTAATCTGGGAATATGCAACTAAAGGGTTCTGAAATCTCAGTACTTTAAAATTTTGAATCTTGTTGCGCCCTCAAAAGCTTTAAAATTTGGAATTTCAGGCTTAAAAGTGAATGTTTGCATACATTTCGAATCGCTGTCACTTTGACGTTTGTCGGGATTTTCAGTATAAAAGGCTCCAGAGCAATTTTTGTTTCCCACGTCCTCCTTATGGGCGAAAAAATTGATGCAGCGCTTTTCTCTACAAGTGCTAAAATTTTCAAAAAATTCTTTTCGCCGCCTTTCCACCGTTTCGAAGAGATAAAAATACGCCTATACAACGTAGAAATGTACACCCCACCATATAAAACTCGCAAAACTCCCGTCAAACCCCCACTTTCAGAAATCCTTCGCTTGTCGTTTTCCCATTTTCACCCCCATCTTCCCTCCTCTACTAAATCCGTGAGAGCGGTAAAGGGTCCTGTGCGCTTTTATAGAGTATAACTAGCTCTAACGTCCGCTTACAGCGGGTCCTCCGCTTACAACGGGTCCTCCGCTTACAGCGGGTCCTCCGCTTACAGCGGGTCCATCAATCTCTTTTAGTTGGAATCGCTTTTTTCTCGTCCGCTTACAGCTTTTTCATAGTTTCCTGTAAGAAGCAATCACTGTCATGACGTCTTTTAGAATGTCCGATTTTCTTTACTTTTGACGCACCCCTGTATATAAATATATTTCGTGAAGCCAGTATATTTTTATTAAAATTCTTCTCGAACGATTTTTTACACAAACCGGTACACAATCAAAAGCGAGAAAGGTAAATTAAAGTTAAACGTAAGTCATGTTAATGTATCCAAAGAAACAATGAGCTCAAAGAGCACAACATTTTCATCGAGACAGTTTTCAATACTATTTTCATGTGATAGTGGAAAAGCATGTCAACCTTTTCGAAGTCTACTGTCGTTAAGAAAAAAAGCACAAAATGATAATAAAAATAAGAAGCCCAAGTTTTAAATTTAAGTCCTATTGAAGCGCCTTTCCTGTAAAAAACGCTTTTTAAAATGTCCACCTTTATTTTAGGATATTTTGTTTAAAGTTCTTCTCGAACTGTTTTTGACATAAATCGGTACACACTCAGGAGCGAGAAAGGTAATTTAATGTTAAACATAAGTCATGTTAAGGTATCCAAAGACACAATGAGATCAAAAAGCGCAACATTTTTATTAAAACAGTGTACAATACTATTTTGATGTGAAAGTGTAAAAGCCTGTCAACCTTTTTGAAACTCACTATCGTTAATAAAGGAGCACAAAATAATAATAAATGTAAGAAGCCCAAGTTTTAAATTGAAACTCCTTTCCAGTAAAAAGCGATCACTGGCATGACGCTTTTTAGAATGTCCAGTTTTATACACATTTGAAGCACCCCTGTATATACATATATTTTGTGAAGCCAATTGTATATTTTATTTAAAATTCTTCTCGAACTGCCTTTAACACAAACCGGTACACACTCAAGAGAGAGAAAGGTAATTTAATTTTAAACATGTTAAGGTATCCAAAAGCACAATGAGATCAAAAAGCCCAACATGTTCATGAAGACAGTTTACAATACTATTTTGATGTGAAAGTGTAAAGCCTGTCAACCTTTCCAAAATCCACTATCGTTAATAAAGGAGCACAAAACACTAATAAAAGTAGAAAGCCCAAGTTTTAAATGTAAGCCCTATTAAAGCGCCTCTCCTGTAAAAGGCGATCACTGGCATGACGCTTTTTAGAATGTCCTCTTTTATAAACTTTTGAAATACCCCTGTACATACATAAATTTTGTGAAGCCAATTGTATATTTTATTTAAAATTCTTCTCGAATTGTTTTTTACACAAACCGGTACACACTCCAGAGCGAGAAATGAAATTTAATGTTAAACATAAGTCATGTTAAAGTATCCAAAGACACAATGACCTCAAAAAGCGTAACATTTTTATTAGGGCAGTTTACAATACTATTTTGATGTGATAGTCTAAGAGCCTGTCAATCTGTTTGAAATCCACTATCGTTAATAAAGGAGCACAAAATAATAATAAAAGTAAAAAGCCCAAGTATTAAATTGAAGCGCCTCTCCTGTAAAAAGCAATCACTGGCATGAGGCTTGTTAGAATGTCCACTTTTATACACCTTTGAAGTACCCCTGTATATTCATATACTTTGTTAGGCCAATAGGACGTTTTATTTAAAATTCTTCTCGAACTGTTTTTAACACAAACCTGTACACACTCAAGAGCGAGAAAAGTAATTTAATTTTAAACATAAGTCATGTTAAGGTATCCAAAGACACAATGAGATCAAAAAGCCCAACATGTTCATTAAGACAGTTAACAATACTATTTTTATGTGAAAGTATAAAAGCCTGTCAACCTTTTCAAAATCCACTATCGATAATATAGGAGCACAAAATAATAATAAAAGTAAAAAGCCCAAGTTTTAAATGTAACCCCTATTGAAGCGCCTTTCCTGTAAAAGGCGTTCACTGGCATGACGCTTTCTAGAATGTCCACTTTTATAAACTTTTGAAACACCTCTATATACACATATATTTTGTTAAGCCAATAGGATATTTTACATAAAATTCTTCTCGAACTGTTTTTGACACAAACAGGTACACCCTCAGGGGCGAGAAAGGTAATTTAATGTTAAAGTATCCAAAGACACAATGAGCACAAAAAGCGCAACATTTTCATCAAGACAGTTTACAATACTATTTTGATGCGAAAGTGTACAAGTCTGTCAACCTTTTCGAAATCCACTATCTTTAATAAAAGAGCACAAAATAATATTAAAAATAAAAAGCCCAAGTTTTAAATGTAAACCCTATTGAAGTGCTTAGGCTGTAAATGGCGATCACTCTCATGACGCTTTTTAGAATGTCCAATTTTTACAAACTTATAAAGCACCTCTGTACATACATAAATTTTGTGAAGCCAATAGGATATTTTATTTAAAATTCTTCTCGAACTGTTTTTGACACAAACCGGTACACACTCAAGAGCAAGGAAGGTAATTTAATGTTAAAGTATCCAAAGACACAATAAGATCAAGAAGCTCAACATTTTTATTAAGACAGTTTACAATACTATTTTGATGCGAAAGTGTAAAAGCCTTTCAATCTTCTCGAAATCCACTATCGTTAAAATAAGAGCACAAAACAATAATAAAAGTAGAAAGCCCAAGTTTTAAATTTGAAGCCCTATTGAAGCGCCTTTCCTGTAAAAAGCGATCACTGGCATGATGATTTTTAGAATGTCCACTTTATAAACTTTTGAAGCACCCCTGAACATACATTAATTTTGTGAAGCCAAGTGTATATTTTATAATACTATTGTGATGCGAAAGTGTAAAAGCTTTTCAACCTTTTCGAAATCCACTATCGTTAATAAAAGAGCACAAAACACTAATAAAAGTAGAAAGCCCAAGTTTTAAATGTAAGCCCTATTAAAGCGCCTCTCCTGTAAAAGGCGATCACTGGCATGACGCTTTTTAGAATGTCCTCTTTTATAAACTTTTGAAACACCTCTGTACATACATAAAGTTTGTGAAGCCAATTGTATATTTTATTTAAATTATAGCGTCGTAGATAAGTGATTGTGAAATACCAACAGTAGTTTGCTTTTTTAACTGCATTAATAAAAAGAAATACACACAATTTTTATAGTAATTTATGAAGAAGGTGACCAGTCAATAATATCAGTGGTAGGTATTACAATATATAATTTATTGGAAATTGAATGAAATTTAACATGTAAACCTGATAAGATATACTTTATGCTTGTCAGCGAAGTAAGAGTTTCAGTTGCTCTGCTTGCTACGGGTTGTCCATGGTGTTTGTTTCGATTCCTAAATGCAGTAATGATTAACAAAATAAAATTGACGTAGTACATGCTAGTAGTAATTCTAGTTAGTAAAATACCTGTATGCAATGCCCGTTAAATTACCTAATGGATGCATACTTCCTAGGCCCTGTAGTATTTTTAGCAAACGATAGTTACTATTAGATATTTCGATGTGTACATAGCAGTCACCCTTTATTAAGATGTAAACAGATCAGTGAAAGTATTGTCAATTGGAATGATTTTATATTTCTATAGATGTTGTCCATATTTAACTCAACATTTCTTTTTGTAATTTCGACTTCGGATTTGTGTACAGCGACCCCAAAACCCTCCTTATACCAACCAAATTTTACCCAAATCTGAGGACGTTTTGAAGAACCTTGCCGCCATATGAGGTCCGTCATTTTGTTTTTTGAAATGGTGACTTTAAATTTGTGACCAGCGACCCCAACAACCCCCCATATGCCTATTTCAGCTCTAGTTAAAATACAATAAACACATTAGTTTATCGATAATAATTTTTGTAGTGCTTAGCGGTAGATTGCACCCCCTTGACCGGCGTGAAGGCGATTATTTTGGTGGTTGTAATGTGAAATATAAATGTTTCTCTACGTCTGCTATGGTTAGTAGTAGAGTTAACTAATTTAAGTTTTAGTGAAATAAGGTCGTTGAGTTCATCCCCTTTTGGTGGTGTGTAGACGATTATTTTGGTGACTGTGATGCGAGATATTAATATGTTATATGTTATATGCTATATATAGTTAAAAATTGATAAACATTTTTATTTAGCACCAATCGAATTTTTAGCGCTTACGGGTAGATTGCATCCTGTTGAACAGCGTGCAAGAGATTATTTTGGGTTTTTGATGTGAGATATAAATGTTTCTCAACTAAGCTGTGGCTATAATTCGATAAATAAAGCAATTTAACAGTAATCATTTTTTTAGTGCCTTAGGGGTAGATTGAACCCTCTTGAATGGCATGTAAAGAGTTTATATTGGTGGTCGTACTATGACATATGAATGTTTTTATGCTTCTACTATGGTTAGAAGTCGATACGCATTTTAATTTAGCACCAAATAAATTTTTAGTGATTTTAGACAGAAATTATTTTGGAGGTCGTGACGTGAGATATTAATGAGTCTAGTTCTGCTGTGATTAGAAATCAAGTCACTGACTGACACATTAAAATTAAGACATATTGTACGTGAGCGTGTAGCATTCGTGATACATAAGGAAATTGTGCGTTTCACGTGCCAATCATTCACCTCCTAATAAATCTCCTTTTCCCCATAAATTTAATGTACTTTTTAGCTATTTTTAAAATAAATTTTTAGTTATTTTATCTATAGTCTTTTATATACGTTAGAATTAGATTAATATTTATATGCTCGTACACATGTTACTTTTATATATTCTAAATTATTGGTATCTCCTATCTCCAAAATTCGAAAATGTCAACCTGAAGAAATTCAAGCAAGGCAAAAGTTATTTTGAGTCTCATAACATTGCATTTATATACGTTCCTTATATTTTCTATTATTACATATGACCTGTAAAAAAAGTTATTTATTATACAAGGGAAAGAAGTATTAGATTTTAGCTCGAGATAATGACAAAATACCGAGAGCTAAAATCTAATGTTTTGTCCCGTGTATAATACACTATTTTTTTCTGTGACAGGAAAAACGACGATTTAATAATGATAAAAAAGACTCAGAAAATCAATCGATGTGACATTTTAATTTTAAATTGGTAGTCTGTTGTACTTATAGCAGCATTACACCTGCGTTGCTAAGGAAACCTGTAAAGTATTCAAATATTTGTCAATTTAATTTTGTGTTTGGTTTTAAAAATTTGCGAACTTAAGTTGATTTTTAGTTATTTTGATTGGAAGGTGAAAAAGAAATGCAGTTCTTTCTCGGAGACGGTGCTATTGGCATACATAAGTAAATGCAACTTTTTGTATAATAAAATATATTAAAATTAAATGTGAAAATAAAACAAACAAATGTTTAAGATTTACACTGTATTTAATAATAACGACAGCTGTTTCGCTACACTGTAGCTTCGTCAGGTTAACATATACAATAATAATTGTATATGTTAACCTGACGAAGCTACAGTGTAGCGAAACAGCTGTCGTTATTATTAAATACAGTGTAAATCTTAAACATTTGTTTGTTTTGTTTTCACATTGAAAATGGATTTACATCAAGTAAAGACCAACTCAATCCAAGATTTAAAATTAAATGTCCGTGTTCTTAATTATGTGTAAATATCCGGTCATTTTTTCCCGGGGAAAAATGAGTACTTTTTTCTCGGCTTTTAAAGTGACATTTTGTTACCTGTTAAGAAAGATAAAATGTCAAACTTTTCCCGTCACAGAGAAAAAGTTATAAAAATACATTCGAGTCGTCTTGGCAACGGACTCGGCAAAAGTACGAACTAAAGACGACGATTCAATACCACTACAAATTTCGATTGGCCGGAGCAATTTTAAAATGATATATTTAAAGTAATTAATCAATATTTCTGGATGTATACCTTCCCATAGTTAAATACTATTACATGAAAGCCAGTTACAAATTAAATATTATAAATAAAGGTATTAAATATTACTTCCCTACACCTAAATTTTACATAACATTTGTCTGTACTGTTTTAAAATGTTTAGATAACAAACGTCAACAAATAATTACAACAAATATCAAAAGATGTACAAATATTATTATTTATGAGTCCTGAAATGTATTTTGTAGGTTATATTACATGACAGGTAAAATTTTGCAACATCTAAAATTTGACGTCATTTTAATTTAGTGGCACATGTCGGTTGCGAGAGCGACTCAACTATAGGAACAGTTTGTTGAAAAAGAAAAAAACTTGCATCTGCGATCATAAACTGTATTATCAATTATATTCTAACAGTATAAGATATTGCAGTTTCAACTGCCATATTTCAGACAATTTAACTTGCACCAAATTTCTGTAGGATGAATAAGGCCAGAAACTTTGATTGAAAAATCATATCCCAACTGCTTACTAAAAACTATACGTTTTAACAGATTCTTTGTCTAAATTTCCTAAATCAAAGAGGGTTGATTGAGAAGACCGTGTTTCCATAGTTTTGACTTACAAAATGTTATGTTCTGGAGGAATCCGAGCGATCTTTGTAGTGCCAATTTTAATTATTATTTTAAAATTTAACTACACGTTAACGAACACTATTTATCCAAACCCAATTAAATCAAGAGTACTTTATACAGTGTCTGCATTTTCAATGTGAACCTGCCAGCTTCTGTAGAATTTCTTCAATGTTTTCAATTTCACATGTAACTTTTAAATGTAGTTTTAATATCTTAATGACATATCAGAGTGAGTCTAAAATATATTCATCTAAAATTAAGTTTTAATAAGGTGCTGTTAAAAGCAATTACAAAGAAGAAAATAGCAAGCGCAATCATAAATTTTTACAGATACTTAGAATTTTTAGCAACTTAGATAAAGTCCCGGAAATGTAACAGAATTAAGAAGCTTCCAAAACACAAATATTTCCGTAGTAAGCTAAAAGTTACACATATTCAATATTATGTTTTTATTTTTAAGTATACTGTTAATTTCATGTATAGAAGAACCAATACCAATACTAAATCACTAATAAAAATAATTATTAATTACAAATGCATAAGAAAACATAATCGCAGTCAATACTAATAAAAATCCAAATCTCCTAGGTTATGCGCACGTGTAAGTAATCCCAATTACTGTTTAATATTTTATCAGGTTTGGTGAAACACCGGTTAAAATATCTTCATTTAATACCGTTCTTAATCAATGATTAGCGCTAACCGGTGTTGGAAACACATACTAACCGGTATTTTAATCAATGGTTAGCGCCAACAGGTTTTTGCAAAAACGTATTATCCCGTATTTTATTTAATGAGTACGCTGATCGGCATTTTAATCGGAGTTGGGAAAACCTGCCCTTAATTGAACTTAATCAACTAATACAGTGTAATAATATAAATAATTAAAAATACGTCTAAATTTGCCGTTTTAGTTGTTAGGGCGTTTTAATGTTGAAGGTTACATTCAAATATTATGTCAACTTTAAAGAAACATGCGCCAATAATTTAAGGACATTTTATAAACTTTTGAACCACTCCTGTATATACATAAATTTAGTGGTGCCAATCGTATATATTATTTAGAACTTTTCTTTACTTCTTTACACAAACCGTTACACTGAACACTGAAGAGCGAGAAGGATAATTTAATGTTAAACATAAATCATATTAAAGTTACCAAGGAAGAATGTGCTCAGATCTAAGCACTTTTCAACGAACCTTTTCGCCATATTACATTTGCCATGTTGTTTTTTTTGACATTTTGACTTTGGATTTGTGATCGGCGACATGAGACACTACCCTATCTAAAATTTCACATTCGTACGTCAATTTTCAAAAAAACTTCCGCCATTTTGTTTTTTTTGACATTTTGACTTCGGATTCGTGATCGGCGACCTGAGACACCCCCGTATCTAAAATTTCACATTCATACGTCAATTTTCAAAAAAACTTCCGCCATTTTATTTTTTTTTGACATTTTGACTTTGGATTCGTGATCGGCGACCTGAGACACCCCCGTATCTAAAATTTCACATTCATACGTCAATTTTCAAAAAAACTTCCGCCATTTTTTTTTTTTTGACATTTTGACTTTGGATTCGTGATCGGCGACCTGAGAAACCCCCGTATCTAAAATTTCACATTCATACGTCAATTTTCAAAAAAACTTCCACCATTTTGTTTTTTTTTGACATTTTGACTTTGGATTTGTGATCGGCATCCGCACACAGCGCCGTATCTAAAATTTCATATTCATACGTCAATTTTCAATAAAATTCCGCCATTTTGTTTTTTTTGACATTTTGACTTTGGATTCGAGGTCGGCGTTCGCAGACACCCCCGTATCTAAAATTTGACATTCGTACGTCAATTTTCAAAAAATCTTCCTCCATTTTGTTTTTTTTGACATTTTGACTATGATTGGTGATCGGCGTCCGCAGACATACCCGTATCTAAAATTTCGCATTCATACGTCAATTTCCAAAAATCTTCGGCCATTTTTTTTTTTTGACATTTTGTCTTTGGATTAGTGATCGGCGACATAAGACACCCCCGTATCTGAAATTTCACATTCGTACGTCAATTTAGAATTAGTGACGGGCGACCGTAAAAACTCCCAGTTTTACTTTTAATCAGAATAGAGAGAAATTGATTTCAGCCAACTCCGCCCACCGTGCAAGTTTGCGTAATCGTTTAAGTAAAATTATTTCGTAGGGGCACATAAATGTCGAAAGCAATCCTCCTCCTTTTCCCCTTTGAGGAAATACGCGTTCCGAAATTATCGTATTTTAATTCAAATCATTATTAAAATATTACTCGACAACGCCTGTATAGATGAAAATATTAAATCAAGCGGGACCGTTGCGTATTATGTGGACATGCCGAACGTTCGCCGGACCGTAATGTATTGACCGGCAGTGCACATGATAATCTGATTTTATTTTTCGCCCGTCCGGAATGCATTGGTATCAGTGCAGATTGAATCGGCCATTTTTCTGACCAAATACCTCTGCAAACGGACTTGGAATTACTCGTACCTTCGTCTATGTACCTCTGTGAACTGGGAATGCGCAAGTGAACGTTTCCGAAATGTCACTTCTTTATGTTTCTGAATCTTGTTGTGCCATCGAAACTTTCAAAATTTGGAATTTCAAGCTTAAAAGTGAAAATGTGAATGCGTATGAGACCGTCTGTCAGTTTGACGTTTGTCGGGATCTTTCATCCATTTCGCTAAATTGTATCCGTCTGCAGACGGACTTTAAAGTGTTTGTACCTTTGAATCTGTACCACTATAAACTCGGGAGAAGCAAGTAGAGGATCCAGAAAAGTCTGTACTTTTTGTCACGGAGTTTACTTGTGCTCTCGAAACCTTAAAAATTTGGAACTTCAGGCCTAAAAGTAAAAGTTTGCATACATTGCGAATCTCCTGTCACTTTGACGTTTGTCGGGATTTTCAGTATAAAAGGCTCCAGAGCAATTTTTGTTTCCCACGTCCTCCTTATGGGCGAAAAAATTGATGCAGCGCTTTTCTCTACAAGTGATAAAATTTTCAAAAAATTCTTTTCGCCGCCTTACCACCGTTTCGAAGCGATAAAAATACGCCTATACAACGTAGAAATGTACACACCACCATATAAAACTCGCAAAACACCCGTCAAACCCCCACTTTCAGAAATCCTTCGCTTGTCGTTTTCCCATTTTCACCCCCATCTTCCCTCCTCTACTAAATCCGTGAGAGCGGTAAAGGGTCCTGCTCGCTTTTATAGAGTATAACTAGCTCTAACGTCCGCTTACAGCGGGTCCTCCGCTTACAACGGGTCCTCCGCTTACAGCGGGTCCTCCGCTTACAGCGGGTCCGTCAATCTCTTTTAGTTGGAATCGCTTTTTCCGCGTCCGCTTACAGCTTTTTCATAGTTTCCTGTAAAAAGCAATCACTGTCATGACGCCTTTTAGAATGTCCGATTTTATTAACTTTTGACGCACCCCTGTATATACATATATTTCGTGAAGCCAATAGTACATTTTCTTTAAAATTCTTCTCGAACGGTTTTTTACACAAACCGGTACACACTCAAGAGCGAGAAAGGCAAATTTATATTAAACATAAGTCATGTTAATGTATCCAAAGAAACAATGAACTCAAAGAGCACAACATTTTCATCGAGACAGTTTACAATACTATTTTGATGTGATAGTGGAAAAGCATGTCAACCTTTTCGAAGTCTACTGTCGTTAAGAAAAAACACAAAATAATAATAAAAGTAAGAATCCCAAGTTTTAAATTTAAGCCCTATTGAAGCGCCTTTCCTGTAAAAAACGCTTTTTAGAATGTCCACTTTTATAAACTTTTGAAGCACCCCTGTATATACATATATTTTGTTAAGCCAATAGGATATTTTATTTAAAATTCTTCTCGAACGGTTTTTTACGCAAACCGGTACACACTCAAGAGCGAGAAAGGTAAATTTATATTAAACATAAGTCATGTTAATGTATCCAAAGAAACAATGAACTCAAAGAGCACAACATTTTCATCGAGACAGTTTACAATACTATTTTGATGTGATAGTGGAAAAGCATGTCAACCTTTTCGAAGTCTACTGTCGTTAAGAAAAAACACAAAATAATAATAAAAGTAAGAATCCCAAGTTTTAAATTTAAGCCCTGTTGAAGCGCTTTTCCTGTAAAAAACGCTTTTTAGAATGTCCACTTTTATAAACTTTTGAAGCACCCCTGTATATACATATATTTTGTTAAGCCAATAGGATATTTTATTTAAAATTCTTCTCGAACTGTTTTTGACATAAATCGGTACACACTCAAGAGCGAGAAAGGTAATTTAATGTTAAACATAAGTCATGTTAAAGTATCCAAAGACACCTTGATATCAAAAAGCGCAACATCTTTATTAAGACAGTGTACAATACTATTTTGATGTGAAAGTGTGGAAGTCTGTCAACCTTTTTGAAATCCACTATCGTTAATAAAGG
Organism: Amphimallon solstitiale; assembly: GCA_963170755.1. Classification (NCBI taxonomy): domain Eukaryota; kingdom Metazoa; phylum Arthropoda; class Insecta; order Coleoptera; family Scarabaeidae; genus Amphimallon; species Amphimallon solstitiale. The sequence continues at coordinate 85,895,353 of OY720681.1, read as the reverse complement.
AGCACAAAATAATATTTAAAGTAAAAAGCCCAAGTTTTAAATTGAAGCCCTATTGAAGCGCCTTTCCTGTAAAAAGAGGCTTTTTAGAATGTCTACTTCTATAAACTTTTGAAGCACCCCTATATATACATATATTTTGTTAAGCCAATAGGATATTTTATTTAAAATTCTTCTTAAACTGTTTTTGGCACAAACAGTAACACACTCAAAAGCGAGAAAGGTAATTTAATGTTAAAGTATCCAAAGACTCAATAAGATCAAAAAGGTCAACATGTTCATTAAGACAGTTTACAATTCTGTTTTGATGTGAAAGTGTAAGAGTCTGTCAACCTTTTCAAAATCCACTATCGTTAATAAAGGAGCACAAAATAATAATAAAAGTAAAAACTCCGAGTTTTAAATTGAAGCCCTGGAGCCGTATTGAAGCTCCTTTTCTGTAAAAAGCGATCAATCTCATGACGCTTTTTAGAATGTCCAAGTTTATAAACTGTTGTAGTACCCCTGTACATACATAAATTTTGTAAAGCCAATTGTATATTTTCTTTAAAATTCTTCTCGAATTGTTATTTATACAAACCGGTACACACTCAAGAGCGAGAAAGGTAATTTAATGTTAAACATAAGTCATGTTAAAGTATCCAAAGCAGTGGCGGCTGGTGCCCGCGTTTTGGCGGTGCAGTTGCGTGGACGGGACTGATTCGTTTGTTGTCGATGATATGCTCGACATCTGGGAGTACATCGCCGATAATGGGCGAGTCGGTCTTGTCTGTGTGGCTGCTCACGCCCCGAGCCGCCACTGAATCCAAAGACACAATGAGCTTAAAAAACGCAACATTTGTCTTAAGACAGTTTACAATACTATTTTGATGTGAAAGTGTAAAAGCCTCACAACCTTTTCGAAATCCACTATCGTTAATAAAAGAGCACAAAATAATAATAAATATAAAAAGCCCAAGTTTTAAATTGAAGCCCTATTGAAGCGCCTTTCCTGTAAAAGGCGATCACCGGCATGACGCTTTTTAGAATATCCACTTTTATAAACTTTTGAAACATCCCTGTATATACATATATTTTGTTAAGCCAATGGGATATTTTACTTAAAATTCTCCTCGAACTGTTTTTGACACAAACCGGCACACACTTAAGAGCGTGAAAGGTAATTTAATGTTAAAGTATACAACGACAGAATAAGATCTAAAAGCGCAACATTTTTATTAAGATAGTTTACAATACTATTTTGATCCGAAAGTGTAAAAGCCTGTCAACCTTTTCGAAATCCATTATAGTTAATAAAAAAGCACAAATTAATAAAGGTAGAAAGCCCAAGTTTTAAATTTGAAGCCCATTGAAGCGCCTTTCCTGGAAAAAGCGATCACTGGCATGACGATTTTTAGAATGTCCATTTTTATAAACTCTTGAAGCACCCCTGTACATAGATAAATTTTGTGAAGCCAATTGTATATTTTATTTAAAATTCTTCTCGAATTGATTTTTACACAAACCGGTACACACTCAAGAGCGAGAAAGGTAGATTAATGTTAAAATATCCAAAGACACAATAAGATCAAAAAGCGCAACATTTTTATTAAGACAGTTTACAATACTATTGTGATGCTAAAGTGTAAAGGCTTTTCAACCTTTTCGAAATCCACTATCGTCAATAAAAGAGCACAAAATAATAATAAAAGTAAAAAGCCCAAGTTTTAAATGTAAAGCCCCATTGAAGTGCCTTTCCTGTAAAAAGCGATTACTGGCATGACGGTTTTTAGAATGTCCACTTTTATAAACGTTTAAAGCACCCCTGTACATACATAAATTTTGTGAAGCCAATTGTATATTTTATTTAAAATTTTTCTCGAATTGCCTTTTACACAATGCGGTACACACTCAAGAGCGAGAAAGATAATTTAATATTAAATATAAGAATAAGTATCCGAAGAAACAATATGCTTAAGAAACACATCATTTTCATTGAGACAATCGGGATAATACGCTCTTGAAATAACAGTGGAAACATTTAGTATATTAGCAAAAAGTAAGTCAATTGCTCAGAAACAATTTAAAATAGGCACGCACAATATTAATAAAAGATAACCTAAAAATCAGTTTGACACTGAGATATTTTTCACCCCAATTATTTGAAGTGGAACAGCGTTTTTATTATGAAATTTTGGTCAGCAAATTTGAAATATTCGTCTGTCACACACTCAAAATTAGTTCGCAAGTCAATTCAAAATGAAGGACTTGTATTGCAGAACATTTTAAATTTTCACCGAATTACATTATTACTCATTTTAATGGACATGCTCAAATATATATAGTATCTGTGTAGTGTTTAAAATGTTTATAACAAATTTTGTTTGATAAATGGGCGTCGCTTTCAAACATTCTTATAGAATGCTAATGAATGCTGATAAACTTCAAACATATAGTTCGCAAACATATAAATGATTAGTTTTAATAAGATGCTGTTAAAAGCAATTACAAAGAAGAAAAGACCAAGCGCAGGCATAAATTTTCACAAATATTTAGGATTTTTAGCAACTGAGATAAAGTCCCAGAAATGTAACAGAATTAAAAAGCTTCCAAAACACAAATATTTCCCTAGCAAGCTAAAAGTTACACATATTCAATATTATGTTTTATTTTTAATTATACTGTAAATTTCATGTATAGAAGAAGCAATACAATTACTAAAACACTAATAAAAATAATTATTAATTACAAATGGATAAGAAAACATAATCGCAGTCAATACTAATAAAAATCCAAATCTCCTAGGTTATGCGCATGTGTAAGTAATCGTAATTACTGTTTAATATTTTATCAGGTTTGGTAAAACAGCGGTTAAAATATTTTCATTTAATAACGTTCTTAATCAATGATTAGCGCCAACCGGTTTTTGCAAAAACGTACTATCCCGTATTTTATCTAATGAATACACTGATCGGCATTTTAATCGGAATTGGGAAAACCGGCCCTTTATTGAACTTAATCAACTAATACAATGCAATAATGTAAATGATTAAAAATACGTTTAAATTTGCCATTGTAGGTGTTAGGGCGTTTTAATGTTGAAGGTTACATTCAAATATTATGTCAACATTAATGAAACATGCGCCAATAATTTAAGGACATTAAATTTGAGATATTGCAAAATTTTACCTATCAAGTATTCTACCTACACAAGCTGTTTCAAGAGAGAGGGAGAAAGAGAGAGAATGTCGATTTTATGAACTTTTGACGCATCCCTGTACACATATAAATTTTCTTATGCCAATCGTATACCGGGTGTCCCGTAAAAAACGCCAACAATAATAACTCCGTTATTTATTGTCCGATTTTATTGAAACAAAAAGTCAGTTAATTAGCATCAAAAGTACTACAAGAAAGTAGTGTTTTAGTTGTTTTCACTTGTTTTCATTAATGTCAAACGATAGTCAACTTTTTTATTTTTAATGGATACAGATATATTTTTGGCAATATTCGGATTGGATTTTCTTTTCTGAATTCATCGATGTATAACATGTCTATTTTATTATAAACGATTATTGAAAGAAAACCATTTATTAAAATTTACCATGTTTTTAATAAATTATGTATAACATTTCGAATGTGCTATGAAACATTGAAAACGTAAGTATTATAAGTATTATTCTAAAAAACAAAACAAAACACTTCACAATAATTGTTCAAATTGCCCGCCACCTTGTTCAATACATAACGCACATCTCCTAATTACTCCACGAGTCGCATTTAAAACACAAACGGCAGGTATTTCTTGACAAGTGTTAATAATTCTTTGTCTTAAAATGTCAACATTTTCTGGAGGTGCCAAATAAACTCGATCTTGTAGGTAAGCCCACAACCAAAAATCTAGGGGCGAAAGATCGGGTGAACACGCAGGCCACTCGATAGGACCGGATGTTCCTATCTACCTATTTCCAAAGTGGGTGTTCAACCAATCAGTATTTACTCTGGCGTTGTGAGCGGGGCCCCATCTTGTTGATAAAATATTCTATTTAAATTTGCCAAAGGTAATTCATCTAAAAAGTTTTGGAGATTTTCGTTTAATAAAGTGTGATACTTTTCTTGATTTAAGCAACCATCTATGAAAAACGGCCCAATTAATTGATCGCCTAAAATACCACACCAAACATTTACGCTAAAACGTCTTTGAAAATTATTTTCAATGACAAATCTCGGATTGTCTTGGCTCCATTGTCGATGTATGTTTCTATTAAAAATACCATTGTTGCCAAAAGTGCATTCATCAGACCAAATTATCATTCTGTAAAAACTCCGGTCTTGTTCTAATGCATTTAAAAAAAGTCGACAAAACTGTATTCTTCGGCGTTGATCATTTTGTTCTAATGCATTAACTTTTCGAGCTATGTACGGTTTAAATTTGTGTTTTCTTAAAATACTATGGACTGTAGTTTTTGATACCCCAATATTATGTGCAATTTCGCGAGTCGAAGTTCGTGAATTTTCTTGTAGTGCAAGAAGAACATCATATTCCGTATCTTCGGCGAATCTACGTCGCTGTGTTTTAGGTTTTTGAAATGATCCATAATTCCTCAAATTCGTTTCAATTCTCTGAAATATTTTCGAATCTGGAACTTCTCTGTCCGGAAAACGAAAGCTGTAACGCCGAACTGCTTGAAGACGATTTTTATTACATTCAAAAAACACTTGCAACATGTCTGTTAACTCATTGTTATTCATTTTTACGAATATACTTTTTTTTTGTGGCAAAACGTTCAAGCAGAACAATAAATAAGACTTAATAGACACTCACACTGACGTTTATTGACGTTTATCGCATTTTTGTTTTTTCATGGCACATTCCAAAATTTATAAATAATGGAATACAAACATGAAATTTATTAAGTGTTTTATATTTTTTTTTCAATAATTGTTTATCAAAAATAGACATTTTATACATTGTTGAATTCAGAAAAAAAAACCAATCCGAATATAGCCAAAAATATATCCGTTTCCATTTAAAATAAAAAAGTTGACTATCGTTTGACATTAATAAAAACAACTGAAAACAAACAAAACACTGCTTTTTTGTAGCATTTTTTACGGGACACCCGGTATATTATTTAGAACTTTTCTTTCCCTTTTACACAAACCGTTACACTGAACACTGAAGAGCGAGAAGGATAATTAAATGTTAAACATAAATCATGTTAAAGTTTACGAAGGAAGTATGTACTCAGTTCCAAGCACATTTCGAAGAACCTTTCTGCCACATTGTTTTTAAAAACTTTTATTTCGAATTCGTGATCAGCGACCCCAAAAACCGACATTTGCTAGATGTCACCAAGATTAAAGATATTTTGAAGAAACTTTCCGCCATATTAGATCCGCCATTTTGTTTTTTTTTGACATTTTGACTATAGATTCGTGATCGGTGACCTAAGAGACCCCCGTATCTAAAATTTCACATTCATACGTGAATTTTCAATAAATTCTTCCGCCATTTTTTTTTTTTTGACATTTTGACTTTGGATTTGTGGTCGGCGTTCGCACACACCCCCGTATCTAAAATTTCACATTCATACGTCAATTTTCAAAAAAACTTCCGCCATTTTGTTTTTTTCTGACATTTTGACTTTGGATTCGTGATCGGCGACCTGAGACACCCCCGTATCTAAAATTTCACATTCATACGCCAATTTTCAAAAAAACGTCCGCCATTTTGTTTTTTTTGACATTTTGACTTTGGATTCGTGATCGGCGACCTGAGACACCCCCGTATCTAAAATTTCACATTCATACGCCAATTTTCAAAAAAACTTCCGCCATTTTTTTTTTTTGACATTTTGACTTTGGGTTCTTGATCGGATACCTAAGACACCCCCGTATCTAAAATTTCACATTCGTACTTCAATTTTCAAAAAATCTTCCGCCATTTTGTTTTTTTTTGACATTTTGACTTTGGATTTGTGATCGGCGTCCGCACACACCCCCGTATCTAAAATTTCGCATTCGTACGTCAATTTTCAAAAAATCTTCCGCCATTTTGTTTTTTTTGACATTTTGACTTTGGATTTGTGATCGGCGTCCGCACACACCCCCGTATCTAAAATTTCGCATTCATACGTCAATTTTCAAAAAATCTTCGGCCATTTTTTTTTTTTTTGACATTTTGTCTTTGGATTAGTGATCGGCTACATAAGACACCCCCGTATCTAAAATTTCGCATTCATACGTCAATTTTCAAAAAATCTTCGGCCATTTTATTTTTTTTTGACATTTTGTCTTTGGATTAGTGATCGGCGACATAAGACACCCCCGTATCTGAAATTTCACATTCGTACGTCAATTTAGAATTAGTGACGGGCGACCGTAAAAACTCCCAGTTTTACTTTTAATCAGAATAGAGAGAAATTGATTTCAGCCAACTCCGCCCACCGTGCACGTTTGCGTAATCGTTTAAGTAAAATTATTTCGCATGGGCACATAAATGTCGAAAGCAATCCTCCTCCTTTTCCCCTTTGAGGAAATACGCGTTCCGAAATTATCGTATTTTAATTCAAATCATTATTAAAATATCAATCGACAGCACCTGTATAGATGAAAATATTAAATCAAGCGTTACGTTTTATGTGGACATGCCCAACATTCGCCGGACCGTAATGTATTGACCGGCAGTGCACATGATAATCTGATTTTATTTTTCGCCCGGCCGGAATGCATTGGTATCAGTGCAGATTGAATCGGCCATTTTCTGACCAAATACCTCTGCAAACGGACTTGGAATTACTCGTACCTTCGTCTAGGTACCTCTGTAAACTGGGAATGCGCAAGTGAACATTTCCGAAATGTCACTTCTTTACTTTTCTAAATCTTGTTGTGCCCTCGAAACTTTCAAAATTTGGAATTTCAAGCTTAAAAGTGAAAATGTGAATGCACATGAGACTACCTGTCAGTTTGACGTTTGTCGGGATATTTCATCCATTTCGCTAAATTGTATGCGTCTGCAGACGGACTTTAAATCGCCCGTATCTTTTTATATGCACCACTTTAAACTGGGAATATGCAACTAAAGGGTCCTGAAATGTCAGTACTTTAAAATTTTGAATCTTGTTGCGCCCCCGAAAGTTTTAAAATTTGGAATTTCAGGCACAAAAGTGAATGTTTGCATACATTTCGAATCGCCTGTCACATTGACGTTTGTCGGGATTTTCAGTATAAAAGGCTCCAGAGGAATTTTTGTTTCCCACGTCCTCCTTATGGGCGAAAAAATTGATGCAGCGCTTTTCTCTACAAGTGCTAAAATTTTCAAAAAATTCTTTTCGCCGCCTTACCACCGTTTCGAAGCGATAAAAATACGCCTATACAACGTAGAAATGTACACACCACCATATAAAACTCGCAAAACTCCCGTCAAACCCACACTTTCAGAAATCCTTCGCTTGTCGTTTTCCCATTTTCACCCCCATCTTCCCTCCTCTACTAAAGCCGTGAGAGCGGTAAAGGGTCCTGTGCGCTTTTATAGAGTATAATAATAATATTAATTTTATAATACTATTATTAGGATATGTGCGCTACCAAATTGAACTACTTATCTAGGTAATTATTTTTGAATTTCGAAAGAATTCCTTCGCCAAGAGTACGTAGGTGGTGGTGTTTTTAATGGAATCTTATCAACGGTTTGGAAACACTTGAGCTTCGACACATCTACACATCGTTTTATTATGTATCCACCTTGATTCTGTCATCCCGACACCTCTTTTATTGCTTCTGTTGATTCGTGTGCCGACGAATAACTTTAAAGTAGAGGACCCAGAGCCGGTTTTCGATTTAGATAGTGAATATTTTCTTGTTCTTGAAAATGTTTACTTTGCATCCACTTAAAGAAACTATTTATTTACGTTCACATATGAACCTATTATTATCGACAGTGTTTGGTTGGGCGATTTTAAAACTTCGACACTTGTAAATCCTAAAGTCGGTAGAATATACGTTTATGATGTTATATAAAACTGGAAAATAAATTACCAAAAATTTTGTTTTTCTAAAATAACCAAAATCAATATACCACAGAATTTGTGAGGAAGTAGCTGGATAACTTTGCACTTTAATTTGCACGTTAAAAATAAAATAACTAATTTGGCTTATAATAGAAATACAAAAATTTAAGTAAAGATATTTGACGTTTAGATATTCTGTTAGGCTCATTGAATGGGAACGAAACAAATTTTGATTTAAAATTGAAAGTAATTCAATATATATGGTTCGCGGAAATTACATAATTTGTTATCATCAGTAAGTTTTGTTAATGTAGAAGATACAAGGTAACACATATTAATAACAATAAAAGCCTGAGTCCACCAGGTTGGCATTAAAACACCAGTACTTTTTTACACTCTCTAATAATAAGAAGAGTAGAAGTCAATAATAATAATATAATCAAACTCCTTGTATATTTTACGGGGTATCACATGAATAAATCTTAATGGTAAGCTCTAGCGAGGCTTTTAATTTGAATTACACTTTTACATTCACCTTGAGGATGTTGATGTACAAACTTGTACCACTTTTTTTAGGTGCTAACTTTTGTGAGTAACTTCAAATATGCCCTATTTTGTGCTCGTATTTTCGCCATTGTCCGTTCTTCATCTTCTTTTTTTCCGCGAGTTTTCATCTACAACATTTACTTAACCTGTCTCCTGTCATCAATCTGCTGCAAACGATCAAACACTTGTCTTATTTAATTATTACTTATTATTTAAGTATTTCATTTCCATCACCTCCAACTTTTTCTTCATTGTTTCTGTACCATCCTAACCCAACCCAACCCAGAATTTGCCCCCGCATGTAAATATTGATTTAACAATGGTATTATACGCATTCATTATGGTCTTCCTACACATTTCTTTCCTTAATATAAAATATTTTACTTATAGTATAAAATAGTTAACTTCCTCATTAAATTCTTTCTGCTATACCTGTTTTCTTTTTCTATCTTCTTCTCAATTGTGATTCCTAAAAGTATTTGTTTTCTTGCAGTTCTTCTAATCCTTTATGATCATTATCGAGTTATACGCATTAATATTTAGTACAATCTTTTTGAAGATGTCGTTTCAAAGAAATAGAATAATTTCGTTACAAGTCAGCGCCATCTGTAATAAATATCGATTTAAATTTCAGATAATCACAGAACTCTTCATTAAGTTAGGTCTACAAATTCGAATTATGTCGTCCATGAAAAGCTTGTTTTAAGCTACTTTTGGTGGTTAATTCTGTTGACATATTGATATGTTTAGAAGCTGTTCCGAAAAATATGTTATATACAGCACCACATATTCATTGTGAAGGAACTAAATTATAAAACACTTCAGTACCACAATAAAAATACACTCTGTTTTTCAGTAAACTATAGCATATGTGCATGTCAAATATGAATGGTTTTAACTTCATTCCTCATATGTTATTATATCTCACATAATTTGATATAATGATATATATGAAATTTAGTGCCGGTAACTCATCATGGTTGCTTTAACAATAATTACGTCAATTTTGTTTATATCGATTTATTCTGTTTTATAATACAAGTAAACAGTAGTATGTATAGATTAACGATAGCTATATATACCATGATGAAGCTTTCGTACCTTTCAGAGTTGTATTCATTAAAAAGGATCACTGTAATATAAAAATATTATACAGGGTGCTCCAGCGAAAACGAAACAGATTGAATATCTCGAAGGAGAAAACTGTTTTGAAAAAACGCAAAAACCGGTCGATTTTTGATCCTTCCATCATATCTTCAAGTGTAATACGTCATTCCCCTCCCCTCCATCACTCTAACCATTACAATTTAAATAGGGAAAGTACTAAATACGATACATCATTGAAAAGGTAATTCTACGTAGAATTCAGCAATGCGATTGTTGTTTGCGCTATTTTTGATTTTGGCGCCCTCTAGCGGGAAAAAGCGGTTACGTATTTCACAATGTGACACATCATTTCAAAGCTAATTTTATTAGCAATTTAATGCACAATTGAAAAAAATTTAAATAATCGAAAATCCTTGCAGAGCTCTAATATTAGAAACTACGAACTTATTAGTTTACAAAAGACGCTGACAGTCTGTACTTGAGAATGATCACAAATAAATGTCAAAAATATTACGTATTTAGTTGCTAATAAAATTAGCTTTGAAATGATGTGTCACATTGTGGTATACGTAACCGTTTTTTTTCCGCTAGAGGGCGCTACAATCAATAATAGCGCAACCAACAATCACTTTGCTGAATTCTCCGTACAATTACCTTTTCAATGATGTATCGTATATACTACTTTCCTTATTTAAATTATAATGGTTAGAGTGATGGAGGGGAGGGGAATGACGTATCACAGTTGAAGATATGATGGAAGGGTGTCCCCCTTGGATCAAGAATCGACGTGTTTTTGCGTTTTTTCAAAAAAGTTTCCTACTTCGAGATATTCAATCTGTTTCGTTTTCGGTGGACTCTCTATATGGAATTTTTTATGATTCACAACAGTTATCATTGTTCAAAAGGTATGGTATATATGTATTTAGATTAGAAATGGTGAAATTCAGTTTCAATTATCTACTAAAGCGAACCAATTTTTATTGGGAATTTCACTATAAGTTGAACATTTTAAAGATATTTCAATAGATCCATAATTTGCTTATAATTGTCAACAGTAACTCAAACGTGCAAAGCTTTATCGTGACAAATTGAAAGCATGTGTTCAAATTCCATTAGAGACAATATATTTGTAATTAATGATCGCCATTAAAAAATGATTGATGAATACTTAGAAAAGAGTATTTTTCAAATAATATATGTATATTTATTTACTTAAGAAGTTCATTGTCAATTAAAACTAAACAAAAAATATATAGTTTATATTCAAAATATGAACTATGTTTTTTCAAATGGCAAAACTTTTTCTACCATAGAGGTAATCATTTTTCTCCAGTGTTTTCTCTTTTTTGCCATACTACCTGTAAAATCCGTTATTGCCGCTTGCTCATCATCGAGAAGGAGCATTATATGCTGTAGCATCAATTTGGATTTTGCACAAACATTCGACAATAGATCAAGTATATCGAATCATCGATGTAATTGAGAAAACAATAAGAAAGAAAAAGATCTTCGCTACGTCTTTCTCTTAAATGGCTCAAGCATTCGGGCGTGTGTGGTAAATTTTTGTATCATACAACACTGACCGTCACTTTGAGTCACGCATGGTGAAGAATACCCAGATATTATAAACAGTGGCGTAATCCCGGGGGGGGGGGGGGGGGGGTCGCATACAGTATTTCACATGTTCTGTATGACACCGTGTACATAGGGAAGTTCGTAAATAAACAGTACATCATCCAGGCGTGTTATATTTGTTTCACCATTCACGTATAATGAGTAGGTAATTAATTTAGATCAGTCATAAGCACATGGACTTATGTATGTATATAATAGAATAGATATTTTGATAGAATATTCGATACCTAGTTGAAATTGTAAGAATTTAATGCATGTGGGCATTATAGACCTGGTATGTACTAATGTAGTATACTTGATTGATATACGCCAAAACACCAGGAAGAAATGCTCTAACAACAGATCAATCCATGCATTAAATCAATTGATTTTACTTTCTTCAGAAGAAACACAACAAACATCGCTAAACCATCGATAATTTAAAACATCAATAGCAAACTGCATAAGCAAACAAGTAGTGTTATCCGGTCCCAGTGAGGTTGTTGCTTGTTTATTTACATCAGATTTACGACCTAAGGAATCACCCGTGTAAAATTTACTTTCATTATTAGAATAAGAATAGTGACGGAACTTCTAATATTTATGAGTAATTAATTCGTGAATCGATTCAAAGTTTATTTACACCAATGCTCGTCAAGATGATAAAATTACAAGTGTATATTACGTATCTGTATATGTTTCTAGGTGTGCTATCAATAAAGTATTGGTACACTGTTTATTTTTCAAGTACAGATCCTATGAACTAATCTGTCAATATTGTGCAGATATAATATAGAATAAACAAATCGCTTATAAACTTCCTCAAGCTGCAGATCTACTTAAAATTTTAAATTGAAAACTTTTTACTAAATTTAAACTAATAAAGTATTTGAATATATACCGAACATTAGAAAATAAATTAGTACATATTGCTGTGGTAGTTCAGTTCAGCATATTTATTATTAAAATAATGACCATAGACACACGTTGGGCCCTATATTATTTATGCTGTAGGTTCAATGATTTTTACTGAATGCTAATAGTTAATATAATTTTATATTCGATGTATGAACTTATTTCTCAACAGCACGTACTTTGTAAGTACTTGTGAGTTCTAGCAGTGTATTCAGCCCCTTTGTCTCCTGGTAAATCACTTGCTTAGTATTATTCTGGGATAAGGTTATATTTTTTTTTGTTAAAGAAAAGTCTAAGTTTATATAAACATCATATTTGTATATTTTTATTAGAATATCAATTATAGATAGCATCGCTATACTATGTATATCCACATTAAAATTTATAATATACGTAATTGAAAGAAAACATTTCTACCATCTTTCGGTTATAATGTTTTGTAGAATATATATTTTTATAATGATAGTCATGAGATATTTATCCTGTTTTAAACAGCGAAAAACTCGATTCCCAATAGGTAATCTGTTAATATTGAGCTAATTCTATTTTACCAGAAACATTATATTTGCACGTAATGCCCTGACAATCTAGAAGTTCGCAATGGTTAATGTTCGAAGATTAGCCTGAATTGATCACTAGCCGCAACCATTCGCACGTATTGTTGCTAGCGTTTCAACACCTGCCACACAGAAACATACCCCCTTTTTAAATATATTATTATATTTTGAAATTTTAAATCAATGATAAAATGCGAGAATTAATGATGCCTGATAATGTATTTGAGAATAAACATTCGCACGTTCTATTCTCCGAAACACCCAACACCATTAATGATCCTTTCTGTGTTATAAAAAAAAACTAATGAATTATTATTTAACAGGATAATATCTATTTAACTCTTACTGCTCAACGTTATACTAGAATTAACATTTTCACGTTGTATTCTTAGAAACTCATTGCAGCATTAATAATCCTTTACAATTGAACAACTTACTTTGTTTCATCAAATATTTCTTCAAACTCTGCCTTAGGCATCTCCATATTCAAATATAAAAATTATCAAAAGAAAATTACTCTAAATAAAATGAAAATAAAAATTGAAATTTTATACTAATAAAAACTAAATAATTATGCGTCTAATCGTAGTGTATTCTACCCTACGTTTAAATTCTTTGTTAGCTTTTTCAAAAATTGTCTTTATCCTTCGAAGTCGAAATAAGAATTAATTCATGTTCATTCCGGCTTTTGAAATTTATACCAGAAACAAAAGAACAACGGCTATCGATCGCGCCCTCTTTCTAACTTTAGGTTGGTATTGAAGCATCTTCGCTGAAATCTCTGCTGTTCATTTTCTGCAAGTTATCTATGTCACACTAACACATACGCACATATTCTCTTTGACAGTTCATCCACCAAATGTCAACACTTCGAACCGTTTGCTTATTTAAAAGTCTTTCACTAAATTGTTCTGTATCTCCAACGGTAGGTGTACTTTGCTTAATACAGTCCCTCCTTGTATTTGTTTATAAACTTATTGCCTTTCTCATTATTTGTTACATATTTTCTTCTCCCATTCGCTAACATAATCCTTAATTTTCTTTTAGAAATATCTGGACTAGGCAAAATCAGAAACATATTGCAGATGACAGGAATTCTTCTTCCCATATCACTCACATTACAACGATTAGTCGGGCCTGTTACGTTGTCTCTAATTTATATCCAGTACTTTTCTCATGGTAACACATTTATCTGCAAGAAACTGTAAACAATATTTATACTATATTTCTCTTTGTAGGTTTCAAAACCACACAAGATTTCCACAGTCTATGAAACTTCTGTGCTACACATACAAGTTCATGAATGTATATTTTTATTCATTCAGCTGTTATTTATATAAAACATTATTGCTGACCATATTATGTTAGAATATTTAACTTATATCATTTTTTATTTATAGTCATAAATTTGAGATAACTTTTATATTCTTTAAGCATGATTTATTAAAATCTCTCTTATAAAATTTGTCACATTGTGCACGTTTATTTCACATTATTTATTCTGCCATATTTTTGTCTCGTGCAAAACGAATTTGGCCTTGTTCGTATAGTTCTATGGCGTTTAAATGACTCACTCTCTTTACCGTTCCATCCCTCAACATGACGCTTTCTCTATTGTTTGCTTTAAGGCTCGGTGGTCTCGTGGTAAGATGACTGATACTATCTGTGGGAGAGATAGTAGCGAGGGTTCGAGTCCCGCCTGGAACAATAAAATTTTTCTGGCGGGTCCGGTACACCTCTGGAGTCACCATTCTCTGTTGGGATATAATTAACAGTGCTTCACCCTTTACGGCGAGGGGGTGTAAGTAACAAAGCCATGAAACACTTTACACACATAAAATATACACCAAAAAGGCTCCTGGGGTTATGACAAGCTTAAAGCTTATAACCCCGGGGTAAGCCGCCCACAAGTTCAAAAAAAAAAAAAAGTACCTTTTTGTCTTTAAACAAAGGTCCATTATTTAAAATATGCAATGCTATTTTCACGCCTTGTGAAAAGTTAGGTTGCTTTTCAGTGTACACAAACCATACCTCCTGTTTATCTTTTCTACAAAATAAATATATATTGCTTAGACTTATTTTGTCTTTATTTTGTACCTATATAATACTTAATTTTAATACTTATCTAACCTATAATGTAACAATAAAATCATTTGATATTTGAATTCTCCATATTTAAATATATGCAACCCATCATACCCTTGTGTTATTTGTATTGCATGATGTTAAAATTTTAATATAAACAAGTTTGATATTACGATTTTTATTCTTTTTAACACTTAAACTAATTCTTAATATTATTCTTATTTTTAAATATACTTTGTCGAATTCCCGTTGTGATAAAAGGTGACATGTTCGGCTTTGAGTTAAAGTATTGTTATAGTATAGTAGTGATCCCACCAAAAAACATACCTGTAACAAAAGCATGACAACTTCTTACAGGCATTTGTGTTAATTATCTTAAGAAAAAAACTAAAATTTGAAAACTAAACAAAGTTACTTGCCAATACGTTACTTGTATTGTCCTGATAATCACAGAAAATTCTGCTTAAATTGATATACCTCCAGATCAAACTTGGCATGTTTTCAGAGGTTTCAATAATGTTCATAATTTTAATGAAATTTCCCGTACGTTAGGTGCCCCATCATTGCCGCATATTAAGAAATAAGGATAAGGATAATTATGGTACTAATTAGATTTTTACTATCTATGTACAAAATTTCAAAGCTCTAACTTAATGGGAAGTACCCCAGAGTACGAGACATACGAGAATCCAAAGATCACGATTTTGGGCATTCACTTACTATCTAACTCTTTAGTTTATACGTAATGGTCTTCTTTGAAATTTCATTTTTCCATGGAATTTGCTAGAAAATCAAGCGATGTGTGACTGAGGATTTGGTTCACGACTCCTCCGTTTAATCATGAAATATGTTTTTATTAAAATTTTTAATATAGGTATTCATACGGATATCGTCCATGAAGAAGTAGTAGTCGTTCATAACGCACACACGATTATTAGTAAATATCCCGGGCCAGCCGTCAGGTTTTGCTCTTAAATGAGTAATGATATGTTGCAGAAAATGCAAAAACTTATTTATAACGTTATATTCTGATAGAGTCAAATAATTTAGTTGGAGATAAATGACGTCTGCAACATCTTTATGTCTATTAAAAAATTGGAGTAACTGTTACACAGGCTTCTGTGATGCCACTTAAGTTTGTGCTTCTTCCCCTTCATCAAGGAGTATGAAAACAACAGAAAAAGACAATACTATTACTATTTCTTTGGACTAGAAGAAATTGCACAAAGTATTGCGCAACTTGATTAAATATAATATTCAATTTGTTTTACAAAATTAAAACATAAAACATTCTAAACGATGGAAAACAGTGTACTAATAGAGATGTTGAGAATTTTTCAGCAACATCTTTAAATTATGCAGTTTGGTGTTCAGCAAATCACTGAAATATTATAATAATATTTAAAAAGCTTCATTTTCTATCTGTGTTAGTCTGGTGTTTGAAATTGTCTATATCTGCCATCTGTAATTTGTCTTCTTTTAGCTATATTTCAGCTAATGACATTAAGTTTTAATAACTTTACCTTCAATATACAAAGATAAATATAGTTGGAGGTTATGTACAACAAATAAAGAAATTGCGATTGAAGACAGATAGACACAACTGACGCTATTAACCACAACAACATTTAACAAAATCTATTTGGAAGTAAAAAATGCGCATGTGCAAACTCTTAGAACAAAATATCTAGTTTTGGAGATAATTGATAATCGTCTTTAGTGGCAAATTTTTATTACTCCGAACATTAAACTATGAATTGGCAACTTATCAAATTTGTGATTCTCCTCTCGAAAGATCTGTTAAAAGGTACATACGCGTCGTATATTGTTTTTGATAGTTACTAATTACTAGGGGGCGGACACGAGCGGTTGATGACTCATCGCCCATGGGCGCTCTATTGAAATGTTGTATTTTTAAAGAGGTTTTAATTTTATTTATATAATTGGATAACAAGTGACTGGTGATCTATAAAATACAAAATACTTTATTATTTGTTCAGTAAAGGAGTGTTAATATTTACTAGCAATACTTTCTCAAGGTTCTCTTCTGTAAGACTTGTTCTCTTTGAATTATGTACATCCCTGTAGATAGAAAACGTCCTTTCTACATCGCAACTGGTTATAGGTGCATACTGGAAATATTCTTTATTTCAGCGTATTTAGGATTTAGATTTTGTGTCACTGTCCCCATACACAATTGCCGCAATGTTATTAAATCTGGATTTCTATTAAAAACTGCGTCTAACTTTTGCCGAAGGCCACAACCGAAGTCACTTGGAATACTTTTGAAATTATTAATAGCCACTTCTAATGTGGTTAATCCACCTTTTAATTTGAGATTTCGATTTTCAAGATATGTGATTAGTTTAGGCAAATTTCCAAAGTGTTCCTGAAGGAATAGCAACTGATTTTTTAAATTTGGGATTTGTGTTAGTTCCTTGCACTCAGAAATACTTCGAACATCGTCATTCAAACATGTAACGAAATTTTGTAAACTTTCGAAATTTTTTGCATAAGAACTAGTAGCTTCCAGCCATGTTCCTCATCTAGTTATTACTGGCGAGGGTGGCAGTGACAAAGATGAAGTTTTTCCCTGTAAAGGGCGACTCTCGATGGTGCTTTTCTGAAAACCTTTTTAAAAGCGGGATACAAGTCTATCAATATCCGGATAGTTGTCTCTGATATATGTATTCACAGATTCTGTGGAGAGCATGTGCTACACAAGTAATATGCAGCATATAAGAATATGTTTGCTTTAATAATAATCTGTCTGTTTTTAACATATATGCGGTACTGTCAGTAACAAATAAAAGTATTTTTTCCCTGTACCTGTCGTCCGAATGAAGCATTTTGTGCAAATTCTCGTCAATGGTTTTAGCAATTGTTTCCCCATCAGCTGTATTTATAACTTTAGATGCTATTAAATATGCTTTATATGGAATAGTTGGATGTAGTACACCAGCTACAACATTTACCACACAGCGTCCTAATATATCGACAGTTTCGTCGGCACTTATCCATAGGTACTGATTTGAAAGATGTCTTCGAATGCATTCTACTGTTTTCGTGAAGCATTTAGGAACATAATATTTGCGTAAGGTGCATTCATCAGGAACATTTCGACCAGTATATTTTTAAAGAAATGTATTGAAAGTGGGATTGTCAAATTTCTTTAATGGCATATTAGCCGCCATTAAAACTTCACAGAGTTCTTCGTTAAAATTGTCATCTTTCAACGGGTCCAATTTCCGTGTATGTTTTAGCGATGCTAAGTAATGTTGTACGTGCCCTTTTTGGGCATTCTGTAACGATATTTTATAGACTTTGCAATAAATATCGGAATCACTGACAATGGACATACAATCAGTATGACCCTCAATCCAACTCGCCATTGTTTCACGATGTATTTCTCGACGTTCTTCCATATCATATCTGAAAAAGTAACATTAACAATGTTCTAGATCTAAATAAATGATAACTAAAAATGTACGCGTATGTTATTAAAACTGAACGAAATACAGTGCACACTTACGTCTAGATAATTGGGAGAAGTCGATTCATTGAAACGGGATTAAACAGGAACTATTACATAAATTACGATGTACGTAATTAACAGTCAAAACAATGAAAAAACTAAACTAACGTAAGTATGAATAGGTATATACATATATGTAATTTTATTTCTCTTGGGAAATATAAGGTAAATATAATAAATGTTACAAACCCCTCGCGCTTCTACCTACGCCGATGAAGAAAGGATTTTACTCATAAATTCCTTTTTTGATGGGCATTTTTTCTTGTCGTTTTCAATAACTTTTCAAGTAAACAACAGATGTTGCAGTTTACCATTTGAATAATGCTATTCAATAAATGTGTGTTGTTTATATTATTTCTTTGCTCCATTGTAACTCCGTCGTAGTTTAAACCTGTGACGTCCGCCCCCTACTAATTACTCTGCCAACAAACCTAAAGACGGTAGACGACATAAATGACAAAAAATGTAGCTAGATTTTTTTCTATTGACGTACAAAACACGCTGAGCAAATAAAAACCAATTTCCTAGTTTTAAGAAAAAGAAGTCCAAATTTAAATAAATTTATACTGTGTATGCAGTTTATAATATTTATAAATCAAAATCTGTAGAGTACTGATGGATTTCTTGACTGACTTTGAGTGTCTAAGATAAACGATGTTCAAATTTCGTTTATCCCACTGTACCTACCTACGGAAATGCTATTACATTACATTATTATTACTTATTATTACTAAGCGAGAACGTGGTTCACTGACCTATCTAAAGTTTAAAAATGTTTACGCTATTATGATATGGATTTTATTTATTTCGCGCTGATGTTGTGTCTATATTTTTTGTCTGATGATTGTGTTTCTTATCGATGCCGTTGGATAAGCTTCGCGTATAGGAAGAGGAGAGGTGATATTTTTTAAAAATATTTTTGCAGCACGTTTGCTATGTCGGACGCGATTTCAGTGCGAGAAACTTCGACGCTTTCATAAACAAACTGTAAAGATAAGAGGGATACTGTGAATGTGTGACGTCTGGTGCTGTTTCATTCATAAAATTTTTTCGTCTGAACATAATACAGACACATCATTTACACATATACACAATATGTACCAGGCAAGCAAATATAAACGTTATTCTCGCGAATCGTATAATCATATCAACGTGTAAATACCTCAATGTGTACGGTTTTTATTAGGCAGAGTCTATATTATGTACGTGAAATTGACGTGTAAATATTGAATTTTCATAAATGTTTCACGAGAAACCTGGAAATATAGTCGATTTCCCTATAATAATAGGGGAAATGGAATGATAGTATTGTCAACTCTGATTAAAATATATTTGTACATACTCAATAATATCCGCAACAAATAATAAAATGTTAAAATAATTTGTTCAAAGTTTATTACACAGAATTACAGAGCTATTATAAAGTAAGGGCTATATTAAATTGCATATGTTTTTAATAAATGTAGCTCATAAAAATCAAAATACGAGGGCGGGTCAATATGTCCGCGACTTTTTGAATGAAACACAGGTTTTTGGATAAAATATCATTTTATTTTTCATGCTAGACTCCTTTGAGCTCTATACACTTTGTCCAACGTTTCTCCAATTTTTTTATCCCTTCCAAAAAATAAGATTTGTCGAGGTCATCAAAATAGGTATTTGTTTGTGAGATGATTTCATCGTTGGAGTCAAATCTCTTTCCGCCGAGCCATTTCTTCAGGTTTGGAAACAAGAAATAGTCACTCGAGGCTAAATGCGGAGAATAGGGCGCAATAAGGGAACAATTCGTAGTCCAATTCATGGATTTTTGCCATGGAAACTGCACATGTGTGCACCCTTGCATTGTCCTGGTGAAAAAGAACTTTTTTCTTGGCCGAACGCGATCGTTTTTTTTCAAATCCTCATTAAATCGACTCAAAACGATTGCGTTTGTGGTCGATTGTAAGCAAACGTGGCACCCATCTTTAGGTCTTTTACTTTAACTGAAAATCAGTTTTTTGCGAATATCTCGCAAGTCATGCTTTCTAGGCAGGTACATTACGAGTATAAAAGTCTCAAGTAGATTGCTAGTATACAAGGAGAAAAATAAATGGTATTATTAAATGGAACCTTACTTATTTTTTTGTGACCTATTACAAATTCCAAATATGGTAAAGATTGTTAGTTGACGTCTGACACATAAAACAAACAAACATTTCTAACCACAATAAAATTACAATAAAATAAGTACGTACCGTACAAGCGGGTGACTTGGGACAGTCACATGACATAGGACAACAAGCAGTGTTTCGCATTTTTATTTTCTGTCATTTATGGACGAGCAGTCAAACTTCGAAAAAATATGTAGAACGCTGTAACACAGTTCCACTGTGATAATTTGTTAAGTTTTTCCACGCAAACATCACCGAATTCCAAAAAAAATAAACATTACTCCTGGTAAGAGAAAACGTAACTCTCATGACCATTATCCTTCTTATTGTCCAGGGGAGCCTATTTGCCTTACACACTTGTATTATTTTTTCCTGAATGCTTATTATGTTTTGATTGGCACATAACCAAAATTTTTTGTTTACTATTGTTACTGGTTTCTACTTGCCCCTTCTATTATTTTTTTTATTCTGATGGGTAACATGGGACAATGCCAAATAATTATTGAAGGCGGATTGGCAGCCGCATATCTGGCGACTTCACCGAGAAAACATTAAAGGAGGTCCTTTTTGACATATCATAAAATAAGCTGACATATAGGATGACTTTGTAATTACTGAGCTCAAATCCGTCAAGAGAAGAAGTCAGCGATTTCTTGGAAAGATCATCAAGAAAAACCCACATAGGTGTTCTTATCTCAAAGCTATAAACTTGATAATGCCCACGTTTTTCTTTCAATTCCAGGCGAAGTAACATCGTTGAAGAAGAATTTGTGACCAAATTCTTAGCCCCCACAATACTGAGAAGAGGAGTTTTGAAGTTTAATCAAGCAATAATTAAGCGCTATTTTTAAACCAAATAAGTTCTAATATTAATTATTCAGTAAGGTACTTATGTACCTGCCTATCTGAATCGTTCCTACTTTATTAATTGCTATTATGTTTCATGACTTTTTATTTTTAAAAAGATTTTACGTTTATCGGAGTTTATTCACTCATATACCCTTCAAAACCATCCATATCATAAAATATATATTTTTAAAATAATAAAGTCGAGTTTCTAATGCATGAGTTGTAAACAACACCTAAAATGTGAAAAATCCCAAGTCACCCGAGCGGGTGACTTGGGACATGTAAATTTTTTTTTTATCTTACACAAGTAATAATGAGCGATATGGAAATATTCTGATATCGTAGTGATCGGTGACGGCTACTTTTCAATCACGGTGATTTTAAACGGTGACCGTGATCACGTTATTGTAGTACAAATCCCGATTTTGCACCTAGTGAATTCAAACTAAAATAACCTACCAATACGATACGATGTTCACTTCCACTCTACTTGAGTATCTGTCGCTTATCACGGCATATTGCAATATAGTCAGCAGTGATGCAGTATTTTTTAACTACATATATTTAAATTTATATACAAAAAGAATGAGCTGGTTTACCTTATAGGTTGAGAAATTTGTTGTGAATTAAACAAACGTATTGAAATTAAAAAAACACAGTATATAATTTTCTAAAAATGAAAAATAGATCTATTCATAATTCACAAAGATTTGTAATTCGCATTTAAAAACAAAATCATTTTAGCTTTTGCATCACTTAATCTATTTCTACGTTAAGTCAAGACCTGACCAGCTTTAGAAAAAGCCTTTCACACGGCACTGATGAGACTAAGGTACATATTGTAAGCTGCACCCGGGCAGATCACCGGTCACCGTCAATGTGAATATTGGATCACTGTAGTGACCAGTAATTTTTTGATCACGGTGATTAAATCACCGGTAGTGAAATATCGCTCATCCCTATACACAAGGTGTTTTTTACGCATTATGAGTGATCCCAACGGATAGCTCTTTTCATTTGGCATGATATGATGATAAATTTTTGCATTGAAAAACTGGCACGATTTCTTCGAAACTAGAAGTTGAAAGTCAAATTCGTCCCAAATCATCCACTGCATTGCCATATTTAGCAGAAACTCGGAATCAAAACGAAAACAATTTTTGCTAACGTACAAACTTATTAATGATATCCTCTTTACCAAATTACAACACTGATTTCACATTTCAAGTTTATTTTGTAGTTAGTGATTTTGTTTGTCTTATCTATGCGTAACTAGATGGTTTAAAAATCATGATTTGCACACTTTCGAATTGTGGCAAAAAGAAGCTTCTGTTAAAAAAAGTTGCTATAAAATGCTATAACATCGTCTAATCGAGCTGTACAATGCATAATTATTCCAAGATTGGTCGTCAAAAGCAATGAAATTGCTAGACGATTCTAAAAATATGATTCCCTAGCAAGGAATATGAAGAATCAACATCTTCATTTTATACAAAAATTGTTTTGAGTACACCTTTGAAATATTAGCGACTTAGCAAGACTACAACACCGGAAAATGTAAGCTTTTGTAAGGTTAGAAAAACATCTTAAAATTCGAATCTTCTTACAAAAGAAAGACGCTAACGTCAAAGTATTCGAAAATATATAATATAGCGTCAAGAAGACAACTGTTGCCGAATTCGAGATTAAGTCAGAGTGAGTGTTGATGATACATCTTGCATAGTTGACGAAGAAAAATACGAGAACATTAAGAAGGATTGGTTAGCTATTTGGAGTGGTGAGTAGTCATGAGAGTCATGAGTTCTCATGGATGAATTTTATTTTACATGTATCGATTGTGAAGTGTGATAACACGTTTTAGGTAACCTATCGACCCATCCTATGACAATCGTTTCCCAAGAGGGGTTATTTGCATTTTATTTTAAAATTGTTTTATTCGTCTTATTATTAAAGTTGTTTTCTATTTCGAATCAATGATAATTTAGTTATCTTAACGTTATTTTATTATATTTCGTTTCAAATTTTATTTCCAAAGAAAACAGCTTCATCTTGAGTTGTTCTTAATATGTACATACAACATGGAATACTATGACCTGCTCAGTCTCTGAATGTTTGTTTCAGTACATTGGCCTATTGAAATTAAGAGTAATTCGTTTTGTCGAATGTACATACTTGTTGATAGATGTCTTATTGATATTTCTGTTCAAAGTTTACATCCATAAAACAACTGCTCTCTAAATATTTTAGCTGTTTTCATATACACTTTAAAATTCCAGGCACAGATTAATAATAAATATTTCTATAATCTTTTATTCGACCCGAAGACTGTTATTTGTAAAAATAGGAATGTAATACTATTGTTTGCACGGAAAGATGTAATTCTTTGTGCAATAGAAAAAGAAGTTTGGGTTTTTATTTATTTATGTTATTAAGTAAGACACTGTAACCGGACAGACTGAACGTGTATGTAGGATACGTCATAAGAAAATTTTAATGTACACATATTACACTTCTTATGCTTATCGACATTCAAAATATTTACCCAGTTCAATAAATTAAACAAATAAAAATTTATTACTATCGGATGTGTTCAATTTGTTTCACCCACGAAATAAATTCGGTGAAATTTATATGAATTTTCATATGTATATTGTCGAAATGAAATTTATTAAACAAATTCGAAGCGCTATAGTAAATATAACATTAAACAATGTAGTAGAATAGATGTGTTTTCATAGGCGTGCATATATATTTTTTGAGGCTAAACACACTCATAAATTGTGATTAGTTAGACAAACATTTAGATAACTCACAAAGTAGTAACTTAAATAATCGATTATTTGCATTATACATGTAAGTCCGCTGCATGTATGCATATTGGGAGTGCTGTGTAGTATTGCAAGTGCATTTACCTGCTAAAATATAAATACCAATTATTGCGACTTGCGACGTATTGTTGTTTTTAAGAGATAAAAATAGTTTTCAGATTTCGATATAGCAAACACATATATGTGTATACATGTATATTAAAACTGATTCATGATATTATAATGATTAAATATTATGTGTATGTATATTTGTTAACATGTCATGTGTGGAGAATTGAAAAATAAATACGACTCGAACTTATATATTTCCGTGGCGCCTCAGATATTAAATTGACTTTAGGAATTGTGTTTAACATATCGATAATTCGGGGTTACGAGTTGATAAATGTCTTTATAATACATCCATAGGCACAAATACGTGTCAGATTAAAAAAATATGTTTTAATTTGGTAATAGATGGGAAAGATAAACAGGGAAAAACTTAAATTTATGTTCGGCTTTTATTGTGGATCAAAACATAAAAGTTATAGTATTGGAATTTAAACATATAAACGTCAGGATTTCATTTTTGAGCTTATAAAAGTAAGTCAATGAATGTAACTATAATTAACGTTTAGATACTAAAAGATGAAGTAAAACCTGAGTAGTTTTAGGATATAATAATTAGACAGCGGACGTGCCAGGTTTAAATGACGACGGAGCAAAGAAATAATGTAAACAACACGCAGTTACTGAATAGCACTATTCATATGGTAAACTGCAACATCTGTTATTGTCCGAAACCGACAATTTGTCCCAAACCGACAGCAAAAAAGTCGTCTTTCCTCATAAAATTCGTTTCTTCACCGGGGTAGGTAGTAGCGTGAGGGGTTTTTAAAATTTATTGTATTTACCTTATATTTCGCATGATAAATAAAGTTATATATGTATATACCTATTCATATTTACGTTAGTTTCGTTTTTTCATTGTTCTGACTGTTAATTACGTAGTTCGTAATTTTTGTAATAGTTCCTGTTTAATACCGTTTCATTGAATCTATTTCTCCCAATTATTTCGACGCAAGTGTGCATTGAAAAAAAAAACAAAAGTTAAGTTTCGATAACATACGCATACATTTTTAGTTATTTAGTTACTGTGATATGGAAGAAAGTCGAGAATGGCATCGTAAAACAATGGCAAGTTGGATTAAGGGTCATATTGATTGTATGTCCTCCATTGTCAGTGATTCCGAAATTTATTGCATAGTCTGTAAAATATAGTTACAGAATGCCCAAAAATACCACGTACAACGTCACTTAGCATCGCTAAAACATACACAGAAATTGGATCCGTTGAAAGCTGACAATTTTAACGAAGAACTCTGTGAAGCTTTAATGGCGGCTAATATCCCATTAAAGAAACTTGACAATCCCACTTTCAAAACATTTCTTCAAAAATATGCTGGTCGAAATGTTCCTGATAATCCACCTTACGCAAATATTGTGTTTCTAACTGCTTCACGAAAACAGTAGAATGCATTAGAAGACATCTTTCAAATCAGTACCTAGGGATAAGTGTTGACGAAACTGTCGATATATTAGGTCGCTGTGTGGTAAATGTTGTAGCTGGCGTACTACATCATTAAAAACAGGCGGACTATTTAAGGGAAACATAGCCTTATATGCTGCATATTACATGTGTAGCTCATGCTCTCCACAGAATCTGTGAATATATCAGAGACAGGTATCCGGAAATTGATAGACTTGTATCCGCTTTTAAAAAAGTTTTCAGAAAAGCACCATCGAGAGTAGCTCTTTACAGAGAAAAACTTCCATCTTTAACACTGCCTCCCTCGCCAGTAATAACTAGATGGGGAACATGGCTGGAAGCTACTAGTTCTTATGCAGAGAATGTCGATAGTTACAAAATTTCTTTGCATGTTTAAATGACGATGCTCGAAGTATTTCTGAGTGCAAGGAACTAACACAAATCCCAAATTTAAAAAATCAGTTGTTATTCCTTCAGGAACACTTTGGAAATTTGCCAAAACTAATCACATACTTTGAAAATCGAAATCTCAAATTAAAAGATGGATTAACCACATTAGATGTGGTATTAATAATTTCAGAAGTATTCCAAGTGACTTCGGATGTGGTCTTCGGCAAAAGTTAGACGCAGTTTTTAATAGAAATCCAGATTTAATAACATTGCGGCAATTGTGTATGGGGTCAATGACACAAAATCGAACTAAAGCTAAATACACTGAAATAAAATAATACTTCCAATACGCACCTATAACCAGTTGCGATCTAGACAGGACGTTTTCTATCTACAAGGATGTACTTCATTCAAAGAGAACAAATCTTACAGAAGAGAACTTTGAGAAAGTATTGCTAGTAAATATTAATACTCCTTTACTCTACTTGAACTACAAAATGAACAAATAAAATATTTTGTATTTTATAGATCACCAGCCACTTGTTATCCAATTATATAGATAAAATCAAAACCTCTTTAAAAATACAACATTTCAATAGTGCGCCCATGGGCGATTAGTCATCAATAAAGGGCGAAATATATGCAAGTCAATTCATTTAAAATATGCGCATATATATGCATCGTTTTTCTCTGAAATATGCAACAATATGCATTTATTTGTCAAAATATGCAATTATATGCCTTGAATATAACATGGAGAAATGGAAATAAAGAAACGCCGACTCTTACAAAAATTATTTATTTTAAGTAAAATTAAAAGAAAAACATAATAGGTACAATTTTCAACCTGAAATAGTATAAAATGCATTTATAACGATATATTTTTCAAAATTTTCCAATAAAAATGTTTGCCTTCTGTCTGTAAAAATATGTTTGTACAAAGAAAAAGTTCTTTCAACATCTACCGATGTGATCTGGCAATATTTTAATTTGGGTAGTAAGTTATAAGGCCAAGGTATTACTTCGTTGGATGGTTTACTATCAAAAATATTTTTGACTTCCATTAAATACTTAAAGCCTTCATTCTTTCCCACAATAACTTCGAGTTTCCTTCTTACTTGATTTCCTACATCACCGGGAACTTTTTTGCATTTGTCGGAAAAAGTTTCAACAATACTAATTGATTCTCTTAAACTTATATTCCTACTTTCTAACGAAGTTATTATATCTGGTACAAAACTAAAATTAACCTTAATAAAAACAAGTTCCTTAGCTAAATTTACATTTTTGAATAATGCTTGACTTTGCACTACACACTGCGAATTGTCTTCTAAATCTAAAACTATGTCTTTAATGGCTTCAAAATGGTCTGCGTAGAATATCGCGGCCTTAATCCATGTTCCCCATCGAGTAATTACGGGCTCTGGAGGTAAACAAACTCCTGGCAATTTCTCTCTATAGATCTGCACTCTTAGAGGTGCTTTCAAAAACACTTTCTTTACATTTGAAATTAATTTGTTCACCAAGGGATATGCTGTTCTAATAATTTCTGCAACTCTGTTTATCCCGTGTAAAAGACAAGTGAGATGTACCATATTGGGATAAAATATTTTTAAGTTTTGGCCTACTTTAACCATATACGGCGCTGCGTCAGACAAAAACACTAAAAACTTCTCTACTGGAACTGGATTTGGTAAAAAAAAATTTGATAGAGACTGCTGAATAAATCGAGTTACGGTCTCATTATTTGTTTTGTCTAACTGTTTAGAAGATATTAAATATGGTTTCCCTGGCTCATTTTCTTGAAGCCCTCCAATCATAAGATGTGCGATATATCGACCACATGAGTCTGTGCTTTCATCAACAATAATATAAAAATGTTCATCGTCCAGTGTAACTTTAATTTCTCCCATTACGGTTTCGTATACTGTTTGCACATTCTTCTTTCTAAGTGTGGATTCGTCAGGGATGTTTTGATTACAATATTTTTGCAAAAAATCTCTGAATTGTGTATTTTGCAGTTTCTTCAAAGGTATATTTGCTCCGACTAAAGCTTTGCATAAGTCTTGATGAAACACCTCCTTTTCACTCTTTGGTTTGACATTTTGAAATGCGGTTTGCACACACTGCTGAACAGGCACTGATTTATTTTTCTGCAACTTAGCTTTATGCATAGCTGTTTTCAAGTGTTGATCAATTTGGAACTTCTTTTCACAAACAATGATTTTGGCACAAACTTTGCAAAACACTTTATCCCCACTAAACTCCAACTCAGGAAAATTTTTAATCCACGAAGCGGCTTTCGGCATTTTAGGCGTTTGAAATAAAATATTTTCGAAATCACTCTTTTCACACTGGAATCTATCGACAAACTAAACTATACAATATAAATATAAAAGAATAGACCACATCTGCTCTCCATTAGGCAAGCTGATTACTTGGAAATTCCTAAACACCCAATAAATGCCGGCAATAAACCATATAATAATAAAAACTATACAATATAAATATAAAAGAATAGACCACATCTGCTCTCCATTAGGCAAGCTGATTACTTGGAAATTCCTAAACAGGGTCGCACTTAATCTTTTCATAAAACGAAAAACATAAAAATATGCACACAAATTTTATTTTTGCCGAAATATGCAATTTTTTGTGAAATTTGTTAAAATATGCAAAATATGCAAATATATGCACTTTGCATATATTCCGCCCTTTAGTCATCAACCTTTCGTGTCCGTGTAATAATAATAGTATATAGGCAGACGCAAACCAGGTTGATTATGTTTTAGTATCAAAGAAGAATATGAATGGCGTAAAAATCGCGGAGCTAATGTCAACCAAACAGGAGAGTGAACTACAATTATACAGAGAGGTAGAGAACTAAGAAGAATGCCTAAAACGACGGACATCTATACTATGAACGTTTTATTAATAACTCGAAAATAAATTTGTCAAAGATATTGGCGGCAAATGTTATATAGTACACAAACAATTAAATTAATGTCGTCATAGTGATCTAATCTAATGTGGTTTTGTTGTGGAGGGAAATCCAATAAAAAATATAAAACTATTCATTATTCAAATCGATTGCGATTTCTATGAACATTGCTTGAACAAAGTTTTCTGAGAAAATTATCATTCTGATAAGGAATTACCCAGATGATCTAACATATTATATTTAAGTTTACAAGCTCATTTACCTATTGAGTAATAGGATATAAATAAAAAATCAGCAATTTTAACTTTGTAATTAGTTAATGTAAATATAATATCTATATTAGCAAAACGTTTCAATTTTTTTATTGTTTAAGTTCATTGACAGCCGCTAAACCACGAAAAGGAATTGTTTCATCAAACTATTATTTATTTTATTATAATTTCTATTGAAAATGTAATTATGTTGTAATAGAAGTTGATGTTGAGTTCGAGTTAGTTCAATCAATTAGATAATATATGAAAACATAAACAAAGTTATTATGTTATTATTAATATATCATTTAAGTCGTAGAAGAATCTAACGGTAGCGGAAGATTATTACTGAATTCTGAATTTCATAAACTTGTATTGAAAGCAGAATTGAAACAGTTAAATTTGTAAAATGCTTAAAAGCAACAATTACTAACGTCGCAACGGACGCAGATATAGAAGGATCTACTGGATCTCTTGATTTATGATTGTTCGCTCTAGTTGAGATAGAAACCCTCCACATTTAAACGGTGTAGTGATAAGTTGTTTCAATGAGCGTATAAGACTTCCAGTACTGTTTTTCAAGAAACCGATCGCCCGATCTAACGCCGTTAGATCGGTAATTTAGTAATCGCATAATGGAAGCCTCAGCAACTATCAAGAATCGTCCTGATGCTATACGAAGTGCCAAAGAAGCATGAATTTGTCGTGCTGAATGCTGCATTCAAGAAAACGGTGGCCACTTTAAACAGTTCTTTTGGATGTTGTATTGTTAAATAAATATCTTTATGCTCCAATATCTTAGTAATAAATTAATTTGAGACATATGTTTATATGGACTTTTTTGTTTATTTTATGTTAGAGAACAAGTACCTACAATAGTGCCGTGCAATTTCGAAACACCCTATATATAAGTTAGTTTTTGTTAATAGTGTTCTACTTTTCTTTAAGATTAAGGGATTAGGGACGTATATTTTTACAAGACTTTTCTTTAGTTTAAACAGATCGTTTCGGAAAACATAACATTACAATAAGACACTAAAATCAATTAAAATAAGAATCGATCAAAACATGAGCACCCGCCTCCACTTGGTCGGGACGGTAACGAAGCCCAGGTAACTGTGAAAATAGTAATAAAAATCCTAGGCACTTATAAAAGGGCTCTTCGATTCCACCATCACAAATTTTCCTTCCACATACATTCCTACTAGTAGTAACTAACCGCTCACTTATTAACTCTTCAAGTACAAAACATGTCAGTTGTAGTGTATGAAATTAAACTGTAAGAAAGGAAATACATAGTTTTAGTTTATGTTTTAAGGTGCCAGTCCTTAGTGTTTGTAAAGTAAATAACAAAAAAAGTATTGTGTTAATAAATTTAAATATAAAAAATCATTGTTAGAAACACAAATGTGCTTCTAAATAAATACGTTGCAATCTCTTCGCGGTTAGTGTTGCTAATCATATCCTATAAGAATAGCATTCATTTTCCTACATTAAAAATGTGTACAACTGTTTGGTATTGGTTTTAATAAACTTTAGAAAACAACTTTAAATATTTTTTCTATAAATATTTTCGGATTTACAGGATTAATCATTGTCATAGATGTGTTCAGCTTATTCCTTGCGTTTGCCTTATTTTCATTTAGAAAACAATATGATTGAATGACAATAAAAAGTTTATTTAAGATCGACCAAATGAATGTTTTTATGAATGTCTCCCCCAATTATTTTACTTTAAGTAATGTCTATCAAAGTAAACAAAAATATAACGAAATTATGAAATCATATTCGAAAGCAGTAGTTGATGGTAAATTTACTTCTCATATCAATCATCTTTTTTCAATTAGGTTATATAGAAATCCAGATACTCAAATTGATTTTATTTCTTCAATATTTAAATAATTTTCTTTTATAAAAATTCAACCTCCATCAACTGAATCACGACATCCTCGAAGATTTCTAGCAAGTGTCCGACACCTTTTTAAATGTCAATCTAAATATTACAGTTGCTCTCGCAGTGGTAATTCAAAGGAAACTGAAATGCGCTCTTGCGTTTCAAAGATAAAAGAAGACACTGACGTATGTCAAGCGATTTATTACTCTATAGTAGTGTAATAAGTGTAGTGCACGGTATACAATGAAATGAAGTAGTGACTCCATATATTATATTACAAACGGACTACCGACACCTACTGAGAACTGTGTCATTCCAACCATAACTATGTATAACACACACACGCGCGCTTATACACATGAGTAAATATAATACACAGATACAACATAATATATATTCTGGTAATACCATTCATTTTCAGTGTTTTGCAGTCTTTTGTCAGCCTTGACAATTACTGAGGAAGAGCACGCGTCTTGTATGAATGTGTTCGTGTCTGTAAGTCTGTATGGCATTCAGTGTGTATGTGTGTGTACTTAAGGTAGGTCGGCATTCCACGACCAAAGCCGTTATCGTTTCAATGAATCACATTTACACAAATATAGAAATACCTTTTGATCTTTTGCAGCCACCACAATTAGACCTAATGCGACATTAAAAAGTATATGTATACGGAATATTTGTTAAGCACGTTCAGTCATCCTAATCGATTGTAATTGACGACCTTTTTTAGGTAATCGGTCGTAATAAAACGTCGAAAGAATATCGCGTGGCAAAAATGCGTCTCTTTAATTGTACATAATAGCGATGTTGAATTAATGGTCGCTGCTTTTGCTTTAAATTAATTTGATTTAAATTCAAAGTCCAAATGTGGCGGCTCGCCAAAAACAAGTATGTATAATAAGAGTGTTGGTGAAACCGAAGGGGAAAAAAGGAAAAGAAAGCAGTGCGTGTAGGAAACCAGTTAAGAGAAACGCTGAAAATTAATTAACATGCTCGCTACAATGCAAAATTGGTAACGATGTAATATGTGATCACCGCGAGGCATGAAATGGAGACTGACTTAATACGAATCCTTACAAAATTATGACCGTTAGCGGTTATATCGTAAAATTTGTCATCAACATTAGAAATAAATAAATAACTTGTAACTCTTTTAACACATTAGGTGACAATGAATACATTTCAAAAATATGCCTTAATTTCTTTATTCTTTGAGTGTTAATCGAGTTAATTATAATACTTTTATGTTGGTTTGATTTGAATTATGCTCTGCACTTCAATAATACAAAGCAAATAATAATTGATAATGTTGCTAATACGTCAAAAGTTTAAAGATTTGTATATAAAAATATATATTAGTGAATATTTCAAACACAGTGTTTGTATTATTATGATTATTTTTTAATTATTTCATTAACTAATCGTTAAGCAGTATTTGCGAAGACGTGTTTAATTCTCTACAATCATAATATTATTATAGCAGATTTTTTTTACCATTATTCTCCCAAAAATATTTTCTAGTATTTTGTTTTTGTTAATTGACAAAGTATTTTATAGTTTTGACATCTGTCACCAGTTCTATTCTAAATTATAAGAAATGAACCATAAGCGATTTGATTCAGGATCAGTGGAAATATTGTAACGAAACCAGTCTACCAAAAAAAAAAAAGAAAGGCAAATATTCGACGCGACTGGTAAACAAGTCGTAAAGCAATAAATCATCCATTTATATGTACTGCGAAGAGACAGAATGTCTGTCGTATGTTCTACAAACATCGAGAGAAAGATGGAGTTTTCGCGAATGCTTCCAGATGTTTCGTATGCGTATATAAAGACAGTTGAACCGATGGATGAGTCATTCCGGAATAAGAAAGTCCTTAAGTAGTCGTCGCGCGGAACAGACCAAAGTAAAAATAAATATAGGGGTGCGGTGTTGTATAAATATACGGACATAAATATTAGTAATAGAAATAAATACCTGTGTTAATTTAAATCGTAGTAGTTTAAGTGTGATACATTAGTTTTATATTTTTATATTGTAATTAATTTTACGTGTGTGAATATATAGACTGTTTTAAATAAATAAATTGCACGAGTTGTTTATTGCGAACCTGAAAACGCAACAATATGAACACAAATTAAACAACATTTTTGCAAAAATACCATGGTTAGTAATAATTCGACATGGAAACAATTCTAATCATTTTGCCACGAACGGTTACAAACTAGAAGAAAATACACCAATTATAAAACTGGCAAATATTACTAGGGATTTAATATGAAAAGGTGGAATCGAGAATTTATAAAGAAACCGTTATTAAAATAATGTGTGATAAAACCGCCAAATTAATGCAATAGTTGAACGAATTTAATAGAAAATTAGAGTCCTTTAAAGATATCGAAATTTCAATCCGCGAGAGAGGACAGAAATACAAAACGTAAAATATTACAAAAGGAGCCAAAAAACGAAGCAACTTTCTGTGACTTTAACTAAAGAACAAATCATGAAAATGATAAAACGCTGCGACGAGGAAGCACCCTTTGGTTTGTAAAAATGTTTTTATCATATTGCTTCATATGAGTTAGTGTGGCGTGAGGGAGGGGGGGGGGGCTGTCAATGTTTAGTGCATTATTTTGAAGAAGAAACAGACAATACTGGTTTGGCCACTGGAAGAGTAGATAATCCGATTTTCTATAAAACAGCGCAAGTGGAGTACAAAAGTTGACTAATAGTAAATGGTTAATACCAAATACTGAAACGCCTGATATTTGTCCTGTCAGATTGCTCAAGAAATAGCTGCGTAAGAGAAGGAACATATTAGAACTGACAGATTTTTCTTTAACAGTTAACATTACTTACGATAAACCGCGTTTTTCAGGATGGTACAAAAATATGTCGATAGTGGATGAAATAATAATCGTCGGAGATGATTAGGCTGGATACTATAAAAATAAAACTTATGAACAATTCATTCAGGTCAAGTGCAGTCTGTCATCTTGCGAAAGCAGGTGTTAAGGAGCAGGAAATAATAAAAATTACGGGCCACAGCTCATCCAGTTCATTGAAACCATACCTGAAGTTAAAGAAGGAGGATCATTTAAATTTGATTAATAACCTAACAAAGAAGGGGGAGGCAGTTATAAGTTTTAACACAACAGAACAGAACAGTTTTACAAAAGCACATACAAAACTTTACCAATAATTAATTTTGTTAAATTAAAAGAAATAGTATTAAATTTTTTTATGCTGTATTTTTTATTTAAACATTAAAAAATAATCTTTCGAATACAACTCGAGAGTGAGAATTAATTACAAAATAATTCTTCAGTTTCTTTCACAAACTTATTGCCATTCGGGAATAGCCACTTGACCCTACGACCTCTTGTGTCTATTCCTGGGCAACAATTTTTCGAAAATATGTCGAAATATTTTCAATTTATTCTCACTCTCTTGTGATATTACTAGTGAAAATGATAAAAGTTGGAATAAGTGTCATAATACATATAGTTAATACAATAATAGTTCATTTTTATCGAAATATCAGCTAAAATGACTTTTTTCGAATATTTCTAATAATAAAATAGATGCGACAGCTTTGCGAAACACGGGAATTTTCAGTTTCCGTTTGTGACCCAGAAACGGTTAGAAAATTATGCTTTCTGTTGTTTCGTTAACGTACTGGGTGAGTGTCCTTGCTGTTGAGAGAGCTGGAGACTGGAGACGAAGTATACATACGAACGCTTCTACGTGTTGGTATGTTCGAATCTCCTGAGTGACCGACAAATTGAATAAAAAATTCTTCGGTTAAAGATTACCTCTTGATTTCTGGTTATGACCGGGAACCTACCTATGGTCAGCATTTTAAATATGTATAATTTATTTAAGTTTTGTCATATATTTAGTTATTTACCAATCTATTTTTTTTTTTCATTTATAATTACACGAGAGCTTTCTTTTTTTCCGGATAAATTTTCAATTTTTAACGAAAATGTTTGTTGCTTGGTAACTGTACGAAACAAATTGCTTCCTTCGGACTCGTCGTTTTATCGTAATTTGTTGAGTCCAGTTACCATATAGCAACTAAATTTGAGTTTGAAAGTGGAAAATTTATCCGGAAATAAAAAGGAAGTTAATTTACAAAATATGTAAACAATTACTGAAACATATATGACATAGTATGTAATTATATTATTTAAAAATACAGTTATTAAAAACACAGTTTTTATACACTTTATAAAATTACTTACAATGAGATTGCAGATCGAACACCATGAAGTTAAAGTAAACAAATTGATATCGGGTTAACCAAAGACACTACGCAAAGCTTATTGTTGCGTCGACTTTGACATTTTATTTTGACAATGAGTTCGTTGATTTTATGACATAATAAGAAAACGAGATTGTCAACCAAAGCTAACAACTTTTTTGCCGATTTAAAAGTTAAAGTAAACTTTGTTCGCTGTCAAAGTGACAAAACAATTCGGAGCTATGTGTTTTTTACACATGCATTAAATTATCTATTATAGTATTAATGAATTAGATATGTTATAAATATTAGCCTTATGAAAAAACTCTTCAAGGTTTCGTAAATACTGAGTATTGCTAATGAATCAGTACTGATTTCTTTCTCCATCTCTCAGAAAAGTACACACTATTTACCTAACTCTGACTATATTTCTAAAGTTCGAGAATATATAAAAACACTATTTTCAAAATACACTTACTACTTAAGAAAGTAAACTACTTGGAACACTCCAGGTTTATTTACAATTTAGCTGTTTTTTTTTAAGTTGTGTGAAATAAAATATCCTAAAAAATCACATACATATATTAGTCTATCGTCGGTCTCAGTAGCAGTAAAGCCACGAATTTCCTATTTTTATTTTTAGCGACCTATATTATTTATAATGGGGCTTACGAATAGCTGGATAATATTCACGTATTGCTTAAGTTTCCTCTATAAATATAATCTTAGAGACGTATTTTATAAACAAGAGATTAAAAAATGTGTCAATAAAATATATGGCGGACACTTATAGTTTTAAGAGAGTATTCGTTCATTGATTTTACATTTCAATTAATATAACGTTGGTTACTTAATAAGATGTCACAATTTAGTGTGATAATAATAAGAACGAAATTTTTTTTATTTTACTTTATGTCGTGTTGCATATGTTTACCCGGAAGGATAGATACCTAATCTATATTTTTGCCATTGGCATATAGTTGTCAATAATAATTAACAATAATTACAATAATAGTAATCCATGCTTTAACATAAACCAACAGCTTTAAGCCAATTACTTTGAATTTTATTAACCATAACTTTATACCATACCTGTACTATTCCTCGTAGCAAAAAATACTTCTAATTATTATTAGCTTAAGATTTATTTATTAAATATTTGTTTCGTGTATGATAAAAGTCTAAAATGTCTAATATTATGGATCTTCAAGAGGTATAATGTCATGTTACTTAATGCACTTAATGAAAAAGATCGTTTATATACTATATTCATCTACAGGGATATGCATTAATTTGAGTATTAGACGAAATATGTGGACATTTAACATAAGGATACATTAGAGAACAATTGTATGACTTTTTTAATCGTCAGATACTTTTATTTAATTAGTTGTTATTATATACACTCTTATAGACTCTGTATAACATTTGTTAAGTAAAACTTAGTAAAACTCACGGTACCAATATATTAGTATGTTTATTGGCATGTATTGATGTAATAGTGATGTTTGGACCACTATTCGAGCCACTAAAATATTTACAGAGTAACCATTAAAACTAAATATACTCTGATCAATTTACACTCTGTTCGTCATGAAAGGCACAGTGATTTTACGGAAAGTAAAAACGATATTTATTTCTTATCGTTTTTATACGAAAGTACATTTAAAATGCTTCTGAGCATTTCATTACTAGAAGGTGAAATTTTCACTGTTATCGAGAATCGCCTGACATCTACTGGGCATGGTTTCTGCCTTTCGAGACTCTACAGATTCGGCTGCGGTGTTTCTGGACGTCATTCTCTGCAGTGACACTCAACAGGAGTTATTAGGTCCAAACAAGTTTTTGGTCGCTTTAAGAAGGCATGTCCGTTTTTACCACTACTCTGAGATCAAATTATAATTGCTGGATGAAATTCTGGACAAGAACAGGCCATGCATGTTTTACTAGTCCCCAAAAAGTCGCTTCATCGGAAAAACACTGACGTCACAATTGATATTTTTGGTCGCGCTATCCAAGCCTTTTTGAACGTGGGATTTAAAAAGCAGAAGTTGGAGCTCCTTTGCATCGTTTAACCGCTGTGTGATAGTATTAGGACTGATTTTCAGTCCATTTCCTCTAGCGTTATCTTAGCCTCGCACAATTGCAGAGTACTCTCAAAAAACTGTAGGAAAGCCGCTTGCTCGTCGTCAGTCTCTTTTAACTGTTTATAGTTCTTCACCCACTTTACAACGATCTCCTTCGATTTTTAACCTTCGCAGCAAAAGCCTACGATGATTCTGTCTCTTTCTTGTGTGCGCCTTGAATCGCTTTGCATACGCAGCTCTCAATGTCTTCTCTTTTCCATGTTCTAAGCGACAGTAGAAAGCACAGGGTATAGCGATTCAACCTACCCTTTTTATGATTGCGATGAAATAACGGAGAGAAGAATATATTTTTTTTATAGGGAAGGATCCTATTCCTTTTTTGATGAACAGGCTGTAAATAGTGATTAGCAATTATATATAAGTAATGTAAATGAAATAAGAAATTCAAATATTTTTAAGCAATCTAAAGAATGCCTACTAAGTGTTATATTTTGTATCCAAATTAAATAAAGCTAATTATCGATGCAGTTTAACTGCAAAAAAATTGTCTAATTTTTTGAAAAATGTCTTTTTATGGGGCTACAACTATATATATTGGAAATTGACATCCTATAATTTTCGCTTTCACTCGTCTTACTCTCGGTAGATCATTTCCAGCCTCGTACACCAAGGAATTTCTTCTCGTCATTCGCGACGTCATCTTCCCATCTCCTCCATGTCGTCCATGTACCGACCTCATCCTTTGCATGCTCTCTGGAGAGCCTGTTGACTTGGTTATTATAGCTTTTCTACATAGCCCATTGTCGCTTATGGTCCCCAGGATTATTCTCAATATCTTACTTTTGAAGGCGTTTAAAATTTTGGTATGGTTTCTCGTGGCGCCGCCGCAAAATCAACAGGGCGTGTAATGTTCCCGTGCATATTGGACATCTGAAGGCAGGGATGGTGTATTGAGTCGAAGTGTCACTGAGAATGAAAGATAGGTTTATGATTATGAACCTGAGTCTAAGAAAGCTCCATGCAGTGGCGTAAAAAAGGCACACCACCACCCAAAAAAATAAGGTGACACAGTCGGCAGGCAAACTCATGGTTACCGTTTTCTTGTTTGGGCTCAGAAGTCCTGTTAACTGATTAAAAAGTAAAGGCGTTTCCATAACTGGAGAATACTACGCTTCAATCCTAGAGCGGTTAAAAGTAGGCATTAAAAAAAAGAAGGGGAAAATTACGAAAAGTGCACTGCTCCTGCACGACAATGCTTCCGTCCGCAGGAGTCATGTTGGGCTGGCTGCCTTTCATAAAGTGGTCTTCGATATTTTGAACCATCCACCCTATAATCCAAAAAAGGGCTGCGTGGGAAGTAATTTACGAGCGATTTTTGGGGGTATTTTTCAAATAACATATTTTTTTATAAAGATATTCGCAAGCTAATTACAGTCGAGATATGAATATGCCATTGAGGAAAAATACTATGGAGACGCTGTAAAGCATCTTTGCTGTACTCTCAAAACGGAAGCATTGGGCGGGGCTAAGTGTGGGACCAATATGGCTGCCTCACCTAGTCCAGACTACTCAAAATTATAATCTGTCATCCCACACCTGTCAGGCCTACAGTAACCTATGAAATGTTATTCCAGACGAATTTTTCTTATCAACGCCGTCTCTGCTGTTGCAGCTACGTAGAGCACAAGAAACCATAATGTATTTTAATATTTAACTTATTATATAACTCTAATTCACGATACACTTAACAAACAATCCCCTTTTTACCAACACTACCTATTTGACGTAAGTGTAGTATCAATATGGCGGACCTGTACCCGGTTTGATCTGGTGACATTGTCTCCCTACCTATTCTTTCTCAATGGGATATGCCATGCCGAGGGTGTAATCTTACTTTACATCCGTGTCGCGTACAAAATTTTTTTCGCTCGCGTCTTTATGTTTACTTAAAAAATTTACAGAAGGTCTGATATTAAATAATTACAAAATGTGTTAGGCAGAACTTCTTAATTTTTTGACAGTCAGTGATGTTTTGTCAACTGTCAAATTGGATGTGAGCAGCCGTGATGAATTCGTAGTTGTGTTGAATATGCAACACAATATACACCACAGCGATTGTTATCGTTTTTCTTTCTATATGTAATGAAATTTTGTATCTATCTGTCATTGTTCAGCATGGAGATGTGATGTAACTGATACCCTTGGGTTGTTATAACTAAGGTTACGTCTTCAATAGTAACTCAGTTATGTTCTCTTTGCATAGTGAAGAGCGGAAAAATGTATTAGGGTTAGGTGAATATATGGAAAACGAAAAATAATTTTGCATTGTGTTTTGTTAGCTTCTGTCCCATTTTCAATCCGCAAGTTTACTTTTCTGTTTTATATATTTAAAGCCATTCAAATGTTTGTGGTGTCCAGATAATTGTTCGTATATTTATTGTTTTATTTATACAATACTCATGATTCTGTATGGATTCTTACGACACTAAATGACTTATTATTAAAGGAATTATTTCCTCGTCAATTAATTCTGTTTTCACAATGTTACACGATTTATTGAAAATATGATCCATCTGGAGGAACCTTCGCTTGGTTGTTTTTTAGAGCCCGGTTATTTATACGAATTCTTAAATAAATACATACCTGTACAAGAGTATAAACGAAGAAATTTATAATAGTTTTTCAATTGCTCCTAATTGGGTCATAAAAGCTAAATCAACACCGAATTATTAATTAAATTGATTGATTTAATTCAATCTTATAATAATTATTGAAAAAAAATAGATCAGCCTGATTTTTTGTATGTCTCTAGAATGTTGAGTATTTGTATTATTATTTAAACAATTCTAAATAAAAACTAGCCCATATTATTGGCTAAATTTTATCGATTACTTGCATCGCTTTAATTATCTGAAATATATCACCAGTACTTTTGCAGAACAGTGAATTAAATAAATCGTGCTATCCGAAGGATGCACTTTCTCCAAATACTCGCGCTTTTTATAGACTCTGGAGAACAAGCTCTTCGTCTGACACCGAAGTCGTGTATTGAAATTTCTAGACCGCGACCGTTGAATGTCTTCTCCTTTTTCTTCCTTTTGGTGCACAATTTATTTACTATTTCCTTTTTTTATTGAATAAATCCACACGGTCTGAGACCGAATTCCAGTTTCAGGTTAACTTGTTTCAGTAGGTATATGTATATAATACTCGTTTGTTATTCGATACGTCATCGGAATATTCTAGGTAGAATTATGTTCATCTATAGGGACAGGTATAACATTTTCAGTATTTAATCGGCATAAGATCTGTAGGTGTTTCAATTATGTTAAATAAATTGATTAAAGGTTGGTTTTAGTAACAATAACTATAATAGATATTTATCGTCGATGATGAGCTATGACAACTATCACAAGTCAAAGAAGCAAAACTACTTTTCGTGATGTCTATGCTTTCGTATTATTATTATATTCAACAAGTATTATTGGTGTAGCACTCAAATGTAGCGGTGATCCCTTCAAAAATTTTGTTTCTTGATATTACATTAGAGCGTTTACTGACTTAAGAGGGGCGTTTACCTATCGAAAATTAAGGCATCGCCGTTTCGCGTTTTTTAAACTCATTTTGTAATTTTAGAATCTCAAATTTGGGTTAGTGATGCAAAAGGCATCAATTTATAATGTCAAGATCCGTTTTTGTACTAATTTATTTTCTTAAAAAAGTTATGCGTCTTAGAAATAACCACAAAAATGCATGATTTGATTAATGTCTACTAACTAAGGCATGTACACAAAAGAAAAAAATGAGGTGTGG
Source organism: Amphimallon solstitiale (assembly GCA_963170755.1). NCBI lineage: Eukaryota > Metazoa > Arthropoda > Insecta > Coleoptera > Scarabaeidae > Amphimallon > Amphimallon solstitiale. The sequence continues at coordinate 85,854,028 of OY720681.1, read as the reverse complement.
CCACCACACGACTTTCTTATACGTATGAGCGTTTCAAATTATAGAATTATAAGAATCTTTTTATACAGAAATTATTCAAAATCCTATTCTAAGTACTTCTATTCTCTTAATAAATCTTTATAGAATGCATACTTTGCAAGATATTATCAAAAAAGTGCTACTCGCTAAGAGTAAAAGTGCTACTTCCGGTCCGAATTTTGAAATTTCATGTATACAAAAAATATTGCAAATTCAGTTCTAAATACTTTTGTACTCTTGATAAATATATATATAGAATGCATAACTTACGACATATTTGCAAAAAATCGTTATCCGATAAGAGTAAAAGTGGTACTTCCGGTCTGAATTTTGAAATTTCTTTTATACAAAAGATATTGAAAATTATGTTTTAAATACTTTTATACCCGTAACGTACTTGTCTAAAAAGCATGACTTGCGAAATATTCGCAAAAAACTGATTTTCGATAAGATTAAGAGACCTACTTCCGGTAGGAATTTCGAAAAACTTTTTGAATAAAATTATTTTAAATTTCAATTTTAAGTATATATGAATTCTTTATAAATTTGTTTAAACTTAATAGTTGACGAAATATTGTCAAAATTCGATTTTTTCGCTGAAGTAAACTGCTACTTCCGGTCTACCGATTTTACTGAAAAACTAATCAGATCTCAAGAGGGATATTATACACGTAAATACAAAATTTGGAATTGATATCTACAGCGGTTTGACCGCTATCGTGGTCACACACACACATACACACACACACACAGAGAGAGAGAGAGAGAGAGAGAGAGAGAGAGAGAGAGAGAGAGAGAGAGACATTTTTTAAAAACCACTTTTTTGGTATCAGGGGACTTCAAAACGTGGACATCTGCAAAAATCACGAGGTCGAAAATTTTCATCATCACAATACTTCCTTATACTACGTATAAGAAAGTAAAAAGGACCTCTACGTGCTAGCTGCACATTTGATGTACGATATAAAGAAAAAATCAAATTTATGTACTTATTTTTAAAGATAAAAAACATTAAACAGTAAACCTTGTCACAGACATTTCACACAAGATTTTACGCGTCGTCTATCCCTACTTTACGGTATCTCTACCGGTCCCAGCGAAGACGAAAATCTATCGGAATCGGTCGGCTATTGCAGACTTAAATGCGAGTGACAGTTTAATTACAAACTGTCCCTGGCATTTAAATGTCATATATACCTATAATATTCGAGTGTATAATAATATAACAGTTATGGCCAAGCGAAAATTGGCTTATTATAAAACATCAACAGCATCAACAGTTCCGTAAGTACTCATTCTTTATACATATGTTTCCCATCTATAGTATTCCTTAATCTATGAATACAACCGAAGCGCTCTGAAGGAAACCGAATATCGTGTAGCTTCACTTACTCACACCCCCTTGCGTCTACCCGTCCCGCGAGTAATTTAAGTTGCATAAGTTTCTATTTGTTGGTAAACGCCCGTCTTAATACAATTTGAGCCAACTATTTGGACTGTCTGTTTTCGCACTAAAATACATGAAATATCGCAAGATTTTTTATTAAATTAAATAACCATAAGGAAACATTTTAAGACGCAAAGATAACCATCCCTATCTTCAACGGTAAAGGTAAGGAAATAATTTCTTTACTAGTAAAAAAATGTATCCGACAAATCATAATTCTTTAAAGTTACTAAACATTTATTTGATAACTGTCAAATATTAACAAAATGGGCGAAGAAGATTTCAATGTACGCCACTAGAATTAGTCCAGTCAAGCTGCTGTAAGACAAATTCCGACAAAATCGCGTATGAAAAGCTTCAGAAGTAGAGTAGAGAACAAAATGTCAGCAACTACACCGAAAACGTTTTGTTGACATATTTCGTAAGTTTATCGAAAATTTTTAAAAGCTCCACATTATAGGCACAATTTTCAAAGGTAAAAGCTCAATTAAACTTAATACACAATGTAAATATTGGAAAATATAACAAATTGTTAGCATTTTTAAAGCGTCAATTTGCAGGTTATAAGCCAAAAAAATCTATCGTACTGAGTAAAGGGTAAATTGACAATTTATTATTTAATGCACAAAACAGGGAATATTTAGCTCTAAGGTACGTATAAGTGTCAGTCCGCAATATTAAAGTTTTCACCAAACCTTCTCTTTAGGTTGCAATAATTTTTGGAATTACTGGTGCATACCGTTGTGATGAGCTCCTGAATTTGAAAGTGGTAGACATCTATGATTTAGGAAATTTAGTTTTAGTAGCTATATCTAATGCCAAAACAAATAATTCTTATAATTGGGTAATTTTACATAAATATATACAGAGGTGCTGCTCTTCGTTCAAATACCATAAACTTGACCAGATTTTTTTATTAAACATCGAAATCAGAAATGTCAGAATGTTGTTATGGGTATACAGAAAATATCAAGCGTAGCTAAAGTTGCCGGATTCGTCGCAATAGACCGGTTACTGTCTTTGACGTAGCTCAGTTACACTTCTTGTGGATAACGGTGGAGATATTACTTGTTTAAAAAGACACTCATGATGGAAATTTACAAATGTTGATGAAGGTTACCTAGACGAATCTATGTCAAATAAAAGAGCTACAATAATGATAATATTGAATCCAACAGACTAAAGTTCCCCTACCGCAAATCAGTCATCTGGTTCTAGTACTACTATTAATACTAACACTGAAATGGTCAAAAGTAACTTCAATATACATAATTTCCTGTTAATAATTGTATTTTTAATATTACTATAAATAAATACCTAACAGTTTAAACAAAGTACTTTGACAGTTGTTTGACAGATACAAAAAACCTATTTTTAAGCAATTATATGCATAACTAGCTAATACGGCAGGCCTAGAAGGCCCGCTGCCGCCTCTTATTCCGCTTACAGTTGAGGTACCGCTCTCCCTTATTCATCTAAATTTATTGCGGATTTTGTCTTGATTGTGTTTCAGTTCTTGAAACACCATATAATTCCGATATATAGCAAATAAGTAAATATAATTGTGTTTTAGATGTTCAATATTGTTTAGTTGTTTTTATACATCCCTGTATATAGTTTACAACTATGCAATATTTTGTTCAGAATGCTTATCGGATGAAATGATTAATAATAGATTTAGTGATAATAGCAGTTTTTAAATTGAAAATGTTTAACGGCTGTCCATGAAATAAGATGTATTTTATCTTTTAAAGTTATATTGACATTTTTCACATACTTTTCCTGTGCCTCACAGACGGTAGTTTTCACTCTATTTATAATTTTTCTACTATTATTGGTTTTTGTGCCTTGACTTGCCGATGATTTATTTCACGTTTGCCTAATTTATCTATAGTTTGAATTTTGTTTGTGGGTATAAAATTAGAATAATCTCGAAATCTGTGTTTTTTGCATCAGTTGGAAAATGTGGTTTGATAGTTTTTGTTAATAGTGTTTCAGTCTATATACATATGTCGATTCCATTGGTCTTTTTGGTTTAAATGAAAATTCATTAGAATTTTAAAAAAACATTTTATTTTATACAAACTTGTAGATAGCTTTATTAGAATTATGTTTTGTTGACGCGAATGTATACTTTTAAATAATTCATTTAATCATTGTTCTATAACAAATAATATTTACTTCATTGGCATTTTTTATACTGATTTCCATTCCTATACTCTTATAATTTGCAGTGTTTCTTTGTATTACAACTGTCAGTTATGTATGATGCTTAATAATGTTGGTAAAGCCTTGTTCACACTGTACATAATTATTTTCTTTTGCATTGTACACCTACAATTTAAGGAATATATAGATATAATATATGTATGTATTATGGTAATATTGATTACTTATTGTTATATTCGAAAATACTGTAAAACATCCTTTTAGAATTGCTATTTTGAATTATTCTAATTGACGATGTCGCGGGAAGTTCATTTTCATCAATGATAATTAAACAATTTTTTTTGAATACGTATGATATTACTTCTCAATTTGCCTGGCACAGTAACAACATGATTAAGTGCTTGTTTAATCTGGTAGGAATATATTTTAGTTTCCTTTTTCTATTAACAATATCTTATAATATTTTGAAGTATTTTTACAACTGAATTCATGGACGAAATGACTCCAGTCATGTAACGATAATTGCTAAAAATAAGTAGAAAGTATTTATAAACAAATAAGGAATCGAATTTATAAATTTCTTACCTATACACTATTATCATTGGGCCTATTATTATATATTGCAATATTTATTGTGTTGAATGTTTGTGAGCTATGGCTTCAATCTTTTCGAGCTTGAATTCGCCTTTTGCGCGCCCGCTTACAGCTTTTTACAGTTTCCTGTAAAACGCGATCACTCTCGTGGTGGTTTTTAGAATGTAAGATTTTATAGACTTGTGGCACACTCTGTATATACATATATTTTGTAAAGCCAATTGTATATTTCATTTAGAATTCTTCTAGAATTTTTTTTTACACAAACTGTTACACAATGAAGAGCGAGAAAGATAATTTAATGTTAAACATAAGAATGATGTTAAAGTATCCGAAGAACCAATATGCTCAATAAGTGCATCATTTTCATTGAAACAATCGGGATAATACGCTATTGAAATAACAGTGGAAAAATTTAGTATATTAACAAAAAGTATGTCAATTGCTCAGAAACAATTTAAGATAGGCATGCACAATATTAATAAAAAAGAACGTAATAAGCAGTCTGACACTGATATATTTTCACCCAAATTATTTGAAGTGGAACAGCGCTTTCATTATGAAATTTTGGTCAGCATAATTGAAATATTCGTCTGTCACATACTCAAAATTAGTTCGCACGTCATTTAAAAATGAAGGACTTGTATTGAAGAACATTTTAAAATTTCAATGAATTACATATATACTACTCGCCCGCTATCGCGGGCTCGTCATTTTAATTGACATGCTCAAATATACGTAGTATCTCCATAATGTTTAACATGTTTACAACAAATTTTGTTTGGTAAATGGGCGTCGCTTTCAAACATTCTTATAGAATGCTAATGAATGCTGATGAACTTCAAATATATAGCTCGCAAACATATTTATGTGAATGGGTAAAGTAAATTTAATTTATAAAGTATATTACTTTCTTACTACCTTTTCGAAGTCCACTATCGTTAATAAAAGAGCAGAGTATATTTTATTTAAAATTATTCTCGATCTGTTTTTGACACAAATCGGTACACACTCAAGAGCGAGAAAGGTAATTTATAGTTAATCATAAGCAATGTTAAAGTATCCAAAGACAGAATGAGCTCAAAAAGCGCAACATTTTTATTAAAACAGTTTACAATACTACTTTGATGTAAAGTGAGACCCTTTTGAAATCCACTATCATTAATAAAGGAGCACAAAATAATAATAAAAGTAAAAAACCCAAGTTTTAAATTTAAGCCCTTTTCAAGCGCCTTTCCTGTAAACAGCGCTTTCTAGAATGTCCATTTTTATAAATATTTGAAGCACCCCTGTATATACATTTATTATGTTAAGCCAATAGGATATCTTATTTAAAATTCTTCTCGAACTGTTTCTTACACAAACCGGTACACACTCAAGAGCGAGAAAGGTAATTTAATGTTAAACATAAGTCATGTTAAAATATCCAAAGGAACAATGAGCTCTCAAAAAACGTAACATTTTCATTAAGACAGTTTACAATACTATTTTGATGTGAACGTATAAGAGCCTGTCAATCTTTTCGAAGTCTACTCTCGTTAAGAAAAAAGCACAAAATAATAATAAAAGTAAAAAGCCCAAGTTTTAAATTTAAGCCCTATTAAAGCGCCTTTCCTGTAAAAAAACGCTTTTTAGAATGTCCAGTTTTATAAACTTTTAAAGCATCCCGGTATATACATATATTTTGTGAAGCCAATAGTTTATTGTATTTAAAATTTTTCTCGAATTGTTTTTTACACAAACCGGTACACACTCAAGAGCGAGAAAGGTAATTTAATGTTAAACATAAGTCGTGTTAAAGTATGTAAAGGCACAATGAGATCAAGAAGCGCAACATTTTTATTAAGACAGTGTACAATACTATTTTGATGCGAAAGTGTGAAAGCCTGTCAACCTCTTCAAAATCTACTATCGTTAATAAAGGAGCACGAAATAATAATAAAAGTAAAAAGCCCAAGTTTTAAATTGAAGCCCCATTGAAGCGCCTTTCCTGTAAAAAGCGTTCACTGGCATGACGTTTTTAGAATGTCCACTTTTATAAACTTTTAAAGCACCCCTACATACATTTTGTTAAGCCGATAGTATATTTTATTTGAAATTCTACTCGAACTGTTTTTTTACACAAACCGGTTCACACTCAAGAGCGAGAAACGTAATTTAATGTTAAACAAAAGTCATGTTAAAGTATCGAAAGAAACAATGAGCTCAGTGAGCGCATCATTTTCATTGGGACAGTGTACAATACGATTCTGATGTTTTCGAATCTACTATTGATAAGAAAAAATTAAGTATTAAATTTAAACCCTGTTCAATCACGTTTCGAAGAATCACCGAATTGAAGATGTAATAAGCCGTATCTAAAATTTCACATTCATACGTCAATTTTCAAAGAACTCTTCCGCCAATTTGTTTTTTTTTGACATTTTGGCTTTGGAATCGTGATCGGCGACCTAAGACACCCCCGTATCTAAAATTTCGCATTCATACGTCAATTTTCAAAAACATCTTTCGCCATTTTGTTTTTTTTTTGACATTTTGACTTTGGAATCGTGATCGGCGACCCCCAAAACCCCAGTATTTTTTACATTCATACGTCAATTTCCAAAAAAATCTTCCGCCATTTTGTTTTTTTTTGACATTTTGACTTTGGAATCGTGATCGGCGACCCTCAAAACCCCCGTATCTAAAATTTCACACTCATACGTCAATTTTCAAAAACATCTTCCGCCATTTTGTTTTTTTTTGACATTTTGACTTTGGAATCGTGATCGGCGACCCCCAAAACCCCCGTATTTAAAATTTCATATTCATACGTCAATTTTCAAAAAATCTTCCGTCATTTTGTCTTTTTTTGACATTTTGACTTTGGAATCGTGATCGGCGACCCCCAAAACCCCTGTATCTAAAATTTTACATTCATATGTCAATTTTCAAAAAAATCTTCCACCATTTTGTTTTTTTTGACATTTTGACTTTGGAATCATGATCGGCGACCCCCAAAACCCCCGTACCTAAAATTTTACATTAATACGTCAATTTTCTAAAAAATCTTTCGCTATTTTGTTTTTTTTGACATTTTGACTATGGAATCGTGATCGGCGACCCCCAAAACCCCTGTATCTAAAATTTTACATTCATATGTCAATTTTCAAAAAAATCTTCCACCATTTTGTTTTTTTTGACATTTTGACTTTGGAATCATGATCGGCGACCCCCAAAACCCCCGTATCTAAAATTTTACATTAATACGTCAATTTTCTAAAAAATCTTTCGCTATTTTGTTTTTTTTGACATTTTGACTATGGAATCGTGATCGGCAACCCCCCAAAACCCCCGTATCTAAAATTTTACATTCATACGTCAATTTTCAAAAAAATCTTCCGCCATTTTACTTTTTTTGACATTTTGACTTTGGAATCGTGATCGGCGACCCTCAAAACCCCCGTATCTAAAATTTCACACTCATACGTCAATTTTCAAAAACATCTTCCGCCATTTTGTTTTTTTTTGACATTTTGACTTTGGAATCGTGATCGGCGACCCCCAAAACCCCCGTATCTAAAAATTTACATTCATGACTCAATTTTCAAAAAATCTTCCGCCATTTTTTTTTTGACATTTTGGCTTTGGAATCGTGATCGGCGACCCCCAAAAGCCCCGTATCTGAAATTTCACATTCATACGTCAATTTTCAAAAAAATCTTCCGTCATTTTGTTTTTTTTGACATTTCGACTTTGGAATCGTGATCGGCGACCCCCAAAACCCCCTTATCTAAAATTTTACATTCATATGTCAATTTTCAAAAAATTCTTCCACGATTTTGTTTTTTTATGACATTTTGATTTTGGATTTGTGATCGGCGACCTAACACACCCCTGTATCTAAAATGTCACACTCATACGTCAATTTCCAAAAAAATCTTTCGCCATTTTGTTTTTTTTGACATTTTGACTTTGGAATCGTGATCGGCGACCCTCAAAACCCCCGTATCTAAAATTTCACACTCATACGTCAATTTTCAAAAAAATCTTTCGCCGTTTTGCTTTTTTTTTGACATTTTGACTTTGGAATCGTGATCGGCGACCCCCAAAACCCCCGTATCTAAAATTTTACGTCAATTTTCAAAAAATCTTTCGCCATTTTGTTTTTTTTGACATTTTGCTTTGAAATCGTGATCGGCGACCCCCAAAACCCCCGTATCTAAAATTTTACATTCATACATCAATTTTCAAAAAAATCTTTCGCCGTTTTGCTTTTTCTGACGTTTTGACTTTGGAATCGTGATCGGCGACCCCCAAAACCCCCGTATCTAAAATTTTACATTAATACGTCAATTTTCTAAAAAAATCTTTCGCCATTTTGTTTTTTTTGACATTTTGACTTTGGAATCGTGATCGGCGACCCCCCAAAACCCCCGTATCTAAAATTTTACATTAATACGTCAATTTTCAAAAAAATCTTCCGTCATTTTGTTTTTTTTGACATTTTGCTTTGAAATCGTAATCGGCGACCCCCAAAACCCCCGTATCTAAAATTTTACATTCACATGTCAATTTTCAAAAAATTCTTCCACGATTTTGTTTTTTTATGACATTTTGATTTTGGATTTGTGATCGGCGACCTAACACCCCTGTATCTAAAATTTCACACTCATACGTCAATTTTCAAAAAAATCTTTCGCCATTTTGCTTATTTTGACATTTTGACTTTGGAATCGTGATCGGCGACCCCCAAAACCCCCGTATCTAAAATTTTACATTAATACGTCAATTTTCTAAAAAATCTTTCGCCAATTTGTTTTTTTTGACATTTTGCTTTGAAATCGTGATCGGCGACCCCCAAAACCCCCGTATCTAAAATTTTACATTCATACATCAATTTTCAAAAAAATCTTTCGCCGTTTTGCTTTTTCTGACATTTTGACTTTGGAATCGTGATCGGCGACCCCCAAAACCCCCGTATCTAAAATTTTACATTAATACGTCAATTTTCAAAAAAATCTTCCGACGTTTTGCTTTTTTTGACATTTTGACTTTGGAATCGTGATCGGCGACCCCCAAAACCCCCGTATCTAAAATTTTACATTAATACGTCAATTTTCTAAAAAATCTTGCGCTATTTTGTTTTTTTTGACATTTTGACTTTGGAATCGTGATCGGCGACCCCCCAAAACCCCCGTATCTTAAATCTTACATTCATACGTCAATTTTCAAAAAAATCTTCCGCCATTTTGCTTTTTTTGACATTTTGACTTTGGAATCGTGATCGGCGACCCCTAAAACCCCCGTATCTAAAATTTTACATTCATGTCAATTTTCAAAAAATTCTTCCACGATTTTGTTTTTTTATGACATTTTGATTTTGGATTTGTGATCGGCGACCTAACATACCCCCGTATCTAAAATTTAACACTCACGTCAATTTTCAAAAAAATCTTTCGCCATTTTGCTTTTTTTGACATTTTGAATTTGGAATCGTGATCGGCGACCCCCAAAACCCCCGCATCTAAAATTTTACATTAATACGTCAATTTTCTAAAAAATCTTTCGTCATTTTGTTTTTTTTGACATCTTGACTTTGGAATCGTGATCGGCGACCCCCAAAACCCCCGTATCTAAAAATTTACATTCATGACTCAATTTTCAAAGAATCTTCCGCCATTTTGTTTTTTTGACATTTTGGCTTTGGAATCGTGATCGGCGACCCCCAAAACCCCCGTATCTAAAATTTCACATTCATACGTGAATTTTCAAAAAAAATCTTTCGCCATTTTGTTTTTTTTGACATTTTGACTTTGGAATCGTGATCGGCGACCCCCAAAACTCGCGTATATAAAATTTCACATTCATACGTCAATTTTCAAAAAAATCTTCCGCCCGTTTGTTTTTTTTTGACATTTTGACTTTGGAATCGTGATCGGCGACCCCCAAAACCCCCTTATCTAAAATTTTACATTCATATGTCAATTTTCAAAAAATTCTTCCACGATTTTGTTTTTTTATGACATTTTGATTTTGGATTTGTGATCGGCGACCTAACACACCCCTGTATCTAAAATTTCACTCACGACAATTTTCAAAAAAATCTTTCGCCATTTTCTTTTTTTTGACATTTTGACTTTGGAATAGTGATCGGCGACCCGCAAAACCCCCGTATCTAAAATTTTACATTCATACGTCAATTTTCAAAAAATCTTCCGTCATTTTGTTTTCTTTGACATTTTGACTTTGGAATCGTGATCGGCGACCTCCAAAACCCCCGTATCTAAAATTTTACATTCATGACTCAATTTTCAAAAAATCGTCCGCCATTTTGTTTTTTTTGACATTTTGGCTTTGGAATCGTGATCGGCGACCCCCAAAACCCCCGTATTTGAAATTTCACATTCATACGTCAATTTTCAAAAAAATCTTCCGTCATTTTGTTTTTTTTGACATTTTGACTTTGGAATCGTGATCGGCGACCCCCAAAACCCACGTACCTAAAGTTTTACATTCATACGTCAATTTTCAAAAAAATTTCCGCCATTTTGCTTTTTTGACATTTTGACTTTGGAATCGTGATCGGCGTCCCCCAAAACCCCCTTATCTAAAATTTTACATTCACATGTCAATTTTCAAAAAATTCTTCCACGATTTTGTTTTTTTATATTTTGATTTTGGATTTGTGATCGACGACCTAACACACCCCTGTATCTGAAATTTCATACTCATACGTCAATTTTCAAAAAAATCTTTCGCCATTTTGCTTATTTTGACATTTTGACTTTGGAATCGTGATCGGCGACCCCCAAAACCCCCGTATCTAAAATTTTACATTCATACGTCAATTTTCAAAAAATCTTCCGCCATTTTTTTTTTACATTTTGACTTTGGAATCGTTATCGGCGACCCCCAAAACCCCCGTATATAAAATTTTACATTCATACGTCAATTTTCAAAAAATTCTTCCGCCATTTTGTTTTTTATGACATTTTGACTTTGGAATCGTGATCGGCGACCCCCAGAACCCCCGTATCTAAAATTTCACATTGACACGTTAATTTTCAAAAAAATCTTCCGCCGTTTTGTTTTTTTTTTGACATTTTGACTTTGGAATTGTGATCGGCGCCCCCAAAACCCCCATATCTAAAATTTTACATTCATACGTCAATTTTCAAAAAATATTCCGCCATTTTGTTTTTTTTTGACATTTTCACTTTGGAATCGTGATCGGCGACCCCCAAAACCCCCGTATCTAAAATTTTATATTCATACGTCAATTTTCAAAAAAATCATCCGCCATTTTGTTTTTTTATGACATTCTGATTTTGGATTTGTGATCGGCGACTTAAGACACCCTCGTATCTAAAATTTCACATTTATACGTCAATTTTCAAAAAATCCTTGGGCCATTTTTTTTTTTTTGACATTTCGACTTTGGATACGTGACCAATGATACCACAAAGACTCCCAAGTGCCGAATTTTACTTTAATCAGAAGAGAGAAATTAATTTCAGATAGCTCCGCCCACTCTGCATGTATGCCTAATCGTTGTCATAAGGGCACATAAATGTTAAAAGCTATCTTTTTCCCCATTAAGGCGTACGCGTTCTGGAATTAAAGTATTTTAATAATGCAAATATATAATCATTAAAAGAACAATAATCAACCTGTATATCTATAAAAATGTTAAGTCAAGCGGATGTATTATGTCGAGATTGAGATGCCGATAATTGATAATTTAGTTTTACATATATTTTGTTTAATTTGTGTACAACAACCTAATAATTTGTCAAATTTGTGTGCATTTTAGCTTCA